>CM071141.1:11232000-12454000 GCA_036417725.1 Clanis bilineata
GAACGATTTAATATTTGCATCCAAAATTTACAACAACAAAATTGATTGTCCCCAATTGTTAAAAAGATTTAAGCTTCGTGTTCCTGCAAGATATCCTCGTTACAAAATAACACCATACGCTCCTCCCTATCGTAAGACAGTTTTCGGTTCAAACTCTCCGGTTTCGCGACTAAATAAGTTATTGAATGAATACAGTGATTTGGTGGACATTCACAACGACTCACCCAACATATTTCGCAAAATTATCCTGAACAATTTGAGCGTACATGTTGCATTGTAATAAACACTGCTGTAAAATTTTAAATTAATCTTACTTTACGTTTATTTTATTCTTTTTTTTTTAAAGTGATTTATGTATTATTATATTTTTATCTCGGTTTAGATTGTCTTAATAGTACGTAGATGTGTAATTAAAGCATGCTGTATTTACCTTTAATCGATTTGTTACATTGCTAAGTCTGTCACAATTATTATGTATTATATTGTAAATGCACTGATGTATACAAACGTTGGTAACTCTAATTAAATAAAAAAAAAAAAAAAAAAAAATAATGGCAGGCGGGTAGTCACTTAAATAAATGTTTCTAAATTATTTGAGTAGTACTATACGATCTCATGTAGACAATATGCCCTTACTTATAAATATATTTAAGTACCGCTTATCTTTAGCCATAGGTTGTCTCTTTCATTTTAAAAAAATGTAACGCAAGGAAAAAATGGCGGACTATTCTTAGCGAAAAGATAAGCGAAAATGTTTTTATAAGTAAGACCCTATATATCGGATTGAAAAAACATCAGAACGTTGCCTGACTGTATTCTGACTGACGCGATGCACGCACTATGTCATGATAGAAATACATTGTCTATTGCCTGTGAGCAGGTCATGGCCGCAACTAGCATCTGTGAAACTTATCACGGCGCGACGCGACGTCCACAAGTTGGCAGAGTTCTCTCATGGGTCTCGTCCCTGTTGTAGTGTTACAAAACTGTATAATCAATAACTGTTTGATTTAATCTAAAAAGTTAAGCCACGTACATTCATCTACAGAATACGAGTTATATACTAAAATTGTCCCAAAGTTGATAAGGCAGCTTTAGGTCGTTGCCTGTAAAGAGGACGTATTGAAAATTACGAAGACATTATGGAGCTAAATTGTGATCTTCCTGTAGTTGGTACTAGGACAGAGCAGTCATTTTTGCGTTACATTGAGTGTTTGAAGCTGTGAGTATTCGTTAATTAAAGTCTACATAAAGTTTAATGAAAACACCAACGTAAAGGTTTGATGCAGAAGTGTGAACGATACCTAAAATAGGATCTCTATAAAATAGGTTTGTTTATACACTGTGGAAGGCTTGTGATCCAACAAGAAACATATTATTGTGAAAGTGTCTGCTCAAGTAAATTGTATAGTAGTTTACTTGTCTTGTGAGATCTTGTGTCTCTGGTCAGAAATTTATATAGTAATAATCGCTCTTATGTAAGAATTGACTCCGAATGCTCAAGTGTATTCCTAGCTAAGAAGGGAGTCCGTCAAGGCTGTATACTTTCACCAATGCTTTTCAACATTTATGGAGAATACATTATTCGCAAATGTTCTGAGAAATGGAACAGTGGTTTTACTATTGGCGGGACGAAGATTTCAAACCTGAGATACGCCGATGACACCGTGTTATGTGCACCGAACATGTTGACGATGAAAGAGATGTTGGAAACTCTAGAGGCGGAAAGCCAATTGATGGGGCTGTCCGTTAATAGAAGCAAAACCAAACTCATGATCGTTGATCGTGCCGGCTCTCTTACTGATAATGTCGTTGCTCCTGGTATAGAAACTGTAAAGGAAATTATATACTTAGGAGCCTATATTAAAGATGATGGAGACTGTTGCGCCGATATCCGACGAAGAATTGGGATGGCAAAAGACGCAATGACTCGTTTGCAAGGGATTTGGAAGGATAGAGGGATTTCTACCAAAACGAAGACCCGTTTAGTTCGCGCACTCGTTCTACCGATCTTCTTGTACGGTGCGGAAACGTGGACAATCCGAGGGACTGAAAGGAAGAAAATAGATGCATTCGAAATGTGGTGCTGGAGACGCATGCTCCGAATACCATGGACTGCTTTTCGCACAAATGTGTCTATTCTCGAAGAGCTCCATATCAAGGACCGCCTATCTACAATATGCCAACGCCGCATCCTCAGCTACTTTGGGCACATCATTCGACGCCAAGATGAAAATCTAGAGAAATTGATTATCTGCGCAAATGTAGAAGGCAAGAGGTCAAGAGGCAGATCCCACATGAGATGGTCAGATCAGCTGAAACAGAATAGCTCCTCCAAATTTGTAGAGGCAGTCAGAGTGGCTACGGATCGCAACAAGTGGAAACATCTAACAAACCGCTGGATGACGAAGGGTGATCGCGATCTTCAGTAATGAAGGATCGACTTGAGAGAGAGAGTGAGACCTACTTTCACCGCTCTTGTTGGCTCAGACTTATCCCTATAACTTGGTAACAAACGTAAACTATTAAATGTTTGATTCTCAATCGGGGAATTTTATTCTTCCTGCATTTCGAGGAATTAATCCTATTTACTATTATTAATTGTGTCTCGAAGTTTGGCGGTTTGCTAATTTCGATGTTTTTGTCAATCAGGCGGCAGGCCTAACAGATGAAGGAATCTAAATGTTGGACATATAGGTACACACACTACTATACTGTAGGTACACCCTAGAGAACTTCAAAAACGAGAAGGACCGCGAACAAATATTAGGGAAGTAACAAATATCGTAACATCATGCCAGTTGATGGGCTCGTGACAATTAGCAGAGAAAATATGTTTCTTTCGTAATTACTCAACAATGCCGCCAAATGAGTAATTTATTAATTAGTACAACGTGTCATTAATCACGTCGTTTTAATTTAGACATCTATTTAATTTTAACCGCAGTGGTATTTAATAGTTTATGAAGGTTTGAAATGAGCAATACCTATGTGTTTTCACATTTCTGCTATCTAGAATTTATTATACTAATTATAAAGTCCTTGATAATATTTGTATCTCTAAACCATTGTAGTTGTTGCAAAGCATGGGTTTTTATCCGATAATGGCTAATTAACAAACAAAAACATATTTACGGAAAATGATGCTGATAGCGTAAACTTGGTTATTGAACTTTTGTTATTCTTGTATGCATACGTTGCGTCGCTCTCGGCACCATCTACATAATGTTTAAATGTTTACATTATAGTAAACTTTGGCTTCTCCGTCCGCTTGCTTAATTAGTATTTTTAAACGGTTCTCAGCACATTTATAGCGTATTAAATACGATTAAAATTTTAAATTGTTTTTACACGATAGGTAGGTCTTTTTACTTTCTTAACATAGGAGTATCTTTGAGTGGTAGAGCTACGCTGTATAGTACTGTAGACAGTTGCACGAATGGGCCGGCTCCACCGGTTTGATACCACTGTCTCACAGAAAACTAACGTAAAGTGGCAGCTCGCTGTCGCGTTTCGTTCGGTGAGTGAGATTTCCGGTGGCCCAATTACTTCCCCTCCCTTTTCCAATCGTTATTTCCCTCCTTTTAAGTTGGCAACGCACCCATGACTATGAATGAATGAATAGCTAACCTCTTCTATTCTTAAAATCTGTTGAAAAACAATTAGGCGATAAACAGCTAGTTAAGCGGTTTTGTTCACGGAATATCTAAAACGAGGCTACGTCTACACTGATCCGTGCCGTTTCCTTATGAACGCAAAGTGTTGTGGGCGTCTGCGCACGGGCCACGCCGCTGCGGCGGCCATGCCACTGGCACGGAAGGATAAAAAAGAAGGACACTATCTCGCCTATAGAGGTAGTTAAACGGACGCCACACTATGGCTGCCTCGGTGGCGTGGTGGTATTTCGGTACAACTACGGTTCTGAGGTCTCGGGTTCGATCCCCGGGTCGGGCAAAGTGATATTGGATTTTTCCATGTCAGCCCGGAATTGTGCCCGATATGGCGATAGGCTCGCCCCCTATCACATCTGGGACGGAACTAAGCTCGGCGAAATGTGGGTGTGTTCTAGTACGCTAGTGCGCCTCTGCCTACCCCTTCGGGGATACAGGCGTGAGCTTATGTTTATGTTTGTAAACGGACGCCACAGAGAAGTCACGCACACAAGCGCGCCTGTACAACAGTGCCCTATCCACACACACAAGCGCGCCTGTACAACAGTGCCCTATTCACACACACGCCATTACGTGTTGATAGATCGAATGGGCCGACAACCTTGCTTCACTTTATATGTTCCTATCGCTCCGTCCATCTTTTTATTACGTCCGTGGCCACGAGTTACTGCGCGTTCTACGGTTTATGCTTTCCGAGACTGAAATAGTCCACAATCGTTCGCATCCGTTATTGAACAGCGAGTGCTCCTTCTGCCTGTGTTATGATGATGGAATGAACCTTGCTTTTAAAATAGCACTCATGTAGGTATTGATATGTTTATACAATTTCGTAATCTCGAATACACTTCTTTTTGCTAGTACATGCAAACGAGCAAATGAGCAATCAATTGGCCAACCATGAGCTTTTTTACATTTTTTGTTAGCGCCTCCGTAAAATATTTATATGAAACGCACCCGAATGCCTGTAGCGGTTATGTCGGTATACATGTTTTTCATACAAATTATGGTATTCGCTAGCGAAAAATGGCAAAATAATCTCCCGGTTGAGCCTCTGTTGTTAAGTGTGAAGTGGCCACTGATTTCTCATTAACATTTATACCAACTTTGCCAAGGGCCCCACCCTTGTGTTACGCATCCGAAAATCTCTCAGCATACAAAATGCAGCAATGAGCCTCAAGGTTTTTATTACCTATGCTGTGGCACAGTAGTACTACTCCGGGCGAGCCAGTCTATTCATAGTAAATCAGGTTTTATGTAAGTTTGTAGTTATGGCTCTCTTTAAACTTTAAGATCTTGCTTAAAATTTGTTGTATCTAGACCTTCAAACTTAGAAAAGCTGTCTTACTAGCAGTCATTAGATAATCCAATATCCATCAGTGTCATAGATGTGCGTTGTGGGCAACTAGTTGAAGGGATTTACGAGAGGCACACAGTCATCTTTAATGCTGTGCATTCGTCGACGGCGGCGCGGCGGTCGGAAGTGGCGACCGGTTCTAAGCATTCCTACATGTCCTACAAACGATCAGTCGCCTCTTCACGTCGCTATATCGATGCGTATTTCTATGACTATACACCACACAAAGTGAATGGATGGCTTATTGGAACGTAACACAATTCCTATCTTTTCATTAATTGCAACTTGCGCTTAAGATTTAATAAAGCGGTTTTCTAGAATCAAATCCAGGGGCAATCAATGTTGATAGTGGATAGGTATGTGTTAGGGGTTTTCAATCGCAATTGACGTGTGATATTAAGTTTGATGATTCGCTTGCCAGTCGCCATTAATCCTATGACGTAATGAAAATAATTTCGGCAAACCACGACTGTACTACTTCTATCTCTGACTACTTTTGGTGGTATACTTACAAGTTGAACTTTCTGTGGTGTATGTGACCCTGATAGGTCTGTCGCAAATACACATACAATCTCCTAATACCTATCATATTCAGCAGTTATAACTTATAATAAATTAAATTGTTCCAAAAGTGGTTCGAAATAGAAAAATGTTGGCCACCGTGAAATTGATACCGCGGTTGGTTGCAGTAACTAGTTCAACGGCAACGTGCACGACGTTGTCGAGGGCCGAACGATAAAATTTTAACCCACCGTAAGGTTTTATTAGCTTCAGTCAGGGCATCCGGTCCCAATTGAGACACATGCGTAACCCGATATCGATTATACTCGCGTGATCAATCGCACATTTTCTTCCAAAACCGTGACATCCAAAATTATTCCGGAGAAATTTTTTTAATGTTCAAATGTCATTTTCATTTCCATATCACGTTAAGACATACTTAAAATATAATAGAATTAAAGCCAGTTTCACCACAATAAGATAAATTCGAAAATTTAGTTCACACTATCTATAGAAATTCCTGGAAATACCGTCAATTCGCCAACCATGAGTCAAGATTTATCTGATGGTGGTGAAACTGAACCTAACCTTTTTAATTGAGCATGCCTTATCCAGCATTAAATAAGGTTTGGTTCACTCATTTATAAACGAAAAACCGGTTAGCAGCATAATAGCTTAGTTGGCGCAGACGTTAGTGTTCTTTTCGTGTTGCCATTTATAAATTGCCCCTTAGAGACAATAGAATAGTCTTCGCCATTAAGTGAGCAAAAAAATCCCGCGAACGCCAATTTTGATGTGGGGTAAGTGCCTTACTCAAACTTAAATTGTTGTTTAATGTCGTTATTACAGTATTGTGTAACTTTGTAGTTTTAACTTTTACATGTGCAATGTTAGTGCTGCACGGCACGATAATGCTCGAATGTAACAAGTTATCTTAGTTTGAAATAAATGATTACCAAAGTTTCAAGGTAAAATTTGTAGTTTTACCTTGATCGAATTACTAGACGTGTTTCTAAATTGTCGCGCTTGGTACAATTTTGCGCTAAAATATAATTTTGTAATATCAACAAAGTGATCTCACAATTTGGTGATCGTTACTTAGATATGCGTGCTTGATGCCAGATTCGAGGATTTTTGTTATAACAAGATGTAAGTGAGCTAGTTTCATACAGAACATGAATGATATAATCGTAACGAGGGAACTAAAATAGCTTGGAATTCGTTCACGTAGTTATTGTATGAGCGGGACGACGGTAGCATCTTGCGGAGTGCCGGCACAAATTGTTGATTACAAAAGAGCAGCAATTGAGATGTCAGAGGCGCAGGAAGCATACAGATTGAAACTTATGTCTGCACTGCAACACAAAATCCCTGCTTATCTAGCTCACATACTGTTTAGTACTTTATTTGTTACTAGCTATTGCCCGCGTACCAGATCGCGTGGAAATTTATTTACCGGGATAAAAGTATTCTATGTGTTATTCTGATGTATAATCTATATAATTGTAAAGTTTCATTAAAAGTTATTCAGTAGTTTTGTATGAAAGAGTAACAAACATACATAGGTACTTACAAACTTCCACATTTATAATATTAGTCCGATGTTGCGCTTCATATTTAAGGGCCACTTGCAGCTTCGTGATAAATCTCTATTTATCCAAAATCTTGATTTAAAGATAGGAGTGAGCTGTAGGATAAATCGAGTTTGGGTTTGAATCTACAATAAGTAATAGCGCTGCAAGTAGTCCTAAATACGCATATGCCTAAGCGTTAATGACTTCTAGTAACTTCTTTTTCTAGTTTTGAGAACGCAACTAAATTAAGGAAAAAATCTCCGAATACCGAGAAGGAATTACATCAAACGTATTAAATGAATTGCGAATCTAAATTACATTTTAATTATGGATGTAAGACATTGCGTCTAGTACTGCGTAACATGGCAATTATAAAATGAACAAGTAAGTAGATGTTATAGAGAAAGTTACAAAACGTACATGTTCTCATTGTACGTTGTTTCCGGTAGGCTATTGTTTGCAAATGAATCATTCACTGTCGCTTTTTGTTTTTTTTTATAATGGCTTAGTTTTGTTTTGTAATGTTAGGCATATAAAAGTTTTTAAAGCATCATTTTTATATTTTTACATTATTTTTTTATGAATCCAAGGCCACTGTGGAGAAAATATGTATAGCTAAATGCTGTGGTTAAAATACGTTTCTACGTAAATTACATATATTGGTAAGCTTATGACGCATTGCGTTTTTACCATCCTGCTTATGAAATCAATATAATAAGTCAATAGGAATTCAGGTCATTAGGTAAAATAAACTTTCGTCCAGACACCTTAGTCTAGTGGTGCACTTTAGTGGCTTCAAATACCAGATTTATATAATATAATTTCATACACAGCGATTATTGTATTTTAAACGATTGTTTGTCTATACCTACTTGTATGATACGTTTTTAACAAGATAAAAATGGTAATTGAAATGTAACATAACATAAGCTGACGCCTGTATACCCAAAGTGGTAGGCAGAGGCCCACTAGCCAACTAGTACATCCACATTTTGCCGATAATTGTAATATGTGAAGATAAATAGACATATAACATATTTCAAATGCTATGCTAACGCCATAGGTTGCATTGTTGAAGTAATTATAGTTTGTTTAGAGATTATTCGATTCTTTATGCTTCGCAGATCGCTGAATAAACTGAATGTAGTCGCGAATAGTCTCGTCTTCATGATAAATATTTTTCTTATTACCGTAACTCGTGGTGTGCTAACGTTGTGCAAAGGGCTTTTCAAGATCCTGCCCCGATTCTCAACTCTGTGTTCTTGTGATCTAATTATTGCTGAGTTTAACGAGTTTATCTCGTAGCCCCGCGCAGTGCCGCGCAGTCTCTTCGACCTATTGGGACGTCTTCAAGCTGTGTCACTTGTCAGGGTATTCTAGGCGTGGTAGTCCTAGCTTCTTCAGATATACGGGTATTGTCTATATTCATCTAAGCGTGATGCCTTATAAAGTTACGGTCTGTTCGCACATCTATACCGAATTTAATGTAATTATTGAAATCCTTGTGTAGTGTTTTCAGTGACTTATCAATTTTGTTTTTAATTGTACTACAACACACACTTTAATTGTAATACTTACATATTGAGGATACTTATTGTAAGCGAAGAATTGTCGAAAGAAACTACAATGATCATCGGTCCACAAGGTAGAGTTAAAGAGATCATAATTCACCGTGCCACATTGTATTTAAAAAAGAAGAGTTCTAACATTCATCATCATAAGCCTCAGAACATCATTACGAATCATAATAATAATATCTTTATATCAGAATATAGCTGAATTGTAAACTTCCTTCTTCGATGAAGTTGGTTAAAGTTGTAACTTCGATACTGGAACGTAGGCATCTATTTTGTTAGTGAGTTGCAACGTGGCACAAATTGGCCGACGCAATCACTTCGGCGACCGGACGAATCTCATTAACAAGCCAGATTGATAGCCCCTGGAAAATGCTTTAAATTATTTCACGCTACATTAATATTGAATATCACGCCGCCATGCCGCGCCCGCCCGCCTTCAGCTTTATCAACTCAATATTCATCTCGCTAGTAGTGCGATATTTTTTGTGTTCATAAATTCATTATATAATAAATAAATAACGCCCAACAGTCACATACATAGTCCTGACCCCACACTAAGATCGAGTCTTGTGTCGTGGGTATCAGGAACTACGAGACACTTTCGGTCTCACAACACCCAGACCCGAAACAAATATCTGTAGGCCATACAAACATTTGTCTCGGTGCGGGGATCGAACCCGCGGCCTCTCGCTTCACAGCCGGCTACTCACCCGCTGCGCCACAAAGGCTGTCACATTCATAATAATTCGAATATTGATATTTGCTTAAACTAGCATTAACTATTTATAATAATAAGTATTGACTTTACTCTACTATTGTAGAGTAAATGTAGTAAATAGAGATATTATTGCTCCGTATTCTTATCACGTTTCATTCTACTGAGAATGCAAAAACTAGAGGAACAAACTTAAAACTTGAATCGTATTCACGCGTATTAAAGTATCTAAGATCGCCAGCCTAGAGTGGTGGGAATTGCTAAAGATTTTTTTGTAGTCCGTCGCGACACAGCGCAACCATGCGATTTAGCCCATATCTTTTCTAGTACCGATGTTTTTCTATAATATGTCTATTATATTGAACTTTATTTTCGATAGTCACAGGCAGGTAGGCGGTCGTAAAAACTAATCCAAATTATTTCGCCACCGCGCTTGAAAATCTGTGTTGCGCCGACCCCACATTGAGGTGGAATAAGAGCAGGTAGAGAGATATTGAACTTTATGTTCAAACAGTAAAAAGAAAATATTTTGTAGGAAGTCTGCAGGATAGACACCTTAATCAAATTTCGAGTTTGTCAGTCGCGACGGTCACGTAGTGGTGCGCAATCTGTCGGTTAATGTGTTCGAATTGACTCCATAGAAGTGTGTTGTCGCCCAAGGGAGTGGCGCGGCGCGTCGACCCACTGACGGCCACTGGTAAGTGGTGGTACATCAATTCTATCCAAACCCAATTTAAATAGATAGGTAACGGTTTGTTGCGCAATAGCACGTCGACCCCGCAACCGCGCCCGACTCTACTTGATCACTTATGCATCAAACGCGTTCCGACATTTCTCCCCTCGCTTTAAAGCTCTAACACATTACGGAGCTGGAAACAAATAATGCACTCTTGTATATATGTGATACTTCAATTATTAGTCTTTTTACCAGTGGCCATAAAAATCATCAATGTTTAGGGAGTGTGCGTCGAATAGAAAGAGAAGTTAACTTATCATGTAAGCTCAATGTTGTTGATGTATTGATTTCATTTCCAAATATTTAAATATTTGAACTTGAATCTGCATTAATAATAAGCACTATTTATGACACCATTAGTGATGAACAAAATACACTTTTAAATTTTCCTATTCTTTTATTATAGCTAATGATAATTATGAGTTTTTACTGTCATCTTCGATAACAAAATTAAATGTATTTATATTAGGAAAAAACATAGACTCACGCCTATATCCCTGAAGGGTAGGCAGAAGCTATTTAGAGGACTAGAACATACACATATTGCCAAGCACATTACTGTCCCACATGTGATAGGCGGCAGGTCCGGCAAGCCTGTCTCCATATCGGGTACAAATTTCAGATTCAAGGCTTATACTGAATAGATAAACGCAATATCACTTTGCCCGAGTCGGGGATCGAACTCGAGAGCTCAGGAAGGTAGTCGTACAGCGCACATAATACCACTACGCCACCGAGGTCGTTTTTAACATCTATTGAATAATTGGTACATTTATTTAATTAGTGTTAATGGAATTATATGAATTCGACGAAATTTTGACAATGTATACGGGAACAATGGACCCACCGCATGATGGCATTCCTGTACTCTAAGCAGTTTCTTACGAAGATTAATTGAAGGCTTACTGTTTGTGAATGCGTGCAAGAATGTTGCCCTTGCAGATTTGATGTTTGTGTTGCAATAAATCGTTTGTCCTTGTCAGCCCACTTTTCATTTATTAGGTACCTCATTGATATTAGTAACGTAATTGTTATTAATGTATACCTTCGGAGTAAAATACATATTATTATACACTGTTGCGAGAGGAAATGATTTTATTGTATGGTGCAGAACATTACAGAATTATGTTGGTAGCTTGGTATGAAAGTCCAACCAAATAAATAATGCTACTTTAACCGTCAATATGGCACTGGCAAATGTAAATGACAATAAAATATGTAAGATTTTTTCCACCTGCTCTTATCTCAATTATGTAGGGTCGGCGCAACTTTTGAAAGTAAGATACAGAAAGAATTCAGCTTAATTTTTTAGGACCCGGTGCCAGCCTGTCGTCAAAACCCTTTGGGGGAGCCAGTCTCGGATGAATCGTGTTAAAAAAAGTGCTTTGCCCGACCTGGGAATCGATCACACTCCATAGCTCATATACTCTACAAGACAAAGGAGGAGACTTAAATTTAAATTTGTACAAAGCAAATTAAAGATTTTAATCAATATATTACATTTTCCATTTGCAAATGCAGTACTCGATGTCGCCCCATTGCGGACCTACATGATTACGCCAAGAGCAAGAACCGTGTCTGTCAGTGACCTCCGGTTCGGATCACCGCACAGGATCGTTCAACGGACTTCGAGCATTTACGTCCTGCACCGGACTGTGTAAGGAATAGGGAACACATAAATTATTTATTGATTACATCAAGAGATTTAACCAAAGGATTTTATCTTGAAAATCTTCCTAGAATACATTTTTTTATTTGAAATTGTAAACGAATATTACGCGCTAAGTTAATTGTGTTCGAGTAGGTTTTTACGGACCAAAAGGAAATATAATTCTTATAGATAATTCACAGATGTTTATTTAATTTTGATATTCATCAGCCTTTGAGAAGCTAGGTAGAAATAATATTCATATAGATTTTACCAATAAATCCATGTTTAGATATTACTCGTACTTACATAACTGCTGTTTTAACTGTAGTTTTTTAGCGTCACAGCACGGCAAAATGACTACACTGCACCTGATGGTAAAGGTAGTACAGTCCAAAAAAAGTAGTGACCACTGCCAAACAATGGGTCACCAGATCATGCCGGCCTAGTTAATATTGAAGCATTGTTAGTCATTGTCCGCATAGGATAAAACATTCCACACACAAATTTTCAAGACGTGCAAAGATATCATAGCCTAATAATTTGCAATGTAAGAATGTATATTAGCTTTGTCGCATTGTACAACTAAAACTAAGAAGTTATAAGGCAATAACCGTGGAGCGTTACTTGTGTATACCACCTCAGAAGTTCTGTTCTTTACAATGTATTATATGTATGTATGTAGGTGCTGAGTTTGTTACTTGTTTACTACAAATGAAATAAGGTATCATCCTTACTACGTTATTTTGTAAGCAAGTCAGCGTGGTGTGTTATTTCGGTCGGGTACGTCGCTGGCCTTATTTTTGTTACCACGAGCCACATTCTGAAAGAAAGTTATGTCGTGTAAGTGCTAGTGATAGGTAATGCTCGACGTATCCAATAAGTCGTTTACTAAACGTGACCCCGAGGGAAATAATAGATATTAGTGAGGACACATCGTTCGGTTCACGCACGTAGCTGGTAAATGGATACTGAATTTTGTGGAGATGCGTGAGGTCGCGCTACTCTGCGTCCAATGTAGAGCTTGATAGAGCGCTGGCCTCTTCTCTAACAGACACGTTTTATTCAAATCAATTGTCATTCAATTGAACACCACAGAAGGAATTTGATATTTAAAACTAATTTCGCATAGTGTTTTTTCTTGTTTGATACAGATTAAGACTTGTTCTATATAAGATACTAATACTTACTCATAAATAATGATGAAAACATTGAATAATTCTCTTTATAAATCATTTGATACGCATTCGCATCCATGTCTTATTATCTGTAATTGACTCTTTTTCCCTTGATGGATTTAGAGAGCAAGACAAGTCGAAAAAGGCTCCAAAGAAGTGTCACGTTGTAAGAAAAGTCATCAATCAAGCGCCGCAAAAAGAAAGAATCCGCATCGGGAGACAACATCTCGAGTAAACTTTGTAAAAAATTAAATATTTTTTCACCGTTGACACGGAGAATTGAAATGTAGCTGCAATCTTTTGCTTTGTACGAAAACTAATCTACTGATAGTCAAGTAAAGAAATAAATAGAGATGTATGTAATAATTTATAACGCTTGCTGCCATTCAATTTTTAAACCTACTTGCACAAAAACAGAGTGATGTAAGGCTTGTTGGCGACTTTCTCTTGACGGTTTATTTAAAACTTTTATTGAACGAAATGTTATGTTGAAATGATGTAGGTTCTAGTAAAATCAATACTCTTTATATCGTATGCAGTTTATGCAGTCACAGAGTACAATAAGAACGTCGGGTAGTCATCGCGCATGACAAATGTGATCAGAATACTTATACGACATTCCAGCGGACTGAGGACTCTAACACTCTGTAATTTAGATAAGTACACTACCGCTGAATACCTACAATATATATTTTTATATGAGTCTATGTGAGAAACAGAATATAATTTTAATGTAGAATTTATTACTACTGTGCATTAATATTCCATAGTTCCATAGTTTAATATTCCAACAACAAAAAGAGTCACCTTTTCTATGTGTAGTGGAAAAAAATTACTAAAATAATCCATTAAATTAATGATGGGCCGAACTGGCAAAGCGCAACCGTGACGCGGGTATTCATTCGGTCAATCCCGCGGGACTCTAGCCATTTGTTACCAGCGCCCGCGCCCGCTCCCGCTCCCGCTCCCGCTCCTACTTCCTCGCCTGCTCTCTCCTGCCACCGCCGAAATATTTATCGCGCCCACAGCTCGCGCTATCGAACACTATCATTATTCGGTCTATTCATTCGGTTGGTTTTTTACCACTAAAAATTATAGCCTTCACTCAACTGTCTCTTTCAAAGTAAGAAAGACTTTTAAAGGTACTCCATGACAATTTATTTGCAAGAATGTAGTTATACATACATACATGGGATCTTATGCATAATAATTCGGTTGTAAAACATTCTATCAAGAGTGGTATGCAAATAATTATCTTAAAATACATTATCACATTGGTGTTACAAGCTACATAAGGTTGGGGAAAATTAGCACACGCCTTTTAAACTACGATTTTAGACTCCCATTGCAAAAACTTACGTTGGTTCTTTTTAACAAATCACATTAGTATTCTCTCATCGACAGCGGAGCTAAGATACGAGAAACTGCTGACATTTATCTAAAATTCAGAAAGTCAAAGAAGCGCGATGTGTGTTCACCAAACGTAAACACGTTGGTCTATTTTCGTTTACCTATTCACTGGTAGCCGTATCTTTTCGCAGGGCTGTGTGATAATATTTTCCCTTTATTGTAATTTTTTCGTGACATATAATTTTTTCTTTGCCTTTGTTCCAAGAATCCAGCTGATATAAGAGTATATTACGGAGTGAGACCTTGTAAGTGATTTTATGAATTTAGTTGTGGTAGGTAACCCTATGTGGATGTAAAGAAAGTGCCGGCGGGCCTGCTTTGGACATGAATAGCTCGGCTGGCTGTGGCACACACCAACGCAAATGAAGACGATCTCGTCCTTTCTACTGGCGTAGTTGCATCACAGACATTTTTGCATAACACTGGCTTTATTGCATTCGCGTTGAATGTCAAACGTGAGGTTAAATCCTTACATTATACGATAGTCTTTAATATTATTTTATCTGAACTTAATGTTGGGTATATATGTATACTTTTCTAGCAACAATAAGGTAATAGCTATTTAATATTTTCTAATATTTCATGACAAACTTCGTTGATACGTACATAAGTGACAACGGTACAGAGCAAAACACGAAACTAATTTCCATCCTAAATCTATTTGCTACACCTCGATTTATCCTTTGCTTTGAAATGTTCGCAGAAATCCCAAGTTTCCGACCTTCGGTGCTTACTTAAACATGGTGAGGTGTGGTTGGCAAACAACGGACTTCGTTAAAGTAAATAATGTTAATGCAAGCAAAAGTTATACACAATACTTTATGGTTATAATGAATAAGCGCGTATAAATATCAGCATGTTTTCCCACAACTTCGGAGAAATATATTTGTGGCTATTCGTAAGTGAATTCTTTTGGCTTTTCTACACTCTATATAATACAAAGTATATTAGTAATATCTACACTATGAAACTTAGTAGAGCGTCTTTGTAGTCATCCTTCCATTATAACTCCTCAGCACCAGGCTGCCATACGGTCAGCGTGCTCTAGTTGTCTACTATTTTTCTCTTGTACAACCAAAATGCTGTTAAGGTCAAGATAAAGTCCATTGTTATGTCGTGAACCGGTGAGCCCGTGCTTGTCCAGTGCTGAGATGCTATAATGGATGACCCTTATTGTGTGTTAATTTTTTTTGTTTATTACGAAATTATGTTAACATTAAAAATGATTTTACTTTCACTTAATTTTCTAGTTTATTTAGCAGTCACTGACCCATAAGACCATTGTAAATATTTATCAAGAGAACTGCGATAAACACTATTGTCCTAAGGAAAGAATAGTATTCTGAGAATTCAAATAGACATAAGTGGATTAGTAAAAGAGCAAATTATCATGAAACAATCGAGGAGTGATGTAGACTGGTGACTCATGAAGGGGAGAATGAATGACTGACTCACGGACGGCGCTAACAGATATTCTGAGAATAGCAAAATAGCCTTGACAATGAAAAGTGTACTGACCATAAGTACTTTTGCTTAAATCCACGAAATTTATGAAAAAAAAATTTGTGCAGTGTGGCATCGAACCGTAATTTAGGTCAGGTCGCTTAGTTTCATTTCATCTTTATATCAATATTTAATAGTCTGGAAATTATATCCGGTATAAAATACTTTTTTTATATAGAAGAAACTAGCAAAAGAGCAGGTGGGTCACCTGGTGGTAAGTAATTTACACAGCCCATAGGCACCCACGACGTAAAAAGAATCATGAATGTGTTGTCAGCCTAATAATAATCACAAGTTTAAAAACTTAAAGACTTCCAATTTTCGGATCGTGACCAAATTTATATGGGACCACCCTTGAAACAAGCTCTATCGAACACTAAAAAATCGGTCCACATTTGGCGGAGATATCGAGTAACATATATAAAAAAAGAAAAATACCGACGAATTGAGGACATCCTCCTTTTTGGGAAGTCGGCCCGAAAATAGGGGGAAAGGGTAAGAGAGGAATTAGAACACTGCAAATCTGACTTACCGAACAAAACGCAACAGCGAGCTGCCACTTTACGTCGGTTTTCTGCGAAACAGATGTATCAAACCGATCGTACCAGCTCATTCGTGTTGTAAACGTAATTGTCTACAATGAGACTATCACTCAAGATACCACTTATTAAAAGATAATATTCATATAATTTACTAAACAATACATGTTAATACATCGGAGATAGATTTGCTGTTCCAGGAATTAATCCCCAAACCATTGTACGGTTGTCACGACCAAACTTCTCGTTAGATTGTGCAGGTAAAGAATAAGGCTATAATTGGCTTCAACCACTTGATATGCGTTTAAATGCGATTCCGTAGAATAAAAATATAGGAACGTAAGCGTGGGTTAGAAGGGTGTGGGGAAATATCACGTGGTGCGGGGGCAGGGGCTAATTGGCTGTCACCGATGAGCTCGGTCGTACTCGTGGATAGCACGCGAGTGCCGCAGACGGCTTACTGACGCCAAACTGATGTACAAAACAATGACGTGTGATTGGTTAGGGATTAAGATATATTTTTTTAATCCTACTGGTTCGTAATGACTTCAAATGTAACTTCTTCAAAGAATCTAATGGATAGGATTAAATATTTCTAGTCAATGATGGGGATGATAGTTGTAATAGATGTCTCAATATGAAGTGCAAAATGATCTAATTCGGACTTTTTGAAAACGTATATGATAGAAAATGTTCTGCATACTAAGATATATGTAGATAAGAAAAGACCACTAGTTGCTAAGTTATTTTTTGATACTACATTACATAATTATAATTATTTGCTTCGGGTTTAGATGTATGGGACTGTAACTCGTAAGTCCCTGGTAATTCTTGTTACCTTCGAATATAGTCATCTTAGCTTAAAGATAGTATGAACCTATAATTAACCTTTTTTGATTTTGTATCATTTAAAAATGAAGGTGGATATTGTAACACTAACCTTTTTTGGACAAATGACACCTCAGTCTGACCCGTGACAACGAAGACTGCAAAGCCTTCGAAACGTCGGGAATAAAAATTAAAACCTAATCGTGATAGAATCCGTAAAAATAGTTTTATTTCAAGGTAGTATGAAGTCAAATCTATGTGTATACTTACGATTGGGTGTATTTAAAAAGAGTTCGAGACATGTTTCCTCGATTGTCGGGTCCGGTGCGACGAGACAGCTCACGGTCAACGCAGGTGTAGCTTTCATTAGCATTATACATTCATTAACGGGATAGACCAGCTTTTTGCTACAAAAATAAATAAAACCCGTATTTAACCACTTACGAGATGTAAGTGCTTAAGACCGAAGCATCAATTTCTGTGTAATATTTAATCAGTTTCATTTTATTGTACCTAACCATAACCAAAACCGGGAATATTGAATATTTCTAGTTATTTTCGTAACTGTTAGCATTATTTAAGCAGAAGAGTATTTGGATTAGGTATTTCACGCAAATAATTTACTCCAATTCACAATTGCGGTAAACGGTTTCTGTTTAGAGATTTAAATCTCTTTAATCCTTATTCATTGTACGGTTACTGCCAACGTATTTAAGTTATTTTTTCTGAGATAAAAAACGCAATTTCGCAGTCACGACCACAGCAAAACAGAGAGGATCGCATAAATCTGTAGTGACACACAAAGCGGGCGGGGAGCGCGGCGTCCCGGGACAAAGTAATGAACTAATTACATTAGTCTCATGATGGTCGCAAGAGATGCGACTAAAATGGCTAAACCGACCGACTATTAGCCGCATCATGCTCTCGGCATAATGATGATTGCGTTTTTACATATCTACGTCGATATTCGTATAATTTTTTATTCACACGATTAGCTATAATCATGTTTTTTTGGGTATAAAATCCATAGTGCGCTCTGTTGAGATTAAGGTGCTTAGCATGGCATTATACCTTTATAGATATCTTTATTTCTATCCTGATAGAAATCCCGTTAAACTATTCCGTCGTACTGCAATTACTTAACGTTGCATTATTTTACAGTTTATGATTATTCAATTTTATTAAAGTAGTAGCTTCAATGTTCATGGTTGCGGTCGGTGTGCGTTCCCGTACAACGTTAGTTCACCGCAACTTGCGGAAGGCCCGAGGTGCCGTTATACCAAAGGAGTCCGGGTCTCCGGGAACAGTCACAGGCGATCTTGTGGCCACAGCGACTACACCACATACGGAACGTTATCTTTGTTGTCAAAGGCTTTCAAACTCAGCGTCCGCGTCACCCTTGTAATAGGCGGCTTTGTTATTATAATCCATACTAGCTCTATTTAGCCATAAAATACACATTTCCGAACAATTAAGTTTTGTTCGCATATATTTTAAGCATCTTAAGATGTCTCTTTCTTTATGCTTATATGATTAATTAATACTAAATATCAGAGGCATGTATTCAATAGGACATTTTCAGCAAAACATTAATCTTCCGTTGTACCTACTTATATTAGAGAGACGTTCCACAATGTATTTCGCCGTAATTTGTGTCGTCATATTGCCTTGAGTTGCTTATTAATTTATTATTTGCCACGATATTAATTAACGTCGTGTATTCGGCATATTAGATACTATGAGCATGATTTTTTTGCTCACAAATTCTGCTCCGATGATTGTGGCCAGCGGTCTTACTATTTTATCCGCACCATTTATATAGATTGCTTAATGGTCTGTTTCTTCCATCACTAGATGGATTCAAGTTTATTATAGTGGTATGGTAATTACCCAATTAAGGAATCACATATATTTAACAACAGATTACAAAATTCGTTGTTGATCTCTCCTTTTGTCCTTAAAAATATTTTTTATTTAAGAATAGAATAATAATACTGAATAAATTATACATAATGACGAGAAGGTTTGTTTTTTGACGGGCTCGGTCTGTGCCGACTGTCGGGTCGAGTTGCTTTTTTGTACGTAATCAATTTTAGATTTAGAGTGGAGTCGTGACCCGCGCGCGTGAGCCTCGCTTCGTGGGCTTCCGCGCAATTTACTAGCCGCTCTGGCCTTTGACAGACCACTGTCATGATCTCGGTCTAATTTTTATTTCATTGGATCGACAGTGGGTTTTAAGACAATTGTCACATAATATCCCATATTTTTTTAACAATAAAATAAAATAATACTTAGTGTAAAAACAGTCTACACTAAGTTTAACCTGTGTTGTGGGTATCTGAGACTACAAGAGACTTTCGGTTTCACAATACCCAGACCCGAAATAAATATCTGTGGGTCACAAAAATATTTGTCTTGTTGTGGGAATAGAACTCGCGGCCTTTCGATTCATAAGTGGCTTCTCGCTCGCTGCACCACGGAGGCTCTCAAAGTCATAATCATATTTCTTCTCACAATTATTACTAATTTTGCTCTATTTGTACATTCTCGTACGTCAAGGTTTTCTTATAAGCGTGAAAATTCGTGTAAAATATTTCGTAGAAGCGTCTCCGTTTCATGTAAGAGGAAGTGACAATAAAAGCGAGACAGATGCATTTGTAAGCGGAGCATTCACTGATCCGAGGAAATTCTTAAAATATATAGTCGAGTAAAGTCTGGGACAAATAGACGCCGTGGCTTTTGCGGAGGATCATGAGGATTGTTATTGATGTGACAAGCGCGCGGGCGGCGAGCTGGCGGCGAGAGGGCGGCGAGCTGGCGGCGGGAAGGCGGCGAGCTGGCGGCGGGAGGGCGGCGGGGCGGGCGCAGCCGGACTATCAGATAGTCTTCATTATGGGCGATCATGCGTGCCGGATATACACTGCTGAAAGCGGAAAAATTGTGAAATATGGCTGTAGCCGGCGGGCTTAATGCGTATGAATTGCCTCAAATCCTACCGTATTACGTCTTTATACCAAAAATATCTTCCACAATCTATATTAACGTAGTTTTACAATATCGGAATATAAACCTGTGTATGTCAATAAAGAGACGTTGCGTAACGTAGTTAAAATATAAGTATATAGTTCATTTTCAATGTATAGTATAAACTAATGAGCATGCTTATTATAGGTATTTCTTAATGATATTAAGCTTTATATAGAAATGATTATTTGTTCAAAGGAAGTTCGTTTATTGAACAATTATGTCAGTTTTTACATTGTGCATAATGCATATTAATATTTTAGAAATGTAGCATAGCAGCTGGCGTGGGAAAAGGAAATAAGACCTGTGTGTTGTCTTTGTGATTTGTAAGCAAACTAAATAAATTATAATCAAATCGTGACGCTTGTAAACTTATTTGACTTTTTATTTAACTGATTTGATTGCGATATGACCTTTGGTTAGTTTAATAGCTGTAATCTTTGATTGATTAATTAAACTTAGCCAATGTTGCAATATTTGTGAGTATGTTATTAATTTATTAGATGATGTTCAATTCCACAGTATTTCAGTTGTAAGTATATTTTATTCCCTATTATGTTCATTCGTCATCCTTTTAATCCAAGGTTTAGAATCCAAACTTTAGATTAGTGAATGTCCCCTACGGTATTGATTTTGAGGATAGATATTCTTTCTCTCTTTCTACCTGCCCTTATCCCACTTTAATGTGGTGTCGGCGCAACACACTTTTTCAAGCATGTTGCAGAAATGATCTCGCTAAGTTTTTACGACCGGCTGCCTGCCTGACGTCAACCCCATCTGAGGGGTCCAGTCCCGGGCAAATTGAATTAGAAAATTCGCTTTGCCCGACCTGGGAATCGAACCCACGACCTCCCGGTCCACACCCCATACATGCTGCCACTAGACCAAGAGCCGACGAATTTGAGGATAGATATTATATTAATTATTCCTATGTATGTAGTATTTACTTGATTTTGTTTTGTTTGACAGCCTCCGTGACGCAGCGGGCGAGTAGGTGGCTGTGAAACCAAAGCCCGCGGGTTCGACTCCTGCACCGAGACGAATGTTTGTGTGATCCACAGATATTTGTTTCGGGTCTGGGTGTTGTGAGATATACCAAAATATATTAATTTATATTACACTGTTCTAAATGATTGAATAACCATTTCAGAAAAGTGACTCTACATGTGAGTAGGAAGTTTAAAACAGGTGTGTAACGTGTTACACCAACTTACAGTTGTACATTAATAAATCTCTAAATCAAATCTTAAATTTTATAGTGTACATAAAAAGTAGACAGATAATAATTTTAGAACGCGTTGTGTAACCGGTTATTCTTGATTACGTTATAAAATATCATGTGTTCAATTTCATTAGGAAGTAATAACTCACGTGTTATGTCGATGATAGCATGTTTACGATCTTATGTTTAAAAACAATACGCGGAGATCTGCTGAAGAAGTAGATCTGAGGTAGCTAGAAAGGTATAATACAGTTCATTATGCTTATATATGTATTTTTAAATGTGTCAAGAGTCAAGAGTCAAGACTATTACTTAGCAGTTTTTTGCGACATGTTTGCATGCACAGTAACTCTATGAATTCTTCTTTTTCTGCATGCCTTATCTCTCTCCATTGTGTGGTCGACGCAACACAATTTTTCAAGCATGTTGCAGAAATGATTCGGCCTTAGTGTTTACGACCGACTGCCTCCACGTCATCAACTCCCTCTGGGGTATCCTGTCCTTGGTAAATTGTGTTAGAAAAACTTGCCGAACTTGGACCATTACCGCAGGGTCGGCGCACTTTCAGTATGAGTAGATTGCAGACCGATGACGTGATAATTAAAATGTATAAACGCACGTACAGTGCGTAGTTAGTTGTTCGCAGATCGGTCGCGCGTCGCGGCTGGTGTGCAATGAGCCGCGCTCTCCATTCTACAAACGAGCACTGCGGGGTGCTCAATTATTCCGCCAGCAATGTCCCGGAATGTCTAATTTGCTCACGTAATTTCGGTCGGAATTCGTCCCCGGCCGAGGCGCGACGGATGCTGGGAACTATTTTTATTGCTTGTTTCCTATTTCCTCGACTCCATCGGGAACAATATAACTTGAACACTAACAAACTTGTCTTGAGCTCGTGTATTGTGAATTGCACGTCTGGTGGCGAACTCACGTCCGATACGATTTGCGATGATATTAAAAAAATAGTTTCTCGACTCTCTTTTGTCATTATTGTTAAGCTCGGTTTAGTCGTTTATTTGCGTTGTGTTCTAGTACACCGATTTTTATAAAATACAATTGAAATTCCGATATTTTAAAATTAGTCATAATGTTTTGTCCAAACCATAAATCAACGTCGTAAGAGGTGCGAGTATGTTGCTGACAGCAACAGGAATCCGCTGTAACCAAAATTAAAATAAGGACCTACATAAGTTTGTACTTAGGTACATTATGTATCTAATATTACTATAACATAACATAACATAACATTATAATAAATTATAATAAAAAAAATCACAATGTCAATTAATTTAGTGACTTTCTCCTTTTAATCATAAGGCAATGTTAAGACGACTATGCATTAATTTCTACTTACAATATGGGTAAATACTATATACTGATTTCTTAAGTTTACGCGAATATTATACATTGAAATAAAACTATTCTTACGGATTCTATCACGATTATTTTTTAATTATTATTCCCGACGTTACGAAGGCTTTGCAGTCTTCGTTGTCACGGGTCAGGCTGAGGTGTCATTTGTCCAAAAAAGTTAGTGTTACAATATCTACCATCATTAAAAATATACAAAATCAAAAAATAGGGAAAATAAAATAGGGACCCGCGTAAAAGAACATATAGCTGACGTAAAACACCGACGCTCTACGAAGTCTGCAGTTGCTGAACATTCAGAGGAAGGCTCCAAACATTATCTTAGATTTGATAAACCACAAATCCTCGCCAAAGAACACCGATTCCTCCCTAGGATGATTCGCGAGGCTATTGAAATTAAAAAACATCCTAATTTCAATAGAGAAGATGGTTGGAAGCTTGCACAAACCTGGGATCAAATTATACATCTTATTAAATCGGAACCCAAAAGACCAGCTGCCAGAACTCAAGACACCGTGAGCTCGTACTGGATAGATCGGAACACAAATAATTAACCTTTTTTGATTTTGTATATTTTTAATGATGGTAGATATTGTAACACTAACTTTTTTTGGACAAATGACACCTCAGTCTGACCCGTGACAACGAAGACTGCAGAGCCTTCGAAACGTCGGGAATAATAATTAAAACATAATCGTGATAGAATCCGTAAGAATAGTTTTATTTCAATAAATACTATATTGTAATATCACATATTTGTTTTGTAAATATCGTAGATTGTAACTATTACTCAATCAGGGCCGATACTTGGATAATTGCTTTGTTCTTACACAACATTAGTTTTTGTTTACCCTAAAGGTCAAACAACCCAATTAAATTGATAATTAAAAGTTCCGAAAAAAAATACACAATAATAATAGTGAAAACTCACACGATGACAGAGTACGAATGTTGTCCTGTCTCACCTATGAATTCACGAGCACCTTTAGCGCCTCATTTCGTACTAACTGTACGGTGTCAGTAAGCTAGCGACTCGGTTGAGTTCAGCTGATTTTATAAATAGTAATAAATGGTGTATAACAACTTGCAAGAATTTTACTCTGGTTTTACGACAAAATATAGAGGTAACATATGTATGTTAAAAACTATAGTATTGGATTATATTACTCATTCTAAACAACTTTCGATTTTTGGATACACTAAAACTCACGTTACAGAATAGATTACACAATTAGTCGAAGCGATAGCTAAAAGAAACGGCTACAAAAAGCATATAATAGTTAGCGATTTCACCAACGTTCGAGGTGATAAATGCGTATTCATAACAAAGGTACGTGCCGTACAGGGCATTGGCGCGACTCGACTCGGCGCCGGCTGTACAGCTCGGTGCCCTGTACATACCCACCGAACTTTCAGTTGACACAGTACGTACTACGTATGTATCGAAGATAAGTGATTTTGGAATGATGCCAGGACGTGGCCCGTCGAGCCCCACTCCATTTGCTCTTTACATAACTCAGTATTCAAGGGATCATTAATCTTCCTAGTTCCACGCCAGACCGACTTTAATTTTAATAAACGGCTTTAGCCATACTACGGTATTAATTTACATGCTTAATGAATGGTATTTTGTTATTCGAAATCTAAGACTTAATTAGGGTTTCGATTTTTATTCAGCACTCGATAGCAACTTACAATACACAATAAACATAGTTATTTATCTATTGTTTTTTTAAATGAATTTTTTAAATGAATAACATACAAATCCCTCTTTATTTATATAAAAATGTTTACATAAAAGTGCCTATTATCTTATAAAATTTGCTTGCTAAAATAGGTAATTATCGAAAGATTATAATCGCCATCAGTGAATATTAAGAAAATTAATGTGCTCATTTATTGGGATTTAAGTTGTTCCAACATTTTTCCTCTTCGAGATTGGTTGCCATCAATCCGCGTCACTATTTCCTTGCAGATCGGTAACAAAGCAAGCACTTATTTTGTGCAAATGTAGCCGTGAAATGCGTGAGTTAGACCTCTTCAGGGAAATACCTCCGAATTTCTCCGTGCTGATACGGGTGTGATACCTTAAGACGCCTAATCTCGCTTTCGATTTGAGGCCAATGATATCCGGGCTGGCACCTTTTGATCCTCAATCATGCTTTTGTATCGTAGATAGTTTGTTGATGGTTTCGTTTATCTACGAGCTCTGTGTTTTATAACTATAACATACATAATATTAATATTTACATAATATATTGTAAAACAGAATGAACACTTGTAAAATATAAAGTATAAATTCTTAGATTTAATATTTATGTAAGTGCCAAAGTGGGACAGATACTTGCGTTTTAAAAGCCAGCGTTACCGTTATGAAAAACGAAGCACGCTCGAAATGAGCAGTTACATGCTAGTTATAAATATAATTAACTGTTCCGGTTGGTTCAGAAGCAGAACAACTGGCAACTGTCGTGCCCGTCTGCTGCTGATTTTTATCGCGACGCTACATCGCCATGCAAATCTCTATCACGACACGCTTTACTCAAAACTACTAACTAGGAAACAAGTTAGGCGTGGAGTCATTTCGTGCTTCTTTGAAATCTAGGTAGCTAGAAAACTTGGCTAATGAATAAATAATAACTAAAAATTAGGAATTCTACTAGGAATAGGATTGACTGCCTCGGTGCCGTGGTTATATTTCGGTACGACTAGCGTCCTGAGGTCTCGGGTTCGATCCCCAGGTCGGGCAAAGTGATATTGGATTTTGTCCATATCAGCCCGGAGTCTGGAATTTGTGCCCGATATGGCGAAAGGCTCGCGGCCTATCACATCTGGGACGGAACTAAGCTCGGCGAAATGTGGGTGTACTAGTTGGCTAGTGCGGCTCTACCCAGCCCTTTGGGGATTTAGCCGTGAGCGTATGTTATGTGTATGTGTGATTCATATATAACTGTTCAATTTATTTGTAAGAAACACATCAAAAATGACATAATATCAATGGAAATAATCAAATTAAAATTAAAATCCGAAAATGCTGGTATGGCTATAGGCTCGCCTTCTATCACATCTGGGGCGGAATTAAGCTCGGCGAAATGTGGGTGTTCTAGTTCGCTAGTGCGCCTTTGCCTACCCCTTCGGAGATATAGGCGTGACTTATGTTTATGTCAAATTAAAGATCAATCGTACAAACGTATCGATAAAGATTTTAATATCGCGGATTGTTTTGTAGAACAGGTTTAATTAATAGCTTTGGGTGAAAAACGCATCTACAATTTATAGATCAATGACGTCTTTATAAGACCAGATGGTATGTGTTAATTGAGGTTCTTTTATTTTCATTGTCGGTTTAATTCCTGTTGCTTACATTATCGTTTGCCTGCGGTGTTTAGGCATCTGCGAAATCATCTTCTCACTTGGCAAAATCCCAGTAACTACGCTTTTATGTTTAAAACTCTAAACACGATGGCGTAAACACACGGTTTTTCTATAAAAAGATTATTATCGTCTGTTGTTTTTTCAAATAAATATCGTGTGTAAGCGAACCCGTTTATAGAGGGTATCTCTAGCAGAAAATTGCTTTGCATCTCCAAGGAAATATCACGGGTACGGAAATCGTTTTTCGTAAGTTACGAAACCACTTGCCGAAAATATTCCCCTACTATCCTGACAGAATTTTACATAAGTACTTACAGATAAGTACTTACTATTTTTGAACGGAAAATATTGCGTAAGTTGGTAAACTAGCACATTGCAGAAATATATTTTGGGTAACTCGGCTCAATGAGTAAATATTTATTCAAATATTTATTGGGGCAGGGATAGATACCTACTGGTATTTTCATAAGCGGGGGTAAGTAATTCGGTTGCGTGCACAGTGTGAGGGTAGGGGAGGGTACACAAGGGTGCATGACACGCGACCGGCCCCAGCTCGTCGAGCTGTGGCGGTCACCTAACATATTCATATTCACAGAATTACTGCACCAAATTTATTACACCACAGATTAAATCTCTCAATTAAAATCTTATCACGATTGAGGTTGATTGAATACTTTTAAAAAAACCGTGACACAGCTGCACTAAACTTTAAATAATTACTAGTAATTTTAATATTAAAGATGAAATGACCATCGGTACCAATTAATAATGAAATTAAAAACCCTAATAAAAGTTGGATATGTGCGCGTCCGATAACAACATCAATTGTGGGGACCGGGGTAAAATGGATACGAGCGTAAGGGGGAGTGCACAATGCAGTGTGGAGAGCCCAATGAGTCACCACGCGGCGCAGGCGGCCAGACGGCGCCACCGGGACACGCACTGTCTTGCTCACCCTCCGCTTTAAAATTACATTTGCAGGAATACAATTATTTTTGCTGGCAACAATCGTGAAGTAAATTAAGGGCTGACTCGCAGTTCAACCGATTCTGATTACCTTTGATTTGTTACATCGATGTCCAATGAACAGAATAAACAGTAGTCCTATAAAACACGAGTTATACTTCCCTCTCAACTTTGCGATGTGTAATTGACATGTCGCGTAATTGTTTTCTTGTATTTATTACATGAGAGGTATTGCAACAAGCCGGTGTGGTGGCGGCGGAACAGCCGAGGGCCGAGAACCAGCTGTGACCGCACTTCCATCAGGATAATGTTACATGATACAGTTTAAGCCACCTTGCGGTTTGGCACTCGCCTCTCGACGCTTAACGTTCAACGCTGTACGCACACGACCTCAGCCCAATGTGTCGGTTTATATTAGCAACGTTGTCGTCAGCATGTGATGCTGAGGATCCGGACGTGTCCGATAGCTACTGAAGTGGAAGACTAAGGGTTTGATAGTTTTGATACATGCTGATGTTATTTTTTTTCTTATACGGGCTTAAGCGGATTAATTTTATAATCGCCCGACATCCAAGAAGGAGGAGGTCCTCAATTCATCTGTATTTTTTTATGTATGTTACGCGATATCTCCGCCAAATGTGGACCGATTTTCAAAATTCTTTTTGTGTTCGATAGAGCTTATTTCAAGGGTGGTCCCATTTAAATTAGGTCACTATCGGATTTGAAGTCGGTCTGTTAAGTTTTTAAACTTGTAATTATGGATGGAATATATTTCCATTTAGAATGGTAAAAAAACAAGGTTTACCCCGTTACCTTCACTGTTCCTTATCGAGTCTTTTGTGTTTAAATTCACGAAAACTACAAGTAGACAAAGCGGCAGACGGGCGTGGAGTGCACATGCGGGATCTTTTTATAGACGACGTGCCGCAAATAATACACAATCAGACGCAGGGAGCATGGCGGCGCGGCGCGGCGGCGCGGTGTGCGTCGCGACGCTGCTCTAACAGTTTATGTGGCGGGCGGCGACTCCAACTCATTTCGACCATTCTACGTTTACTACCTCAGTCCTCGGGCAATGAAGTTATATTTGGTCTAGTATGCCGACCGTGTCTCGTTCAAGAAACTTTTGCCGAGTTCGATGCACCACGCGTCTAGTTCAAATTTACGTAGAAACAGCCTAAATGGACAAGAGTTTTTGTCTGGATTTAAAGGGCTTTGAATATTATAGAGAGTGTTTATATTAGAATTTAACCATAAATAATGCAGTAGTCGAGTAAAGTAAGAAGAGCTATTTATTCCACCCAACAGGTTCGTTCAATTTCCTGTGCCGCGCCGCTGCGTTTGCATACAGGATAACAGTGCGTAGTATGCAACAAAATTATTTAGTACAGATAGAATAAGGCCTAATAAAGTTTTAATCAATACAGGTAATATAAAACTGTCGAAAGCTGTACTTAAAATTATAATTTAAATTATATCAAAAAATTTACTTGTATTTTAGAACATATACATAGAAACTTGTGTGTGGAGCATGCGAGAAGAAACTATTTCATAAAGCATTCTAGACACACTACAGACATATTTTTGTCGTCTATCTCGAAACCCAAAATAGGTCACCACGTCGCGATGTCTCGAAATATTTTTACAAACATGTCGGTCGAGGACTCGTACTCCACGAAAACTTGAAGATGCATACAAAGAATGCTAGAATACTCAGTCAGTGGTTAAATTAATTGTGTCGTTTAAATATAGTTATAAAGCTGGCAGAGGTAGCGAGTAGCGCCGGTGTCACCGACGACGATTTATCGCACGAGACATTCGCGTCGCGCGGCGCCCGATGCTTGCTGCTCCATTTACATTTTACTTGTGCTCACATACCCACATGCACTCTGATACCTATTGTTCATGCTATGTTTGAACGTGTATTACAATCTACGCTTTCTCGAATGAATAGTTTATAAGATGGTTGTATTGGTGAAAACTTGTATTATAAAAGTATAATAACGTAAGAAAATGCTTGCTAGGTAAGTAGTTCTTTGTATATTGCAAGCAATTTTCGTGTATTTTTCTTGTTTGTTGAAAACCTGACTAGCAAAAATGTGACTTATCCATACAATGGTTTACGTGTGCGGTATTTTATAGTTAATACTTCAGTGTCTCGAATTACTGACTATAAAACCGGCTTTACTATTTAAATAGTAAACTTTGAACGACATGTCATGAAAAAATAAATAAAACGTCAGTATTTTAATAAGGTTTTAATATTACAATTATTTAGAACTCTACATAGTATTCATTTAAGAATTTTGTTAAAAGCGTTAATGTGGAAAGTCCGCTATAGTTCGTTAGCTGTTTATTTATAATCAATTTATTTTTTATATAATAGGGGACAAGAAAGCATGTGTGTCAATGTTAAGTGATCACCGCCGCCCATAAACGTTATGAAATACGAGTACTAAGAAGTTGAGGAATGTAAAGCGTTCTGTTATTTTATTATCTTCAAGAAAAAGTGAGGCTTTAATAAGGCACGACGACGTCCTCGGGGACCTAATGTGTCGGGGCCATTACTTAACTCCCTAATGGATATTTACTGTACAATAAACATAAAAAGTCACATCTTATGGATAAGTCGATATTTGTAACTATGAGCCAGCTAGCCTGGTCGTGATGTCTTCGTGTATATTCTTATTTTGTAAAGTTCATAAACCGTTATTTCGTATTACATGAGATAATGCAACATAATGTATTTCTATTACAGAAAAGCTTTTAAGTGTAACTTTTATGGCCATCTTTAAAGGCTTTCATATTTGGGATGAGATGAAAGTATCATTTCATATTACATGTTAAGTGTGTCTAAGCACTCGACTTTCTCTCACTGAGTGGTAGAGCCGCGGTGTAAACAGCACGGATGGGCCGGCTTGACCGGTTTGATACCACTGTCTGACAGAAAATCGACGTAAAGTGACAGCTCACTGTTGCATTTCGTTCGGCTGGTGAGATATCTGGTGGCCCAAGTAACCCCTCCTTTTTCCACTCCCCATTCCCCTCCTTTTCAGTTGGTAACGTACCTATGATACATTTGTGTCTTGGGTGTCTATGGGTGGTGGAGATCACATACCATCAGGTGATCTTGCTAATCACTGCTATATCAAAAAGGTAGAAAGAGGTGTTATAAAAGAATTCACGGTTATCCAAAGGGAGCTTTTTAAATTCTCATTGCTCTACATAAGAACCGGACGGACAATCTTACAGATGATGATTAAGTTATACATCAAAAAAGAAGAATTTCTTTCCATCTGTCCTTATCCTACTGTAATGTTAATGTGGAGTCGACGCAACACAAATTCCAGCAAGTTGCAAATCCTGCTATAGTTTTTTATGTTTAACCGCCTGCCTGACGTCAACCCTTTCTGAGCATTCAATCCCGGGAAAATCGATACCTAAAATCATTTTGTCTGAGCTGGGCTTTGAACCCAGGACCTCCCGGTTCATAGCCCAAATATGCTACCATTAGACGAAAGAGGCGACAAAATCTAATAGGCGATAAAAATGTATACTGAATATTTGCAGTAAAATGAAACAAAATAGAAAATGGAGCGAAAATTCGTTTGCGTGCTTTAACCCGTCGGAGGCGGTACATATATATGTTACATAAGCGTATGGGCCACCGGAGGCCGAGCCGCCCGTGACTATTTAAAATTAAGTGTATTTCTGTTGTGCAACTACAACTACTGACTATAACGTGACAATACCGGAGCAGTTCGCGTGCAGCAACTATTTTTGTGATCAGTCGGCAAGTTGGCGTTTTTCAGTTGTTCTAATTATCGCCACGTGCTGAGCGCAGCTGCCGCGTCATGCACCTGCTGAACAACTGCACCACCTTACTGAACTCCCGCGACCTTTTTTACAAGGACTTCAAAAAATAAGCACAGTCCCTTGTCGATTTTATGGTGTAAGTTTGTCCTGGCTTTAATATTTTGACGATTTAACTTAGAAGGTCGTTTAGATGTAGAGTTTATTGCATGCGAGAATGAATCGAAAAAGCCCTTTTTAAAAAGGACAATTTACAAGAAGAGTTGTGTGATGCGTTTTCGTAAATTAAGATATTGCAGTTTAGTGTTAAATTCTTGCATATTTTGAAAGAGAAACTCTATATATGCATACTAATAAACATATAATTATATCTCATAAATTACCCACAATATTGTGCTTTACGATATAACATTCAATTTTAACTTGATCGGTAGAAAAAGTACTTCTCATGAGGTCTAATTCGTGATCTATTCCATCCCTCGGCGATAAAAAAACTCCGAAAGAACATTTAGATTCTGCGGCTTGAATAATTCATTCTCTACGGTATTCTGACCACAATCGGAATGTTAATACTGTTTCCCGTTGCTTTCATGACAGCCACATATTACGTAATGAACCATCATTACGCTGTTTTTCTAAGCGCGTAATTAGAAGGAGCGCTTAGGGGCGGGACACAAACTACGCGACGGTCGCCACTGAAAATGGTCACCGTTACACGACTTGCACTTAAAACGAATTTGTATAATTATACAGTACTAAAGCATTGTGCCTTTTACCTTTTGACCATAATGAATTTTGCTGTGACACATTTTGTTCATGGAATATTTTCCATGAACAAAACAACATGAATCGAGTGAAACACTAAAAACTAAATTAGTATCATTTTAGTTGAAATTTTGTTCAAATTATATGTACCTAATGTGTTATTTATCTTGATGTAGTTTCGTAACTACAGTCTGTTTCACCAAAATTGGGTTTTGAATCTGAAGACATTCAAGTTTAACGGTACGCTTCTGAGATTGTGTAGCAAACTTCCTCATGCGGGCGGAGACGTGAGCAAAATCTGTCATTAATACGGATTGCGTCATCAAATTAGTTTCGAATGCGTTCATAATACAGGAATACTGTTTAGTTACGCCAAGGTCAGTCGAAATTGCGTTGCACCGGCCTGCCCAATAGACGTGCGCCGCCCGTGACCGCGTTTGTTTTAACGCACGTTTATTATACACCGCGCCGTGTTCACTCTGTGCCACGAGTCGAGACAAATATACACATCAACTTTAAGCTCTTTGTGATCCAAACATTTGGCCTACATGCTATATGTAGATATTTAAATGTCGTCTCACGTCTAGTACCAATTGCAATAAAATGGAGCACCAAACGAGGGTACATGTCTAAGTCGTTTTAAATAAAAAATTATGAGAATCTGCTAAATTATAAATACGTGCTAGTTTAACGTATGTTTATTTAGCAGCAGATTGACATAATTTTTGTGACGAGATCGTTTATGCGACTTTTGTTATGATGCAGGTGGAGCTGCGATTAATTTGTCATTGCAATTGATTACGATATCTTGTGTGCACCCCTTTAGGAAAATATGCGTAGTCATATACGTACCTATCTACTAGCAATAAATAAACGATTATAACACGGAGTGCGTTATATCATTCAGTTTGACACAAATTCAGTGTATAGCAATTTATATTTCACAATACTCAGAAACAATGTTAAGGCTTTTTTCCTTGTATTGAAACCGTATTTGGAGAATAGGTTGTCATTTGGAAAACATATCAAAAGTGATTTATTACGTTACAACTTCAACTATAGAGTAGGTTACGATTTACGAAGAAGACATTACTGCGACAGTTCGGTTCGGTATCATCAATCATCGTAATGTCGTATATCGGTTACAAGTTACAACACAAATTATTTCACATGCTTTGTAATATTATGAATGACAATGATTTCTTAGGTTTACGTGAATGTTATTCATTGAAATTAAGAGAGGGTCAGACTGACCCGTGACCACAAAGGCTGCAAAGCTTTCGAAACGTCGGGAATAAAAATTAAAACCAAATCGTGATATAATCCGTAAAAATAGTTTAATTTCAATTATGAATGATGTCAATATATATATATCATTTTATTGACAGGTCTCAAAAACTTATAACTAGGAAACCTTTCATCGCGTTTTATCATAAAGTTTTAAACAGCGTGAAATGCCAGCGTGTCTTCAGTAAATATTTCATAAATTCTTGTATTATTTTTCGTGATAGTTAACGTAGCACGTGTGCCGCCGCTGACTTCCTAGAAAATCGTTTTATTTTCTTGACGATAATTACTGTCATTCAGTGCTACACGATCTTGTTAGCATTTTAAATCATTCTGAATATATAAAAGGAGGAAAATTAATAAATTAAAACCTTACTTATTCCAAGAAGTTGTTGGTTCACTTTTAAGGCTTCGTTGGAAGGAGGTAACAATACAAATGTTAATTTTGACACTTTTGATTTCTCACTCGAAACTACTTATACGTTTTTCTATGAACTAGATTTGAAATGGTTACAAAAGCGAATGCGTATTCTAAAATATTGCATGTATTATTTATGAAAACGTGTTGCGTAAAGTTATTCGAATAGTCGACGCGCCTCTCTGTCTATAAGAAAAACTTATATTTTCTCCAGCAATGTATATACCGATGCGATGATAATGTCAGCTTTGCCTTGAAAATACCGCATTCCATTTTGTTGCTGTAGCTTTGCAAGCTTCTAACTAATCACTTTGGTTGTAGATACGTCAGGCGAGTTTAATAATAGAGGCTTAAAGTACTAAGTGCATTACATTTTGCGATACGTTATTGTACGTTTACATCATACAGGCAAAAAATACGAAATTTAATCTGTCTATATTATTAACAAAATAAAGATTTTAGTCTGAAAAACTATTTGTTATCAATAAATAATTATTATAGTTGTTGCTCTATGTGTTGAACACTGATGAGTTGAATTAGAATATGTGGAGTTAAGATGGAATCGCCCCATTGGTCTAATGTGAGCTTAGAAATCCTGGGTATGAACCTCAGGTCATGCAATGCGTTTTTCTTAACACAATTTGCCTGAGACTAAATCGGTTGATTTAGTGAGATTGACGTCAAGTACCCAGCCGGTCCTTAAAACAAAGCCGAATTCTTACTGCAACACGTTTGAAAAAGCTGACCCTTCTCATTTGAGTGGGATAAGGGAAGAAGAGAGTAGAAGGATTTACAGCAGAATCTGTAGGCAGACCATTTCCGTAATAAATGGCATTATACACAATGAGATGAAATTGTGGTAACTAGGATTGAGAAAGGGATGCTGAGGTGGTTTGGTCATGTGGAGAGGATTGATAAAAGGCGACTAACGAAAGGTATTTATCATGCTAAAGTGAATGGTAGGGCCATAAGATGGCGCCCGATGCGATCCTATATGGATCAAATAAGCGATCTCCTGCGTAAAGGGCAAGTGATGAATGTGGACTAGGCAAAAGCGGTGTGTCAAGATCGTAGCTTGTGGCGCTCAATTGTCCCTGCTTACCCCCATGGGATGCAGGCGTGAGTGTGTATGTATGTAATATGTATGTAAAATTACCCTAAATTGGTATTTCTTGCCACTGCTACTTGTAAAAGAAGCAGTAGCTGCACGGTAGTCTAGTATCTATAATGGAATTTATATACCCATGGAACATTTATAGAAGAGGGATGTACTTTAGTATACGGCAATTACGTCGCGAATGTAACTGAAGGTTATTCAAGGCATTTTAACGATAGCATTTGTTAACTTGCGAGGCACTTTCTTTGTACATTTAGGAATGTTAATTATAAAGTGCTGGCTACGGTGTTATATCTTTACAGACTATTAATGTACCCACAGAACATTCAACTGTTCTTTGAATCTATCTTCTTGATCTAAATTGCCCTCTGTTTTGTACATTAATTGGTAGAATGTCAGTAATTCTTCTGATTTGACTGCCTCGGTGACGTAGTTGTATTGCGGTACGACTACTATCCTGAAGTCTCAGGTTCGATTTTCGGATGAAGTGATATTGAATTTTTCTGTTCGGTATCAGCCCGGAGGCTGGAATTTGTGCCCGATATCACAGATTATCTAAGAGTTACTACGTCTGATATGACGATATCGCCCCCTATCATATCTGGGATGTAAGTGAGCTCAGCAAAATGTGGGTGTTCTAGTTCGCCTCTGCTACTCTTTTGGAGATACAGACGTGAGTTTATATATGTATGTATTTGTAATTATTCTGCATTTTGGCTGTGTTTATTTAGCTATATTGTCTTTTGTATTACTGTATCTAGGCGTATCCCTTTGTACTGTTTACGATTGTCAGTTGGCAGTGTTGTGAGCTTATCGAGCGAAGAGGGGCGTGTCTTAGGTACGTCTGTGCAAGGATCCGAGCCTTTAATCTTCCAAACAATGAACCTGAGTGAGTGACACGATACCAGTCTGTAACAAACTTCTCAGAAATGTTGTTCACTGAATGGATATTATACTTGTATCACTGGATGTACCTTTAATCTTGTACGAAGATCATAATCCGAAGTCTCGTTTGAAACAGTTATTGAATACATAGTCCTAGAATAGGATGTGAGACATATTAAGCTAGCTTATAGTTAAGTTTCGAATATTGTTACTTTAAGCTTTGAATGTGCTGTCATGTATCAGATTCTCAGACTTTACCTCTTTTTCTGGTATTATTCGTAAGCAGTGAAGACCATGGAAATCATTTACCATCAGGTGACCCACGGGTCCGCTTACTGCCTTCTGCTTTATAACAAAAGATCACAAACACACACACACAAGAACAAAGCGAGCCGAGCCGTCAGCAAACCCCCACGTCAGTTCACCACCCGCTTCATCAATGAACAGGTGTCACCGCCCACGCATTTATTATTATTCATTTATCGACTTATACGACGGCTCATTATCATAGCCGAGATACCACTGATTCAATCTACTACGTTGGCAGCGCTGCAAAAACGTTACGTCTAATAAAAGCTCTTATTTCCGCATGTTACTGTCTCGTTTATATCGATACTGATAGTCTAGCTATCGGCTACGACTGCGGATGCCGTGAGTTCGACAAATCGAGGATAAAATTAGAAGTTATACGACTGCAGGCAAATGCTAATGCACCTATTACTTATTACTTTGTATGTTCTTTATCTAGCACTACTATTTATTGTCATGTCACCTTATTAGCTAATGTTTATTATGTTATGTAGTTTAAATGTTAACATTATTTGTGTTTTATGAGAAATGTAATTTGTTAGTACATATTATGTAAATTTGCCTCTGATGTAATAGTAGATTATATCATATTATGGTCTCTTATACATATTAAGACCATAAGTATAACAAATTTATCGACGAAGTGTCCTTTGATGTGTGGTCAGATGAGGAAAGACTTCGGAGGAAATGAATCACTGTTCATTAACAGTGGCCACCCATCGGTCTCAATACTGATTTCGGGTTAAACCCCGTTTCAAAATATCTACGTTTGATTGATCGTCAAATATGAGCACTTCTATTTTATATATAACAAATTACCAATGATTACATTTACTTCAATAATATTGTAAGAATGTCATCATCATTATCCACGTCCACTGTTGGACATATACCATATCATACAGTGACGTAAATCTTAATTAATTAAATATTTTCCTACGAATGCTGTAGCTTGGAAATGTTGATGAGTTTGTGTTTTAGTCAATTATTATTGTGCATTACCGGGTGAATGGATTTGGTTGAAGTTTGATATAGATAAGGAAAGATAGAAGAAAAAGATGTCCAGAGTGAAATATGTGCTACAGAGTTATAAAGATATAAACCTAACCATGGCCATGTTAAAAGTTGAAACTAAGCTAATTTGCATGCCAAATTAACCATCACGCTTATCAGGTTTTATAAAATGTTAAATAACCATTGCACAATGGTGATTTATTTATCCCACGGTTTCTTGCATAATGTACAGTATTTCTATGGTATTGTGGATACCATAGACATAGATCTAAGTAGACGACGTATTACGTAAGTAAATATTTTAATACATATCATACCAGTAATAAATTATACCAGCATCATGATAAATATAAATGTGAAAGAAAGAGTGTTTGTTTGTTTGTCCGCCCTTCATGCAGTTACTTAACAGAGTTACAGATAAACATGTTTTGCATAGGTATGCTAATTTTTAGAAAGGATAGTGACATATTATGTACAATTTGCTTCCACCCAAAAGTAGACGACAGTTTTGCAATTGCTGAAGTAATTCTAGAGCAGAATAAATTGGCGTATACGTCCTAAATGAAATGTTTTTACGGGGGATTTTAAAACCCTAATTGACCCTTGCGCCTTCTACTGAGTTAAAAGTCTGCGGAGTTTACTATGTCGAGATGTCACAGGGTCATCACATACTGGTTTTTAATATAATCAATTAGCTAACAAGATGCGAGTAAATGCCGAGTATTGCCGCGCTGTGACTCTAACCACACAATATATTGCAGTATTTTATATGTGTCCGTACATAATGTTTTAAACATGCAAAGTTTTTGTGGGGATAATGAACTGTTTACACGCGCAGCCAACCGTCGATGAGAACCGAAGTTAATTCTGACCGTTATGTAATGTTTTAGAAAATCGATTTTTGTAGCAATATTTGATGATGTAACATACGATAGAGTAAAAATATTAAAATAATCTCAAGCAGATTATTGATATGGACCTTATTGTGATTACGAAGAAGTTGCTTTTTGAATAAGCATGGATATAAATGGCAGACTAAGCTGCACGTCACGGATTATCACATTATCTGATAAATGCAATAAAATACAACATATATTAGAGGTATAATTGTAATCTTGTAAACACTGTGTGCTACTAGAATTGGCTTACCGCCGAATGCTCATACACTTAAGGTACCTCATGTCGTTTGAAGCCGCCTTATCTGTCAAAATTATTGAAAATCAATGTATGGGGATGTTAAAGTTGAGTAGCGTTTGATCATTTGGGCGTTAAAGTTGCTGAAAATACGTTAGTTGACCACGTAATGAGAATGAGACTCCCCTAAAACCAGAAAGTACCTATGACGATTAAAATATTTATGCTATCGCATGATGGTCGCTACACATTCGGTTATAAACCTCTTATATACCACGGACCTGCATTTATAAAATTAAATTTTGTTACTTGCGTTGTACTAGCAATGTAGCTTATTGTTTAGCAACTATCGTTTTCATTCATATACACGTAATCGAATTTAACGGTTCTTAAAGTAAAAAGTTGATAGGTGTGATGGATCGTAAATTCGTGACTGTGGCAGCTCTGAGTTCTGCGACTCTACCAATATTTTGTTTTAAATATCACAGTCGAAATTAGTACCAAGTTCAAGTGAATTTACATTTATCAAATAGTTTCCGTTTCTAATAATCGTAAAACCGTTCACTTCGCCAAGTAGTTTAGTACGCATCAAATAAAAGGGACAGTCGTATTTTGAGACACGACCAACAAATTCGGTCTTACGCTTTTACTGCTGGATAAATGGCAACTCGTTTCGAGAAAAGAAATTTTGGGTATTAAAGCTTTTATGTTTGTGTCCATTAACCATTTCATCTGAGTGGAGTTTCAATCATAATATTTCGGTATATAATAGTCATGACAAACATAACCTTCAACTAAGTGTTGCTCACAATCAGAGAGCATTACAGATATTTGAAAAGTACGAGTAATGGTCGCCGCGGGAGATAGTATAATGGCGCTCTTAATCGCTATCCGCTGGAAAATCGAGGTGTAATTAACATTAATCATAGAGACGTGGGCTCGTGGGACTAATTGTGCGCATCACTCCTTCCGACGTGGCCGGCCGGCTGTTTCTACGTTTTGAATGACGTGTCGCCTCTACCATCATAAGATGTATTTCGACAAGAAATATACAGTTCACGACACTGATTAATAGGGTCATTTCGTTTAGCAGAGCTTCTCCGAAATTATTGTGATTGATTAATGAATAATAGTGGATTCATATTAGCGGGCTGTCTTGTGATATGATGAATCATTGACGCAACGATTTCAAAACTTATCTGATCGTGACCAGATTTATATGGGAGCACCCTTGGAGTAAGCTCTATCGAACACAAAAATAATCTTGAAAATCAGTCTACTTTTGGCGGAGATATCGCGTAACATATGTACATAAAATACAGGAATTTAGGACCTTCTCCATTTTTTTAAGTCGGTCAAAAAGTAAAATACATACTACCTCTATATTCTGATGTCTTATCAGAAGAGGAACTTGTGCACGCATTCATGAATTTCTTTTTAGCCTTTATGGACTACACGTCCACGGCCAACCAAGAGTTTTTTTGACATTACTCGCTAGCGACTCCGTAAAATATTGGTATGGCAAACACCCGAACGCCTCTAGCGGTTACGCGGGGAACTGAAGTTTTTCATACAAATATTTTACGTCCTCCCTCGCGTAAATACATGCAACAAACTCATGATTGAGCTAATTATGGCAGACACGACAGTATTCTATGAAACCAACGTTAATTAATTTGGAAATCTGTGTATTTAATCTGTGTAATTTCAGTAACTCGAAATTTTACTAATTACTCATAAGTTTTCCACTGTTCATTCCAATGAATCAACTGTGACAAAGTTATATTTGAGGCACTTCGGAAGTATAAGTTGTAACTTGTAGATTTTGTGTTGAATTGTGTGCGCTGACATCGCGTGACGGAAACAAGGTCCGTACCTGGCGCTGGTGTCCCGGCGTGATGCGGCGCGGCGGTGGCATGGCATGGCGCGCCCAGCCTCGTCGCTGTCATGTTGCTAGTCACGCCAACACGCCTCATCCTCACCAGTCCACGCTATGTGCATGACAATGCGTATCCGAGATTTAATATTATTTAAGCTCACACGTATCGTCGAAGAACAAGATGTGGGAGCATCTCGCCAATATTATTTACTTTAAATTAATTGATTAGCTATGTGAGGACTAAAATTCACTTGTACTCTTAATTCATCTAAAATGAGAACCAGGTAGGATTTTGACGGGAAGTCAGATAGGGTGGTCCTGAGCTGTTTAAAGTGATGTGGTTTAATGCATCAAACTTCAGTGAAGATGGACAGTATAATGTGGAATCTTTTTAACCGCTGATCTTTGATGGGTTTTGCTTGGTGCGATGGCTGGCTTTGTGTCGATTCGTTGAGTGAAGGTCACCTGAGGGCATCGTACTGGAAGGAATTACCGCCATAATCCCAGCAGGACCTTGAGATCATCCACATCTGGGTCTCATGGTTATTGTGAAAACATAATTGCTCTATTTACCTTGACATTGGCTAAATCATCGCAAATGCCTGCAAGCCATTATTTAAAAAAAAAGAAGAAGAGAACCAGGTATTTTTCTACCCACTTACCCTTATCATCAATATGGAGTCGGTGTCGCGTAATACAGTTTTTAAGCATGTTGTAGAAAGGATTCAGCTTAGTTTTTACCACCAGCCGCCAGGTCTAACTGGTTATTGATAAATAATGAGAATAGAGAGAGTCATTAAAATGAAAGGTTTCTAAATTCATTCTAATATATTATTTAAAATTCATATAAAAAATAATCATACATCCCCACAGCGACAATTCAAATAATATCTTGTTTCGCAACTTCCTCTTTTTGTGGGACTAGTCTAAACATTGATTTCCTATAACCGTAAGCTGCGGAGAGAGGCAGCTGCATATTGCTTCACATGAGCCGTAAATCAGCGCCTGCGCATCGGGATCAGCCAATAGGAGCGCGCCGGACCGGGCGGCAACACAGCATCACTTGCACCTGCCGGTAAAGGAAGCTCTAACGAACCGCAGTGTATCTTATATCCTACCATACAATCTTATCTGTCTTGTACTATGTTCCTTTTGAATAATATATTTGATAACTCTTACATCATAGCGGATAATACAGTAATACGTGAGCGCTAAAATTAAATAAAATAAGATCTCTGGTTTTCTCTGTATTGAAGAGGTATTTTATCCTTAATCTTGTGAATGAGATTGAGTTGGTAATATAAATGCTAAAACCATAGCGTAGTCAAAAGCTATTAGCATGTATGTACATGTTTCGTAATGGATTTTCCGAATTCCTTTAGAATGAATTTAATAATTTACTTATCTGGGAGTATGTGCGAGTCCCAAGTTTGTGTGAACGTAGGTACAAATTGAAAGCAAGAAGCAATCTGGTTCATCTGGAAGCGTGTGTGCGGGCGGGAGTCGGTTCTGCAGACTCGCAAACGATTAAAATTCAAAGCTTGTAGAAATGTAATTACTTTTCCGTCCGGTCAGAGTTCCGCCGACTTTTATTCGAAGTAATTAAGTTTAATGCCGGTTTTACATCCCAACTCGAATGTTGAATCGACTCCGCAAATGAGTTGGATGATCGATAAAGAAATCTTTGGTAACTGTCGTGATTACCGCGATGCATGTAAAGTATGTAGGTCATGCAGCATTTCAGGAAAAAATCCTACGGAATACCTGGGTGTAGACTGTAGGTGTACTCCTTTCTTTAGAACAATCGCGGTATTGTTCACTCGCCAGTCGGCACAGCGTCGTTGCTCAGGTGTTCCCGCCGCACAATCAGCAGTAAAAACGAACGAATCTTTCGTACGAGATGTCTGAACTATTACTTAGCTTTCTAATGGTTTCCTTAATTTTACTAAATGAGTAATGTTAACAATATTTCAATTTTATGATTACATTTAAGTGGAAGGCGTAAAATTATTTTTGCCTTTTAAAATATGTTTAAGTGTTTCATTTTATATTTATATGGTAAAAATGTTCCTAAATAGAATAATAAATATAAAAACAACAATATAAGTATTGAAATAAAACTATTTTTACGGATTCTATCACGATTTGTTTTAATTTTTCGCGTAAACTTAAGAAATCAGTAAATAATATAAGTACCCTAAAGCGACGTGCATGTCGACGTGCATTCATGAAGAATGTACTGAGTCTAAATGAGGCGAAAGAGGTGTGTAAGGATCGTAGCAAATGGAAATCCGTTGTCTCTGCCTACCCCTATGGGAAAGAGGCGTGAGTCTATGTATGTATGTATATTTTTCGTAGAAACATATTGATGGTCCGTGGTTGTTGTCCTTAATCGATCAATTTTTACTGAGGATTTATTTGTTATCACAACAAAATATTATGTATTGTAAACAATCCAGAGAATAGCGGTAAATACAAATGGAATATTTAGATGAAATTGTACATCCACCCTTATATCTGAGAAAAGTTAATTGGCGTAGAGCCATAAAATAGATAAAGACGCTGTAATGGCCGGGATTTGATTCAGTGCCGGCCAGATAGTTATAGTTGTAAGACTTGTAACTAGTGTGGCTGAAGTAAATCTCTTGTTTCGAAGCTATATATTATCATTGTTCTCGTTACTAATTACGTACATTTATTCAGTGCTACCCAGCCAAGTATAAGTATAAGTATACTTGGCTGGGTTTTAAGTAATATCGGTCGTTTCTTGACACATAGAAATGCCAGGCCAAGGATGTTTAACCATAATTATATTTTTCTTGGCTATTTTTCCTACACAGGTAAAATGTTGGAACGTATGGGGTAACCGGTAAGGTCTCAGTAGTTGTTTAGATTTATGTAATAGTACGTAACACCAAAGTATAACACGAAATGAATGTATACAGCTAAGCTCTTATAAATTATTTGAAATAGTTTCTCGATAACGTCAATGCGCGTGTAATACTATTGTGCAGCAATTACTTTTTACTTGTGTGCACCGTTTCTGCTAAAGATAACTAATAAGTAACTATTATATATTATTAGTTATGGAAAATATTGTAAAATATAACATAATGTCGTCAATATGGTCTGCAGTTTGTGTTCCCTTAAAGAACTGACCTACATATACCGGTACCTAACTTATACCAAAGTGTTGATTAACCTATTAACAAACTATGAACTCCATTTTGTTATATTAGTTTTTCAATAAATCAGTATTAACTGTACTTAACCTCCTATCCTAGTTGTGTGTAATTTTCATTGACTCGTGACTACATTTTCATTGAGTATTATCTGTTTATCGATGAGTACATAAACCAGTCAGTGTAGAATATTTCCTATAATTCTCACACCTGTTCGTGAATAATAAGAAAATTCTTGACGTGATATTAATTGCCACAAGAAGACCGCTTGGCGGCACACAGGTGTGTATTGCATCAGAGTCGACACATTCTTGGACTCCATGCCGATGGTGCTATTAAATCTCTGATACTCATAATTCTGAATCCGTTATCTCATAAATTTTATATTAGAAGATTGCAACAGCCGGCGATTTTAATGGAACACGAAACGTAGAGCGTTTTTTAAATATCACTCAATAAAAATATTGTGGCGTGCAGCAAATCAATATTCCTGGCACAAACCCAACAAGTTCCTCAATCAATTTTGGTACAAAATGCATCAGATTGTGAATAAATTAATATTTACACAATGTCCCATTGTGTACCAATTACGATGAGCTTTAAGTGGCTATATTTGTGGAACGGACTGTGGGACGCGACACTACTGCCTTGATTGCACAGACTGCGTGCCTCCGAAACTCGATGTTGTTAGACGATAACTCGATGTCATACGCCCGAATGGTCAAACGCTACTCAACTTTAACGGATTCTTACTTTGATTTTCGTCTTACAATTTTGACATTAAGTGTATGAGCATTCGGCGGATACAGGTGTAGGTACATAGATTAACAAAACATAAATGTGCATTATTTATTAACCATGCTACTTACATACACTTTTTTGTACTTATGGCTTAACAAGGTCAAGTTAATTCTGCTTACGTTGTTCTGAATGACCTTTAACATCTAATGAACTAAAAATCCTTGATTCGATCATTACATACGCTATTGTGTATCCAATTTGATTAATAAGAGGTTTTAATTAGTTTAAAGGATTAAATAATAATGCAATTTGAAAAAAGAAGAAGGTCTTCAATTCGTCTGTAAGTTTTTTTTGTATGTTTCTCGATATCGCCGCCAAATGAGGATCGATTTTCAAGATTCTTTTTTGTTTGATAGAGCTAATTCCAAGGGTCCCATATGAATTTGGTCACGATCGGATAAGTTTGAAGTTGGTTCGTTAAGTTTTTAAACTTGTGATTATAATATAAGTTTATTCCAGTCTCAGGCTAAGCTGTTATAGTCACTACAGTTACTCTCAGTGTGGCTGACCCCGGACAGCAACTTGGTTGAATCTGATACTTATTGTAACGTATGTTTTTTCCATGTGGTCTTTATTTTGTCGAGTAAACTATCAGGTACCTCTATAACTGATCAAATACTTGTCTAAACATGTTGGCGATATGGAATCATACAAATAAATTTAGATATATTCAACAAGTCTGTGTTTTCAATACAATCATAACAATTTTTTAACCGCTGAAAACATTGTTGCATTTGTGATATCTAATCTGTATTCTAAATATACTGACCAGATACCAGTTTTGATTGGTACAAATTATGGCAAATGACCACCTACGCGCTCCGGCTAATCGCTTGTTCAAACAACGGAAAGCTCCAGTTCTGTTGTACGCATTTTAGCACTTCCAAGTTGAACTATACTTTGAGTAAAGCGTGTTTATATTGGGTGATATTTACTCGAACATATCTTTGAAACGTTATGTTCAAAGTTTCTAGTGTTAGCTTAAACGAATTGCACGAGCAAAACCCTTCGAAATCATCCATTACTTAAGGCCTATTTTTTTGTTAAATAGCATGACCTTGTAAGCAAGAGTTTTCTGTTATAACACCTTTGTCGCGCGATAAACTCTTTTCATATAATGCGACATCACTTAGATTAGTTCAGTTAAAGTATATTATACTATATTATAATACTGTATCTAAACGCGTCGTAATTATAGTAACTTGTAAATGTAATCAGTGAGTATCCTTATAATCAAGTGAAATGGTTCCGGAGAAGAGAGCTGATCACCTGTGATGCTGCAGACGTCCCTATTCCTAACACTAAAAGGTAAAAATCTCTATAATCAAAACATTATGTAGTACACCGTAGGTCGCATTCCTTAATCTAAGGACGTAAAAAAGAGATGGACGGAGTGTTAGGAACATTGAAAGTGAAGCAGGGTTTCGGCTCATTCGATCTATCGACACGTAATGGCGTGTGTGTGCGTAGGGTACTTTTGTACAGGCGCGTTTGTGTGCGTGACTTCTCTGTGGCGTCCGTTTAACTATAGACGAGATGGTGTTCTTCTTTTTTTACGTCCGTGGGTAGTACTAAAACTTGTGTATTTCAAGACGCGTGGACTTTGAATTGTATTGCTTATAAAGCATACCTGTGTGACTAACATGCTTTTCTTACATACTACATAACTAGTGATACCCATTTCGTATATTGTAGGACTCATCAATATAAATAAGCAAACAAAATTAAGATTGAAATCCGGAGATCGCGCGTCTTAGTGAAAAATACAAACTATAATAATGTAGTTTATAGAGTTACATAGTTGATATAAAAGCTAACGAACGTATTACGAACGTGTTTATTAACTAGTATTAACTATTAATCTAGGCTTAGCATTAAAAGCACGAAGCACCGAGTTTAAGGGTCAGTGTTGGGAGGTAACCGCGTTATTGCCCCAGATTATATTCTAGACTGGAATATAGAATTCTAAACACGCGCCTAGATACTAGACTCCGACCTCTAGTTATAGACGACGAGAGACGTGAACGAATTATTAATTTTATGTCACGTAAACACAATTTTAAATCATTTTTGTGTTACAAATAGTTACAATGGTACTTGTGAGTTGGATTAGAAATATTTTATATAATGACTTTGGCTTGTGCCTACTCCCGCAAAGTCTTTTTCTTTATATTATTAGTTCTCTCTTTACCAAATTTCTATGACTTCATATAGCGTAGGTAGATTATAGATCCACTGAACATGCCTTCTCGTTATAATGGTAAGTGCAATGAAAGCTTTTTTTACGTAACGCCTAAAAACATTAACAGGCAGAGTAATACTCAGAGTAAGACTGCCTCGGTGGCGTGGTGGTATTTCGGTACGACTACGGTTCTGAGGTCTCGGGTTCGATCCCCGGGTCTGGCAAAGTGATATTGGATTTTTCCATATCAGCCTGGAGTCTGGAATTTGTGCCCGATATGGCGATAGGCTCGCCCCCTATCACATCTGGGACGGAACTAAGCTCGGCGAAATGTGGGTGTTCTAGTTCGCTAGTGCGCCTCTGCCTACCCCTTCAGGGATACAGGCGTGAGCTTATGTTTTATGTAATACTTTTGAATGATTGTTAAATATAATGATATCAACAAATTACAATTATTGTAATATTGTCCATATCTCTGTTAAGAATACTTGAGTAAAATCTTGACATTTATCACATACCGTTTCTAAAAAGCCACATGAGTGTTTATTGGATCAGTATAATTTGCTGTTGATTGTGAAAGATAAATTGAATATTTTTTTATGGATATAATAAAAAAAACACTTGCTATATACGATGTATCATGTTGCAAAATATATTTATTTATTATATGCATTCATTTAAACAAAATATTTAAGTATTATTATTTATCAAGTGGTAGAGCCACGCTGTAGACAGTAACGTCTATAGCACGAATGGGCCGGCTCGACCGGTTAGATACCACTGTCTCACAGAAAACCGACGTAAAGTGGCAGCTTGCTGTCGCGTTTCGTTCGGTGAGTGAGATTTCCGGTGGCCCATTTCCCTACTCCCTTTCCCAATCCCCTTCCCTCCCCTTCCATTTCCTCCTTTTAGGTTGGCAACGCATCCATGATTCTTTTTGTATCTTGGGTGTCTATGGGCGGTGGAGATCACTTACCATCAGGTGACCCATCTGATCGTTTGCCAATCTCTGCTATAAAAAAAAAAAAAAAAAAAAAAAAAAAGTATTCGTATTTTTACCTAATTTCCTATAGCATTTTTGCATTATACATCTTGAAGCCCTTGCTTTTCCCATTCCTCTTATGTAGTGAGAACAACCATACTTTTACATAATATTGATTCTTGTTATAATATTTCAGGCCAATTTTTACAAATGGTCGTCAGATTTTGGGGTATTTGTAGTAGTAAGTACTTTTGGGGTACCCAATTCCAAGTTAGAAAACTCACAAAGACCACTCTAATATACTCAGAAAAGAATACTCAAATTAATCATTTATACTCGTCTAGTTTACACGATTGGAAAACTAGTTCTATAGGGTATAATCCAGTTTTTGTTTTTCATTTTGTAATACAACGAGTCACGACTGACTGAAAATTTTCTTTAGATCTCATTTTTACGATATATTTCCCAACAAAGCCATTATAGACGGGGCCTCCATGAATTGATAAAATGGAATAAAAATAACACTTTAAAACGTTCACACAATGGTGAGAATGATATAAAATCCTGTCGGGGAGACAATGTGGCTCGGATGACACCTCTCCTAACCTGCCCTTTAGAACAATGGCCTCGTTAACAGCAACAATAACAGTTCACCGGCGCGGCGGCTAGTCCGCTCGTCTGACCTGTTATTTATATCCACATAACGAAGTTTTTAAATTGAATTATTTCATCCCTGATTCCATTCAATTCATTTTCACGATGATTTGTTTGCGGTAGATTTCGGCACGGAGCTGAGCGGCGCGGCGCAGCGCACGCGACATTTAGCGGTCTCGGAACCGGTGCGGCTCTACTGTCGAGCCACTGGATCTGTGTACACGGTTTAAGCCAGATACATAAACTAGCATGTTGCAGACTCGTTGTATAAACATTAAGTTTTATTGCTTGGCTGTGTTCCACGCACGGACGTTAAACCCGCTTGAGCCCTCGGGCAGTCAGTATTTACAGGATAGTTTGTTCGGTTTACCAGTGTTGTTGTAGTGCGGGCGCCGGGCGTTGGTCCAAAGTGTAACTAGTTCGTTCCTGGGCTATGGTTGTCGGTTGTCCCATGTCTCTATCTCGCTCCTTGCTGCCTTGCATCAACATGCAACGTGCGCGCTGCTCGCCTCCCCGCGCCGCGTCACGCCGCAGGTCGCGCTGCTCGGCGCCGGCTCTGTGCGCAGTGCGCACCGACCGGGACCAGGCTTTCACGGTTAAACGCAAGTAGAACGCCGTTAAGGAGATATTATTATATTGACACTGATTGACACTGTAAAGTTTTACTGTACATTTTCATGGGTACCACTCATCATATTATGTGTAGTACTAGTAATAATTTTTTAACCTGTTTGTATCAAACTCTCATTTGATATTTTTATTCTTTGGTTAAATGTGAGGTACTTATTGTAGGATTTAGTATACGCTACAAGAATTCAACATTATATTTCATATAAATCTGTTCTATCTGGCTGCGACGCTGCCCTGGAGCACGTTGCGCCTGTTCATCGCGGTTAGCTCGTCTCAATAATGGACAACTGCCAAACCCACACAAACAAATAAAATATGCTTATACCACAATCTGAGCTGCCTTTATTTTTTTATATTGCATTTCCTGTCTGCATGTTATGTAGTTCAGAAACTAATTACATTGGGCACTGTGTATTGTGTAACCAAATTGGATCCAACAAAACCCCAATTTATTTATTCTAATCAATTATTATTTACATTTCGTTGGCTTAATTATTGTGTAACCTGTATACATAGTTATCCGTGTTGAAAGAGCTTGTAAACACCAATTAGGGATAGGTAAAAGATCGTAAACACAGAGATTGATTTAAACCAAGTGCACAGGTGGATAGTAATGACGTCAGGTATGGACCAGAAAGTTCCTAGATTTCTGTATAATGTAACGAGAGAGAAATGTGTCATTTACAGGCACGGACGTAAAAAAAAGATGGACGGAGCGCTAGGAACATTGAAAGTGAAGCAGGGTTTTCAGACCATTCGATCTGATAGTCGCCGGCCGCCGCCAATACGTGTCGGTAGATCGAATGAGCCGATAACCCAGCTTCACTTTCAAAGTTCCTAGCGCTCCGTCCTTCTTATTTTTACGTCCGTGTTTACAGGTTCTTGCTTTTATGTGTGTACTTTAACTTGTGACACAGTTTTTGCTAATTTGATATGCAGTAATTGCCGCAGCTAAATATAATAGTGTGTTGGCATTCGGTGCGCATCGACCGGTGGCTTTGACAGCGGCGTATGTCCTCACACGCATTCAAATAAGCAGCGCACATCCCTCTAGCGTACAAATGAGTACTTAATTTAATGTTCTGGATAGTAATTCGTTTCAAAACAATACCATTGAACCCACTTTTGAATACTTATGCCATGTTAAGTTGCGTGCTCGACTCCGTATGTGCACAGCAGTTAACAGCTTATTAATTTCCTTACAAAAAAAGTTGCGTACTGGCAGTAATCACTATCCGGGTATATTTACATTTGCTGTTGTAGGGGCATTATTATAAAATAAAATAAAAATCTTTATTGACCACGTAGGCATATAAAAGCACTTATGACATGTCAAAAAAAGCATAATTTAGATTTAAGTATTTCTTATAATATTATAGAATGCTATGAATTTGGAATCAGGGAGGCAGGTTATACAGTTAGAAAATAGGGTCCTATGGGGAAAGGGGAATGGAGAGGTTTGTGGACCGTGAAAAGGGAATGGGATATGACAGGTACGCCGACAGGGAAACGACAGGAATTAATAGAAGTAGGTGCGATTGCATGAAAATACTACAAAGCCCTATCCTAGATAACCTACTCAACCTTACTCTAGCTACCTACGGATGACGGCCCGAAGAAGAAAGGCAGTAAGAAACTCCGGGCTTATTTTTTTCATCATCAATTGTCACCATTGAATACAGTCAGTGATTCTGAGAATCCAGTCCAACTGTTATTACAACACGGTATATGTCATAAGAAACGTAATATAAAGCGAATGTTTGTTTACTGTGCCGTACAGGTATAACTAACATATAGATTGTACGACTGTTATAATGTAAACAGTGGAATACACCGCTATCGGGCCATCTCCCAAGTCCCAACCAGCTTAATGAAGAGATTTGGCACGACTCTGCGTGCACTAACGGTGTCTTCAATTCTAATTCAATAATTGCAGTATTACATTATACAATACTCTACACGCAGCTTATATTTAGCTTCATTCGCCTTGTCAAGACACCAACTGGAAGGTTTTAAATTACCTTGCCACTAATTAATGCGAGTTTAAAAACATTTCAATGATAGTTGTCAAACAGGTACAGGTTGTACAGAGCTTGGTCTGTAAAAGCGTGTTTTTCTATATTTATTGGACATAAAATATTGTTTTTAGATTGGTCATGAATGCCGGCACGTTTTGAAAATGGTCAGCATAATATACGGCGGTGCATTTGGAGCAAGAAACTCGTGCGTCGATCACGAATCGAGACAAATGCTTGGGTGTACCGTTTAGTCGTGTTGCCGACGGGCGACGACGATTGTGGTGCCCGCACCCACCACATACATTTCGTACGTATGCAGACGTACAGTACGTATACACACACAATGGTTACATGGCGACAATAGAAAACCAAGCGACGTCACCGCTTCTCCCAATATCCCACATTTACATACTCCTCGCGTTCATGTATCCATCCCGCCGTACATGGCGCTTTGTCGGGTACAGGCACTTGTGTTAAACTATGGCACTGAACTAGAGCGAATTAGTTTTCCATCTATAGCTTTAAGTAACTCTCGTCGTCTCAGTGTTCGATAGAGTCACTATAGATAGAGTACGAGTAGAACGAGTTAATGCTTCTTGATTACTATGATGTTATAGTAAAATCTCAATCATTTAATTAGACGCGCCTCTTGTGGAAACTACAATGAATTAATGATTCTTAGAGGTTTACGCAAATGTTATACATTGATATATATACTGTCTGTCTGTTTGTCTGACAGTCCGCCCTGTGACCACGAAGGCTGTACAGCTTTCGAAACGTTGGGACAAAAAAAAATCGGTATAATCCGTAATAAACTAGTCTTATTTTAATACAATGGACTAAATAAATGTAGGCATGGATTTTTTACGACAACTTTTATCGTTATCGAGAAAAAATAATTCGTACTAGGGGATAGATGCCTTAGAGATTCATCTCCTGTAGAAATGTTATTAGAGTAAGTTTCTACACGAAATGCGAATGATGAATTTTAATGAAACGAAAATACCATTCAGTATGTGTGTGTTTAATAGTTACTTAAATAACTCATAGATGTACATATGTAATTTTTGTTCACAAATTGAATGGAGTGTACTGATTTCTTAAGTTTATGCGAATGTTATACATTGAAATAAAACTATATTTACGGATTTTATCAAGACTGCAAGGCCTTCGAAACGTCGGATATATAAATTATAACAAATCGTGATAGAATCCGTAAAAATAGTTTTATTTAAATGGAATGTGCACGATTCCAGTAGGTACCTATTGTATTTTTGGATGAAAAATAAAAGGGCTGTAAGACAATTGCAGAACGACAAAAACTTTGGAAGCAATCCAGCGGGCGTGTTCTTAATTGGATGAGACCACTTCCTATAAAAGACATTTCAGTCGGTGCCGAGTGCAGCTCCATCGTAGCATTTCATATCTAACCTACTAACCAGAACATTGAGATTCTATAGTCTATACTCTATAAAGTATTTTTGTTTAAAACCAGCACGACATAGCTTTTGAATAATAAATACTCGTAAGATTGTTTGGATATGTAAGAAAGTTTCAATGAGTGATGTACAAAACACACGAACTGTTTTGTTTTTAAAATGACGCGCATAATATAAACGTATCACGTATTGAAGATAATCTTTCAGTGGTGTTTTCATAACTGCAGTCACGTCACGCGACGAGCTCCATTGTTCCACTAGCAGTAAAATACTGAGTGAGACACCATTTTTTTATGGGCACATCTGCCACTCGTGAATTAATCAATTCAAGACCGGGACAGCGCGGCACGGCGCGGCGCGGCGCGACACGGTAACCACAATCTAAAATCTAAACGTGATTTTAATGACTAATTAGATTTACAATTGTACTTGTACTTAGTAAATAAGCTTCTCAAGAAAAATGATAATGAAATAATTTCACCCTGTCCCCCCAAAATAAATCATAATTTAGATGCAGTGAGCTTCCTGCATGTTACAAGCGAAAACAGAAAATTGTCTCTTACAAGGTCGTGTCATAAGATTCTTCTTGTATGACCAAATTATATCTTTTAATTCCCTCGTCTGTAATAAACCCGCTTCGTCTAAAAGTGGCTTTAGACATGAAATATAAGTATGTACCTATGACACTATGTAAACTTTTGAGGATCACAAACATAAATGTAGTCCAGACTCCAGAGTCGAATCTAACAACTGTTTATTGTTTGCAATGCTATAAAGTTGTGTGTGTGTATACGCTGTGATTACAGCGCTGCAAAAATCCTTACATAAAACATCTAAAATATTATATTTTTTGGTAATAATTTTATTTGAACTTTTTGAAAGCTTTGGTAAAATAAATTTGCGTCAGAAACCTGCTATTGTCACCATAATATATGGACAAAAGAAGTTGAAGGATTAAACAATAAGCAGCCATCATAGATTACACAGAGATGGTAGATAAACAGGTACGTGGTTCCCGAAAATAGGCCTGTCTCGTAGTGGCGGTCATTGCCACGGGCCGGGGCGGCGTGGCGCGGCGCGGCGGGCGCGGCGCGTGGCGGGTGCCTAGTTCGTGTCGAGTTTCTGTTAACTGGACGTCAAAAACCCGTATTATGCACCACTCCTAATTTAGTAGCGATTTCATTTTGGGCAACTCGTAATTATATGGATTCTAACAACTCATTACGTAGCCATGTTTAAATACTTCTTGGTTCATTACAGTGGATATTTGGTCGTAACAAACATGTAATGAGTAATGAAGGCGAAACCGCGAGAACCACTTAAATTCTCATTATACACACGACAATTTATTTGATAGGTCGCTCTTGCGTCTCGTGAGAAAGTAACTTTTTGTTTTGTTGCGCTCACAATACTTTATTAGGATTATTACCCGAGGCTCTCAGAGACGATGAACTGACGTCTCAGCATTAGAAGTGGCGTATTATTACGTTTCATATCGTATGCCATTATATACCATTAATGTTGGATGTGACATATTGTGGACAGCAAGAGAAGACAGAAAAGACATTCTTTCTTATTCTTTCCACTTGCCCTTCTTCCACCTCTTTTTATAGCTTGTTACAGAAAGGATTTCGATTCGTTTTTACAACCGGATGCTTCCCTGACGTCAACCAGTCCCACACAAATCGTGTTAGTAAACCTAAGGAGCCGATACGAGAAAAACCTACAATGTTCCTAATTATTTGTGAGTTTGTAGCGGCTCTCGTGTTTAGAAACAAACACAACTAGCTGGCAATTTAAGAAGGAAAACTTTCTATCCAGTACATCGCGGCAAAGTTAGCCGGAACTGAGAACAGTAGTACATAAAACCGATTCTAAAGTACTTATTTTATTAAAAGTTTCTCGCGTTGCCCATGACGTTACTTCATTGCTTTTGTCCCTTTTTCTTTTAGAAGTTTATTTAAACGCTAACTCGCCCAATGTCTTAGACGCTTCAGAAGTAACAAAGAGTTCAGTATTTTACTTCGGCAAGAGTATATTAAGGGACAAAGAAACAGCTTTCGGCTTTTCAACGAATTCTAAGGGATAGCAAAACTAATTACATGACTTTATCAACATAAAAAAACACAAAATACATGAAAAGTTAGGAATATGGTACGAGAAGATTCTGTTAACAGACAAGTATAGTACTATCACTCAAAATTTAATGTATTCGCTCCTACAATCAGTCTCCTGACTTTTGATACTCTACTCGATTTTCACTACGATTCGGTTTTATTTATTGTCTTAAAATTCCACCAAAATCGGGTTAAAAGTGCGCTAATGTCGCATTAGGATCGAGAACTTGTCATTTGGGAATTTTTAACGCGACATTAGTGCATTTTTTAACTCGATTTTGATAGAATTTTAAGACAATAAATGAAAACAAATCGTAGTGAAAATCGAATGTGATATTTTGCACACGACTTATTTTTATGACGTAGGCGAGCACTAAGAAAGGATATTTGTACATTCATCCCATAAGTGGGTGAAAATGGAAATAGGACCGGACAGACTCTCACGCGGGTGTAGCCGCGGGTAACAGGTAGACTTTTGGATATAAGAAAGAGTCTTTCGATGGCCTGATACAGTTAGAAGTCTGTTAATGTTCTCTCGAGTGAATCATCAAGCTCGGATGCGTATTATTCGTTTTGATCTGTCATCAATGAAAACCTATTGCAGTCTTTAAACATTAACCGTAGAACTGTACTTTGTTCTTCAGCCACTAATGAATAGGATGGAAATGAATGGGAAGTAAGCCAGGTTCAAACAATCAGCTATAATTGAGAACGTCGCGCGTCACAAATGTCGGTCAAGAAACATCAGCGACGTGGCCCATTTACGGCAATTGATACGAATTGATCTCGATCAAGATTTGAATGATTGTGTTGTGATATCGATCAATCGTTTGTTCATCTATAAAAGCCAATCAAGGTAACAAAGCATTTTTAGAGATGGCTGCACTTCTGTAATCACTTTTACACTTAGTTATAAAAGTCAATTCTTGCGGAAGATTGCGGTAACGTATTTATTTTCTCGAAGCATAGAAGTTGGAAGTTAAAAAGCACGGTAGCATGTAGAATGAGTCAGCAAGATCATGGGTTATGGAATTATTATTATCTTTTTGTATTCATACATAGACTCACGCCTGTTACCCAAAGGGGCAGGCAGAGGCGAACTAGAACACCCGCATCACTGAGCTCATTTCCGTCCCAGATGTGATAGGGCCTGTCGCCATTTTTGTAAATATTTCGATTCGTTGTATTCATAAAGAATTTACTTCAATTTTTTTTATACCTATACACTACTTGTAACGCTGACTATATTTGTAGTCCCTACATTGTCCAATTTAACAATAGACATATAGATATAGATGTGAGAAGGGAGAAATATATAGTCTAGAAACTCGCATAGAATCCAATTGTAAATTCGGAATGGTATGTGCCGCTTGTATGGCCTCGCAGAAACATTAGTAATGACATTGAGACTCGTTAAAATTTACGCTTTGTCAACCTGCTTCTTTATTTCTATTGTTGTTTACTTCAGGGTCTCGTAGCTCATTCAAGCATGTTGTATTAAGGATTCGACTTAGTTTTTACGACTGGCTAGTTAGGTTCTCGGTTTTAGACTTTAACCCTCTCTGGGAGATTCAGTTTTGTGTTAGAAAAACACGCATTGCTTGACTTGATTCGAATCCATAATTTCCTGTTCCAATACTAATAGACTAAGTACATCTTTTTTTCTGCCTGGCGTTATCTCGGCCTTCTGCCAGGGTTCGTCTTCCTACTTGAACGCTTCCACTTCCCCCGGTCTTAAACCAGAAGGCTACATATTAATATAAATTACTAATTATAATAGCTATGCAATGTTGAGATCTTTCCTCACGGAATTTGTGACGAGTTTAGAAGAACTTAATAATTACTAGTTAACAGAGATAACTAGTTTAGACAGGTACTGTTATCCTTAATTAGAGTTAAAACAATTTGTCCTTGTCTTGACAGAGGTAATTATTAAGGAATACAAGTTTTATTACGAAAACTCATACTGCGATAATATTTCTTAGGTATCTATTTATAAAATCTAAAATAGAATACAATAAAGTATACATATAAGTGCACTGCGTACTCGTATATCGTGTAAGAAAATCCAGACAAGAGTTATCCATTCACGCAGTTTTTTTATAGCAGTCACTGGCAAACGAGCACAGTAGGTCACCTGTACCCTTAGTACGAGTTTATTTTGACAGTTATCGATTCTTGAAATCGACGAAAGTTTGCATTTAGTCCATACATTTGACTGGCAGCGCTACTTTGAGGAAACTACAACGAACTAAAAAATGTATGGAGAAACTGAAAACTATCGTCGGTTGCGAGAATCAAGAAAAACTCATAGTAAGGGTGCTGATGGTAAGTGATCTTCACCGCCCATATACACCAAAGACGTTAATGTATCATGGGTGCCCGTGCGTTGCTTTTTTGAGTGGTAGAGCCACGCTGTAGACAGTGACGTCTACACCACGAATGGGCCGGCTCGACCGGTTTGATACCACCGTCTCACAGAAAAACAATGTAAAGTGACAGCTTGCTGTCGCGTTTCGCTCGGTGAGTGAGATTTCCAGTGGCCCATTTCCCCCCCTCCATTTCCCAATCCCCTTTTCTCCCCTTGCTTTCCCTCCTTTCAGTTTGGCATTTATGTTTTGGTTGTCTATGGGCGGTGGAGGTCACTTACCATCAGGTGACCCATCTGCCCGTTTGCCATCCTGCTAAAAAAGAAAACTACTAAATCTTCTTTTCTTATTTCCATACTAGCAATTTTACAGTTTTATTCAAATAACCTACTAAAACGTTATGGTTTATAATTAAAATTATGTAAATTTACTTTAATTCATTAGCATAAATTATAAAATTTCCCCGTTGATGTTAAATCAACTAATCTTGAATCTAACAGTAACTTTTTGAATAAGCTTGCTGTTAATCAATATACAAGAGGTCAACGAATAAATTGTTGATATTTGGAGTATCAAAGATTTAGAATGCATAGCGTAATTAAAAAATCTTTGAATTAATTGCTAGTAAAATAATTAATTCAAATTATACAAAATTGGACATATTAAGATTGATTTAATAAGGTTGTGTTTAATTCCTTTAACTGAATTGAGTGTATTTAAATTTTAAATAAGAATTTTGAGGACATAGAGAAAAATAAATTAGTTACACGAGACTTTTTTATAGCAGAGACTGGCAAACGAGCAGATCATCTGATTTTCCTTTCATAATAGGTACTTTTTCCCACCTATCCTTAACGTAAACCGTTGGCGCAATATATATTTTAAGTACATATGTTTAATAAAGGATTTAACATCCGTCCAGTGACCATTGTTTTTTATACGAACAGAGTATGGTCATCCAGATGCATTATGGATATCAGCAACGGCTGTATTCCGCGTCATGGGTTTCCATAACAACTTGACGTACATCAATTTATAACATGAGTTCACAAATATTGTCTTGGCATAGCAATCGAAACAGCCCACTTCGTACAATCTATGTTAGTGTAGAAACGTATGTACGTAGATTTAAATATTAATCTTTTAATATCATCTTTTGTGTCTCGGAGCCCTCATTTCTCACGTTCGTGCTCGGTCTCATTTCATATTCCCTTTTTACGTCTATGTTAATCACCTTGTTTAAATTTACTCTTATTCTCAAATGAGCACTACAAAGAGTCTATGTAAATGCTATATTATAACTTCACATCGTATGTACCTACGGAGCGTTGAGCGTTAGAGCCATGCAGTAACAGTTATGTCTATAGCGCGAATGGGCCGGCTCGACTGATTTCATACCACTGGGCACTGTCTTACAGAAATCTATGTAAAATGATGCTCGCTATTACCTTTCCCCCTTACTTACCGAGACCCTATTCCCCTACTTTAAGATTAGCAGCGCACTCATGATACTGTTGGTATCGCGAAAGCCTGTGTTGGTGGAGGTCACTTGCCATAAAGTGATTCACCGTTTTTTTATAGCAGAGACTGGCAAACGAGCAGATGGGTCACCTGATGGCAACTGATCTCCACCGCCCATAGACATCCAAGACACAAAAAAAATCACGGGTGCATTGCCAACCTCAAAGGTGGGAAATAGCGACGGAGAAAGGTGCGGGGGAGATTGGGCTACCGGAAATCTCACTCACCGAATGAAAAGCGAAAACCTGCCACTTTCCCTCGGTTTTCCGGGAGACAATGGGTATCAAACCGGTCGGGCCGGCCCATTCGTGCTGTACCTAGACATAACTACTGTCTACAGCATGGCTCTACCACTTAATTATGTTTTTCTTTCCGTCTGCATTTATTCTACACTAATGTGAAGTCGGTGCAACACGATGTTTCAAACATGCTGCAGAAAGGATTTGGCTTAGTTTTTACGATCGCCCGCGTACCTGATTATCATGCCATCCCCCTCTGGGGGAGTTGTTTGTCAGTCTATGCTATAAAAATATAGGGTGTTAAAATGTATTAAAATAAACGAAAGAAAATAATGCCTTAACAAAATACTTATTTATTTTTGTTTCAAGGTATATTAACAAGGATTTACAGAAATAAACAATTGGTAATTGTCCTCCTCGGTAATTGTTGTTTTGTATCATAAAGACAGGATTCCGAAGGGCCTTTGTTTTGTTTTGCTTTGTAAATTACATCTCACTGAGCAATGAGTTTATTTTATATTTTAATCCACAAAATAAAATACATTTTTCTGTACGTGCAAATAATGATTACATACATACATAGGTTCACGCCTATATCCCCGAAGGAGTAGGCAGTCGCGAATTAGAGAACTAGAACACCCACGTTTCGCCGAAGCTCATTTTTGTCCCAGTTGTGATGGGACGAGCCTATCGACATATCGGGCACAAATTCCAGACTCCAGACAAATCCGAATAGACAAAACCATTATGACTTTGAACACGGGGATCGAACCCGAGACCTCAGGACCATAGTCGTACCGCGCACGCAATACCACTACGCCAGAGGCAATCAAATAATGTTTATGTGGGAACATTTAAATATTTTCGTTAGCTTGTTACAAGGGTGAGAATTCTTGTTATTTTTATTCAGTAAGTGTTCGGATTATTAATTATACGACTTGTTGCCACCCACTGCATATACGCAAAAATCAGAGGTTAGCTCTAACAATATAATACTAAAGAAGTACTTGTTACGTCATTATTGTATTTAATATTTGTTGGCGGTAGTGTACCTGATAATTATAGACCCGAGTGGTTCTCGGCCGCCTATCTGAAATTCGCATCGTTCAGGCATGTCGCATTTAGTAGTTATTAGCCAATGTATATCCAGCAAATTTAGGCCGTCATAGTTCAGCCGGCTACTAGACGAAACGTGCATGTGGATGTGTAGAGGCTAAACGTCTCTCGACGGTGGATATTTTATATTTATATTATAACATAACATAACATAAGCTCACGCCTGTATCCCCGAAGGGGTAGGCAGAGGCGCACTATCCAACTAGTACACCCACATTTCGCCGAGCTTAGTTCCGTCCCAGATGTGATAGGGGGCGAGCCTATCGCCATATCGGGCACAAATTCCAGACTCCGGGCTGATATGGAAAAATCCAATATCACTTTGCCCGACCCGGGGATCGAACCCGAGACCTCAGAACCGTAGTCGTACCGAAATACCACCACGCCACGGAGGCAGTATATATATTTATATCAACTGCTCTATTTACAGTTCAGGAATATTTTGTTACTGCAGTTGTCATCTAATTCGATTTTTTATTGTCTTATGAAGGCAGACAGGCAGTTGCTCTACCTGAAGGTATATGGTTATCGTTGCTCTTGTTCATCGGCAATCTAGTTCTACAGACTAACTGTTGCCTATATTGGACATAACGACAAGAATAGGGAGGGAGTACGAAACGTATACTAAACTTTCACTTCTCATCAGTTATCTGACTTTAGTTATAGCCCAGTCGAGCCGGTCCATTCTTGCACCAAAATCATTCACCGTGTACAAGTACAATTACCTTTGTAATTATGTCCATTACTGAGTGTTTAACGCAATATTTAATTTAATGTCAAATAAAAGTTGAGTTTCAAAATATTTTTAACGCATGTCCAAAAATCAGGTTCCACATCTATAAACTGTGCCATTATAAAATTAAGTTAATTGAGCCTCACCTTAACGTTCAATGTTAACTGCCGCGCCGCGCCGCGCCGCTCCATGCGTCTCGCTCGAGCTGCCACTTCGAGCAACGTTCATCGCGCTCGGTGCTCTGTTGCGGCACTCGGGCTTATTCCACTGCTGAATTATTCCGGCCTACAGTCACCCACTTTCCGTCATAATTAAGAACCAGTTCATACAAAGAGTTCACAGTCTTAGCAAATTACTGGACTGTTATTAATTGCGCTTAATTAAAACTGCGTCATGAAAATCAATACGCCCATAATAACCTTGGAAAACTATATTCGCCGGTTAATTTGTTGAAAACATTTTTTTTATTTTAAGTCGTACACTTGTTCGCATAAATTAAACATTTGTTTGGCAGTAACGTAACATCCCTGATAAATTAAATTCCGCGTCGCGTCGTCGCGGTCGCTACAAAAATATCAATGAATTCACGTCATAGAACAAAAACGTCACTCCAAATATACTATTTACGAGACTGGAAACAAACGAGCGTCGCGGGCGCTTCGGGAATCATCGGCGGAGTTCGGTTTTACAAGCACGATCGAAACTTTCCTTTCTCTCTCGTACGAGGAGAACAGCCATTTCAGATTAGATCACTGAACCAAAAAGAAACAGAAAACTTTGTCGTTCTCTTCGGACCGGACGGCGTTGGCGTTGAATAACCGGTTTTGTATTGTAGCTTTTTAGTCCTTATAAATAAAAACTTATGCATAGATAATCGTACAACACACTCGTAGCGAGCTTACGTTAGGGGAGTACGGCGTGCGTTGGAAGGAAATTGTTACTGAACGGAAATGGACACGGCTGGTGGCGAACCTATTAAAATATAATGGGGGTTTAATAAAATTCACTTGTAACTACTCCTTTATATTTTGAATGTATTAAACCGCGTCTCCTGCACTAAACATTACACAAAACATCCACACAAAACATGGTTTTACTACACATTTTTATCTATGGTTCATTGTTCTACTAGCAGGAGCAGAGATAAACATTGTTTTGTGTAGGTGTTTTTGTGTTTCGTTTCAAATAAAACACGTGCAGGAGACGCGCCTTTATAGTACCATCAACCCCGATATACATTAAGTACAAAATAGTTGTCACTTACCACCAACAGAGTACGCGAAAAAGCTTCCATTATAAACACACCGATACAAGCTAAGTGTCCTAAATACATAAAGACATTTACCAGTGGTTTTCAAGTCGCGACAAAACAGTATGCCTAGATTTTACGGCCGGAACAAATGTTACCGGGGCAGATTTGACAAAACCGTGTTACGGTGGAGTAAAGGTGATATTGCAATAGAAATTTTGGTAGCAATTGCAGTCGCCTTTACGGCTATAGTGTAGGACAAGAGCCCGTTAACGAGGACAGCGGTTGTTTGTTTTCCCACGCTTCTTGAATCTTGACAATCGGACGTAACCGCGTCGGAATTGCCGGCCATCGGAACTGACTTCCGATTTGCTTACATTAATCCATTTATCGCTTTATGGCTATGTGAAATTAGTCAATCTACATAGTATAGAGATATTTTTTTTATTTAATTTATGTTTTTTTAGGTTTATTCAAGATGTCTGACTAGCTATTTTTTGAGTAATGGATTTATTAAACACTGTCGTTGGCAAAATCATCAACCTTTGATGGAGACCATATTTTTTAAGTAAAGAAGAAACAATTTATAATATCAATTACCACTTTCGCGTGTGATATGTGTATCCTCAGGGAACTTATATTTATAATTAATTCTTAGTATTATGAAAATGACATTAATTGTGTGGATATACGTAGCTATATATGTGGCTCATACACCCATCACAGACAATAGGTAAGTTCATTTTTATGCAAAAATATATACAACCAGTACCACGAAAATTCTAAAACTTTTTTTTTACTTGCATTTTTTATTGTAGAGTCTGGCAAACAAGCAAGTGGGTCTGTGGTGGTAAGTGATCTCCACGGCCCATGGACACCCAAGACATAAAAAGAATAATGAGTGCGTTGCCCACCTAAAATGAGGGGAATAAGGATTGGGAAAGGTAGGCGGGAATTGGGCCACTGGAAATCTCACTCGCCGAACAAAATACCATAGCGAACTACTTTACGGCTGTTTTCCGCGAGACAGTGGTATCAAACCGGTCGAGCCGGCCCATACGTGCTGTAGACGTAACTGCCTACTCTCTACAGCGTGGCTATACCAATCAATATTAGCATTTACAAATCATAATAAACTTAATTCACATAGACTACAAAGTCAGAACTAGACTAATCCTTCAGACCCACACTTTATTAAATTTTCTGGATAGAAGTAAATTACCGAGTTTTATGTAGTTTTAGACGTAATAAAATTAACTGCCGAGCTGGCCTTCTGAATAGTTAAACATAGCGTTATATAAATATTTGAAAATGAATGATATTTATATAAAGTTAAAACGGCGTCACAAAAATCAACCGATTCACATGAACAGATTTTGTAGGCGTGTGTACATCCCTTGTTACATTCTTATGTAAACGGTGCCTACCTCTGGAGAGCACTTTGGTACGTTATGCCGTGATTTATTTGAAACCTTCCTATTAAGCCTACCAAACACAGCTAACGGGTGCATTCTCCTCTCGGGCTTTGTAAAATGTGTTTTTCTTTGCCTTTAACATAGGTCGTGAGTTCGAAACGATAGCTGCTATAAAATCAGAATTTCCAAGAAGCTTTTGTATTGTCAATATAAACAGTTCAATTCAAGAGAAAAGATCAATGCTCTTGGATATAACATAAAAAAAATAACTTAGTTGGATCACGAAAAATACTGCTTTTTATGGATTAAGATTTTCGTTTTATAACACGGTACACGGCGTTTTCATTCAAAGTAAAAAGATCAGCAGTAGCATGCAAATTAGAATTTTATTATGTTTTTTGGAAATTGCAGCTCAAATGTTCGACTAAATATCTCTATGAAAATATTTGTGTCCAAATAATCGCAACGACGTGAGTGCGCGAAACAATCACAATGAAAATTATATCTATTGATTTTAGGGTGAAGGACCAAAGATGACTTATTTGAGAAAAAATGACGTTCTTCACATTCATAGCTTTGTTAAACATAATATAACATAAGCTCACGCCTGTATCCCTGAAGGGGTAGGCAGAGGTGCACTAGCGAACTAGAACACCCACATTTCGCCGAGCTTAGTTCCTTCCCAGATGTGAAAGGGGGCGAGCCTATCGCCATATCGGGCACAAATTACAGACTCCGGGCTGATATGGAAAAATCCAATATCACTGCCCGACCCGGGGATCGAACCCGAGACCTCAGGACGGTAGTCGTACCGAAATACAACTAGGCCACTGAGGCAACTAGGCAACCAAAAATGACTTATTTGAGAAAAAATGACGTTCTTCACATTCATAGCTTTGTTAAGTATTATAACTATGACAAAAATTCAGTAGACATAGAGCGTGCAAATCTTTTCATCAGTATTACAAAAATGTCGATCTAAAGATTCCAAAAAACCCAAAATCGATTTTCTTCAGCTAGTGCTGAACTTTCACCTTAATTCTTACTTTTAAAGAACACCTCATCTTGTTGAGAATTTCCGTAATGCGTATTTTAGAACGAGTTTCATTAGTCATTCATTAACCACGTGCCCGAAATCATGTTTGTAATTAGGTTAGTGTATTATCGGATGTTGCCAAAAAGTATACACATAACAGATACAGATACGGATTATAGAAGCATTTTGCTACTTATGCGTTAAACAGTATACTGCATCAAAGATTGATTCATCCAAATATTTGCGATGATATTAAACTACATTGTTAGTATTCTATACAATCTTCTCTTTTCTACTTGCCTTTATCCCACCTTAATGTGGGGTCGGCGCAATACACTTTTACAAGGATGTTGCAGAATGGATTTGGCTTAGTTTTTATGACCGGCTGCCTGCCTGACGTCAACTGGATCCAGTCCCGAGCAAATTAAATTAAAAAAATCGCTTTGCCAGACCTGGTAATCGAACCCAGGACCTCCCGATCTACAGCATATTAGGATATACATAAAATCCCGTTGAATATTTTTTTATCGCGTATATAAACAAGATTACAATCAAAATGCATGTTAACTTTTACTCAGATAAAAAATAAAGGAGTTAGCGACGTACATTTGGCTACTATAAAATTTTATACATTTAAAACATAGCGGACATCTGATTCTGAAAACTTAAGTTCTCAAAAATTCAGAATAAACCCGTTTTTAACATTAAAAAAACAACTGCTTATGGCTTTATTTTCCTACCTTAAGCAGTGAGATTCAGCAACTAGTTCACAGGAACCAACTGTGTCCATAAAACGTTCCTGGTGACATATGTTGTTCAAATTTACGTCAGTTAATCACTCAGTCGTTGTAAAGTACATTACACATATAGCTTCAAGACTGACACCAATTTTAACTTTGCAAACTGTGGACACAACTTTATCATTAAATACTTTATAGTTTAATGAAAAGTTTGGGAAGAGCTGGTTAGTGTACTAAGCATGTACTGATGTATAGTCAATATTCACGCACAGAAGTGTCCAAGTGTTCGACAATATTTACGATAGCCGAGTATTTGTGTTGTGGCACGCGTACAACTAGCTGGGCGGTTCGCGCGACACTGGGCGGGCGGGCGCACACTACCACGAGCCGCCAGTGTCCGCGCGCCCTTGCACAGAGTTCACGGCAACAATGTCACTTTGTTCCCTCGTTATTACATTTCAATACCAAACACTTAAAGTTTACAGATTGTGACCTATCATGACACTGGTCACTGCCAGAGGCAGGAGTTACTGCATATAGGTAAAATTTTATATGCCCTAAATACTATTTTTTTCCTAAATTAATCGGTACATATTTTGTATTGTGTAGCTAGAGAAAGGCTGGTAGGTTAGCTAGGATAGGGCCTCACGCACCAATCCCAACTGATTCCAGTATTTCCAGTCAATCCCCTGCCACCATTCCTGCCATATGCCTTTCCCATACAATCCATTCCCTTACACTCTATTCCTATCTCCCCTTATCACCCTATCTTAGCCATCCCATCGTTATTATGTCCATACTTGCCTGCCTGTTGTCAAATTCAAATATATAATGTAAATTATATTAATCCTAATTTAAAAATTTACTTGTGTTGACTTGTCATAAGTGCTTTTTTACATGCCTACGTGATCAATAAAGATTTTTATTTTTATTTTTATTTTTATTTTATTAGATGCAGTACTGTTTATAAATATTGCTTAATATTTCTTGACTGCAAAAGATTTACACACACACATTAGCTCACGCCTGTATTCCCGAAGGGGTAGGCAGAGGCGCACTAGCGAACTAGTACACCCACATTTCGCCGAGCTTAGTTTCGTCCCAGATGTGATAGGGGGCGAGCCTATCGCCATATCGGGCACAAATTCCCGACTTCAGGCTAATACGGAAAAATCCAAATCACTTTGCCCGACCCGGGGATCGAACCCGAAACCGCAGGACGGTAGTCGTACCGAAATACCACCACGCCACCGAGGCAGTCAAAAGATTTAAGATTGCTGAATTTATGTTGTTATTTTGTTGTTGTATAAATTATATTATTTACTCACACGGATCAAGAGTTGTATGTTATGATGTAATGTACGTAGCATTAAATCGTTCAATAATTTTCGTAGAACCAAAAATGTAAATAGATAAACCAAAATGTTTTCTGCGGTTGTTCATTTAACCCGTTGAGGTTGAAGCGTTTCTGAGATTTCGTAATAATTTTAATTACCCTTTTAGGCGAACAGCCAAGAAATATTAATGATTCCAACGCGATGTGAATTTGATAAAACATTAAAAACTCTTTTATCTTTGAAGATGAAAGAATTATTTATCATATACTGTACGTATTATGTAAGTACCTACAGTAATGTTGTATATGTATTATCACCTTTTTACTCTAGTCGTTTAGGAGCAGACAACTTAAACTGAGAAACCTTGAGTTTCAGGGTTCGATTCCATGGTAGGCAACATAAATCAAATAACACTCTATTCATAAATCAAACATATCACAATCGTCTAGTATTGGGAATTGTGTGTAATTGTATTATATAAATGACAATATATTAGTTCAATGTGGGTGTACAAGTTGGCTAGTGCGCCTCTGCCTATCCCTTCGGGGATACAGGCGTGAGCTTATGTTATGTTATATAAGTTCAAAAAATCTTCTAACGAAACAAACTATATCTATGGTCTGTGGTATATTAATTTCAGTCCAAAAAACGACACGATCAACAGAAGAGGAACCTCCTCTTTGGCAATTATCGCAATTGCTACCAGTCTACAAAAGAAATACACATAAATTATTATCATTCTGGTTTTGAAATGCGACTCATTGGAATGAGTCACTATAGCTGCTTTGTAATCCAGTGTACAGTCATGGTTCAGTCCCTCCTAGTAGATTTGTAGAGGGCGGATTAGTAATAATACTTTGAGGGGTAGAGTCACGCTGTAGACAGCGTCTACAGCACGAATGGGCCGGCTCGACCGGTTTGATGCCACTGACTCACAGTAAACCGACGTGAAGTGGCAGCTCGCTGTTTCGGACACTGAGTGAGATTTTCGATGGTTCTATTTCCCCTTTCCCTTCCCAATTCCTATTCCATCCAGTTAAAAAATAAATAGAAAGAAAGACCACTTAGTGTCAGGCAGTTGGGTGGTTCACATTACATTGAATAGATACTTGTATCTTATTTGCATTTGCACCTTGGTGCAAATACATTTATAACTAGGCCGTTCAGATAGGTACCTTATTTATCAAATATCAATGGGTCAGTGGCGCGGATGTAGATTTGGATGATACGTGTAACCTTTAGTAGTAGTAGTAATGTATTACTTTTGCCAAATCTGATACAAATAGTCAGTATAAGAATATATCAGTACGTCATCAGTCATCAGTTGAATAAGCATTCTGCTCTAAATATCGAGTTTGTTTATACATCTATACTATCTATACTAATATTATAAAGCTGAACAGTTTGTTTGTTTGATTGAACGCGCTAATCTCAGGAACTACTGGTTCGATTTGAAAAATTCTTTTTGTGTTGAATAGCCCAATTATCGACGGTGGCTATAGGCTATATAAACTCACGCTATGACCAATAGGAGTGGAGCAGAAATGAAAAATGTTTTAAAGCGGGGAAGTTGATATCTCAGAAACTACTGGTTTGAATTGAAAAAATCTTTTGGTTTTGACAGACGGGGTGACAGACGGGGTGACAGACGGGGTGACAGACGGGTGACAGACGGGGTGACCGACTGGGTGACCGACGGTGTAACCGAAGAGGTGACCGACGGGGTGACAGACGGGTGACCGACTGGATGACAGACGGGGTGACCCTCGGGTTGACAGGCGGGTTGACAGACTGGGTGACAGACGGGGTGACAGACGTGTGACAGACGGGGTGACAAGCGGGGTGACAGGCGGGTGACAGACGGGGTGACCAATGGGGTGACAGACGGGGTGACAGGCGGGGTGACAGGCGGGTTGACAGATTGTGTGACAGACGGGGTGACAGACGTGTGACAGACGGGGTGACAGACATGTGACAGGTGGGGTGACCAATGGGGTGACAGACGGGTGACAGATGGGGTGACAGGCGGGGTGACATGCGGGGTGACAGGCGGGGTGACAGGCGGGGTAACAGACGGTGTGACCGACGGGGTGACCGACGGGGTGACAGACGGGGTGACAGACGGGTGACCGACTGGGTGACAGACGGGGTGACCCTCGGGTTGACTGTCGGGGTGACCGACGGAGTGACAGACGGAGTGAGAGACGAAACCGGACCGAAGTAGATCATCCCATTACCTCCTTTAGAATTATTGGATTATAGGTGCGTACGACTCACTCTTCCAACCCTCTCTCTCATACGCAGACGAAGTTGCGCGAGTCAGCTAGTATTAAATAAATTGATAATTTGATAATTATAATATTCTTATAGCGTTCTACATTTAAGTTTTAATGTTAATTTTATTTACCGTTATGATCGATTAATTAGTTTACTTATCATAAACACTAATTACTTACCATAAATAGTAAATAAATCTATCATTACAATCCTTGAACTTTACATAAAAAGTAACAAATAGGTAAGTAGTAGTAGTAACAAATAGTAGTAAAGATGAAACCCCAATACAAGTAAAATTAAATCATGTCAACTACGATGCCCATTCGATAACACTGACATTTAGGGATGCCTGCAGAGAAATTCCAGTTATTCGGCCATCGTAGACCTCTACAGGAAATTCTAGTAATGTGCAGATGTTGCAGGCTCGGTAACAGTAACCTTATTCCAGTATACGAGCCACAGAGCCGAGTATAATTCACCTACTGGGAGCCGTTTGTGTACAAACGACGCCGTATTTTACAAATTGGATTAACAAATGTAAATAAAACACATTTTTTTGCAAGGGTGTACGCAATAAAGCGCCTCATTGGTGTATTGAAACCTGCGTCGTTCGTTGCCCACTGTGATTATTTTGAATTTAGTCGGGTTATTCTACTTTAAGATGGATAGCAGGGTTAAAATCCAAAGATGCTACAAGAGTCCTGGTTATGGCGAGACTTCCAAGCTACAAAAGACCGCAGAAAGCGATTCCAGAAGCAATCTAGGTATACGAATATTTCCCAGAATAATATGCAGGTTAGGGCAAGGGTGGGATTATCACGGTGGTCTTCGGCGAAGAAAAATTCTACGTATTATAGAATTTCTTATTGGATAAAATATTATACGAATTGTCAGGGAAGGTGTCTGTTGAAGGCGTTAAGCGGCGCGTCGGTAAAGCTTGCTCATCCCTTCCGCATCATTGGACATAAATATAATTCCCGTGACGTAGATACATCCCGTTTATTCCAAAGAGGTTTATACATAGATACCTATGTGTTATGATGCGCACGAACTAGTATAAGCGTATAAATTATAGTAATCTAGAATGCATCATAAAACCGTTCGGTAGTTTAACGTATTGAGAAGCATCCGTTTTTATATAATCCTTAGTATTCATGCATAGTCTCATATGAAACTGTAGCGGTAATAATTCTAAATTGTTATTTAGGTAAAAAACGTAAAGCGTTTCTGCTAAAACCGACTGAGTAATGGTATGAGATGGTATCATGTTACGAGTAGTGCGCAATGCGCAATGTAAAGCTCGTCTTGACATACTAACTGATGGAATGCTCGAATCTGAGACGCTCACACGCTGAATACTTTTTTTAAGTACTAACCTTATTATGGATCCCTCAGAGGGGGTTAACGTCAAGCAAGCCGCCGATCGTAAAAACTAAGACAAATCCTCTCTGCAATATGCTTAAAAAAGTTTGTTGCGCCGATTCCACACTAAGGCTGAGATCTATAGAGCGAACTTCGACTAAGTCTAAGTCAAAGTAAGCAACTCAGTGAGGATTTGGAATAGTTAAATCGAACTTTGGGTTAGTCCGAGTAATTTTTTACAAGAAAAACAGACTGACAGACATGCAGACTAAGCAAAGATTTTCTTGTAAAAAATGACTCGGACTGAGTCAAAATCCTCATGCGCTAGTCGAATTTAATGAAAACTCTTACTCATTCCCATACATTTACTATTTTATTCGATTAGCGCATAAGCCCCTTGGCTAAGCCCACTGAACCTTTTCAAACCAAGTATGCTACCAGATACTAGTATCTGGCCTAGGCCAGTGAGGTGATGTAGAATAGTAGTAGTCGTAAAAGTTATATAAACTGTCAGGTTACTCACAGCTTCACACGTGAAGAAATTGACTATTATCCCACGGGGAGTCGACTCAGTTCTGAAATGAAAAATATCCTATACGCCGGAACAACCTCGTATTACGATAAAAACAAAGTCTGTATAAAGTTTTATTGAAATTGGTTGCGCCGTTTTAGCGTAATCGAGTGCCGTGCATAATTCGGAATTATATCCTAGCACAATTTTGTTGTTTTCGCACCTACGTTCTCGTATGTGGTGTCGGCTCTTCTCATTTCAAAATTCAAATCATGGGATAATATAAAGGAATAGATAAAGGAAAGTTTACCGCTCTTTGGCCTAGTGGCAATGTCTATGGGCTGGGATGTTCTGGATTCGAATCCTATACATCAATAAAATATGGTTTTCTACACAATTTGTCCAGAACTGGATCCCTGAGAGGGCGTTGATGCCTGCTAATCGTAAAATTTCAGCTGAAACCATTCTGCGACATGCTTGAAAATAGTATGTAGCACCGACTTTACATATTGGAATAAGGGCAAATTCCACCGCCAGCCCATGTCCCAACCAATCTTCCGATTATATGGGGCCTAATCCGGGGGGACACTCGCGCGGAATTGCGTCTGCCAGGCAGTGTGTACTCCCCGCGCAAGTTTTACGGACCCCCTACAAGTTATTTATTCTTCGTCCATTGTCCCTTAGTAACTGTCCCCCTTCTTGCGCATGCTGTACCATCCACGCGATCCTGTGCGGCAATTATTCCGGCTGCTCACAACGAAACATCTTTTCTCCTCTTGTGCCAGCCGTGCGCGAACTCCCGTAGCCGGCCGAAGTTCACCTCCGAGCAAGGAATAAAGGCAGAAAAAAAATAAGATAATAAGGTTTGTTCAGAAGATTGTACAGTCAGAAGTGGTAGAGCCGCGTTCGTGCTACAGCGACATAGCGCCATCGCCTCACAAAAACAAAACGATTTGAAGGCTTTGTTGTTGCATTTTATTTACGGTTCGTGAGGTTCAGTAAATTAACAATCCCCAATCCTCATTTCATTCTAAAAATCGTCAAAGCATTCACGATTTTTATCACACTGTGGGTTTTTAAGATCACTTTGTCGTGAGTCGTGATATACTCGTTTGTTTACATTAGTAAATACTAAATAATATATGTATATACACACAAAGAGTGTTCAACGAACGAAGCCTTACTATAGATGCGTATAATGCAAATTAATTTCCTTTTATAACTATCTATTAAGATTGGGCTAATGTTTGTTACCTTAAAACTAAGAAAAAAAACAAAATTAAAATTGTTAAAATATAGCCTATCACATCTGGGTTGGATATAAGGTCGGCGAAATATGGGTGTTCTAGTTCTCCAGTTCGTCTTTGCTTTCCCCTTCGGCTATACAGGCGTGAACTTTGAGTTATGTTAAAAAAATATAGTTATCGGTATCATCATCATCATCATCATCATCATCATCATCATCATCATCATCATCATCATCATCATCATCATCATCATCATCAGCCATAGGACGTCCACTGCTGGACATAGGCCTCCCCCAAAGATTTCCAGATTGACCTGTTGTAAGCGGCCTGCATCCAGCGACTTCCTGCGACTTCGCTCATGCTCATGCTCATGCGCGCTATGGAGAGGGCTATGCTCGGTGTTTCTCTACGTGATCAAAGGAATGAGGAGATCCGTAGAAGAACGAAAGTCACCGACATAGCTCAGAGGATTAGCAAGTTGAAGTGGCAGTGGGCAGGGCACATAGCTCGTAGAACTGATGGCCGATAAGGCAGAAAAGTTCTCGAGTGGAGACCACGTACCGGCAAGCGCAGCGTAGGACGTCCACCTACAAGGTGGACCGACGACCTGATAAAGGTCGCAGGAAGTTATCGGTATAGAGAACAATAATATTCCCACACCCAGTAATAATACGAAAACATGGCACACGTAGACATCGTCACGTAAACTTTTCTATTTTCGTTTATTTGCAGTAACGCGTAACAATTTCAGTTTTATGGAAGTACGGCTCGGATTTCTGTCAATAATATTAAAGGAATTTATGAGCGAATACGTTATAAGTAGACGTAAAACGAGGTATGACGAGTAGACAACGTATTGTTATTGCAGACGATAGTAAAATAAAATATTGTACTTAGGTACCTATTCGACATTTATATTTAGTGAACCAGATGGTTTTGTATATCAGTTTGACGATTTACCTCTGGCATTTCTAATGCAATATGATTTTCATTTAGGTAGATACTCAAGATCAATTTTCGATTTATAACTACGTACGAATGGATATAGTCCTTCTAGGCACTAGAGTCTAGTGCATAATATTTATTAGTACATCCCTCATAGGACATAGAAGTGACTTTATAATTATAATAATCCATTATGCAAAGACACGATCCAAAACATTAGCATAAATAGGTATCTATACGTTACGGTATTTAATTCATCCAATTTTCCTTTTCCGCATACTTAGCCCGCATAGGGTAATAGTACATTAGAACATTATGCCGTTGCTCGTTTGTAATATCCTACAAGGCACCCACTCCGTAATTTGTCTCCGTCCGGAGCGCGATAGCTGGTGACCAATTATTCAGTAATACTCGTACAAAAATATCCTTGCTGTTTTCATTCAATGGCCGAGGCTAATCACACGAATATACTTAGGTACTAAAGTGGGGTAAAAAGACACACCAAAGTTATCTACGTGGCCAAATACTATAGCTTAAATAGCATCCAACATAACATTTTTGTTTTAGGAACCCTAGGAATCAAGGCCCAGTCTATATTAAGAACAATCTGTAGAGTAACTTTTGATTCTCGTTTCGATTTCGAATACGATTCGATTTCATTTAGTGACTTAAAATTTCACCGAAATCGAGTTAAAAAGTGCGCTAATGTCGCGTTGTATTGGAGAAATTGTCTTATGGAAATTTTAAACGCTACATGGCTCACTTTGTAACGAAATCGAATCGAGTGTCAAAAGTTGCCATACTCTTCGGAATGAACCAAGCGAAGTCAACCCGCTCTTCGTAAAATTATAAAAGTGTCAGCACTTACTGTTTAATGTGGTTAACATTGAATTATCAAGATGCCTCACTTATTTTTTAAGGTTTTGGCATGAAATTCTTCCTCAGATTAATCTGATAATTGTAATACGACATAAATGGGGCACGTATGTCACGTAAATACTGATAGCTAGATGTCGCTTTGCAATTTAGACAAGGACGGGAGCTGGATGATGACAGCTTCTGATTCTGTTGGTGGAGCGATGGTGCGATACTCAAATATAACGTACCGCTTAAATCTTATTTCTAGCTATTCAAATGAAACAAGATGTAAATCATCATTACTCGTTACGAGCGTTTATAGCCATTTACGTTTTGAAAAAATTACTTTAATTACAGATTTATGCTAATTTATTGATCGTAATTACCACAATATTTAGTTTTCCTCAATATTTAATCATAATAAGGAAATGTGAGCTTATTTATTTTATTAATACTTATAATTTCTACCCTGAACGGGCCTCTGATTAAATTAAGTCCCAGGGTTAAATTAATAAAGACTTTTTTAGGAGAGGAATGCAATGACGTTCTAAATATCAGCGGAAGCAATATTGTAATAAAATTTTAATTCATCATTGACATTTTTGTATAAGTTATATATTTGCATTGGTATTCGCGAGGAGCATCAAATATTTTAATAAACGATTTGCATAGCTTCTATAACACATCTGTTTGTTGTCTGACCTTTATTTGGATGGTAAAAGACGATTTCATTTGAGGTCAAGAACACAACTATTAACTAATACTATCACTATGCCATACTTAACTGTGGTTATTTATTTTTTGTTTATTTTTCTGAATGGTCATTCTTGGAATCCACACATGGCTTTAAAGCTGACAATTAAGGAAATTTTACATACTACTTTACATATTAATACAAAATTACATTCTAGCTTTATGCAGATTCAAGGCCTCCACAGCACAAGAAATATGTTGCATATTGGGAAATAAATAATAGTATGTCATTTCAACACCCAATTAGTGTAAAGTATTAGTAAAAATAGCGCACACTTGCCACGGGGAGTTTCAAATGTATTCATGTTCATTTTATATTTACGGGTTATCTGATTTTCAATAAATTTACAAACACAAATAAAATCTTGAAACGCGGAAAATAGATAGAATTGCAACTTCTCCTTTGCAAGTCGGTTAAAATAAGGCTGAGTTTGAACTATTATTTACTCAGTATCAATTTTCTTTCTATTTGTCCTTATTTCACCTTAATGTGGGGTCGGCGCAACACACTCTTTTAAGCATGTTGCAAAAAGGATTTGGCTTAGTTTTTAAGATCAGCTGCCTGACGTCAACCCTCTCTGGGAGAGCAGTATTTACTCAGTAACAATGTTGAATATTAATGAGCACTGAAAAACTTACGGATCGACTTCAAAATTTATCCGATCGTGACCAAATTTATATGGGACCTGAAATAAGCTCTATTGAACACAAAAATAATTTTGAAAATCGGTCCACATTTGTTGGAGATATCGCGTAACATACCTAAAAAAAAACAGACGAATTGGGGATCTTTTCCTTTTTGGAAGTCGGTCGAAAAATACAGACGAATTGAAGACCGTCTCCTTTTTTTGAAGACGGACCATAAAAGCTTATTATTATAATGAGCCCGACAAAGCGGGTCAATTAGAAGGGTAGTTTAAAAAGGGGTTTATTTGCAGGGCTCAGTCCAGGATTAGGACTAATCAGACTTTGGATATAACGAGTCTGTAAAATATATGTTGGGATAGATTTAATAGATTAAGGTGTCTGTTTATAAATAAAATAAATACACCCAACAGTCACACACATCCTGACCCCACACTAAGATCGAGTCTTGTGTCGTGGGTTTCAGAAACTACGAGAGACTTTCGGTCTCACAACACCCAGTCCTCGAAACAAATTACTGTCGTCCACACAGACATTTGTCTTGGTACGGGAATCGAAGCCGCGACCTCACGTTTCACAGCCGGCTACTCGCCCGCTGCGCCACGGATGCTGTCAAAAGTTGGGCTGTCAAAAGAGGCTGTTGGTTGGTATTTTTCAGCTATTATCAATAAAGGGCTCTAAAAGCCTTAATAATATGACTTAATAATTAATGCCTGACTGCCTCGGTGGTGTGGTTGTATTTTAGTACCACTACTGTAGTGAGGTCTGGGGTTTGATCCCCAGGTCGGGAAAAGTCATATTGGATTTTTCCATATCAGCCCGGAGTCTGGAATTTGTGCCCGATATGGCAATAGGCTTGTCCCCTATCAAATCTGGGACGAAACAAAGCTCGGCGAAATGTGGGCGTTCTAGTTAGCTAGTGCGCCTCTGCCTACCCCTTCGGGGATACAGGCGTGATGTTAGATATGTATATATGTAATACTTAATATGACTTTTTCAAATTAACAGCTATATAAGTTAAAGTATGAGGAAACCACCATATCAAATTGATAAATCGAGCCGAAATTCCATCAGTGATTATAATCTACATTTATATGAGTTGCATCGTAAGCCGACATAAAATTACTTCACCTAGAACATTAGGTGTCGGAACTTGGCACCATCAATGATGGACAAAAACATATTATCAGAGACGTGCAGTTCATACAAACAAAAATGCACTGTCTATTCTAACAAGTAATACATTCGATTCAAAAGTGTGTTGTTTTGTAATCTATATTTTATTATGGGTGGATTATAATATCTAATGATCTATCTCGTCTCGTCTCTCTCTTCTTCGGGTCGGCATCCGTAGGTAGCTAGAGAAAAGCTAGAGAAAGGGTAGGTTAGCTAGGACAGGGCCTCGCACCAATCCCAACTGCTTCCATTATTTCCAGTGAATCCCCTGCCACCATTACTGCCATATGCATTTTTCATATCATATCACATTCCCATAGAACCCATCCCCTTACACTCTATTCCTATCTCCCCTTATCACTCTATCTTAGCCATCCTATCGTTATTATGTCCATACTTGCCTGCTATTAATCTTAATTTAAAAATTTACTTGTGTTAACTTGTCATAAGTGCTTTTTTACATGCCTACGTGATCAATAAAGATTTTTTTATTGGTCTAGTGGGAGATGCTGGGTCTGCAAAATGTTTTAAAAAGAGAATTGCGCCGATCGAATCCCAAATTAAGGCGGGATAAGCGCAAGTGGAAAGAAAGATGTTGATGAACGTTGTGATAGAGATGATGCTGATTTTGATGAAAGTTAATTAACCGTGGAGGCCCTATTTCCCCCTCCTTTTCCAATTCCCATTCCCCTCCTGTTAACTTGCCAACACACCCTTGTTTCCTTTCGTGCCTTGGAGATCACTTACTATCAGGTGACGTACCTGTCCGATTGCCCGTTTCCTATAAAAAAATTGAGAAACTGAATTTTGCAATGTCTTACCTGTTCTAGTTGCGTGTGCACGTCACTGCGTACTAATAATAAGTGTGGATCGCTTTGTGCCATAAACCATTTAATAAACTAGTTTCTCAGTAATTAAAAATTTAACATTTTTATTGTTGCTTACACAAGTGAATATTCAAATAGGTGCGAGTTTGACCTAAAGCGACGCCCACAGGTGTTATTAATGATCGTTAACTATTTAACAGAAAATAAGATTCGTCAATTTATGTGTAAAGAAAACGATTATAAATTACAGAAAATTGCCCAGATTAGGTTATTGGAACTATTTTTGTTTTTAAGTATGTCTGTAATGCGTTATACGAAATGTGTAATTTTTCATAATATTCATATTTAATTATTTTCATTATTTTTTGGTAACTAATAGTGCCGAAATATTACCTTCTGTTAACATCACAGGATATTTTCATTATTTTATATTTGTTCATATGTATTTGCTGCTAACTGACAGTTAAGAAAACAGACAAACACATCACTGATGTACAATAACTGTCGTTAATTTATTGTTACTGATTTCTGCCTACTGTTGATCCATGTATCTATCTGTCATACGACTTGTATGAAAAGCAACAAATGTCAACACGTCAACAAACCGCCGGTGAAGGCACCGGATGCCACTCTGCCGATGAAAAACTGTAATTGTTTCTGCGGAGGCTTAGGGTTAGTGCACAATTGAGCATTTACTTAACAGAATCTTAAATGCTGCACTATGTAACTTATTGTAACCCTTTACTGAACTAAAAGTGGAGCAAGATCTTTGATATTTTACTGTAACACTAACCTAAGCACAAGAAAACATATGTAAACTATACGCAGATATAACGTTTTAAGGAGTAGATGCAGAAAGGATTTTTACGTAAATGTTGAGTTTATTTCCAGGAACGTTTTACGTTATGTTGAATGAAATGCGTTAAATATTTTTGCTTGTAAGGTGCCTTTCGCGAAAGCGTTGGTACTAGATGCTCTATTGTGTCTACACCTTTACAGGTACCTTATGCTGCTAGATCGCTGCCTATGGGTATCCGTCTTGCCTTAGAAGGGTTAGCATCCAGAGAATTCGCCGTGATGTACCTGCGGCCACCTACTTTCATACAAAAAGCACGTCATGTCAGTAAACACTTCCCGTATTGGATTAATTATGTTCACTAACTACATATAAAGAAGTTCTTAATGAACGAACCACCATTAAAAAAACTTAATATCCAATGGTTTTGCGTGTGCAAAACGTATTGCATTTATAGTGTTGCATTATTGTAATTGTAATATAAATTAAGTACACAGTGCTATCATATCTTAGTAACATTAATTACGCTGTGGATTAGATACACGTATTGAATTTTAACTAATTTAATTAATTAATCCCGAAGATATGGGGTTACAACTGTTTTATGCTCTCTATAGCGTTGGAGTAAATTATTCTAGTCACGGCAGGCCGGCACCGCTTTCCTACATCCTCTCACCCCACGGCCAATGCTCTCAACTTCAATGAATGCCAAATCACTCTACCTTGTTCAATAACCGTTGTACTATTAGTGGGCGCTTGGTATTCATGTGACAGCCCGTAGGAGCTATTTGACAAGCGATACCCGTTCTGCAGGGTTCGGACGCATCGCGCCGGCCGAGGTACCGCGCATCATCGACACCGATGCCAGCTTCGAGAGGCACAAGCAACTTTTATTTAGTATCTTTTTAACTTAATTTAAATGGTCATTTGTATGTTGTTATCAATTGCTCCAATTATGTGAAACGACTTCTAGGCAACGTAAATTCATTTAACTATCAAAGTTTCTGTGCCAGGATTTGAGGCTGAGATCGATAGACCGAACTTCGACTAAGTCTAAGTCAAAGTAACGAACTCAGTGAGGATTTGGAATTTTTAAATCGAACTTCGACTTAGCCTGAGCCATTTTCCAAGAAAAACAGACTGAGAGATAGTCTAAGCAAAGATTTTTCTTGTAAAAAATGAATCGGAATAAGTCAAAATCCTCACCGAGTTCGTTACTTTGACGTACAGTTAGTCGAAGTTCGCTCTATAGATCTTAGCCTAAGTCATGAAAATTCCTATTGCCCTTAGGATCTTGAGTCCGTATAAGTATATTTGTTAGATTCTGTCTAATATACACGACACCTGTTGAGAGAGCGGTGTTGGGTAAAAATATATCGTTAGTGGTATTACACAAAAGGCACAGAGCATGCAAATCGTAGCTGTATTATTCGCCAGCGGATGCGCCAGCGGGATTTACATAGGAATAGAGGAGACGCCGCGTCGGGCCACGCAGTCAGCGGCAGTTAGACGCTTCCGCGAGGTCGCGGGCGGCGGCGCCCACCCCGGCCCTGCGGCGCGGCGCGGTGGGTTGCGGAGTACAGCCACTGTGCCGAGTCGAGTCAAGCCGCGCGGCACCACCCGAGATGATTACAGACGCAAATCTACAGTCATTCATAACTCTTGCTGAAATGTTCACCGACTAAATCTGCATAAATGTCCCATTACGGAAGGAAAATTTGTCATTGAAATGCAGTTTTTATTATAAAGCGACAAATCGCAAATTGCTTGTTTTAACAAATCCCCCTACTTAACTCATACTTTCATGTGTGTACTATATTACAAAAGAGCTTTAATTAAGTGTCAATACTGTCAGATTTCTGAATACTTTTCAACATACGATTACTTAATGTTGTGGCTAAAGTTCAAACCGGGCGCGTATTACATTTATCAAGGTATTTAAGTTTCATCACCGCCATCTGTCTAAAAATGTTGTTCGGTTAATTAATTAATGCAGGCCAGCACGCGGTCATTTAAACTTGACAAGTAGCGTGGGTTGGGCAACCGGTGACGTATTGCATTCGCCTGCGCTTGCGCCGATTTCTGCGCTAACCTTGGACTGCTAAGAGACTGCTAAATATGTGGTGCATTTGAAAGACGTAGAACAATACAACAAACGTTTACTTTGATTTTAAGACCGATAGTTTTTAGTTCTATTGTCAATAACATGGTTCTTACTTTGTTGACTTCATTTTCTATTTGTAAAGCTATATACCTAGGTATAAATATAAAATTTTGGTTATTAAAGCAGCACAAAGGGAGTTAATATTTTATCCATAAATTATAATTACAATCAGCCATCAGACGTCCACTGCTGAACATATCCCCCAAAGATTTCCAGGTCGATCTGTTGAAAGTGGCCTGCATCCGGCGAATGGATGACCTACGGCTGATGATGATGATGAAATAAGAATACCATTACCCGTTTGAAGACTCAATTGAACATGTAATAGAGAAAAACGATGATAGAGAAAATTGTGAACCTACTTCTAATATTTCAAATGACTCCTATGCAGAATATGAAGATATCCATGATGAAACCTATTTGCCGGGTCACATATTTGACTCACCACTTATACATAATATGATCTTGAGATCACGTCGAGTAGAATATGAGGATGATCATAATATGTCATTTATGTGTATAATTGGTGAATCAACTGCAAGTTTCTTGATAGAGATCCTCAGAGTTTAGAGGAAGCTTTTAGGAGTAATATGATGAGATTTATGGAAAAAAGCCATGTATGAAGGGTATCAGTCATTGCTAAAGAATAATACATGGACATCAGTTCCTCTACCAGATCGTTGCGTTGCGAAGAGATGTTGCATCTCTTTGCATTATTTACCGCTTGTACCACGGGGAATGTTCCGAGGAATTGTTTGGCCTAATACCAGCCGCCGAATTCCATTATCGTACCACACGCTACAAGCTGAAGTTTCATCCTTACCACCTGGATGAATGGCGTTCCTCAACAGTGCGTTTTATAAGGAACTTTCTTCCGCGTGCAACGTGCTTGTGGAACTAGCTTTCGGCGGCTGTGTTTCCTGACCGTTACGAGTTAGGAACCTTCAAGAAAAGAGCCTATATCTACCTCAAAGGCCGGCAACGCATCCATGCCCCTGGTATTGTGGATGTTTATGGGCGGCGGTGATCACTTAACATCAGGTGACCCACTTGCTCGTTTGCCCCTCTACTATAAAAAAAAAAAGAAGGCAAAGTTACATTAAATTAATTTCGCTGTGCTCTCGTATCTTGCGCCTTACTATTTGGGCGACCGTTCACTTATCTCTCTATCGGGTCAAACTATACTGTTCACTGTTCATAAATGCACAGTAAAATCCATAAAGACTATTGTATTGGGTGGACACCACGATCGCCCACGGATAACGAGTCAACCAAACGTAATACATCGGCAATAACAATAGTTTGTATCTTTATACAAAATCATAACTGCTGATATCGGTACTAAAATATCAATGCAAAGGTAACTCTGTCAGTCCGTCCGTTACGTATGCACGGTTGAACCAATGAACCATGGGTTGTCATGTCATGGGACATGACTGTCAATGTTGCTATAGGAGGTGAATAAGAGTTATTTCAAATATGTGTGATTTATGTGATTATGTGATTGCGGATAATATGCTTAACAAAATGTTATCCGCAATCACGCAAATAACCTTAAACAGATATAATAGTAGGGGAGCCCACGATGCTAAATGGGGATTTACTCGAGCGTCGTAGAGACCTATTGGGATGCAAAGCTTAGATGATATGAAGAAAAAAATGTTATATGATATATACCTTTACATCGGTGGGGGAAGCGGCTATAGATTTTTAAATATGTAAAAAAAAACTGTTGCATGGACATCCTCGAGCGCGTCAGATATTGATAGCATCAATTCCCTACGTATTTTTAATAATGTACGTATGTTAATCTGATCGTTTGCATGATGCGAGTGGTTGTATTTAAGGGTTGAAAATGAAAAAAAAAAAATTTAATCGAGCGCGTCAGATTTTCTAAGGGAGTGTTAAGTGCACCAAAAAAAAGCTCTCATTCACTAATCTGACGATTTCGATGGGACGCAAACTCGCGGCCATTTTCATAATGTGCAAAAAAAATTCGCCATTTTGAAATACTCAAGCGCGTCAGATTAAGATATATATGGTTCATCTTTATGTTCTAAACGTACTGTCTCATAATCTGACGATTATCTAGAGGGATTGGCCTGATCTGACAAAAAAAAATTAGAAAAACGGTTCACCTTAAAGGCCATCCCTGCAACTTCCAGCTAATTCCATTCTTGGGCTCTTAAAATTGTACTTATGACATTTTTGAGCTCAAAATATAATTTATGTGATATTTTGAGCTCGCTGAGTTCAAAGAAATAGAAATTTCATAGAACACTATTTTTGGAATTTTCAAACCGCAATAACTTTTGAATGGATCAACCGATTTTCACGCGGTTGGCGGCATTCGACGCAGTTTTATAATCTTCATAAGTAATTTTGCAATTTTAATTGATCGAACCACAAATTTCGGAGTAATCCCGAAAAAACCCTTTTTCGGGTTTCTTTCGTTCACGATATCTCTTGAACGAATCAACCGCTTTTGACCAGCTAGGTGGCGATCGACGTGGTTTTTCAAGCTCAAAGGCGGATTAGTTTTTGAAGTTGATCGATAAAGCCGGTTAAAAGTTATTCCAAAAAAACCACTTCCAAATATTTTTTTTAAATCATTGAACTTAATTAATTGAAAAGCTCAGGAAGCAGAAACCAGAGTGGGGACGGAGTGAGAGAGTAATAGATAGAGAAAGAGTGAGAGAGGAATAGAAGCGCGGAGAAAGAAATGTAGGCATCACGCAACTGCACGCATTTAACTTTATCGACGAATTTTTATTATTTCGGCTTGCGGAAATCGTCAGATTATATATTTTTCATTATTCTTGAATTATTTCCTTCAAAATAAAAAAAAAATTAGCTACGCTCGAGAATGTCGAGATGACATTTTTTTTTTACAACTTTGTTGCCCTCCCCTTTTTTTACGTCACTCTCAAATTGTCAGATTAGTGGAATATACACTTTTTAGGATGTAATTAACTCACCCTACCTTAATCTGACGCGCTCGAGAATTTCTGATGGTCAATTTTTTTTTACTAATCTGATCCTGTATCCTTCACGAGCGGCCTTATATATGGGCCTCATGTTTTGTGGAGGTACTTAACCGGGTACAAGGTATCCCCCTGTATATTAATCTGTCGCGCTTTAGTAAATCCCGAAATCCCCGCTTGGGCTCCCCTACTATAAAGGTAGACGATGAGGTAGACCCATTATAAAAAACCTTTCTTGTGGACGCAGCAGCAAGTAAAAGTCAGTAATTCATAAATTATATTATTTATTCAGGTAATAAATAAACAAGATGATACTAAGGAAATTATAAAGTATAGAATAGAGACTCGCGGCAGACTGCAACGATGCGACGCGACGTTTTCGTTGAAACGAAAGATATATATACACTAGTGGTTTGTATCTATTATAATCCGACGATATTACTTTCGAATAAAGCTATAGATATGTTAGGGAGGCCTATGGTCAGCAGTGGACGTCCTGTGGCTGATGATGACAATGACGATGAAATATCGATTAAGTGTCATTGAACGACGAAGGCGCCTTATCTTTTTAAGCCACAAAAAGTGTTAATCAGTTAATTACTCATAGATAAAACTGAATATCAATGGTTGTATAAATAATCGTATCTGATAAATAAATCAATATTTTCATAATAGTACCGCTACATCGGCCGGCAATATGATTAGCCATAGTAAATGTGAGTTAGGCAAGATAGGTGGACTCTCTGCTGGCATTTTAATAAAAATAAGTGATATTGATTTCTAAGTGTTTTATACCGTAAAATGTTATGTTCGAATCTCATAAATAAAACCACAACAAAAGTTTTATTTATTACGGTGACTATCATATTTTCAGTACAGGCAATAAAATATAATAACGTGTTTGCTAGGAATAAAATAACGCTAGCTCCAGGAAATCACAGTTGATGGATAATGGACATAGCTTGGTGTGTTCTGTAAAGTGGTCAAAGGAGATGTTTCGGTGATGTTTATTCTTCAAATAAACTGTGTAAACTTGAGGAACCGACTTAACGAGTTTCTTATTTGAAGAAAAATGTAACAACACGCTTTGTTGCTGTTCAAGACGTGTTAAAACACACTGTGACTTCTATTATGTGGGTATATACCATTCCCACCATAATATTCCATGGAACATATTGATACTAATGTTATTTATTTTATTGATTTATAATATACCCGTAAATTATGTAAGTGGATTGCCTTAAAGTGAGTGAAGTGTTTGCAACAGTTCTGCGAGTCAAAAAATACGTTTGAGAAGAACTTTTAGGTTGGCTACAGACAACTCTTACTGGTAAGTAAATATATTGATATTTTTGAGTACGACTGGCTGACAATCATTATGGTAAAAATCCAACACAGGTGAGTCGCGTCCTGGAGCCAAAAGTAGTGTCCATCTGTACTTTTGTCATTTTAGTATTGGCTATAAGTTCTGGAGTCATCGATATTGTATTTAAGAAGGCTCCGCGCCAGTTTCCTAACTAATCGGTCGCCACATGTCAACGTGGTTATTTCTTGAAAAAATCCAAGAGAACATCACTGAACGCTATCCTACGCTCGTTTCAAACAATTGCTGCCATCCGAGAAATATTGGGGTAAACGAGTTTTAAAGTGGAAACAGCGTTTAGGTAAACGTAGCGTGGGACGTCCCTGGCCAGATGTAGCGACAATCTGCGAAAACTGACTGGCTACAACTGGATTAGATCTTTGACGCAAAACTTTATAGCCAGAGCACCTGGACCACGCTAATAAAACCCTACACTAGATACAGTGTTTAGGATATATTGAAGTGAATATTAAAGCAATTTAATTTCGTAGTTACAGATTTTAAACTTAATCAGAACATTACAGAATATAACATACATAAGCTCACGCCTGAATCCCCGAAGGGGTAGGCAGAGGCGCACTAGCAAACTAGAATACCCACATTTCGCTGAGCTTAGTTCCGTCCCAGATGTGATAGGGGGCGAGTCTATCGCCATATCGGGCACAAATTCCAGACTCCGAACTGATATGGAAAAATCCAATATCACTTTGCCCGACCCGGGGATCGAACCCGAGACCTCAGAACCGTAGTCGTACCGAAATTCCACCACGCCACCGAGGCAATCAGAATCAAGAATTACAGAATATAAATATTATTTATTTAAAATGAAGTGTAAGATGTCTTATAGCAGACACTGGCAAACGTAAAACCTGATCTCCACAGCTTATAGACACCTATCTATAGGTACCTATAGATACCAAAAGCACCTGCGTGCATTGCCAACCTTAAAGGAAGGGAATAAGCAGAGGGTGGGAGGAATTGGACCACAGAAATCTCACTCACTAAACGAACTGCAACAGCAAGTTTTATTTTACGTTTGTTTTCTGGCGGGTACACACCGGGCCGAACAAAGGCGATCGAATCATGCCTGTTTCATTTACACAACAGCGAAAGTTTGTTTGTGTGAATGCAACAGGTATAGATTCTTTCGTCTTCGTTCGGCCGGTGTGTACCCGCCATTCGGTGTCGAGACGGCCCATTCCTGCTATAGAAATGTCTACAGCGTGGCTCTACCATTCTTTATTTATTTTCTTGGTCCCTCCACCCGCTTGTAGATTTTAACAAAAGTTCGAGACGGAAATAAATTATTATGCAGAGAATGAATTATAATGTAATGAGACATTGTTGTTTTAAGGTTTGGTTACAATACTAATATAGAGTATTAACGGCAGTCAATTAACATCGAGTAATGGCAATCATAACATATTGATAAGAGACTGGTTTCTGTCATAATTATATGTAGTTCATGATATCACGAATTAATTAAGGTCAGTTTTAACATACATTAACATAATGATTCTCTGCCCAGCGACCGACACTTTTAAATTAATTGAATGACAATTTGAGGTAATAGGAGATCATAAGTCTATAGTCACTAGACTTATGATCTCCTATTACCTCAAATTAGATAAAGGTTAATTATACGCCGAGTATATGTTATAGAAGGCGAATTTAACAAAAACACACATGTATCAGCATATCTTCGACAATCACCGCATGTTCATAAGAGGTACTTTTGATAATTTATTATACCTCTACCTACCGCTTCAGGGATGATAGGGTGTTATGGCTGATCAACTTTTGCTGGAAACGCGTCATTAACTACTGATACTTATGGAATCTCGGTTTAAAAAAAGCTAGGGCCAGATTTTTCTGACTCGGAATAGACCAAAACAGACCATCAGCATATTGTTTCGTTAAATTCTTGATATTTGATGGAATTCTGAGGATGCGACACACAACATTCATATCTACAACAAGCAAAGTGATAATCTGTGCTAAGCGCCTTAGATAAATCGCTCAGAGCCGAAGATGGGTCTTAATGGCGCTCTTCGTGAAGAGCTTATGGCTAGAGATGACTAAATGTGTTATAAACATTTAAGGATATTTAGTAATTTGTCTCCTCATTTCTCATTGGCATAACACTGGCTGTGGAACGGGATGTCCTGGGCTTGAATGTCAGAACAGGCGAAGCTGTTTCTCTAATACGATTTGCACAGGTATAGATATCCCAGTGAGGGTCGTCGGATACCCCAAAAGCGTGTAACCCCAAATTGGAGTGGCTTAAGAATGGGTGAAATGAAATATGTAATTTGTACTCAATGGATTATTATTTGTATCTTATACGATGCATAGCCTTTTTAACTGTCAGGAGTTAGGATTTTAGCAACCGAAAAAAAGAGAAGGTCCTGAATTCGTCTGTATTTTTTAATGTATTTATGTTACGCAATATATCCGCCAAATGTGGATTGATTTTCATTTTTTTTTTGTTTTGGATAGAACTTATTTTAGGGTGATCCCATATAAATTTGGTCATGATCGGATTTGAAGTCGGTAGGTTAATTTTTCATTAGTCAACCATACGGGTGTGATGAGGGTTGGTTAATAATCTACAATAAGATTTATAATAGACTACAGCAGCACTGTAAATTATTAAGACAAATAAACGAGTACCTGTGCAGGTAATTGTAAAGTCGAAGTAAATTAACATTAAGTGTGGTTGACCTGCAGACGCGACGGTTTCCAAAATCAACAATTTCGTGACGATAATTCAAGCCAAAATTATTCGGTCGTCGACCGGGCACACGAAGGTGTCCATATCGATTCTTGTTAAACAAATTCTCTCGATTGTCGTAGAAAGCAACCGTTAACATCGAAAAGCGCTTAGATTTTAATAATTTAATTGATTCCAATATTCAAACTCAATACTTTGATGCTTTCGTAACTTGTTTGCACGCACTTCGGTAAAGGTTAATTCTGAATGAAAACATTTATTTCAATAATAGCATTCGCCCACATTCTACGGTTTTACTCTGGAATTATTTGAAAGTACCTACTGTAATTATTAATTGGTTATAACAATGGTGGGTTTTTATAAACAAAAATATTTAAAAAAAACAAGTTACATTGATTGAAACATGATGCTAGGCTAAGTGACTTATAAGATTAATTACATCATACAATTTCATACATACATAAGCTCACGGCTGTATCCCCGAAGGGGTAGGCAGAGGCGCACTAGCGAAATAGAATACCCACATTTCGCCGAGCTTAGTTCCGTCCCAGATGTGATAGGGGCCGAGCCTATCGCCATATCGGGCACAAATTCCAGAGTCCGGGCTGATATGGAAAATTCCAATATCACTTTGCCCGACCCGGGGATCGAACCCGAGACCTCAGAACCGTAGTCGTACCGAAATACCACCACGCCACCGAGCCAGTCAATTTCATGAATTTAAAAATGTATTTATAACAATCCGAACAGGTTTATTTGCAGTATAATAAACTCCAGATAAAACTTTAATTATGCAGATTAAATGCGAAATATATACAAAACAAATGTTGTCTATAAAATAGAATCTATTTCTGTGTATCATACACTTGTGATCAAACCTGCTTGAATACGTTATGTTTTATATTTTTTAAAATACATGTATGACTACTTAATTAACCTAATACCTATATTTTTTGATAACTGCTAGTATTAAAAATATTTAGAACTTAGAAAAATCTAATCTAAAAGCTAAAGAAGGTTTACATACGACTGCATTTTGCGTGGTATTACCATAGGGTATTACTTACTAAGGCTCAATTGCACCACTATTATTAACCTAAATTGACAGAAAATGTATGAATGACATGTAACTTAACTTGCGGTTAGGACTAGCTCTAGGTTAATAATAGTGGTGCAATTGAGCCTAATTATATTTGTAGTGTCTACTATCACAGGTAATAAATACCAATCTTGGTAGATACATAATATAAACAATATAGCAGCGATAGCTCGCTCAGTTGGGGAAGAAGCGATAGGTCAGTTGGGAATGGTATGGACTGCCGAACGAGTGTCGGAGGTTCGAGACAAATCCAGAATAGACCATACACCTCTGACTTTTTTATGTTAAGTGTGTTGTCTTTGTGAATTATCGCTTATAATAACGGTGAAGGAAAACATCGTGAGGAAACCTGCTTACCCCAGAATTTGTCTACAAGAATTTCGAAGGTATGTGTAGTCTACCAACCCGCATTAGGCCAGCCAGGTAGACTAAGGTCTAACCCCTCTCATTAGTAGAGGAGACCCGTACCCAGCAGTGGGACAGTAATATAACAGGGCTAATATTATAACAAATAATAATAATAACAATAAGCCTTTGCCCAGCAGTGGGACACAAATGGCTAAAATAAATAATAATATTATAACACAAATTATTTTACAAGTGGTAGAGCCACGCTGTAGACAGTAACGTCTATAGCACGAATGGGCCGGCTCGACCGGTTAGATACCATTGTCTCACAGAAAACCGACGTAAAGTGGCAGCTTGCTGTCGCGTTTCATTCGGTGAGTGAGATTTGCGGTGGCCCATTTCCCCACTCCCTTTCCCAATCCCCTTCCCTCCCCTTCCTTTCCCTCCTTTTAGGTTGACAACTCACCTATGATTCTTTTTGTGTCTTGGGTGTCTATGGGCGGTGGAGATCACTTACCATCAGGTGACCCATCTGCTCGTTTGCCAATCTCTGCTATAAAAAAAAAAATAGCCATAAAAACCAAATAATTTTAATGTTCAAGCCAAGAAAGTGAGAAGGCTTCAATAACATTTTTTGTTTATTACTTTAGTTCTAAGCGTATCCCAACTTCCCAAGCGATGATAAACGACATTTCATGCATGGCAGCCCTTATTGGTTTTAGTCGGGGCTTCTTCGATGCGGTCACGCGCAGCAGAATCACTCAAGGCGAAACATGAGATTGACCAATTTTAAACGTGATATATTTAAAGTTCATATAAAACCTGCATTGTAGTCAATATATATTATTGAAATAAAACTATTTTTACTGAGTGACTGAGACACTCAGTCCAACCCGTGACCACGAAGACTGCAAAGAATTGGAAACGTCGGGAATAAAAATTAAAACCAAATCGTGATAGGATCCGTAAAAATAGTTTTATTTCAATGAATAGCATTCGCGTAAACTTAAGAAATCACAATATATATTATTTAAAAGTATTATATGTAGTAAAACCACAAAACTGTAGTGAGTATTTAAGTAGTAGAGCTACGCTGTAGACAGTTACGTCTACAGCACGAATGGGTCGGCGGCCGCTTTGATACCACCGTCTCACAGATAACCGACGTAAAGTGGCAGTAGCAGATCGCTTACCATCAGGTGACCCATATGCTCGTTTTTAAAAATGTCAAGTTAGGGAAATTGTTACCACCGTCAGAATTCCCGCCAAAACTCATGTCACAAGTTCTGCAGTATTTTAGCATTGTTCTATCTTACACTAAGTCCGATTGTAATCAAACTAACTTACTTTACTAACTTACTTACGTACTTGCTTACGTTACTTTAAAACATCATTGCAGAAAATAGTGCTGACGTGTAAATTATAGTGATGCTCAGCCAATAGTGGCACAGTCTAGCAAAAATGAAGCAGCATTTGGCCAACGTCTCGAATTGAGACCCGTCTGTGGTATGGTCAATATTATTGTGTACTAATTCAAAGCTACTGCATTTATAATACTGTGCTAGATGGAATCTTTTCGTTCAATATATAAAAATATCTTAAATAAAATTATCTTGTTGTCACGAAAATATTTTGAACAAAAAATTAAACATCGCCGGAGTATAAAAAGAAATAAACTTTACTACAGTACACGTCAATCCAAACAGCTAAAATTGCTTCAATAACGCGTATACAGTGTCTAACGCTATTTTTCAAAGCCTTTGTATACAAAAAACGTTATACACGCAATTCACCACCGTAAAGGGAAAAATAACTTTCATCGCCACAAAGTTTACGTGTTTTATTACAAAAAGCTAGATAAAAACGTCAAAGGAAACAATATCGCTCTCGCCGTCGACTGTGATTCCAAAATGAACAAATGGTTCGGCGAAAAAACAAGCTTGTTATCTTCAATTAGTTTCCGAAGAGAAAGATCGAGCCCAGAATCATAAGAAGGGAGCAATATAGTAGCGGAGTTGGACGCCGCGCCAGAATGAGAATCCGGTTTGAAAAAACACGCTGGTGACCGACGGAGCGAGGCCACCGACCGAGGCGACGCGACGGGACGCGGTGGTCGGTTGCGCGGTGAAATAAGAGGAAAAACGGTTTAGGTTACTTACTTTACTAGTGATGCCACCCTACACCTTACCTTGGTAACAAGCTGCACAGGTGCTACTTTCTGTGTGACAGTACTCTTTTATGTCCAGGCCCAATAAATGATCGCAATTCGAGTGTATAGATAGATTACAAAAATTAGCCAAAACAAAACATTTTATTTATAGATAATCTGGGGACAATGGAGTGGATTGTAAAATTTATATTTATTATAATTTATAATATAGAATATAATTTTTATAATTTGGGTGTTCGTTATTAGTTCGCTAGTGCGCCTTTGCCTAACCCTTCGGGGATACAGGCGTGAGCTTATGTTTATGTATAATATGTATTTATTTATTTTATTTATTTATACACTTCATATACATTGTATGTATATAGGCGGACTTAATGCCGAAGGCATTCTCTTACAGTACAGTATATTATACTTATGTATGTTATGTAGAAGACACATTTAATTGTTTACTGTTCAAAATGAAATTAAAATGAAGACTTAATTTGATTAGTTAATTTCCCCGATCTATCTGCACACTCGGATTGACATTGTTTAGGACCGATCGTTTGGGTTCGTACATAGACGAAAAGTATTATAGGCGTGAAAAACATTTTCGTAACTTTATGAGACATTTATAATCGGATAAAAACTTTAGCGTAACTTTTATACGAGAATACTTTTTTCAGCGAAGTCGTCCGAACATTGACGAAACATATTTTTAGAACTTACTTATTGGTTTAAAGCGTATTTTCCATTTGACTCGGTCCTTCGGAATATAAATATAAAGTAAAAACGTGTCATACTGTATTGTATATATTGTAGAAATTTATTGGACGAGTACTAATTAACAAGACAATTTTCTTCATTTTTCTTTCTTACCTTTACCTTTGAGTTTGTTTTTTAGGTCCGTTGTATAAAATACTCTATGTTTAAAAATACTTATAGACCAAGTGTAAAAATACAACGTAATTATCATTTGCAAAGTACAACTGGAATCCAATTTAGGAGTGGTAGAGCCACGCTGTAGACAGTTACGTCTGCAGTACGAATGGGTCGGCTCGACCGGTTAGATACCACTGTCTCACAGAAAACCGACGTAAAGTGCAGCTTGCTGTCGCGTTTCGTTCGGTGAGTGAGATTTCCGGTGGCCCATTTCCCCCCCTCCCTTTCCCAATCCCTTTTTCCTCACCTTCCATTTCCTCTGTTTAGGTTGGCAACGCACCCATGATTCTTATTGTATCTTGGGTGTCTATGGGCGGTGGAAATCACTTACCATCAGGTGACCCATCTGTTCGTTTGCCAGTCTCTGCTATATAAAAAAAAAAATACAAATCAATTGTGCAATTTAGTTACATTGTTTTCAATATATTAAATTAATGTTAATTTTTAAGACTCATTCTTCAAACATTCAACTGTTCTGTATTTGCAATGCACATCAACTTTGTATTAAAGATACAGACGTGGTTTGTTAACAGCGTCGTCGAGTTTCCATACAATGGTAAGATCGAGCTAACATCTTAAAATGAATAATACCTATCCATAATACAGAGGAAGGTTTCAACCAACCTGAAAAACGTGTAAACAATGAAAACAAGAAAAGAAACCAAACACAGGGGTTATCGCCTCTTTTAAAGTCAAAAAATTATAAAAGATTGCCTTTTGTAGATAAAGTCAGCAGCCCAAATTCCATATGGCCTAATACAATATTTTATACTGAATATATAAATGAAAGAACTTGGCTTTCCATTAAATTTTTATTGGAGCTACAATAAATCAAAACAGCTCATTGCGATGGATAACGTTCAGTGTTTAAAAGTATGCATATCTGCAACATCTAACTAAAGAAAAAATAAAAACAAAAAGTATTTTACATAACGGAGTAGCTCAACAAACCACTTGAAATATATTACCAACTGCAAGTTTATGAAAATCAAGATAATGCCGTAGAAAAAGTGATTCACTGTAGGTACTTGATAATATCTTTACGAGTGCAGTTTTTTGTCGCCATACCTAGCCTTGGTTAGCGATACTTGGTGAGAACTGTTCTGCTTCATTCAATTTCTAGAACGTTTAAAATTCAATGCTACCAACTTCGCATCTAAAAACGGAGCGTGCTTAATTTAAACACTAGAATATTGACGCACATACTTTTGAATTAGTAATGACGTAGCGCACTTCATTTAAATTATACTCGACGAACAAAAGGAATTATAATGCAATAAAACTTATAACTTTGTGTTATTCAATTTTATCTTGTAAATGAGGCAATTTACCATTCGCTGTTAGGTAATATTGATACTAAAGTAAACAGTGTAGCAACGTATACTATATTATGCGACCGCCATCTTGTCAAACCGGTACCTCAACAATAACAAGCCTCGTTTTTATGGTCACATTATGCTCGAAACAAATATTTCTTTAATTTAGTGTACTGTAATACAGGTATCACGGTATGCTCATATACATTTGTTGATAAATCGAATACCTACGTACAGATTTCAACAATAAGTAATAACATAGGCATTGTAAAGGTAGGTTATGACTATGACGTCATAGTTCGCTAATGCGTAATGCATCACTTTTCTGTTAGGTATACGACTGCTTCTTCTTCCACCAGAATTCCAAACTTAAAGCTGTTATTTTCTTTTTAAATATTCATTTCTCTGATATATTTTAGATAACATTAATAGAGAATATTATTAAAAAAATCAATATATTATATAAGTTGTGAATAAGTCGCGGTGTCCTGACGCGGTCTATTCTTGATTCATTTGGCAAATATTATTTGCATAGCGGTGGAAGCCAGACATTTCACTTCGGCGTTTCGAAAATAATATAGCTGCGAGCAGGCAGTCATTCTGAATCAGTGGCCCGACTTCCGCTCGTGTCGCAACGTTCTGGGAAACTGGCTCTATCACACTGAGCCAAATTTAACAGCGCTTGCCGCTTTGTGTTGTGATTCATCGTAGATTTGACTAATACCTCCCTTACAAATGTACGTTTATGTAAGCATGGATGCATCATTCGACGCGATGTACTCAACTTTAAATCAATTATTTTTTGTTTCAGATAGAAAAATAACGCGTGGCGAAATATGATATGCAGCTGTTGAGGACTTTAAGGAAATGGTGAGTGGATGTTTGTTATACGCTTTCGACGTGTGGTTTGAGGTCGCGTAGAAAGTAAAGACACGCGTGTCATTAATCGTATGGAAGGAACATTTGTGTCGAGTGAAAGTATTCAATATCATTCATTTGGGCGTAGCGTTATTGACGTTATGAATTATTCAGAACCGTAAAAAATTATAATAAAAATATGTAATGCATATCTATTGTATCATTAATTCAATTAACAGAATGATGAATTGTGCTATTTATAAGCTGGTATAATAAAAATAGAAAAGTATGCGATGTCTATTATAAGAACCAACTATAAAGTTAACAACCGTGGGAAACTAAAAATGCACTCATTTACAATGAAGCTATAGAGACACAACTACACACAAACACACATATAAACCTACACAGACACACAACTATTGAAACAAATAAATGTAAGTATTCCTATCTTGAAAAGGAATTTTTCAATATTCAGTCTGATCAAAGATAAGATCACAAAAATTATATTGAACGAATGACAACTTGCCTCACATTTTAAAATGAAGTAATTTCAAGATGGATAATGTATTTCTATCTGACTTTTGTGTTTTTGATTATTATTACTTGTTTTATTTCAGCCGCCTCTCCTGCACTAAAAAATTACACAAAACATGGAATTTCTATTTTTTTTGTCTATGGTCCATTGTCACATGAGCAGAGAGAATGAAAAACTTTATTTTGTGTTTTGTTTCGAAAAAACATGACGTGCATGAGACGCGGCTGTGACATTGCAGGAAATCATTGTGAAGAAATCTGCATATCTGATAATTCTGTACAAGCATTTCGAAGCCTATTGAGTGGTAGAGCCACGCTGTAGACAGTAACGTCTACAGCACGAATGGGCCGGCTCGATCGGTTTGATACCATTCTCTCACAGAAAACCGACGTAAAGTGGCAGCTTGCTGTCGCGTTTCGTTCGGTAAGTGAGATTTCCGGTTGCCCTTTTCCCCCTTCCTTTCCCAATTCCTTTTCGCTCCCCTTCCATTTCCTCCCTTTAGGTTGGCAACGCACCCATGATTCTTTTTGTGTCTTGGATATGGGCGGTGGAGATCACTTACCATCAGGTGACCCATCTGCTCGTTTGCCAGTCTCTGATATAAAAAAAAAGTTATGAGACTGTTGTATTGTGCTATACGTATCAATTTAAAAAGTAGTTTATTTAATGAGTGTTCGCTGAAGCCGCCTCCACATGTTCCTCGGAGTCACCCACGTCCCTACACATAATTTTACACTTTCATTATTCTATTACGAACAACAATCCTTATTACAAATATTCATTGATTTACTATATGTATTCGCGTTATATTATGTATTACATATGCATTAAGCAATTGGATTGAGATTTGATCCACTCCAATTGTGATTGGGATTATGATTCAGTAAACGATTTTATGATGTAGTTTCGATTTTTATTATGTTTTCAATGTGACTCCAACAAGTCGAGCAAGTAGACATTCATAAATAAAATATAAATTATCTGCTTGCTCAAAGATTGTTAATCTATATCTCCTAACATCAGACCGTAATAAGGTCCAGACTATAGAAGAAAACTTTTGAATACACCATTATATTAATCTCTGATCTGACATTCAACTGTCAACACATTAATTCATAACAATGATCATCAACGCATCAATGCGTTGATTTATTAATGTTATTCATTTACGGATAAATAAATAAACATCTATTCAAATAAATCTTTTAAAATGTACGTGCCAATAAATTTATTGAACTGGCGGCGAATCGCGACACGCAACATTTCACATGTGGCCTGACGCGCGACGGTCGACGGTCGACATTCGACGCATCGCCCCCAGACACCTCCACGCAACGCGGCGCATAATTCATTTAACTGACGCATAACTACTGAAACAATCGATTCGCAAATAAATGTGTCTCCCGGTCTCGCCTTATCCTTTAGTTGGTAATATTTTTTGTGCAGTACATCACAAAAACGAGCGACAAAATGTGTATCTTGCCGGTAATAATCACATCGAATGACAAACAATATACTGTAGTTTATAAGTTTAAAGCCATTTGTTTCTTGTATGATGAACGTCTTAAGGGCGAATATTTCCTATATGCCATGTTAAGCAGGTAGACAAATAGGAGTCCCAAATTACCTCCTACGACCTCACTGAAGTAATTAGCAGAGGTGACGTTATGGATCGTTATGGCCAATTACATATGTTCATATTTATATATAGAGTATAGTTGTCATGTTATGTACTGTATTTTAGTGCTGTTTTTAGACTGAGATCTATAGAGCGAACGTCGACTAAGTCTGAGTCAAAGAAGCGAATTCAGTGAGGATTCAAAAATTGAAAATCTTTGCTTAGTCTGTCAGTCTGTTTTTCTTGTAAAAATGACTCGGACTAAGTTGAAGTTCGATTCAGTTCCCAAATGCTCACTGAGTTATTTTCTTTGACTTAGACTTATTCAAAGTTCGCTCTATAGATATCAGTCTTAATGTATTTCGATGTTTATGAAATAAACATTAGTTATTGTTAATTGAAAATTTGTCATAATTGAAAGTGAAAAAAAGAGTGAAATAAAAAATTGGGTCGTCTCATTCAATGAAGCCTTTTACGGAGTTGCGTATTGAAAAACGCAATAGATAATAAGCCGGTTGCAACTTTTCACGGCTGTTTCGTACAGAAAATCTTGTTACCTAATATTATAATAGGATATGAAAAAACCTTATTGTACCCAATACGCAATATTATAATCACATTTCATTGGTAGCAAATATTTTTAGTATTGTGACAGCCTCTGTGGCGCAGCGGGTGAATAAAATGACTGTGAATCGAGAGGCCGCGGGTTCGATTCCTGAACCGAGACAAACTGTGCAACCCACAGATTTGTTTCGGTTCTGGGTGTTGAGACCGAAAATCTCTCGAAGTTCTAATACCCACGACGCAAGACTTGTATCTAAGTGTAGGGTCAGTGGTCAGGACTATGTGTGTGACTGTTGATAGAATAGTATTCAAAATATAGGGCCTTACTTAAAACAACATTTTTAGCTGAGCAAATGGTTAAGAATAACCTGTCACTTTTTTCCTTGTTACATTGTTTAAAAATGAAAGGGACAACCTATGGTATAAAGATAAGCAGCGCTTAAATATTTTTATAAGTAAGGGGCATCATAAATAACTTATGTATATTGTCTTAAAAACTTAGGTCCTTATTCATAATAAAATACTTATCGAAGGTATAAACCTATATTAGTTAAAAATAATTTGTAACTTGAAACAGCTGATCGAAATCCGCCATTTTATCACTAGCGAACGTTTATAAGCTTCACTAAGTTATTATGAATAAGACCGCATATTTGTAATTTCAAAACGCTTTGTTTAACTCTGTCTAGCATATTCATATATAACCATTATAAAAGAACTGTGTCGTGGTTTGTTAGGCGATAAAGTTAACTTCCCACTTTGTTCGTTATTGTTGTCAGGGCAGGTACGCCATAAATAACTTTATAGAAAAATACTTACTTATAATGTTGTACCGGTTATATTGTTGTTGGTCCCAAGAGTTCTGACAAAGTGACAATCAAATTAAACTCTACCTTTGTTATACTATTCATGCCCTGCGGTTATTGTGTTTGGACATTTGCTTTTGAGAGTTATTAGAATAGACTTTATCGAAGGAATGGAGCATTAAAATGAAACTTTCTCTTATGAAAATTATAAATGTAAATGGAAGACTTTTTTGACATTTCACGTTAACGAATACGTAGGTAAACAATTTGTGGTAGAGCCACGCTGTAGACACTAGACAGTTACGTTTACAGCACGAATGGGCCAAATCGACCGGTTTGATACCACTGTCGCACAGAAAACCGACGTAAAGTGGCAGCTCGCTGTCGCGTTTCGTTCGGTGCGTGAGATTTCCGGTGGCCCAATTACCCCCTCCTTTTCCCAATCCCTATTTCCCTCCTTTTAGATTGGTAACGCATTTTCTTGTCTTTTTGGGTTTCTATGGGCGATGGATATGGACCATCATATGACCCATCTGCTCGTTTGTCAGTCTCAGCTAAAAAAACTTATATTCATGGTGGATTAACGCATGCTTTAAAAGTGAAGGAAAACTTCGAAAAAAATTGCAAAGCAGATTTTAATTATTATAGCTTGAAGTATATCTCAACCAACCTTGGGTTCGCGTAGTATATTAATGGCATACATTAATATACTCTCATTACTAGGAAAATTCCGCGCCTAGTAATGATATAGAAACGTTACAAGACCGATATTATTCTTTATTAAAAATAAATCGTAAAACCATAAGAACCACAATCGAAATTCATTTTCAAACAATGGTATTGTGTCACCAAACATCTCGGAAACAAAACCAATTTCAGGAAGCTGTTTTACATGATAAACAGAAGTAACATTTTTAGGTTTCTTGCCGGATAAAAACAATTTATTATGACCAAAATAAAATATTATATTGAAAGGAATAACCTTCAAATGTCAACCCTCATCTGGATCTAATGTTGAATTATATTGAAAGTGATATTTACTTGCTTACCTAGGGTTGTCATGTCCTAAAATAATTCAAATAATAAAAGCCGGACAGGCCGATACTCAAATAGTCGGCTCCGACCAAAAACAACTAGATATTTAGCAACTCTATACTTATTTCTTATACACTTATCTAATAAAAAATACATCGTATGTATTACGGTATTAAATCAAATCACGTAGATGGTTGGATATCTAATTAAACAAATCTAACAAGTTCCTCCGCAATGGTACGAGTCTCTTCTCTCCGGGAAGCAAAGGTTTGACCCAGTGGTAGAACTTTGAAATACAAGTCTCGACTCTCGCAATCCTCAGAGGTATTTATTTCTTTATAGTTTACAGACTTAACTTACTCTTTAGGGATATAGAGTAATTAAATTTGTTTAATTAAGGCTTTCATCTTTAATTGACCGTGCAGAGCTGAGTTTATAATTTTCCATTGCTATGCAAATTTAACGAGGCACAGATGGAAATGTTCTTCAAAGAAAAAATGTTGACGTATTTCTTGAAAACTTTAATTTTAAGGCAAAGTCAACCGCTTCCATATTAAACTTACTTCATTCTACAATATATTAAAAGATGATATATAAAAATGTAGGTATTAATATCGAATACTACGAGATAGTATGAAAGGAAGTTATTATTTATTGATATGTACATAGTGCGGCGCCTCCCTTGCTTTTGTCAGGTGGTAGACATAAACTACTAGTAATATTATTGAAGTTTTATGAAACGTGGCTGTAGCAGGTGTAGGACGAAAACAGCGATAAATATTGTACGACCCAATCTCTACAAATATTTTTTCAACAGCATTGTATTACGTTCAATACATGATATTTTCTCCTTTATTTTAAAAAGCATTTGAAAAAAAATGGTATACTGATTTTTTTTAAATAATATTTGATTGAATTATAAAATATAACATACCAAAGTAATAACCTCAATAAAATGCATTAGACTTAATGATATTGGCTCGCTATGTCTTAAGTCGCAAGTAATGTAGGTTCGAGCCTCCATTTACGATATAAAGATCTTTGAATAATGACTCGTATGTCGATGATTCAGCATTTATAGAGAAACCCGTCTATTTGCTGAAAATCAAACTAAGTTCTATTGCTGTCTACCGCTGGCTCGGTAAACCTTGAGCCGTCGTTACTAAATCAGTCTCTCCATTGTTACTTATTGAAACTTTATCCACCCTACAGCTAACATAAATTAACAGAATATTCGTAATAGACATGTTGACTAATGAATTATGTTCACGAATTCAGTTTGCTTCTTAAAATATACAGTCTTAACACGTTATCATGTTAAATGACATGCAAGGCGGAGTTTCAAAAGTTGGAGGATAGTGTTTTTTTTTTGCTTTAGAAAATGTTATGTTACAGAAAATGTGGTTTAAAATATTACTTATGTTACATTAGTTCACTAACTGATGTTAAGAAGTAACATAATAATATGACCTCTGTTACCTTTGATTTTTTTTATTGACTTTCTTTCTACGTGCCCTTTCTCATCTTAATGTGGGGCGGCGCAACACACTTTTTTCAAGCATGTTGCAGTGTTTGGCTTGTTTTTTTGACCGGCTGCCTGCCTGACGTCAACCCCTATATAAGAGTCTACATATTTTAGATCTAGATTTTTTTATTAACTATGTAAGCAAAAGAGCAGACGCCCGAACTGGTAAGTGGTATTCATCATCCGTAGATAATCGGTTGTCTATCGTCAAAATGATAGGAAAATGGCTTGATAAGGGGAGATAATAAGGAAAACTTACTCGGATTGCGATCTGGGCTCAGTTCAGTCAGATCAACACACTTTTTCAAGCATGTTGTAGAAATGATTTGGCTTAGTTTTTACGACCGGTTACCTGCCTGACGTCAACCCCCCCTGAGGGATCCAGTTCCGGGCAAATTATATTAGAAAATTCGCTTTGCCCGACCTGGGAATCGAACCCACGATCTCCCGAACCACAATCAATATATGCTGCCACTGGAGGCGACGGCTTAAACTTTAAACTTTTGAAAATCTTACTCACCGCACTAAACACAACAGCAAGCGTTCACATTGCGTTTTCTTTGAGACAGTTGTAAGAATCCGATCGAGGTGGCTTCATCATTATAAAGTGTAAACTAAAATAACTTGGCTCCACCACCTAGAAAATAAATAATCGTAAGCCATTGTCGCATTAACCTGTCGGAGGCGGCACATATATATGTAACATAAGCGTATGGGCCACTGGAGGCCGAGCCGTCCGTGACTATCTACAACTCTGAACTTTGCATTTAGTTATGACAGAATTTGATTGTACAATACGTTTATAATAAACCGCAGTTGTCCATTCAAATGCACAACTTGTTGAGAATGAATGAAATTTATTTATAATATATATATATATATATATATATATATATATATATTTAATACCTCAAAAGTATTACAATATAATTATTCCATAAATTTTTGTATAAAATATTAAAATTTATCTTTAAAATACAATGAATAACTTACATGATTTCATTATAACAAATGTCAAATTGTTTGTGTCAACCTCAAAATGTTTTCATAATTCCGTCAATTTTAGGCGGAAAACTTGGTAAAGCATTGTTTGCGGTATTAAGGTTTGCGGTTATTAAAATGAGCAGAATTTTCATTCTATGTAAAAAGTTTATTTAATTTAGTCGCCTCCTTGGTGTAGTGGTAGCATATATGGGCTGTGGACTAGGAGGTCCTGGGTTCGAGTCCCAGGTCAGGCAAAGTTATTTTTCTAATTTTCCTTTGCCCGGACTGGGACCTCAAGGAGAGGGGAGGTTAAGTCGTCTAATCCTATCCTATCCTAATAACTAAGGGCGACTTGCACCACTATTACTAACCTACAGTTAGTCCTAACCTCAAGTTAAATTGAAAATGAAATATATGAAGGGCATGTAATTCATTACATGTAATGTACTACATGCAATTACAGATAATAAATGATGACATTTAATTAATTACATGTAATGAAGTACATGTTCTTCATATATTTCCATTTCAATTTAACTTGAGGTTAAGGCTAGCTGTAGGTTAGTAATAGTGGTGCAAGTCGCCCTAAGTCGAATCCATTCTGTAACGTGCTTTTAAAAGTGTGTTATGCCGACGCCACATTGTTCCGCTTGCTTGATCTAATTTATTGTTCTTCTAATATTCTGTGGTAACGACGACATCAATTATGTTTTAAATACCCCAGTTTATTGTATTGTATATTTTACACAAAACTATTCGTATATCTGTACCTTTGTCTCAGATTTAGGTAGGTATAGTATCTATGCCCTAAGTCGCGCCGAACTTCTAAAATATTCATGAAAGCAAGCGGAATGTACTCATAGCAACCTAGTATTCTAATTTTAACTTGTGTGAAAACTAACTTAAGGTATGTAATATACTTACTAATTTTATAAACTTAAAAATATTGTTTGAACGCGCTAAGCTCTGGAACTGCTGAATCGATTATGAAAATAATTTCGTTATTACAATCCCTCAATAATACACGGTTGATATTATGTTATTATAATACAGGCAGACTGCCTCGGTGGCGTGGTGGTATTTCGGTACGACTACGGTGCTGAGGTCTCGGGTTCGATCCCCGGGTCGGGCAGAGTGATATTGGATTTTTCCATATCAGCCCGGAGTCTGGAATTTGTGCCCGATATGGCGATAGGCTCGCCCCCTATCACATCTGGGACGGAACTAAGCTCGGCGAAATGTGGGTGTTCTAGTTCACTAGTGCGCCTCTACCTACCCCCTCCTGGGATACAGGCGTGAGCTTATGTTATGTTAATACAGACAGACAGACTCCGTGGCGCAGCGGGCGAGTGGTCGGCTGTGAAACGTGAGGTCGCGGGTTCGATTCCCGCACCGAAACAAATGTCTGTGTAGCCCATAGATATTTGTTTAGGGTCTGGGTGTTGTTAGACCGTAAGTCTTTCGTAGTTTCTGATACCCACGATACAGGTTACACCTAGTGTGGGGTCAGGACTATGTGTGTGATTGTTGGGTGTATTTATTTATAATCCTTCAATGACATTTTTATGTCAGAAATAGACTTTTATTGCGGGAGTAGAGCCATGAGCAACATCTTGTATGTAATTAATTTCTAGAGTAAAATAATTATAAAAACTTGTGTTCAATGACACATGTTGGCAGGAACTTTTTAATTTGATCTAGCTTAATTTATTGGTACAGATTTATTAAAGTTATATTTCGTGATTTAATTAATTTTTTACCCTAAAAGGACTGCATTCGTACATTATTATTACAGGATGTAATATTGAAATTCTATATACGAGTCCAAATTGTCGCTTGCGCTTAACGTAAATACTACCTCTATTTAAAAAAAAATTAAAAGTATCTTCGCAAAGCAATATTATTCCTGAAGAAAGAAATGCAGTTTTAATGTGACCTACTTTTAAAATACGTGTGGAGGAAATCCGCAAAATTATTCAGAGTCTTATGTTAACGTGTATTTTTAAGATCTAAAGCAGACTGCAAGATACATTTAACATAAAGCTTTCCAAGGAGAAACTTTTTTATTGCATTGAAATTATCGATCGGTGGTGTAATAAATCATATTCTTGGATGAGCGAGGTGTTCCTTCTAAAATAGATCGTGTTCTAATTTTGTTCCACATGGCGAAACGCGTGTGAGCACCATACGGCGTCGTGTGTTTTAAATTATATTTTAACACTGTTTTTGCACCGGACTTAAATAGTAAAAACACATGTGTACCGTACTGTAGCCTGAGCACGAAAAACTAATGTAAATGTAAATGTATTCGAGTTCGCTGCGCACTGATGACGTTTGGTTAATATTTCATACAAATTTCATAGAGGCGCATCGAGTTCGAATACATTTACGGTTGTCAGAAATTTTCCTGCTCAGGCCACTGATTTCTTAAGTTTACGCGAATGTTATAAATTTTTATTAAAATTAAAATAAAACTATTTTTACGGATTCTATCACGATTTGGTTTTAATTTTTATTCCCGACGTTTCGAAGGCTTTGTAGTCATCGTGGTCACGGGTCGGACCCGTGAATAGAAATTAAAACCAAATCGTGATAGAATCTGAAAAATAGTTTTATTTCAACATGTGTAACATAATTAGAACATCAAAACGTTAAAATAGGAATTCAAGTTAACAATCTAGTATTATTGTGGACAGAAACTGATAACTTATTCATACTTGTAAATTGTCCTGCGTTGAGGAAAGTCAAGCCGAGTTGATATTACTTCAAGTATACAGACATGACTCTTGCCTTTTAAGTCTCGAGTCTCAAAAAGAGTGTTGTATAACTTTCAGGTCTTTGTTTTTATGTATGTCTGTGGCACCGCAGCTGTCTGTAAGAAATGCGTGCGCTTTTTTAATTTAGCAAATTGCTTTCATTCGATATGATTCTTAGTTATGAAACTGTATTATATACTTGAATTAAGATGATTTCGAGATGACTTCCATTCGAGATTATTCTTATTTATGAAACTGTAGTATACGATAAGTTGGAAATTATAAATATTTTTTGTTGATGTTCAGAATTTTAAAACATATGTGTACCAAGATAACATAAGCGTGTGGATATTATTCTGTATGTTTAGTCCTGTCATGTAACATCTATTATTTTAACAGTACAGGTGCAGTATTGCTTAGATCACTTAAGCATAGATTTTTAATAAAGGCGATCTTATGGCCACTTGATTTAAAGATAGGAGTGAGCTGTAGGATAAATCGAGATAAGGTGTAACTCTAGATTAGAAATAGCGCTGCAAATCGCCCTTAATCTATTAACTTAATAATATTCATCTTGTAATCAATCACAGCCTTCTGTATTATGGAGATTGTAGAATGAAATTCATCAGACTATGAAGAAAAAGTATTGATGTTAATTAACATGGTAGTCCAGGGACGCCGCAGCACAACTTGTTTATCGGTTGCATAATTAATTCGCAACCGTCCATGCGTCCGGACTCCGGCCAACCCGGTCGACCGACCTGCTGCCATGAAAATAATTTCTCGAACACATACCGCATAAATAAATACATTTGATGGGATATTTTTTTCATACTTTCAAATTCAACCATAATTAATTTAATTTTTAAGTTTGAACTTTGTTAGAGTTGTTTTATCAAAATAGATTTATGCACTTCTTCTCCATATAAACTTTAACTATGTTAAATTTCACGTTCATGCGTTCGCGCAATTCTCTTAAAAAGATGTACAAAGTTCTCGCTTCACATATAGATATAATTGCTGTACATGTTCACCGTGTTTACACGACTCCCTCAGAAGGAAGGCAATTTTTTTACTGAAAGTCCCCAGAAGTAGGATAATTCCCGGGGTTTTGGGAATTTTATGTTTAAGCTAAAAGCAACACTGGATTTTAGTGTATCATGCAGAATTGTGATACAGCGTCTACGCTATTCAAATAGATGGAAATTAGTATATAATCTAGATATTTTTTTAGTGAACTGTGGTGATTTAGACTAAATACCGGCACTATTCTGTAGAGTTACAGAATAGTGGTGGTAATTCAATTATAAAGAGACACCAAAAACCTAACCCTTTTTCGACCGACTTCCATAAAAGGAGGAGGTTCTTAATTCGTCTGTTTTTTTATGTATATTACTCGATATCTCCGCCAAATTTGGATCGACTTTCAAAATTCTTTTTGTGTTCGATAGAGCTTATTTCAAGGGTGGTCCCATATAAACTTGTGATTTTTTATTTATAAGGTTTTGATGTAATAATTTTATTAAATAGTAGCTATTGTCCCCATCTACGCTCGCGTGATAATGTTTAACTTTATTTTAGTTAGGGGGTTGTGCCCTATTTATTAAATAATGTACACCATATTTTGTAAGTATGAACTAAGAATTGAACCTTTTACCGTGGAAAAATTAATGTTTTAGGTCAAATTATGCCAGATCTATGTGTTTAAGTTTATCCATATTGGTCCAGTCGTATATCCGAACAAACAAAGTTTTGTAAAAGGCCACGAAGTAAACCAAGTGAACTTTGCGTGGCACAAAAATAACTCAAGGTTTAATCACCAGTAAATGCATGTAGACTGTAGGTATTATTCTAGGAAAAACAATTTGTTACTGAGAATAGCGAAAGTAGATTTTATAGAATACCTGGTACCATAGATTATATTGTATAGTAGACCAGAGTCAGTACTGTGCATAGACCTTTAGATTAGGGCAGACAACATTTTTTTTTTTTTTCACATTATGCTCATCGTAATTATTTGATAAATCTAAAAAATGACCATTAAAAGAATTTTTGAAAATAACCCGCCTTATTAAACGTGTTATAGTATTTACGATATTAATATGTTTTCTGCCTAAAAAAGAATGTACACAGGAACCCTAATCACGCAACAAGATTTAATATTATTTATTAGGTCAATCAGTAAGCGTCCGGTGATAAAATCTGTACACGAGATAGTTTTCAAGTTCACATTTCTAGGTCAAACAAATATACTTTAAGTGTGAGTTGTGACCAATTTGAGCAAATCAACTGAACTAGGTCACATTACTGCGACGGAGCGCCGGCGGTGCTGCGATTAGAATAAGAGCTTTCTGTAACCGTTAAAATGTAATTTACTGCGTAATATAAATACGGAAAATGTATCTAATCATTTGGAAATCGTTGGTGATGTTATTAGCAGTTAACATTTCTTAAAATAATTAAAATACATATTCTTTCAGGTAAGTGGCACAGGTCAATAAATTGTATTTGTAGAGAGTCAAACGATGTTCGCCTGATGAGTCGCTTCCATGGTCTAGTGGTAGCATGTGGGGGCTGTGGACCGGGAGGTCCTGGGCTCGATTCCCAGGTCGGGCAGAGCAAATTTTCTAATTTAATTTGCCCGAGACTGGATCCCTCATAGGGGGTTGACGTCAGACAGGCGGCCAGTTGTAAAAACTAAGCCAAATCTTCTCTGCAACATGCTTGAGAAAGTGTGTTACGTCGACCCCACATTTAGGTGGGATAAGGACAGGTAGAAAGAAAGAAAGTAAAACAATGTTACGAGATGATCAATATCTACGATACTAAAAAAGTGACGAGTGTGTACTCGTAGAATATAATATAGAATTATAGCAGAGGTCCATAAACGAGCAAGTGGGTCATCTGCTATGTGACAATCTCTGGCCATGGATGCGTTATCGACCGCTAAGGAAAGAAATGGGGATGAGATTTAAGCCTTTAGGAATCTCACCACGTACGAAATGCAGCAGCGTACTGTTACTTCATGATGGTTTTTTGTAAGATAGTAGCAGAGAAGCTAGCACGTTGTCGTAGAAATGTGTACCGCGTGACTGTGCTATTTACACTCTAGTAAATGGACATGGATAGGCAACGTAATACATAAATGCTAGTTGCTGCTTAAAGTCCGTTACCAGTCAGACAATGGTACCAATCCGGTCGAGTCAGCTCACGCTGTAGACAATAATACTACAGCTCGTTAATATTACTGTAAGCATGCGTACCTTCTTATTTCAACACAACGAATATTCGAGTCTTTCTTAGGAAAAAATAATTTCACATTAAGGTGGCTTCACTTGACACCATACAATGCAAGCAGTAGCTCATGTTTACAAGGCTTAACAATGAGCAGTTTTCCTTATAGCATGTCTAATAAATGCATGAGGTACCACAAATCCATATACAATTCATATGCAATTCGTTGAACGCAAATAGTTTTAGTAGAATGAATATTAATTAGGGGACGTGCATTTTATGGATACAAGACCCAATCAAGCAGTCAATGGGTCTTTTGTATTCCATGTCTTGTGGTCATATAAGAATATAAGATAAGTAGAATGTACGCAAATAGTGCGGACGTCACGTGCGTCAGGTACCTAGTGATATACACGATATAATTTTTCATACGCGTTCTTCATAGTAATAGTGAACAAATATTTGCAGCACGCAACACGCATTACCTTAATTATGCAGTCTGCCACCCTCTAAAACAAAGCATTGTGTACACTCTACAGTATACACGTTTTATGGATATGGAGCAAAAGTATACACTGATCTACATTTGACATTACACAGATTGTAAAACATAAATTAATAGGTTTACATAATGATTTCTTAGGTTTACGCGAATGTTATACATTGAAATGAAACTTGTTTTTACGGATTTTATCGCAATTTGGTTTTATTTTTAGGCCCGACGTTTCGTTCCTTTCCATAAATAAGTTTCATTTCAATAAGCTAAGTTGTTATTTTTATGCGTCATTTTTGCCGATTTTCAAGTAAAAGGTCACAATTTAAAGGCCATAATATCTACCTATATGTGTTAGACTTTTCATAATTGATGAGTTTCCTATACCTTTTTATGAGTTCGTTCACTTTTGTTGTTGATTCATAACACCACAATGACGTTTAAATAGATAAACTTCATCCCATCCTTATCCCATTTCTTAACAGGAGAATGGCCAGTGGCCTTCGTCCCAAATTGAGACGTGTTTCTGTGACATCATTCCTCCTACGACCTGTTAGTACACACGTGTTCTATTACATGATTCAGCTACCTAAGGATTTTAACAGCTTCATTATGAACATTGCCATAAATTGTTACCACGCTACTTTTTGCTACTTGTTACGACTATACGCTCTTTATAGCGTTATTCAAACATTGAAAGAATTGTCGTCTATACTCTATAGAATTATGATGTCGTAAAAAGCGATAATTTAATTTACTGCACGAGTGTTTGCAATTCTCTCTAAATGTTGAAGAAATAAACAAACAAATATAAAAAATGTCACAATGCCCCTATTATACAAAAAAGTGTATGTTTTAAAGAATACTTTTAAATGGAAAGTGTGTACTAGTAACAGAGTGAAACGCATTTTAAAAGAATAATGATTTTATTTATGGTTTGAATTTCTGTCGCGTACAGCAGCACTAGCCGTCTCAAAAAGTGTAAGAAAGTCAAGTCAAATGGGTCATTTGACCACAATTAATAAGTGAGAATGGTCACGCGACCTATGCGTCTTTCTATTCAGCCACATCACGTCCCGTAAACCGTGTCTATCCGCTTAAACTGGATACGAATAGAGGTCACAAACTCACTATATTAACTAGTCATGAAGCATAATAATAGTTGACTACTAATGATGCATTAACTTTTACCGTCTGTAGCCTTTATTTACTCAACGGCTGTTAATGCTGTTGAAACATTAAACTCTCGTTAATTCTAAATGGATAACAAATAGAGGTCGCATCACTAGTTACGCGGCACGCCATCTTCACAAAACATTTAAGTTTAAAATCTTGCGGCGCCGAAATAACTTTATCAAAGACCGTACAAAAATGTTTCACTTAACCTTCTTATCGGCTGCTAGAATTTTTTGCTACATTTTCTGACACGAAGTTAACTTGTGAACTGCAAATGACTTAGCAATATCTGCTCGGTACCTCGAACGTACTTGTCGTTTATGAGTGTATTTTGTGTCGAACGGATTGAATCGTTTCAAAAAGGCTTCTCGCTGTACCGTGATGTTATGATGTCACGAGATTGCGTTACATTCAAAAGGGTATCAACTTGTTATGTTTATTACGTACACTAGTTTGAGTTGGAAGCTAGTTGGTTGGGAGGTCATTTCACTGTGATGTAGTGGCAGTTACCCGCAGCAAATAAACACAGAGTAAAAGTGACCGAAGCCAGAACTCGCAGACAAAGCGTTAGCGTGGTCAAGTTTGGCAATTCGGAGGCAACGGGCCGAGTCGGCCATATCTCCAGCTCGCCGCATTGCGACCCGCCATTGTTGCGCTCACCCAAACACCATTATGCAAAATAAATAGCTTTTAGCGTAAGTAATGACTCTGGTAATTATAACATTACCCCGGGAAATAATGTTTAGGGACCATAACGTTTCTTGGCACTATTCAGCGCATTGCACCGCAAATTAAACAAGGTGAAATGGATTATATTACTATAAAGTGCGGTTAACATTTGCTAATTTTGTGTTGGAGACGCAACGCCACAAATTGCGACAATGTCGAGACTGCCAAGGGACGCGCTGTCGGGGAAATGTGAAAAGTTACCAACTTAGGCGTTATTTGAAAACTATTTGTCGCATCTGCTTTGACGACGTGCCAAATGGAAAAATTGGAGTTACGAGATAGATATTGATTGATGAATTGCCCTTACGAAGAACCTAACTGATAACTTTTTGAAACAGTATCGATAGGCGTGTCGAAAAAAAAGGTTGTGTTGATGGATTTTTAAATGAAATATGAGTAAAGAAATAACTATTCGAGGACATTCGAAGGGTTTTCAAAAGTCGACATTTTTTAAATGTTGAACTGGATAATGGTAACTGGTTAAGTTCGTTAAGTGTAATGAAAACAAGATTTACAAAATAACTGACTGGCTCGGTGGCGCAGTTGTATTGCGGTACGACTACCGTTTTGAAGTCTCGGGTATAATCCGTGGGTGATATTGAGTTTCTCTAATCAGTATCAGCTCACAGTCTGATCTCTGAAATTTGTACCCAATATGAGCCGGAAATGAGCTCGGCGAAATGTGGGTGAAATAGTTCTATAGTTCGCCTCTGCCTACCCTTTCGGAGATATCTGCGTGGGTCTATATATGTACAAAATAATATATAGCACAGAATGTTACGTTTTTTATTTCAAATCATTATCGGTTGTGAACACTTAACACTTAAAGTGCCACGGAGAAGATAAGCTAATAGACTGCCTTTTTAGCCAATGTTAAAGTGTGAAGCGATATTTTTTACAAACGTTTTTGTTTACTGCCTCGGTGGGGTGGTGGTATTGCGTGCGCGGTACGACTACCGTCAGGTCTTGGATTCGATCCCTGGGTCGTTCAAAGTGATATTGGATTTTTCAGTATCAGCACGGAGTCTGGAATTTGTGCGCGATATGGCGATAAAGGTCGCAGGAAGTCGCTGGATGCAGGCCGCTTCCAACAGGTCGATCTGGAAATCTTTGGGGGAGGCCTATGTTTAGCAGTGGACGTCCTATGGCTGATGATGATGATGATGGCGATAGACTCGCCCTGGAACAGAATTAAGCTCGGCGAAATGTGGGTGTTCTAGATCGTTAGCGCGCGTCTGAGATACAGGCGTGAGCTAATGTTGTTACGATTTTGTTTACACTACCTACTTATGAGTACTAAATCATAGCATTAAAATACTCGTCAAGGAGTTAGACCTTTTTTTCGTTATTGCAAAACGCAATAAACAATTTAAAACATAAAAGAAAAATATTTCGCTTTTAAGTTAACAAATTCAACTTTTCAATATAATTCAAAAAGTTGAGAAGAAACTTGAGCTATGCGCAAATATATCTTAAAGCCGTCATGTCGTTTGAAATGTGGGTCTTTGCAGATTAAGTTGTTTCGATATATGAAAACTACATTTGCTTTTACATCCATTTAAGATTAAGGTTAAATTTTACTTGACAGCCTCCGAGGCGCAGCGGGCGAGTAGCTGACTATGAACGTGAGGACGCGGCTTCGATTCCCACACCGAGACAAATGTCTGTGTGGCCCACATATATTCGTTTCGGGTCTGGGTGTTGTGAGACCGAGAGTCTCTCGTAGTTTCTGATACCCACGATACAGGTTGTACCTAGTGTGGGGTCAGGACTATGTGTGTGACTGTTGGGTGTATTTATTATTTATTAAGGTAATGGCGTTAAGACTCAAGAGTTCAAGACTCAAGCATCAATAATATTATGCTCCTAAAAGTTTCTACTAAAATGATGCGTGCTCGTTTAAATGCTTATTTAATTTCAAAACGGAAACAATCAATGAAAGCGAAACTGACACCGGCTTTCCTACCAGAAATTTACACTCTTCGCCACTGACAAGATTGGTAAGAACAATGCATTTTGGGATAGAAAGTTGACTGCGTGTCCAAATAAAAAAATCCTTAGACACTTTTAATAGAGAATTGAGAGGAGTATGTTATAGACGCTCAGTATGTCATTGACGTGTGAAAATCCGTCATCATAATTTATCTTTATCAGCTTACTGTAGTCCAGTGTCGGAAATAATCCTATTGAGCGCTTCACTGATCCCATTTACATCTATACTCTATACTACGAAACAATAGCCTAGGAACAATTCTGCCTCCTTACTTGCCACGAGGCCATTAACCATGGGCATAGCCTTGTGGTTCAAACAACCCTTCCCACCGAAATATCCACAATATAATATTTACACTATAATAAATAAATAAATACACCCAACAGTCACACACATAGTCTTGACCTCATACTAGGTACAACCTGTATCGTGGGTATCGGAAACATGAGAGACTCTCGGTCTCACAACACCCAGACCCGAAACAAATATCTGTGGGCCACACAGACATTTGTTGTGTGGGAATCGAACCCACGACCTCATGTTTGACAGCCGGCTACTGGCACGCTGCGCCACGGAGGCTGTCAGCTGCAGTGCTACTATCTTTTTAATATGATTTTTTTTGTGTGGAATTTAATATTTATATTCACAATATTAATGTTAGGTAACACATTAGTGTAATTTTATTTTCTTGAAACTCCCCAGAAACGAAAACTTGGCTATGCCCGTGGTCTTAACACATAGCCAAGAGATCTCAAGCAAATAACAACTTCGTTATAAGTCAACGATCTAACCAAATTCGCATTACAGCAGCACTATTATGTCAATTTTGTTCTCAATCTTACATAAGCTCACGCCTGTATCCCCGAAGGGGTAGCCAGAGGCGTACTAGTGAACTAGAACACCCACATTTCGCCGAGCTTAGTTCCGTCCCAGATGTGATAGGGGACGAGCCTATCGCCATATCGGGCACAAATTCCAGACTCTGGGCTGATATGGAAAAATCCAATATCACTTTGCCCGACCCGGGGATCGAACCCGAGACCTCAGAACCGTAGTCGTACCGAAATACCACCACGCCACAGAGGCAGTCTTACAATAAAGTTAAATGCATAAACTCGAAGGTGTGTTATTTGAGGGCTGAAATCCAACTCGTGATCTTAATCTTATGATCCCATTAAGTTTATTACTTCTCTACCGCGGCCCGAGCAGGAATATGTTGGACGATCGAGCTCGCTGCGCCCTGATGACGTTTGGTCAATATTTCATACAAATGTCGTAGGCGCGCATCCAGCTCGATTCGAGTTCGATTGTCAAAAATATTCCTGCTTGGGCCGCAGATCCGGATGGCTACATAACAATTTATTACAATAAAAGATTCTTTTTTGTCAATTGACGAATAATATCACGGTGTAAGAACACGGCTTTCTCTTCGCAAAAAGGGATACTAAACCTTTCACTGTCATTACATAATGACTGTGGGCTGTATAACTGTATTGCATAATTTGCAACAACGATATAGGAAATTAACATTTGCTTATAAGTTATAACTGATTGTAATTTATCATTGCGTCACTCATAAACGCGTAATGTCAAAGTATTATGAGCTAAAATTAGTTACATGTAATATTATCATTATATTAATCAGGCGTCGTGTTTGTTTATTTTTACATCTGAGAAGAATAAATTATCTATTGCAATGAATTTACGTCATGGCTCATAACATAACATAACATAAGCTCACGCCTGTATCCCCGAAGGGGTAGGCAAAGGTGCACTAGCGAACTAGAACACTGAAATTTCGCCGAGCTTAGTTCCGTCCCAGATGGGATAGGGGGCGAGCCTATCGCCATATCGGGCACAAATTCTAGACTCCGGGCTGATATGGAAAAATCCAATATCACTTTGCCCGACCCGGGGATCGAACCCGAGACCTCAGGATGGTAGTCGTACCGAAATACAACCACGCCACCGAGGCAGTTTCATGACTCATGGGGCAAAAATGTCGGAGTTTTGATGAAGGCAGGGTCGCAGTCAGTACTCTCGTGTTATATTGGCAGGCTCACATACTTTCCATGGTACTTTAGGCTGAGATCTATAGAGCGAACTTCGATTAAGTCTAAACAAAACGAACACAGTGAGGATTTGGAATTTTTAAATCGAATTTAGTCGAAGTTCGCTCTATAGATCCAGCCCTAGTTTATGAACCAATCGTTATCGGGGTATATACATATTATTCGTGGTGTGGTGAAACAGCTCGAACCTTGTAATTATTAATTCCAAGTATTAAACTCATGGACAGTCGGTACATCTATCTTATATTCAGATCTTCAGATTACGGAAAATTAGCACGCACAATGGTTCGACTCTTTTAACAAACTAAGTGCGGGAAAAGGAGCCCACAACCAATACCAATACCAAAGTGGCTCCACCACTCAAATATACGGAAAATTAGACCGAAGAAGAAACAGCGGATTTTTCCCATATATATCTGGGATTTACTGATGGTACAAAATGTTACATAACCTCCTATATCGATATAAAACTTAACCACACGCTTGGGTAAAAAAAACCTTAATTCTATTTTGTTATGATTTAAACTAGATTGTAGATAATCAATTATAAGTTTGTAATTGAAATACGAGTATAATTGCGTTATTGACGCGTGACACCAGCACAGAGTGAAAGTACAACCTGTTTATTCGGTTTATTTGGTTTTCATATGTATTCACTTGTAATGCAACGAACAAGTATTTTAACTGTAAAATACACTGATTTTATAACACATTCTATTTTATTTCATCCATTTTATTATTTTTTAGATAGAGCGGTAGAGCCACGATGTAGTCAGTAAAGCCGCGTCTCCTGCACTAAAACATTACACAAAACACCTTCACAAACCATGTATTTTGACAGGAGACAGCAAAAATCATTGTTTTAAGTATGTGTTTCGTGTTTTGTTTCGAGAAAAACTAGTGCCGGAGACGCGGCATAACGTCTACAGTACGGTAGGATACGCTGTTGCGTTTCGTTCGGTGAATAATAAATAAATAAATAATAATATAAATAAATAGCTTGACAGCCCCAGTTGGGTGTATTTATTTATTTAATACACCCAACAGTCACATACCTAGTCCAGACTCCACACTAAGCATAACCTGTATCGTGGGTGTCGGAGATTATGAGAGACGCACGGTCTCACAACGCCCAACTTGAACAAATATCTGTGGTCCACACAAACATTTGTCTCAATGCGGGAATCGAACCCGCGGCCTCTCGCTTCACAGACGGCTATTCGCCCGCTGCGCCACGGACGCGCATAAGATTTCCATTGACTCAATTTTCCCTTCCTTTTTCGAATCTCCTCCTTTAAGGTTGGCAACGCAACTGTGGTGGCATGTTGCAGAAAGGATTTGGCTTAGTTTTTACGACCGGCTGTCTGCCTGACGTCAACCCCCTTTGGAGATTTCAATCTTGGTCAAATTAAAATAAAAAATTGCCCTTTGCCCAACCTGGGAATTGAAACCAGGACCTCCCGGTTCACAGCCTATTTATGTTGCCACTAGACCAAGGAGACATGCCTAAAAACATAGCTACTCTATAAAAATAAACAATACTCCACGGTCACACACATATGTAGTTCCAACCCCCCACTAAGACATTAGTCTTATCTCTTATGTTATGGACATCAGGAACTACGAGAGACTTTCCGTGTCACAACAGATGTTGCCACTTATGTAATTTTAGTGACAAGTGCTGTTGGCATCGGTACATGCTAATAGCTAGTTGAATTAATTGATGTTCAAGTTTACTCATATATTAATTCAATCGAGATTTTAAGGGAAATCATATTTTCTAGTCTAACAATAAATACATACATACACGCCTGCAGGGTTGCCACGACCTCTTATAGCAGTATTATTATAATCATTCTTCGTTTGTTTTGTTTGGGAATCGGTACAAGTAAAATTGTAATATTACTGCTATAAGAGGTGGTGGTAACCCCCCTGTACCTCCAAGGGGCTATGTAGAGGCTAACTTGAGCACTAGAACACCCACATGCAGTGCAGTGTAGTCACTTTGCCGTACCCGGATTAAAAAAAGAGAGATATTTTCTGTTCGAGATGTGATAGGGGGCGAACATATCGCCATATCACGCAGAAATTCAAGACTCCGGACTGATAATGAATAGAACAACCCAATATCACTTTTCCTGATCCGGGGATGAACCCGAAGGTAGTCGTACCGCGCACGCATTACAACTACACCACCGAGGCCAAAACACAATAAAATTTGTACATATTTTATAAGTGATATGATATTTTTATGATATGTGTGTTTTTATATCCTGATTTCTTCCTTAAGTAGAGCCGTCTTTAGCAAAAAACGTCTAGAAAAACTATTCCATAACTAAAATTTGTTGCCGATCTGTTGATTTTCGTAACTCAGTTTTAGTTATAACACTGACTAAGATCATGAATAAGTCACAATGAGTGGCTACCGTAAGCTACTGCTAGTTGAGAGCGCGGGCTGCGGGCCGCGGCATCTTACTATTTGCATAAAGTGAATCAAAACATTGTTCCCGCAGACGTTAGAGCAATTTAAATTTAACGCCGGTGCTAACCAAGACGTGCTCCGTGATGTTTTTATAAGAACAGTTGGATGTAATAGAATTGTTTTTTAAATACCTTCATACGTATATAATGCTGTTGAAATATTTCTGCATTCGAGTGTAAAAGATTCGGTACATTCTATGTTTTTTATTTAGAACATTCTTTACGTAATTTGTGAAAACATTCGTGAAACTAAATAAACCAAACAAATACTTCTTTTACTAAACTAATAAAATAAAGTCGGTTAATAAAAACAAAGTTCTTCTATAACAGAAAGAACAAAGAAAGTAAAGTTACGTCTAACTCTGCTACCACCGTTTTCGTTGTTGTGGGCAATAAGCAATAATACATACATAAATTCACGCCCGTCTCCCGCTTGAGTAGGTAGAGACTAAGGAGCACCAAGTGCTTCGGTTCAAGCACACCTCTTTCACTTCTTTCACAGTCAGCTTCACGCAAGCCCCTCGGGGTCCTTACATGACCCTTTTTAAGAGATTGCAATAATGTACAGGCAAATTAATAATAATCATCGAGTTACAGGGTACAGTCTTATAAAGTATACAAATGGTGTAGAGATTGGTGCCTGATGTAGACAATGCCTGTGTTTCAGGTCACCAGGTACAAATAAATAAAATATGGATATTGAGCACATAGACAGTATAAAACAGAAAAGAAAACAAAGATGGAATGTTTGATATTACTAATAGGGGAGATATCGAGATAACGCAAGCAATAGATATAAAACTATGATTTATTGTGGTAAACGACTTGCGAGTAATGACTAACAAGCAATTAATACGGGTGGTAAAAGAAAACGACCATGTCTGTAACTACAATTAATACTTTTGCTTATGGCTCCGCCCGCATGTTAGTCTTTTCCGCCGAATTACTGAGATAATAATAACAAGTTTAAAAACATAAGGGCCAACTTCAAAATGTATTCAATGGCCAAATTTATATGGAGTCCCATATAAATTTGGCCACGATTAGTAGTCATCCTTTGAATAAGTTCTATCGAACACAAAAAGGATCTTAAAAATTGGTCCTCATTTAGCGTAGATATCGGGGAACATATGTACCTCTACATACAAATACAGATGAATTGAGGACCTTCTCCTTTTTTGAAATCTGTCGAAATTAGCTTATATTACTCTGTGGTAAAACTGTTTTTTATGTAATAGAGTCGTTCCTATCACTTGCGTCATGAAAGGACAAACCAACATACATTTTCATATTTACAATATTAGTAGTGATTTATTAATCTGTTACATCACGCTATTTACATTGTTAGTGCAATTACTGATTTCTATGTCACGAATATGGTACAGAAATGGATTTATCGTAATGTTTACCGTTTTAAAGTCGAGGTTATCCAGAGGTGGATGTAATTTATTGTAGAGCTCCTCGTGATAAGCGATGCACCTGCACTTGTAATTTATACCTCGCATCAGATAACAAGTAAGCATTAACGGTTATAATATATAGTAGATCGAGATTAAACCTATAATAACAAAAAATCAAAAGAATAGAGGCGCTATCACGAACTTTCGAACAAGTATTCCATCGTACTTTGAATGTTTAAAACAATTTTTTACATTTTGATACAGATACTTTTTCGCAAGTTGTTTGTTAGCACCCTTCAGAATACCGAGGTTGTTTTTTACGCTCCGAAGCCATTTCTTTGCTGTCAATTACCTTCGGTGACAATTTTATTTGTATGAATGCAATGCTTTATATCAAAAAGAAATATTTGTTGCTCAATCGTTCAGATATTTTATGTATTCAACAGATTTCAATTGAATGCCGAAAAATTCATATCAAAATAGTTAAATAAAATAAGATTTTGACATATATTCAGTAACTAACTTTGTATGTTCACGCCGGTATTTCTAAATTAATAGGCAGAGATGCAACGTGTACTTCCATGGTTCAGCAAGCATAGCAAGCCACTTCAGAAAAGCAGTATATTGAGTTTAGATGGGTAAGTAGAATTGAAAATTACCGCATATCTAACGAGCAAATTACAGGCCATCTAGTTCTCAGCAATTCAAAGATTTTGATTATTTTGTGACTCTTTATATGCAAGATGCCTGCTCTTTAAATGAGAATTAATATGAACGATTTGATAATCCCGTTATTTAAATGAAATAAAAAAATCATAATTCCATAGTCCAACAATAAAAGCAGGCTATGTTTCCACCATTCAGCGTAATTTTGACAGAAAATATGTAGCGTCAGTTACATGTTGTATCGCTGTCGCCATACAAGGAGTATTTAGATCTAAATGTGCTAAGTGCTGACTTGCTGACGCGCAGACACAGTATTGCTGACGTCGCCACTGACGACACCAACGTCGACAGTCTACGAGAAGAAGCGTTAAGTAAAATATGATGCACATGGTTGCAGAGTACCTAGTGTTACCTTATTGTTTTCACACCCAAGTCCCAACTGTCTGACGTCAAATCACATTGAAAATACGTCACCAGACGGTCGACACCCGGCACGGGGTGGTTTGCGTCACACATGGTGGCATTTACTAGTGGTATCCCACGAGACACAATGCAGCTCTTGCAATTATTTTAGTCGATTTATTTATTGTGTATGTGCGAGAAAATAGACTGGATTTTATTCAACAGCGCCAGCAACCGGCGCACATAGACTACAAGATCAGAACGAATAATACCTAACCTCCTTTTTTCAATTCGGTTAATAAAGTATCCAGTCGGCAGTTTGTCATTAGATATCTTATGAATACATTTAATATTATATTAAACTTCTTTAGTTTTCACCGTAGCTATTGTAACTATTGAGTGTTCTGACACTTAGGGCCTTACTTAAAACAGCATTTTTAGCTGAGCAAATGGTTACGAATAACCTGTCACTTTTATCCTTGCGTTACATTGTTTAAAAATGAAAGGGACAACCTATAGTATAAAGATAAGCAGCGCTCAAATATTTTTATAAGTAAGGGGCTTAACATCTAATGTCTCAGGATGACGGGCACAATGCAGTACCACTTAGTGCTTTATTAATTAAAGCACGCATGATGTTGCTGCTTTATCGTTATCAAAGGTAGTCGTATTAATTACCATTAGGTGAGCAGCTACCTCGTAGTGCAAACAATAATCATTATTTTTTCACAAATGCAACAAACAGACAGAGTTTTCCAATAAAGTTCTTTGACTCGAAATATTGCTCACATTAAGAAGCGTTGGAATTTTGCAATGCCCACATCATTGTTTTGGTAATCAATTAGTAGACAGCTAATAGATTCATGTATAGTGAATCACTGTAATTATCATAACGTGCACAAATGTATTGCTAAGGCATTATTAAACTACCTCCATAATAATCATGCATCAATATTTATGTTATATCTAATGTACTCATGAGGATTTAAAAAACAATTAATCTATCGCCATTGGCTTAGATCCTTATCTTCACCATCAGAAAAGCTAAGCCAAATCATTTTCTGCAACATGCTTAACAAAGTGTGTTGCGCCGACCCCACATGAAGGTGAAATTAGAACGTATAGAAAGAATTTGAAAGTTACAAAATACGTCAGACAGGCAGCCGGTCTTCAAAACTAAGCCAAATTCTTTCTGCAATATGCTTGAAAAGTCAACATTTAAGCTGAATAAGAGCAGTGGAAAGAAAAAGTATAGTAACCTATTTAAGCTATGGGGCGCATTCAATCTTATAATACACAGACTTAAAAACTAATATTGTATCTTCTATATACATCTGTAAAGTACAACTGTCTTCATATACTACATGAATAGGTACTTTTAATTGCTTTAATAACTACTTCGTGAACAAGGTGAACGGTGAATGTATCCAACCACAATACTCAATTACGATTCTTTTATAAATGTAAATATCTATAGATAAGTATCGATGTTTCGAAACTCTCACGTTCTTAAAAGTTGAACTTCGAACCGCTCAGATTTCATTGTCATTCAGCCATTAACTCTAAAATAAATGGGGGTTTAAAGAAATTTGAGCGGTGTCGTCGCGACGTGATTAACAGTTTACTAAAATTTCCATAGTCGTGGCGGTCGATTATAAAGCAGTGTTCTCAGTGTCACGAGCATTGTTTCGCTTTCAAATTCATCTCGCACCATTTAAATATTTTAGAGGCAATGTAAATTGTTTTAAAAACAAATAACCATTAACTTATTTCTTAGCGTTTCTCGTGTGGGCGGGGAAATATCACCCGTTGTTATATTTAAGGAATGTACATAGATTGATATTGTATACTTGAATCTGTAGTCTATGTATATTTAATATGTTTAAGGTGTCCATTACTGTTTTTTCTGAGTGGTAGAGCTACGCTGTAGACAATTACGTCTACAACACGAATGGGCCCGCTCGACCGATTTGATACCACTTTCTCACAGAAAACCGACGTAAAGTGGCAGCTCGCTGTCGCGTTTCCACCCGTCTGGCACCCCGTCTGTCACCCCGTCTGTCACCCTGTCTGTCACCCCGTCTGTCACCCCGTCTGTCACCCCGTCTGTCACCGGTCTGTCACCCCGTCTATCACCCCGTTTGTCACCCCGTCTGTCACCTGTTTGTCACCCCGTCTGTCACTCCGTCTGTCACCCTGTCTGTCACCCCGTCTGTCACCCCGTCTGTCACCCCGTCAGTCACCCGTCTGTCACCCCGTTTGTCACCCCGTCTTCACCCGTCCGTCACCCGTCTGTCACCTCGTCTGTTACCCCGTCTGTCGCCCTGTCTGTCACCCCGTCTGTTACTCTGTCTGTCACCCCGTCTGTCACCCCGTCTGTCACCCCATCTGTAACCCGTCTGTCTCCCGTCTGTCACCCCGTCTGTCATCCTGTCTGTCACCCCGTCAGTCACCTCGTCAGTCACTCCGACCGCCACCCCATCGGTCAGCCTGTCAGTCACCCCGTCAGTCACCCCATCAATCACCTCACCATTCATCCCGTCGGTGAAGACTAAAAAAAAATTTCACATCGAACCAGTAGCTTCTGATAAAAAAATATCCCCGCTTTTACAGCTATTTTTCATTTTTGCTCCGCTCCTATTGGTAATAGAGTTATGTTATATAGCCTATAGCCAACTTCGATAAATGGGCTATCCAACACAAAAATAATTTTTGCATTTCCGGATTTTGCATCATTTTTCATTTCTGCTCCGCTCCTATTGGTCATAGCTTGATGTTATATACAAACACAAAAAGATTTTTTTAAATCGAACCAGTAGTTCCTGAGATTAGCGCGTACAATCAAACAAACAAACCAACTCTTCAGCTTTATAATATTAGTATAGATATACATGTACATGAACTGTAAATAACTATAATAATAACTATAATGCAATAAATGTACTAGACTCTTTAACTTCCAACTGATTACGCAACTTTAAACGGCAATAGTGCTTCAAGGAACTTAAAATGTGAAGTAAGACTTAATCGCAGCCACAACGTTGCGGTTGAGGCCAAGTTGGTCCGGAGTCCAGGAGTCTAGTGTCGGGACTCGGGATCTTGCAAAATAGTAAAATGTTCCTTAAACAATTAGGTACGTGCCATCATAAAGTATTAACCTATTTCATTTTCTTTTCATTGATGCGCTTGATAAATTTCGTCCTATCTCTATCAAATCGTCGCAATATAACATGTCACTTCATTTTCAACTTAATTAGATTTGCGATAAGCAGGGTTTCGATAGCGCGAAAATTATTGCATATTACCGCAAATAAAAAAATCATATCTTCATAATTTTGTATAGTATTTGTTATTGTATACAAATAACTTTTTATTACATCACACGAGCGTAACTTTTCACGCTTTACGTCGTGGGGTGATCGGTAGAGTAGAATGGCGTCATCCTCGTTCATATCGATAAATGCCGTAAATGGCGATATATATATATATACATACTTAAAGGTGTCGAACGTATTTGTTTATACATGGATCCTATAATTTCACAAGTTTCAAAGAAGTATGATCCATATTCACTTTTGACAGCCTCCGTGGTGCAGCGGGCGAGTAGCCGGCGAAGACAGAGGCTGCGGGTTCGATCCCCGCTCTGAGACAAATTTGTACGGCCCACAAATATTTGTTTCGGGTCTGGGTGTTGTGAGACCGAAAGTCTCTTATAGTTCCTAATTCCCACGACACAAGACTCGATCTTAGTGTGGGGTCAGGACTATGTGTGTGACTGTTGGGTGTTATTTATTATTATTAATTTATATAGCAGTGGACATCCTATGGTTAATGATGATTTTTTATGTTGTTACAAACCTTGTTACTATGTTATATGTGTGTGTGTATGTTTTACTTCTTTACGCTCAAACAACTAGACCAATTTTGATGAAATTTGTTATGGAGATAGCTGATACCCTAGATTAATTTTCAAAAAAATTGAAAGTTAATCTAGGGAATCCTTGAAAATAAATTTTCACGCGAACGGAGTTGCGGGCAACAGCTAGTATAAAGACAAAAGCTAAACTAACATCTTGAGCTAAGAGAACAAAAATAAAATTTTCACTCAAATAATATATTGAGGTAAGATTATTTAAATTATACAACCCTTTTCTTTGCATTTCTAAACATTTGCTATTCTTTGCATAACACTAAATGATTAATGTCTGTTTTTAGTTGTTTCACAAAGTCAAACGTTTTCTAACTTGTAATAAATAACATATAAAAAAAATATTTTTGCATTTTATAAGTGTGATGAATAGGGTATAGGGGGTTGACGTTGGGCAGGCGGCCGGTCATAAAATCTTAGCCAAATCGTTTCTGCAACATGCTTGAATAATCATAAGTTTAAAAACTTAACAGACCGATTTCAAATCCGATAGTGACCAAATTTATATAGGACCAACCTTAAAATAAGCTTTATCGAACACAAAAAGAATTTTGAAAATCCGGTCCACATTTGGCGAAGATATCGGGTAACATACATAAAAAAATACAGACGAATTGAGGACCTCCTCCTTTTTGGAAGTCGGTCGAAAAGTGTGTTGCGCTGACCCCACATTAAAGTGGGATAAGGGCAGGTAGAAAGGAAGAATAGGTATAATGTAAATCATTAACGTAAATGGGCTCTAATTTTTTCAAAATAGAATGGGATATAATAATAGTAAATTTTATTTTGAAAAGTGTTAATTAATTCCTTACAGTGTATGTATTGACTGTAGCAAATTACCTCTAGATGATATATCAATAACACTAAGCTATGTTTGTATCACAATATTATGATGACCCAATATGGTTACCTATGTTATATCCAGTGCGCGAAATGGACGTTCACGAGAGGGAACGCTTTTCCTCTGCGTTCCTGAATTTATAAACGCTGCCTTTATGAAACGAACCGATATTTCACGAAACAGAGCGGTCATTTCACGAATCAGAGCGGTCAATTCACGAAAGAGAAGCTTTCCTACGCGTTTCCGTTCATTTCGAGCATTGTTATATCCATTAATATCTGCCGATTTAAAATGGAGTGTTCGTTGCCGACAATCTCTATCGTACTTTGGTAATTCAGTGTCACCCCGAGAGCCAGGGCACTTGCTTTATCGCCAATTCTGAATGGTTTGAACAGCCAGGATGCTTTGTAAGTTTCATATTTTATAGCTGTTCCGTACCCTCCTGGTCAAGCCGGTGCTATGTTATTCGAATAGCTTTAAAATAAGTAATTTCGCTTTATGTTATAGTTATCACTTATTCTGATAGATTATATTATTTTATTAATTTAAGTGTATTAATATAATAAGGGCGACTTGCAGCACTATTATTAACCTATAGTTAGTCCGAAACTCAAGTTAAATTGAAAAATAAATATATGAATGACATGTAATTAATTACATGTTATTACAGATAATATATGATGACATTTAATTAATTAATAACCTACATTCATATATTTCTTTATCAATTTAACTTGAGATAAGGACTAACTGTAGGTTAGTAATATTAGTGCAAGTCGCCCTAATGCCATTAATTTTTTTTAAATGATGTTAGTATACCGATAATGACAAAAATGAATTTATCTTACTACTGCCTCGTTGGCGTAGTTGTATTTCGGTACGACTTCCGTCCTCAGGTCTCGGTTCGATTCCTGAGTCGGGCAAAGTGATATTGGATTTTTCAAGATCAGCCCGGCGTAAGCTTATGTTATGTGAATTTATCTTATACTGTGCATTGAGTAAGAAAAGAAAAAATACCACATGCGAAATCACATAGACGCAATCATCAAACTTTTATCATTTGCCAGAGGGCAATGTCAGTGGATGAACTGTATATGGGGCAAAGTAAATAGAGTTATTTTTTTGCTATGCCACCCGCGGTCTCTCACTCATCTGATTCGTCGTTTATAGCTGGGATAGTGCGAAAAGAATCGTAAATTCCCCGATAAAAGCATTTTTATCGCATCCACGCCACTTCAACCATTGCATTTCTTTTTCGTTTCCTAATTCCGGTATGATCACATCTGAATGTTATTCAAAAGCGTACCTAATAAGATATATATTGTAAATAATTGTCAAAAAGTTTGAACAACGCACGGATCAAACAATATTTCATAGCAATAAAACCCATTAAAGATAATTTATATCGCCCATTTTGAAAGATAATTCGTCCGTGAACGCTCCCGAAGGCATCCCAAGTCACGATGCGATCTCGTTCGGCTCCAGGGAGAGCTCGGTAACCTCGTTACTTAACGATACGACGCTGTCTGGATTTTGCAAGCAAGCAATCGCTCGGTAATTCATTATCTGCATTGCAACTGGTGCGGCTGCGGTGCAGCGGCGTGGCGGCGGCGCGGCGCGGCGTGGCGGCCACCAGCCGATCATTGTGCGCTCGTGATTACGGGAACGCTCAATAGAAACCGATTTCCTCTCACATACTCTCGTCGGATGCCACTTTCTGAACGCGTTATCGTGCTAACTATCGCGTTCATAATAGCTCCTTCCCGTGCAATTACATCCAGCTCTATTTACTACTTCCGTAACTTGTTGCGAGCTGACTACAATAACAGCGATCCAGTAATGTTTTTTCATAGCAGAGACTGGCAAACGAGCAGATTGGTTAACTTATGATAAGTGATTTCCACCGCCCATAGACACCCAAGACACAAAAAGAGTCATGGGTGTTTTACCAACCTAAAAGGGGCAACAGGGATTGGGAAAGCAAGGGGGAATTGGGCAAGCGGATATCTCACTCATCGAACGAAACGCGACTTTTTTTCTGTGAGACAGTGGTATCAAAACTGTCGAGCCGGCCCATTCGTGCTGTACATGTAATTGTCTAAAGCGTGGCTATACCATCCAAACCTATTAGCATGAGATCTTATCGTAATAATTTGGAAGCAAAAATGCTACGTTTATTCCTAAAACTCTTCGTACTAATATTTTTGGATATGTTCTTAATAAAGCAAGCAAAACTAAAGTCGTATTTGTATCATCGTTTACTACTTTGTTATGCAGAAAGCAAGATGGATATGATTTAATTGGAAACGCCTAACTATGTCCAATTTCAATATCCGTGGCAATGATAGCAGTTTTATTTGTTTATACATGGATCCTGCGCGTATTTTTAACATTTGCATTTGTGCATACATATGTTTATAATATTAGGTATCTATTGTTATTTTGAGTTCTATACACCATAAATCGAGTGTGATCAGGCTAACAGCGGATGAAAAATGCAGTCGCGACGGCGCGTGTTACCGGCGCGAGAGCGGGAGCGGGAACGGAAACGGGAGCGAGAGCGGGAGCGGGGACGGGAACGGGAGCGAGAGCGGGCTGCAACGAGGCGTCTCGCGTCGCGTCAATGCGACTGATTGCAAACGCGTGAACTGCACCACGGACTGAATCAACCGACCCACAATGCGTCATTTGCATACACATACTCCCGCGTATGCGTTATTCACAGTTTTATCAATGATTAAGCACACTTTATTTTTGCATCCTGACTGTCCGTCACGTCGCGCGTTCGCACCATTTACCGCTTTGTTGAAAAAATTATATATCCATTTCTGTTTCCATCAAAATATGATGATACTCTATGATAATTTGATTGATGTTGTATGTGTTACTTACTGAGCTAATATCCCTTTGTTAATTGAAGTAAACAGCGGGGCACTTAGCTTAGTCCCTATCGATAATTGCGTTTACAGCCTACATTAACTGTATAACAATATAGTTGTAAGATAATACCGAAATTGTAGTATTAGAAAATTAATTTACTTAAAAAAATTGGTGATGAATGATGAAAATACTGATAATGATGATGGTCGCGGTTGGGTGGAATATATTGAAATCTCGCTTATAACGTTTTAACGGTATAAGCAAATAAGCAATAACGGTTATCACTTCAACACAACGTTTATTATTCACTTTTACAATATATTTACTTTAAGAACGACCAAATGTCAGGATTTCTACTAAAACTGACATAGCTATCGCGTATGACTTCTTAACACTGACTGTTATCGAATTACCGAAAGACTGGCGAGAGACTGGCTTGGACTGGCTTCGGACTGCTACACACTGGCGGGAGACTGGCGAGGGACTGATTTACCCACCAACATTAATAATTTTGGTACCGACATTATGTACTTTTTACACCCTCGTTAATTATAAATAATAAGAAAATCTCTAACACTAGTTTATACAAGAGGTAACAAAATGTTTACGAGAAATGATAGGAGATTGATGAAAGTCAACTTTTTAAGGTATCGAAATTCTTCCATAAACTTTTTCTTTCTAGCTGCCCTTATCCCATCTTAACGTGGGGTCGGCGCAACACACTTTTTCAAACATATTACAGTAAGGATTTGGCTTAGTTTTTACGACCGGCTGCCTGCCTGACATCAATCCCCGTCTGGGGGATGCTATACTTCCATAATATTGGCATAATTTCATAGCATGTGATTGGATAGTTGAACTTGGATTGATAAGAATAGTTGAGTATGAAAGTTTTGTTACCGAAATTCTGGGATATATCGACCGAGCCGCTTCGCTGACCAAGATCATTTCGAGTTTTAACTAAATGTTGACTTAACTGAAATCCGGTCTGCACTTGAAAATAAATGAGCCCTTAATTGGAAAACTTCAATTTGGATTATTTGTAAAGCCCTTTAGTCGAAAGTAGATATTCCACTCGCTAGCTAATATTAATGAAGTGAGACAAAGTCAACAATTTCCCGAAAATGTTTAATATTACTCCCTTTTCCCTCCCCTTCCATTTGGTAGGAACACGTTGGGAAAGGAACCCATGATTCTTTTTGTGTCTTGGGTGTCTATGGGCGGTGGAGATTACTTACCATCAGGTGACCCATCTGCTCATTGGCAATCTCTGCTATGAAAAAAAAAACTCATTCACAGATCAATGCTGATAAGGTATTTGTGTTACATTACATATCTTTGTAATGGTCGCCCCCTTGGCGTAGTGACAGCGTATATAAGCTGGGATCAGAGAGGTCCTGGGTTAAAATCCCAGGTAGGCAAGCGGGTTTTCTAATGATTTACCCGGAACTAGATCTTTCTGATGGAGTGTTTCAGGCAGCCGGTCGTAAAACTAAAGCCAAATCTTTTATGCAACATGCCACAGAAAGTGTACTACGGAGACCCCACAGTGGAGTGGGATAAAAGCAGGTAGGGTATATTTTTGTAATAAAATAATATTCCACGGAACAAAATAATCACAAGTTTAAATACTTAACAGGCCGCTTTCAAATCGGATCGTGACCAAATGTATATAGGACCACCCTTGAAATAAGCTCTATCGAATACAAAAAGAATTTTGAAAATTGGTCCACATTTGGCGGATATATCGCGTAACATACATAAAAAATAATACAGACGAATTGAGGACCTTCTCCTTTTTGGAAGTCGGTCAAGAAGTCACCGTCACTGTATTTCTGCGATCACGTGGGCAAAGTTACAGTAAATACGCAATTCGCGATGATGACAAGAGACCATGGTACATATCAGGTGTTTTAGGTTAAGTTTAAACCGTCACGAGCTTATTAAACTGGTCAGCTTAGTGGTTGGTTAAGTAACTTAAACCCTAATGGAAAGCTAATATTATCTTCGGTATAAACATCTCCCAGTGACTTGGATAAGAGTCAAGTTTCGGGGTCAGCATGTATTCAGTTTCTTGCTACACGTAGAGGTACAAATAAGATTTAATCACATAAAGATTACTAAAACGTGGTAATAACTATTACAGTGAAAACTCACTTATACCTCTAGTTAGACTACTATGATGTTGATATTCTCTATAGATGGATTTCCTAATTAACTTACCCTAATTGGGTAGGTAGTTGATTCTGATCAAAACCGACTTGAAGTAGCAAATGGCGTTTTCTACTGTTAGCCGATTGAAAGAAGAGTACTTAAGTAACTTCAGTATTAGCCTTCAGCTTTGGCTAAATTATTTTTCTTTCATTCAATGTTTAAAAAAATACGACCATTCCGTATTGTTTTTACGCGTCCTTGGTTTAGTGGCACCATGTATGGGCTGTGGATTGGGCGGTCCTGGGTTCGATTCTCAGGTCACCTCATAGGTGGTTAACGTCAGGCAAGCGGCCGGTCGTAAAAACTAAGGTATATCCACTCTGCAACATGCTTCAAAAAGTGTGTTGCGCCGACCCCACATTAAGGTGGGATAAGGGCAAGTAGAACAATTCCCTCGCTATTGTATTCATGGCCGGTAAATAAGACTTATATCATCAGCCATCATTTTGGGTATCTGCTTCCGCGGTTAAAACAAAATAAAAATAAAATAAAACTAAAAATGTTATTTGCATGTCTAAAATCAACTTTCTATTACAGTGCGCGGTGAATTGATCTTCGATTATTAAAATTATAAATGAAATCTTCAACAAGCAAACAAACGACTTTTTGACGACGGGCTGCCTGTCTGTTGTCGACCCCTCTGGAAGTTCTTGTTCCAGGCAAATCAAATTAGAAAATGCCTTGCTCGTCCTGGGGTTCGAACCCAGGATTTTCCGGTACTGAGCCGATATATGTAGCATTAGCAAACCAACCGGGCGACGAGTGATATTTTTCATTTTTTTTGTATAGTGTCGTTGGCCCCTAGACGCAACAAAATATGTTTTAAATGCTTCAATTAAAAGACTTGCTTTCATCGCCATTATTTATCAATTTGATAAATCGATATCCAAAAAGCTTGATTCTCAAATAACAGAATGTAGAGCCGGTTAGCGTTGAAGAACAAGCGATGCAAGAAGCATAGGAAACGATTATCTTAGGAGGTCACTATGTTAATTGATACGAAAACAAATAAATTCTTCAGTTTTAAATACGCAGATTGCACGGCCATTTGGCTATTCAATTGGAAATAAATATTTATATCAATAGACCAATTTAGTTCTTTGTTTGCAATTTTAGATTTCCGTAATGCAACAGAGCTATAAAACTTTTATATAACTTACAAACCGTGATTACAAAGCTACATAAAGTTGATCAGTAGCACAATTTTTACTGTAGTTTGGTATCAACAACAATTTATCGTAGGTAGTAGTTTTTTTTAAATGAAATGTGGCATGAGTTAGGGAATTTAAACCTGAATTTTAACTGTTATAACAATAGGCCCGCTCCCTATCACTGAAAGGGGCGAAAAAAATTCGACGGGATGTGGCTGCTTCAATTCTCTAGTCCATCACTGCCTGCCCCCTCAAGGATACAGAGTGAGCTTATGTTATTTCATGCAACATCATCTGTATCGTTAATTTTAAAAATATTACAAAACGGCCAATAAAATATTTATAAGTATCTAAAGTTATTTTAAATCATACAGATGGCCAGATGATTTGAATTTTTATGACGCTACTTTAGTATTCTTCGAAATAATATATCTCGTTTTAAAGTGTTTAATGTGGAGTAAAATTCAAGGTGGAAAACACAACGAAGAATGCGTGGGACTTCTATGCGAAGACTTCACTTCAATCAGCTTACGCCCGAATGGTCAAACGCTGCTCAACTTTAACGGCTTCTTATATTGATTTTCGCCATACAATTTTGACAGATAAGGCGGCCTTAAACGACATAAGGCGACCGTAAAGTGTATGAACATTCGGCGGTTAATGTCAGGTTATGCAAAACGTAGAAAATGTCAGTCGAATAGCAACAATAATAATAATCTTCTTCAATCAGAGTGATGACTCGTATTTTATGTTACATAATTACAAATTCTATTAGTAAAATGTGAGATCAGAAGGCACAATTCAGCCGATGTAATTATTTTAAACCTTTGGGATTGTCTGAAATGTTTGGTATAACAAAACAAATATTTTGTATATTTACGTAGTAGGCTAGAGAGGAAAACTATATTAAGAATACTAGTTTAAACTACAATTCTAAATAAAAAATAAAATAAATACGTATGCGTTATATTTTATAGACATTGGAAATATGTAACCAACGGAAAAAGTAAAAAAAAATTGAGGTATACCATTCAATCTACCTAATAAATATCCATTGAATTTAAATATATTTGCATATTATAAGATTATTTTATTGAAGCATCTTATAGAGAGAAAATTAAACATAACGGCCATTTGTTTCAGCGTAACTACAATACTCAAACAAAATTAGTTTAGACTAACTGTTATTATAAGTATTACTGAGCTGAAATGCCTATTTAAGCGCACGGAATTAACTGTATTGTACCTTACACTTCAGTAAATAATACCCTTTTTACAGTGAAATTGTTTTCTAAACGCGTTTTGTATACTTCAAAGAGGTCAGAGTGTTTAGTATTTGTTACGACCGACAAAGTAGACACGTGCGTTTATTCAAAAGTTAACGTTTTAATGCGAAATCTGCGGCTCAGAGACTACACAATTATCATTTCGTCCAAAATAAGAAAAATCAATAGTAGCGTCGGATGCAGTGGCAGCGGGCTCGCAAGTGTAGCTCGATAAGTCGTGATCGGGGTTTTTAGACTGGGCATTACATGTCGCCTCAGACATTGCTTCGTTGCATAAAACACACGGTAGAGCCTATAGAAAAATACACAAAAACACACAGCGTTTTGTATTGTATTTTAAAAAGTTAGGTATAATATAATGTAAAAAAAATATTTTTCAAATTTTTCTACACATATAATTGAAATCTAGTTATTTATATCATAGACATAGGTAGTTCTAGTTTCAAACCAACTTTCTGAGATTTGAGTAGCTTACGAAAGCTGACTGGTAAACTCTCGTCACCTACGACTATAAGCTAATAAGTTCTAAAGAACTTCTTTTTAAAAACATTTTTTTTTTGTTTATGCTCAACTAGATTTGAAAGCATTTTTAACACCCACTAACTGCCTCGGTGGCGTAGTAGTATTGCATGCGCGGTACGAGGTCCTGAGTTCTCGGGTTCGATCCCCGGATCGGGCACAGTGACATTGGATTTTTCATTATCAGCCCGGAGCCTGGAATTTGTGTCTGATATGATGATAAGCTCGCTCCCTTATTAGATTTGGGATGGAATTAATCTCGGCGAAATGTGGGTGTTCTAGTTAGCTAATGCGACTCTAGCTACCCCTTCGGGGATACAGGCGTGGGCTTATTTATGTGTGTATGTGTAACAACCGGTATATAACGATTTAATTATTAATGTTTAGCTCCCTCATCTAAAGTCAATATCATGTGAAATTGTACCAACGCCTGTGCTAATTATGACAAAAGGCTATGTAATGAAGTATATTAAGCCCCGTTATCCCTTGCAGAGTAACTGCGCTCGTGTTCCGTACAAATTAGCAAATAATTTTGCTAATGAAAGTGCGATGGTCCCGCCGCACTCACTAATTTGTACGCAGTCTACCTGCCTCTATGTTTAATCGTCGGAGTTATGGGGTTAGTACACTGATTCCGGCAATTTAGGGTTTTTAATGTGACCACACGTTTTAACCCTAATGTTGCGAACTGACCTAAAACAGAAAGGGCGGGACATTACACTGTAAAGCGTTCAGTAACCGCGTACACTAACGTAGCGTTAATATACCTACTTACAATCTCGGACGTAAAAAAAAGATGGACGGAGCGCTAGGAACATTGAAAGTGAAGCAGGGTTTTCGGCTCATTCAATCAGTCGCCGCCATTACTACGTGTCGATAGACTGCCTCGGTGGCGTGGTGGTATTTCGGTACGACTACGGTTCTGAGGTCTCGGGTTCGATCCCCGGGTCGGGCAAAGTGATATTGGATTTTTCCATATCAGCCCGGAGTCTGGAATTTGTGCCCGATATGGCGATAGGCTCGCCCCCTATCACATCTGAGACGGAACTAAGCTCGGCGAAATGTGGGTGTTCTAGTTCGCTAGTATGCCTCTGTCTACCCCTTCGGGGATACAGGCGTGAGCTTATGTTATGTTATGTTATGATAGACTCTCAATGTTCCTAGCGCTCCGTCCACCTTTTTGTATACGTCCATGCTTACAATCTACGTCGTTTTTTCGTGATACGCAGTGTGCAATGCTCGTCTGAGTGGAACAAATTGCATTAAACATAACACAATTTTGTCGACAATCGCCTTCCTAGAGTTCGCGATTGTCACGAATAGTTTCGTAACTGTGACAATGTCCTCGAGCGATATGGCGGCACACGAAGCGTACACAAAAAATACTTTCACTCATTTTAGCACGAGTCTATAATACTTTAACAAAAAATACTTACTACGCATGTGGAATACTTACCTATAATAATTTACATTATTTGCTAGTTCAATACTTGAAATGTTATTCTCTCGAGGGGCGTGCGGCATGTCTTGATGGTTGGTTGGGGTGGGTATGGGAGTATCCCTGTGTCTGCATTGGTCATCCACCTATCTTGTTGCAAGTCCCTCGATTTGCTTCTTCCCTCTTCGGATGCGATGTGTGAAGAAGCATTAATAGGCCAGCATGATTCTGGTGACCATAAACCCATTATTTGTTTGGAAATAAAACATGTAAAAAGGAGGATGTTTTCAACTTAACTGTTCCGTTAATAGTAAAATCTTATAAGAATGTGGATAATAGTTTTAAACACGAGTTTTCTAAATGCGGCCAGAAACGAATATGAAATTATCCGAGCCTGCACCGTGCACGTGAATTCAGCATTAGAGGAATATGTAAAAATACACGTGTGACGTTTTATGTATGGGAATTAACCATGGGAATTGGCACAACGAATAACAAATCGGTCCCAATCGTGTCCAATGTAGTTTAAATTGACATCTCGCGTGGAACAGACTAATCACACGTACGCCGTTTTGGCTACTATGTCCACCGTCCACCATCCATCCTCCATTTGCATAATGAGATTACCATTCATCGTGACATAGTACATGATTTAATTGCGGGAGCTTTCTGTAATCACATACTGTCTAATTAATCCGTAATAAACCAAACGCAACACTACTCTGCCACAATTAGGTCGTCTAATACGCCAGCATGGCTCTTGAGGACCAACAGGCCTGAATTCTATGCATAATAAATAATACGTATTTTAATACATTTTCGCAAAAATATCTTTTTAGGCATTTATACAATTGATTCACACAATACTAATACTCTTTACAGTGATTAATACATTTTGTTTCCTATTGAAGGTATTAAATAGTTAATGTAATTACAAACATATTAAAAATGTATTTACATACTTCTGATTTTATATAATTTTCCTTTCAAATTTCAAACTATTTTCCTCACCAATCTTTCTAGAACAGTAGACATAATTAGAGCTATAACCATAACATACGGTATAATGTCCGAAATAGCAATGAATGTTAATTCACACGCAACTCGCTCGTACTCATTATTCGCATAATAGTTCCCAGGCTGTTACAGCGATAGTAAAATAAATTTTAAATCAATATCTAATCTCGACATACTAGTTGGTACGGCCGGCCGGCCCGGAGGCGAGTTTTTTATTGGCTGGGAATGTGGCCCAACGCACCTGCCCCATGACAAGTGCCTTGTAATATAAGCGATCTTATACAACAAAATAAGTTTCTACCTCTATGAAAGAAGTATGATTAAAAACTGACTGGTGTTTATCCTACTCAAAAAATATATCACTTATATCTAATGGCTAATACATATTATACAATTAAATTGTTTTACCAATACGGTAGTAATATAGTAGTTGTTTCTGTTTCTAATCTTGAACGACTGGATGCAATAATTTGCACGAGCGTGAATCCTTCTGGCTAGCTAAGGCTTGTTCTTTAAGTTATAATAGAAAGCAATCCTAATATTAAAAATATTAATATAATCACATTTGATTATATGGGACCACCCTTGAAGCAAGTCCTATCGAAAACTAAAATAATCTCGAAAATCGGTCATATGGTGGCTTAGACAAAAGAAGAGGACGAGGCATAACTACGAAAAATGAAGCATTTATACGTTATTCAATTTTTATGACATAGTGATAACTTACATGTAAATAGATCGCGAAACTAAATAGTGAAACCAGATCCTCTTATTTTTATTTCTTTAGTCATTGTTTTGCGGATATATCGCGTACATAAAAAATATAAACGAATTTATTAGCTCCTTATTTGAAGTCGGTTGAAATTCGTCATATAGGACATGATACTTAGGATCAACTGTTAGAAACATTTTCCTAAAATGATTAAAGAGAAATTTTCCTATAATCCTCTCTACATTGTAATCCGGGTTGCTGAAAGGGTAAATTTAATAAAACCAAAACCCGGTCTAGTTTTCAATTTTAAGCCTTCCAGAGAGCTCTAACTTATTTTACTGATGCCTTTAATTGTCGGCAATAGTGACTTTCGCCATTATGCTCTCAAGAATCAGGGTAAAGAAGGCCGAAATTTATAGAGCACGCTTAAAATAATATCTTATGCATATTTTATTTCACGCATATTTTTTTAATGCTTATTTACATTATTTTAGTAGTAATGTTTGCTATAACTGTTATTTTTTAAGTAAGAATTCTACAGTTATGCGTGAAACAAAATATTTTAAATATAAGTCTGAGCTAAGTGGCACTATTTTTAGGTAATTTTCCTTTTTTTATTTATTTTAGAATAACAGGATCTTTAATACTAATGTCATCATCATCAGCCACAGGACGTCCACTGCTGGACATAGGCCTCCCCCAAAAATTTCCAGATCGACCTGTTGGAAGCGGCCTGCATCCAGCGAGTTCAAGTCGTCTGTCCACCTAGCAACTAATATAGCCAACTTAATATCCTTATCATATAATATTTTTAACTATTATGGTTTGAACTTGATTTGTGAATGAGAGTAAAGGCGGCGCCTCCTGCACTTATTTTTCTCGAAATAACACACAGCTTAGCCAACGTTGCTTAAAATATATTATAAAGTTACTGAAGTATAGGTACGCAATTTTATTTTTAATTGACGTATATAAATGTTTTTTTTTTAATATTTAGTAATTTAAAGATCGAAAATTGTTTATGTCAGGAATACTTTGGTGTTTAATGTTTAGCTCTCCAATTATATCGTATGCATAACATTGCGCCGGCCATAAAATGATTAAATCTAGAAAGCTATAACTACACGTGAATTTAAGAGACAGGTCTGTGAAATTACTCCAAGTGGAAAAGAAAGATAAGGGCAAAATAATTTATCAAAGAAAATTAAAGAAAATTATTTACCTTTTGATGATGTAACGGACAGGCAGGCATGCCTACATTAGTGATCTTTTCATAATAATTTTAAAATTCGTTATTTTTTACGCAACTGAAACTTCATCTTTTAAATAACCTTCCTTGGAAATAACTGAATTAAATAAACTTTTGATTAGGATAATTTAAATCGCTTTTTACACACATTTGAAGGGTGAAAACCAATTATTTTATAAAGAATATAAAATATGATAATATAAAATAAAAATGAGTGGTAGACCGTTACGTCTACAGCACGAATAGGCCGGCTCGACCGGTTTGATACCACTGTCTCACAAAAAACCGACGTAAAGTGGTCGCCTGCTGTCGCGTTTCGTTCGGTGAGTGAGATTTCCGGTGGCCCATTTCCCCTCCTCCCTTTCCTAATCCCTTTTCCCTCCTCTTCCGTTCCCTCCTTTTAGGTTGGCAACGTACCCATGATTCTTTTTGTGTCTTGGGTGTCTACAGGCGGTGGAGATCATTTACCATCAGGTGAAGCATCTGCTCGTTTGCAAATCAAAAATGTACGAGTATGTTCTTCTTATGTCTCTATCACTTTGTGAATGACTTTTCATTGTTCATTTTAATAAACTATAGCGAGTAAATCTCTAATAATAAAAATAGTATATAATGCTACATAATAACATATTATATCAAGTTCATTATTCTAAAGACAAAGGAGCAAATGCCTCAATAACATCCATAGTGGTGTGTCTGGTTTTCGTCACAGAAACCCGTTATATCATACGTAATAGTGTGCTTAATAACAAAAACTTTCATTACAGTTAGTTCCGACACACACCCTTTTACGGAATAAAGGATACTGAAGAACAATACACAGGCAAATTCCGTATTCCTTATTCAAATTCATTCGGAACACAAAGTTAGTTATAGATCGGCGTTAAAGATTCATTAAGGTTCGGATTAATTGGTATGCAAGTAGGAAATGAGAACAAACAGTGTATTGTTTAAAGGGCACCACGGCGAGCCTACACCGAGACAATACTAATGTTCACCCACGCCGAAGCTGGATGTTTAACAACCTCCCGCGAAACTTGTATGAAGGCTAAAGTAAACGGAGCGCGCTATCGTCTTGCCTATAAATATAGGCGATATTTGTTCGTTTTCATATAAAAACATTTAGTCAAAGACGGTTGCACAATTTCAGTCATTTGTATCTAAATTTGTAACCTCCTTTTTACAGCGTAATAAATGAACTAAATACAGATAATGCTCTATCGCCCCTACTAATGCATCCCACGATCTAATTGTGCCCATACAGTTGCAGACTTATGTAGTAGCCCTGTATTACAGTACGACATTCAGTTATGAATCTAGAATTACAGCTACTATTAACACTACTAAATTACTACTAATTAGCTACTAATTTACATACAAAAATCTTGTTTCATTAATAAATTAACGCCTCAGAATCATTCTATAATACGTGCTTAGTTATTGACTTGATAACAAAACGTTTTCCATGAGTTTGGGTAATCGCTGTCTCCTATCACTAGCACCCTTATTTCGGTATCAAGTATCGCCAACCCATAAATGAGCTCTCTGCTATGCGTAATTTCCGTAGACGTGATCAGTTAAAAAGATCGTATACTTATAGACTTACCCCAGTTTCTTCATCAAGACAAGTCATAATAAAATGTGTATAGTAAATCAACTGTTAAATTAATATACTACACAAATCACAATTTTAGCTGTTGCTTTCACCATTACTCTTGCCTCTAGCCTATGAACTGTCATTTACTAACAGACCACTGGTGGTGAAGTAAAAGGAATTACTTTTACTTTAGTTTAGTTATTACTTATTAGTTTAACAGCTATACATGAGTCAAGCTATACAAACTGTCTGTCAATCAATTACTAAAAAAATAGAATGTCTGCTCGTATTTGAGGTTATTCAATTTCATAAACGTCATAAATCTTCAGATCGAATAGGATCGAAGGCAAGGTTAAGAGAATCCAAATGCTTTTTATGCGAATACAAAAACTTGATGCCAACACAATAATATAGGATAGTGCAGTTTAATTCACTTTGTGTTTATGACAAGCCACAGCGGTATCTGTAGTCAGTGAACTGTGTAATAGAAGATAAAATATTCACTAGCGGACCTTCCAGCTTGGGGATTACAACGTTTTATGTGCACAAGAAAACTGAAGTTTAATCAACATCTGGAAAATTCGCCGAATGTTCACTGTAAATCTTGTGTTGGCCTTTGTGAAACGGTAACACGGGCGAGCCCAGCTAAACTCCCAAGGGTCACGACATTCATATTACAAAAGTTATTGGACTAATGAAATATGTGTTCACCTGATTTTATTCGAGTGACTTTCGGCATCGTCACCCCATTGTGTTATTTCTTTATAAGGTTTATTAAAATAAAACTAGGAATTATCACTTACTGTATTGTAGGTGTACGTCAGCGCATACTCTGTAGCCTGCACAGTACACAGCACAGCCGGATCCACATAAAATGTAGGATCCAGAGGTCATGGCACCGGTTCGCCAGTGAGCGATTCCACCGCTGCTGTCAGCGTGGCGTCTCCATTTGGGTTGCGAGTATCCGTCTTCGGCATCGATATATTATTTACCTAGATGCACAGTTGACGCTCGGAAAATGGGACAGCAAAGGAGTGCTTAAGCACTTCTTTTGCCTACAGTCGGACGCCGATAGAATTCTAAATTTCAAAATTTAAATTTAAGAACGCTTGCTCATGTCAATTAAAAAGCTACTTTATAACACGTGCATAGGGTTATATTTGTGTTGATAGCTAATTATATCAATAACTTGTGATCTTTTTCTTTGTTTTGTTCCTGAGTCCACTTTTTAGGAGGATATTTGTAAAGAACTGTGCATCTAGTGTATATTATATTGATGGTCTTCGGCGTGAAATGGCGTGGACTCTGACATATACCTCTACATAGAAACAGATGTTCCAGAATTTATTAAAGATCCGTTAAAAATAACCAACCGTGTGTTATGTTATGTAACCTAATCAAGCACCAAACGCAAGCTAGCTGGCATTTTGGAGTCACCAAAATGAAGATTTCAAAGTAATGATTGTAGAATGAAATCGATGACATTGGAAACAAAATGAAAGCTGGAAAAGTAATGCGCTGACCACAGATGAATGAATTGATGATGGCTATAAAACTGTGATCCAATTCTAAGTCAACTATTGAATATTGATAATACCAGCCAGTATATCAGTACAATAAGATGAAGGCATTTAAATGTTTTATTATTTTGATTGTTAAAATTCACTGCGCGTGTACCTAATGAAAATAATATATTGTATGGATGCGCAGCTAATTCGCGTGGTTCTTTTTTAGGTCACGCTACTACTGCTGTGGTGTGTGCTAAATAGTGTACGTACTACTCTATGAATTATAATCGATAACACACGTGCTCTTCATAACAATCACCCACATTCGGCCAAACGGCTTAACTTTACCGTGCGGAGACCGGAAGAAGCCAAACAACTATTGTCTTCTTATTTTTATGTCATGGCTAAATGTTAAGACCTGACACCAATTCAATGTACCATAAGTGCTATAACTTATGTTGACCAAACTAAAATGTCATGTAACTTCTAAATGACATATGAATATCTTCGTAAAGATATTAAAGGCCAAAATTCGATAAACAACATGAGAAATGTTAGCCAGAAGATTGTACTCCAGCTTAATGGTACCACATTAAGCAGTACTAAATCATGAGCCTCTTTGGTTCGTATCCGCAACCTGGCTTTACCATGATATAGCATCGAGAGTTTACAAGTCTGATTTTAAACATAATGCCCCTTACTTATAAATATATTTACGCGCTTCTTATCTTTAAGAATATTTAGTCCCTTTTTATTTTCAAAGAATGTGAGTGTGACGCAGGGAATAAAGTGACAAACTATTCTCGAAGATAAGAAGCGCGTAAACGTTTTTATGAGTAAGGGCTAAGGCCCTATTTTCCGAGCAGACAGAAAAATAAACAGCTAAAAAATTTAAAACGTTAAGAACCCTCGGTTAATATTTTACCTGAACATACTTGAGTGTCACTCAAACGCTTGATCATATCCCGCACTTATGAAATATTGATGCGTTCTAAACGAGTTTATAGACCGGCCGCATGTAACGGGGTCGGGCCGTACTAAAAATAAACGTAAAAATTTTTTTAATCCTGCGCCTATAGCGTTTTTGCACGGGATCACGCGACAGTCGGCGACGGCCGCGTCGGCGATATTGCCTCCCTTGGATTATGACCTACATTTGATATGTTACCATCAATTTTTATGAGGAACGATATTTTGCTGTTTACCTACGTAGATTTTCTAAATATATGTATCAGACTAATAAAATTTTAGTACGTTTATTTTACGTACTCCGGCGTCCCGTGCAGGAGGGTACGCATCAATCTGGAAACTAATTTGCCTGTAAATTGTAGGGTGCGATGTTGTTTCAGCGAGGGGTGAGACTGGAATCATTAGCCGAGATTACCTTAAAACGTTATTCGACCTAACATTGGAGGGTGCAGAATAATCAAATTGTTATCACGAGACCCCACGGCTCGGGCCTCCTAGTTTCTTTAATGTCGTAACATATATGCTAAGACACGCTCTGCAGTGATATTTACGGCAAGTTCTGGGTGTTCGCGCTCTCGTTATAAAAAGGCAGCAAACTCCTAGAATGAACTTCCCTCTTTGATATTCACTCAGTTTTATGACATGTCCATTTTCCACATAAGCTTACGCATGTATCCCCGAAGGGGTAGGCAGAAGCGCACTAACGAACTACGACGTTTTGCTGAGCTTAGTTCCGACCCAGATGTAATAGAGGGCGATATGCTTTATATATCCTGTTTCGAATGAGGCTTAAAAAGTATTTTCAACGGCAGGCAGCGGTTTCGCTATGTCCTTATCGTTGCTGATGTCCATGGGCGGCAGTAACTACTTACCTACCATTAGGTGGGTCGTCTGCTCATCTGCCTTCTTAAGCCAATAATAGTAATAATAATAAAGATATATATAGTGTATTTTTATAGCTTCCTTGATGCAGCTGGTGACTAGCCAGTTCTGAAACGAAACGCTGCGGGAATGATTCGCTTCAAGATAATTATTTGTCTTGGAATCTGGGTATTATGAGACCGAAAGGCTCTTCGTGATACCTTCGACACGAAACTTGCAAGATTCTCTTGGGTCAGAATTATATGTATGACTGTTGGCTGTGTCTATATATTTTCTTTCTACCTGCGCTTATCCCACCTTAATGTGGGTTCGGCGCAACACACTTTTTCAAGCATGTTGCAAAGAGCATTTGGCTTCGTTTTTACGACCGGCCGCCTGCCTGACGTCAACCCCCTATGAGGGGTCCAGTCCCGGGCAAATTAAATTATAAAAATTACTTTGCCCGACCTGGGAATCGAACCCAGAGCCTCCCGGTCTACAGCCCATACATGCTGCCACTAGACCAAGGAGGCGACTTGGTACTTAGCTGTATCTATATATTTTATTAATAATCCTAAAAAGGCTAAAACCGAATCACGTGCACCTCCAGATAAATATTGATGTAAGAGATGTTTATGTTGTTATACCCTTTATATCTTGATTGTTCTGTTTAGTTTTTATGCCTGTACATATGTTTTAAGTAATACGGCTACTAAAGTGTATAAAAAAATAATAATCTTTGTAATCTCGGCTTTTCTTTTTGTTTCATTCCCGAACCGTGGACTGTGGAGTCTCGTAGTTATTAAGGGATTTTTGTATTACGGATTTGTATTAGATATAATGTATGTATCTGCATTATACCCATGTAGATTAAAGCACCGGTTCATATCGTATGCATACAAAATGCGCTAAGTAGTACTGAATGTTTTATGATTTCCCACTCCCTAAGGATGAATAATATCATTGTACTCCGAGATATTTTAAATTTTCTATGAGTGAGATGGAAAAAATATGTTTCTTTTACTACGTCTACGCCCATTATAATACGTTAGTGCATAACATATATTTTATGTAAGCTGCATTTTGTTTCATTTTATTAGGTAATTGTCATATTCTATTTGTACAGAAATTCTCATCTTCAATCTAAAAGTTCCATTTTCGTCAGAGGAGCATTCTCTGTTCTTCTGTACCTTTATCAAACTCCAATAACCATCGCCATATTTTACATTTTGTGACACTATATTTTTATTGAAATTTTAGGATAATTGTAATAGAAATCTGGATAAGTCTTTTCGGAAAACTTTATGCCTATTTATTAACTAACAATTTTTGTGCTCAATGACACATGTAACTATGGGCCTTACTTATAAAAACTTTTAGCTGAGCAAATGGTTAAGAAGAGTTTGTCACTTTATTCCTTGTTTGACATAGTTTGAAAATAAAAGGGACCGACTATTCTTAGCTATTTAATAATAATAATAATATTAGCCCTGTAATATTACTGTCCCACTGCTGGGCACGGGCCTCCTCTTCCAATGAGAGGGGTTAGGCCTTAGTCTACCACGCTGGCCTAATGCGGGTTGGTAGCTATTTGCTCAGCTAAAATATTTTTATTAGTAAGGCCTATATAGTAGGTACGGTCAGTGCCGACTAAGCTATCGGGCTATCGGCTCGCTATAAATGAGCGATGCACGATGTGTTAATCAAAACTGGGCCACTCCAGCCGAGATGTGGACAGCAACAACTCCTCTACAGATATTCCATAAATCGTATCTAGGCTTTACACGTGATCCAAGCTCCCAATAATTCACGTAACTAGCTCCCACGTCGGCTGCAGCTTGAAGTCGCATGATGCCCGCTAGAGGTACGTAATTGCATTGTGAAAATAACATTTGACGCGATACAATAAGATTATGCAATACTTATATTGTTCAATATGGATTCGTTCAGTGACTTCAATCTATTGCGTTATGACAGTGGTTTGATAGAGTGGTGCTTAGTTTATTGATGTGTCATCAAAATACTGAGCATGTATCATAATAATGACAAAGGGTACATATAACACGATTCCTACCGGCTTCCCTTTACCGAATTGCAATCCAATAAATAAGTATTATTTAGAAGAAGAAAAACATTGGCTTCCCTTTTGAAAATTTACACTGTTCGCCACTGTATCCTAAATTATTATTATTATATTATTCTTAGATGAATAAATGCAATCTACGGTCACAACATTATTGAGGATTATTTATAAAGTTTATAAAACACTGAAATAATATTGTGGTTACTTATCAACAAATTCAGGCTTTTTATATTGTCTTTGTTTAAAACTTATATAGTGTACATGTTTCTTCTCTGCTTCACCCAAGATTTATAAGTGGGTATTGGATTTAAAGTGCGGCAATTTTCGCTCGGGCGTGTTGATTTTCCTGATATAGAAAAAACCTACAGCGCAGCATGGTTCTACCACATAAACTCAACTGCATAACCAAATATCAAATAATTGACGAATCTATGCGAATCTAAAAAAATAACACAATTTAGAAACAAATTGAATAAACTAACTTTATTACAAGCTCCCCAACAGTCGCCCTCACGTAATAACCAAATGGTAGAGACAGTATGATTTAGAGAACATAAATCTGGTTAATATTTCCAAACAATATCTAATAAATTATTTATATATCACAGGCCTAAATACATAACAGTGTCAAGTGCTATAAATTAGAACGTCCTCCCACGCTTACGTGCAACGTGTAATCACAAACGAACTGAGACGATAAAATAGGCCAATCTGCTTGGATGGTTATAGAAATAGGTATGTATATCATAATAGGCCAGTATACCATTCTAACAGGCACTAACATCCCTGACGTTTTGCGAGCATACAGTTTTTACAAATCGAGAAGATTCTGAATTCGTTAGTTTTTATGTACCTAGTATGTTACTCGATATCTCCGGTAAATGTGTGGTGGTGACCGGTGGCCCAATTCCCCTCTACATTCCCCAATCCTTATTTCCCTCCTTTTAGGTTGGCAAGGCATCCATGATTCTTTTTGTCGTTTGCCAGTCTCCGATATAGAAAAAAAGTTCAAAGTTCTTTTTGTTTTTATAGAGCTTGATACGGGGATTGGGCCCATATGAATTTAGTGAAGATCGAGCGAATTTTAAGTCGATTTAAGTATTTAAACTTGCTACAACATCTATTTTTTGGAACATATAGGTACATTGTACATGATAGTAATAAATACAAATATGAATTACGCTGTTTATTACGTCACCGTTCACGACGGCCATTACGAGGTACAAGCTATGAGAGCAATAATCAGATTTTCCTTATACACCCTCACTTTGTCACATAAATATTTTTAATTTTTAGTTATCTTTTTAAGGACATGGTTTCTTTTGTATTATTTTCATGCATACACAAGTTACTTACAAAATCAGACAGACTACCCTGTTATGGATACAGAATTACAATAGGTTACTTACTACGTGTAACGTGTTATAGGTGCATTGTAACGAAAACAAAACAACGCGACGGTTGAACAATAGTGTACAAAAACAGATATAAAAACATACCCACAATACACACACATGCACAGTTACAACTTACAACACTGGTTTGAAACCAGCTTTCTCTGTACTTCGAACGGAGTCGGAGCAAGGACCGCTTGCAGCGACAACCCAAATAAGTTTTGACTTTATATTCATTTGAATTTGATGCGAAAGATAGATAGGATAAACATACTTTTGACTAAACTTAAGTAACTGGCTACCATAAATAAAATTAACACTTCAAAGTTGACAATATAAAGATAACATTATCACAAAGTTAAAGTTTGTTGGTACCTACTAAGTATGTAACATAACTCTATGGTCCACCATAGACAAAAATTGTAGAAATACCGTATTTTGTGTAATGTTTTTGTGCAGAAGACGCGGCTTTATAACTACATTTTTAGTGAAATACTCTTACTACTAGTCGTCAACTCTTTAGTTATTTTTAAAACAAACGGCAAAAAGCAAATTGAAAACATCATAAATCAAAAGGTTATTGTCATTCACAGCTTCACTTGAATATTGAGAAGTGAGTGTCACCTTTGCAGTATTTCTCAGAACGGGTTTGAAAGTACTTATCGATAAAACTCGTGTTGACCTTTTAACGACACGAGAGTTCGTGTAATCGAATTATTGTAACTGGCTGCGGTTATGTTTTCCTGTTGTCTGTATTAATATACTATAATTTCCAAATATAAAAAAATGAGAGCAAAAACAACTTTAAGGAGGAGCAGAAATAAAACTATTACAAAAAGTATAAAAAAGTGTGATTGAATTTATGAACCTTATTGCTGTACCACAATACTAGTATATTGTACGTTAAAAATGAATTGATTTGTAAATTAATCCATATACGTTTTAGTAATGAATCGACGTGATTTTTGCATAGATACATGTTAACTTAAAGGCCGTAGATTGACACAGGTACTTCCACGCGCGGAGTTGCAATTAAAAGTTAGTAATATAAAGTCAATCATCAATCAATATATGTACGTACAATAACGTCGCATATGTGCTCTATTACGAGCTATAGAGATTTATGAACATAGCCAGCAGGCAGTAGGCACACGGCCGCGACATATAACAATGTCAAACAAAGCATTGCATAAATTACGTGATCTCGTGTGTGATGTGTCACAAGGACTATATATTTAATAGGACAACGTCCCGTGTCCCCAATTCAGGCAGGTTGTGAAGGTCAATGAGTTCACTCATGTCATGACATAATGAAAGGATATATGAAAATATTGCAATGAAGCTGACTGTGAGAGTAATCAAATCCAGTCACGTGGGTGTCGGACCACGCAGCCAGGTCAAGCAATGATTATAATGTGATTTAGATTGATACAATAATAACCTTTCGAGAATACACTACGTATCTACTGTCTACATTTACCTATAATATCTGCTTATCTATATAATAAATAACACCCAACAGTCACACACATAGTCCTGACCCCCCAGTAAGATACGAGTCTTGTGTCGTGGGTATCAGGAACTACGAGGGACTTTCGGTCTCACAACACCCAGACCCGAAATAAATATCTGTGGGCCACACAAACATTTGTCTCGGTGCGGGGATCGAACCCGCGGCCTCCCGCTTCACAGCCGGCTACTCGCCCGCTGAGCCACGGAGGCTGTCAATATATAATACTGGGAGTAGTTTTAACGCAAAAAATAATATTTATTATAGGAGAATTTCTTTAACCGCCTCGGTGGCATAGTGGTACTGAGTTCTCGGGTATATCCGCAGGTTGGGCAAAGAGATATTGGGATTTTCCACTCACTATCAGCCCGGAGTCTGGAATTTGTGCTCGATATAGCGATAGATTTGCCATCTATCACATCTTGGACGGAAATGAGCTCGGCGAAATGTTCTCTAGTTCACCTTTGGCTATCTCTTCGGGGATACAGGCGTGAGTCTATGTATATACCTATGTATGTATGAATTGCTTAAAGTTGCGTATTTCTAAGGCCGCGGACACGAACTCAGCGGGAGCGGATTGGAGCGACGGTGGCGCAGCGGCGCAAAGAGTGGCGCGGCGTGACGATCGGTCAAGGAATACGTTGCCGCGCCGCGCCGCCGCTGAGTTCGTGTCCGCAGCCTTATGTATTTATGAAATGTTCTTGTAGTTTATAGCACATAAAACTATGTATTTTTACTCTACAGATGATATGGGTAAAACAGCTATTGCGTACTTCTCATAAACACGAAATAAATTTTAATTACCATTAGTGCCGCTATATCAATTAATGTTGGATTTAATTATCATGACTGCAGTGGACTACAACTGTCTAGGCAGGCACAGTAGGCAGAGACCGGTTGGGCTATAAATCACTGACTATAGTTTGGTGCCAGCCGAGCTCGACGGCAGGGCTGTCACCTCAAAAAATATTTTAAACTTTTCCTAGAATTATTTATATCCATAAGTTAGACATTTATGAGTTTGAAATTGTCGTAGTATTTACAGCAGTATAAAAACGTATATTTATTCTTTACCTTACTATTTAGCACTGTCATTACTGTGGTTATGCCTTCCTTAATGTGTGGGTAAATGTAAGTATTTTGGATTAAGCTTTGGTTAAATACTAAAATATTATGTTTTATAAGTATTAATGCTCATCAACCCTATGTGTGGGGCAGCTGAAAGCGCAGTCGATTGTGACCGATGGTAATCGATTTATTTTTAACGGACTCGCAATTTCGACACAGAAATGTCTTCAAATATTTCAATTTTGATTTAAAAAGGAGTAATAGGTATTTCAATTTTAGTTCGGCTTTGATCGTTTTGTAGCTCAACCATAATATTTTTTATTAGTATCATAACTAGTTTATTATTTTATTATGGTGGACAGACGACCTGAGCCAGATCTTTAGTCTTCCCATTGGTCAGGTGGCAGCATATATATTGGCTAGAACTGCCGAACCGTTTTTAAAAACTTAACTGACCAACTTCCAACTTGATCCGATCGTGACCAAATTTATATGGCACTACCCTTGAAATAAGCTCTATCGAACACAATAACTTTGACAATCGGTCCACATTTGGCGGAGATATCGCGTAACATACATAAAAAAATACAGACGAATTGAAGACCTTCGCCTTTTTGGAAGTCGGTCGAAAAAGTGAATTTCTTTATGGCGTAGACCGCTAAACGAGCAGGTGGGTCACCTGATGGTAAGTGTATTGTAGACATAACTGTCAACAGCATAGCTATACCACTCAAACAAAACATATTACATTATTTAGTAAACATAATAATTAGTCATGTAGCGCCATCTGTTGGCTTATAGGAAAACTTTAATAACCCTTTGTATGCAACGTGGTGCTCCGTGGTAAGTTGAAACTCGAAACCACATGAAACAATGCTCTATAATTAGTACCGGGTTTTAGCACGCTCGGTAGATGGCGCTGGTAGTAATCTCACGCTTTTGGTAGAGAGCCGACTCTAGTACTCGTATTTAGAATCAAGTAAAAGCAAAAGTAACTATTTATGAACGGGTTTTTCTTCACAATTAAACTAAAGTCTATCATAAATGTTAGGCGTGACTGCCTGCCTCGATGGCGTGGTTGTATTTCGGTACGACTACCGTCCTGATGTCTCGGGGTCGATCCCCGGGTCGGGCAAAGTGATATTGGATTTTTCCATATTCGCTCGGAGTCTGAAATTTGTGCCCGATATGGCGATAGGCTCGCCCCCTATCACATCTGGGACGGAACTAAGCTCGGAGAAATGTGGGTGTAATTAGTTCGCGAGTGCCTACCTCTTCGGGGATACAGGCGTGATCTTATGTTATAAATGTTAGGACGTTCCTCAATTAATATGAATGTAAGTTTTGGGTAGAGCCCCCCTCCAGCTAGGCACGGTTCTCCTCCACTCACAAGGACCGTGTTTCATATAATACGCAAACATAGGGCCTTACTTATAAAACACTTAACAGTTTAGCTGAGCAAATGGCTAAGAATAGTCTGTAACTTTTTCCTTGTGTAACATTGTTTGAAAATAAAGCCCCTTACTTATAAAAATATTTGAGCGCTGCTTATCTTTATACCATAGGTTGTCCCTTTCATTTCTAAACAATGTAACGCAAGGAAAAAGTGTCAGGTTATTCGTAACCATTTGCTCAGCTAAAAATGCTGTTTTAAGCAAGGCCCAAAAGGGACAGAATATTCTTTACCATTTGCTTAATTAAACTGCTTTTATAAGAATGGCGCATTATATTCTAATTGAAGTTGCGGAGACAATCCTAACCAGGTCAAAAAACCCTAAGTTTAATCGATGATTTGTTTTCCTAATGTTGTTATTTCATTACCATCGTCATCATCATTAGCCACAAGACGTCCACAGCTGGTCATAGCCCTCCCCCAAAGATTTCCATGTCGACCTGTTGATAGCCGATGGGTCAGAAAAGTTCTCGAGTGGAGACCACTTACCGGCAAGTGCAGCATTGGACGTCCACCTGCTAGGTGGACAGACGACCTGATAAAGGTCGCAGGAAGTCGCTGGATCTTGTTATTTATTGTTCCTAAATAGGGTCACATAATAAGCTAGAGCTAGTGACAGTGAGGCATGTACGGGTGAAAATGGTAACCCAATATCTACGGAAGCCACTAAACCAATTCACCTATAAACCACTGACCGCTCACACGTTTCAAATATTTACCATTATTCTGGGTAAATTGTAATATTGATTAGCTATATTTTTACTGCAGAATGAAGATGTTTTCATTTAGTCTGTATATTTTTTAGTATTACCGATAACTCCGAGAGGCGTGGACCGATTTAGATGTTTTTTTTTATTTGAAAGATTATTATTATATTATAGAGAGACTGTCAAACGGTCGTTTGGGTCAACTGATGGTAAGTGATATCCACCGTCCACAGACACCCAAGACACAAAAAGAATCATGGATGCGTTGCTAACCTAAAAGGAGGGAAATAAGGATTGTGAAAGGGAGTTGGGTCACCGAAATCGCACTCGGCGAACGAAACCTGACAGCGAGCTGCTTTTTCGTCAGTTTTCTGTGAGGCAGTGGTATCAAACCGGTCGAGCCGGTCCATTTCTGGTATAGACGTAACTGGCGCATAGCGTAGCTCTGCCACTCAAAAATTATACTGATCATACGAAATGAATAAGCATTCTGGCACTTTATGTAAAATCTTAGGAGTTATTAATTACGCTATTTAGCCACGGTTCTACCATGTAAATATTAATAAGACAAGAACTTAGTAACAGAATTTCAAACGGAAATCTAATTGAGGAACCACTTCATTTCTTTAAAATAAAACTGCTCCTGTACATAGCATAGGTTTATATTTTGATAAAATATAAAATTGAAACCTGACAAATTATTTTTGTTTGTCCAGCTGCAGATAATAAACCGTTTATAACTTACCAATAGTATAAGTAAGTAATACACCATAATATCATAATATTCTTCAATATTATTTACTTTTAACGACTTATTTCAAATTATTTCGGCTAGTATTCCTGTTGATCAGACGTAGCTCAGTGCCCAAACCCAGTCTCTACATTTAGGATCACTTGACATTCAATAAGCTAGTCCGTCAATTACAGTATAGGCACTGAAGATACAAGGCCCGTGTTATAGATATCTAGAGTCCAATTTTACACTAAGTGTAGGGATAGAATTCATACGAGTTGAGATGTTCGGTCACGGCACACGCGCGCCTCTCGTACCTCATGTGTGCGACAAACATTAATTAAAACCAAATAATAACCAAATAGTATCTATTTGCACAAATGTGACAGTGGATATAATTATAAAATAAGCATTTGGTGCTAGAATTGTGAAACATAATCGTATGAGTAACAATTGTTATTAATTTCTTTGCGTCCATTTTTCACAAGAGAAAGACCTTTTCATAACAAAATGAGTGCAAAGTACGGTGCTACGGACTTGAATGGGAAAATCACAGAAGATCAAAAGGAAATAGCTCTAGATACGGATGTAAAGTTAAGGTAAAGTTCAGAAATTCGGTTAGAAACGTCGTTCATTATCCAATACTGTGCAAATTCACTTACGTGCAATTTACCCAATTTGCGACAACCGGCGTAGAATTAGAACACAAAACGGAAATTTTTTACCCTCGTTCAATGGCACTAACTTGTGGTAATCGCTCGGGAATATTCTTTTTGCTAACAATCTAGGTTTTATATGGCATTCTAAAACTATACACTAGTAAGTAGGTATATAGAAAACAGACCCGATTCACTCATAAATATCTATTCAATACTAATTCAATAAGTACCTATAACATATTATGGGTCTTTGATATTGAATGGAAACGCATTGAAAAGACTTTTATTACATTACTATAATTAATTAGAGGCTTCAGTAACTATTTTATTATTATCCATTGATGTTCATCTGCGGCCCACACACCATTGAAATTATTATATCTTCAAATCGGCAACCAACAGGATGTATAGGTACTTAATTTTATACAATATATTCTTAAGATTTTTTCCCCCAGGTCAGACAGACGGCTAGGTAAAAACCAAAACCAAATCCTGTCTGCAAGATGGTCCAAAACTAAAGTATGTTGCGCTTACACATCACATTGAAGTGTGGGGTAAGAGCAGGTGGAAAGAAAGATATTCTTAAAATACTATATTTTATTTTAACGAAATCCCATTATACTTAGGCGATCATTTCTCTCATGGCAATAGAGAGAAAATAACAATAATTCTGTCAAATAATCTAAGAATTCGGTACTACAATTTAATAATTTACAATTGATATCTTATGACGACAGATCTCAGTCAAATTCTTACGTGTGTTGTACAACGAATTCCATCTAAATGGGACTTCTTCTACAGTGTTCGACCGAGACTCCGATGGTGGCGTTTCAGCCAGAATGTGCTCTACGGGCTGGGGCACGTATACAACGACCTCTGCGCCGCCATGTGGTTCTCCTACATGATGCTGTTCTTTCAAGCTGTGCTCGACATGAGGGCCGTTGTCGCTGGAGCCATGTTACTCTTAGGTGAGCAAGCCTTAAATCTGTATATATAAAGGATGAAACTGACTGGCTGACTGACCTATCAGCGAACAGCCGAAACTATTCGGCATCTATAACGGCATCTTTTATGACGTAGGAGAGCTCTAATAAAGGATAAAGAGGGGTTGACGTCAAACAGGATAAGGGCAGGTGAAAAATGAGATGAGAAAGAATGAGATAAACCTGAAATTATGAGTTATTAAGTGATTACACTAAACCTGATGGGAAATAAAAAGTACTTCAAATTATATCCACATCACTCACATTGTCATTCTTTTTAAGAGTTTTATCGCGTAGGCACATTTCATTGTGTTATCTTTCGTTTGAGTGGTTTAGGCTATTAATATTGGCGCGTATTTTCACACTTGAAGGTGGCAGAATTGTTCAGAAGGACTGAGCCTTATCCCCAAAAATTAAACAATTTATGGTGTTCTTCTTTATAATACAATTTTATAGGTATAATGCAAAACTATTTTATTTCAACAAATGAGATGAAACGAACGCATGCCATGAAGATAACATAATATTATAGGTTAAGTCTCACATTTCCAAAATTTTAACTTGGCTTGACCAATCACTGTCTCAAAGAAAACCGACGTAAAGGGTAACTCGCTGTTACGTATGGTAAGCGAGATTCCCCGTGGCTCAAATTATCTCTCCCAAATTCCCAATCAATAGGGATTCGTTATCTAAATAGTGACGGACGGCTCGGCCTCTGGTGGCCGAGACGCTTATGTAACATATATACCTGATGCCTCCAACGGTTTAAAGATTGCTAGGGATATCACTTACTATAAAGTGACTCACCTGCTCGTTTGCAGACTTCTATATATAAATCGTTATAGATAAATAAATCTAATAGAGATACAAGACTATGTTTGTACAAAATGAGATTTGTAACACTATTTAGGATGGTAACAAAAATCGACGGAAAACATACATGGTGATAATAATGTAATAAATTATTTTACATAATGAGGTGTTATAATTAATCTTCAAGAATATAATATTTCTTCGATAAAACCTTAAGATAACTTTTATCTTGTATGTTTTGTGTCCCATGAAAGAAGCACATTATGTTTAGAAAATTAGAATTTCCTGCAACATTTCTTGATCGGCCATGTTGCCATGCATTATCTGCTCAACAATGACATTATGTGGCTGCGACTTCCTACTTACTTGTACAATAACATAATGTCGTGCGTGCAGCGTGCGGTGCGCCCACTATTTATGCATAATGTATAACACTTTTACTATGTAACAGTAATTGTCACAAATTACACTTTGTGGTCATTTTATTGTTATATGAATATAATTGATTTATGTTAACTATTTATATTTCAGGCCAAGTGGTAGATGCGCTCGCCACGCCAATCGTAGGCGTGTTTGCAGATAAATATGGCACTAAGAAATTATGGCATCTAATTGGTATGTAACTTATGAATTTAGTTATAAAAATAACAGAATATGGTATAAACTATAAATTCTATTTAAAATGGTCACAATAATACAATTGATTGAACTGTTTAATTTCAGGATGTGTACTAGTGACGGCAACATTTCCATTGTTGTTCGTGAGATGTTGGGGCTGCTGGGTTACGGACGATCCAGATTACCTATTATGGTGGATGCCCTTGTACTACGCAATCCTCATAGTTTTCTTCCAGATCGGTTGGGCAATCGTACAAATTTCGCATCTCGCTATGATTCCATCAATAACAGATAACTTGCAAGTTCGTTCTGAACTAACCTCTATAAGGTAAAGTGAAATGAATAGCATGAAGTAACGAGAGGATCAGTTTACGTTCGTAGTATTTCAAGTAAAACTTTCTTTTTCAGATATATGGCTTCTGTGATATCGAGTTTGACTGTTTATCTCATAACGTGGATGGTATTAAGAGCGACAAACTACAGCACATTCATCGGGCCCACGGACGATTATAAATTTAGGGTAATTGTTTTATTAATATCTTTAACGATTATTTATCGATTATGGATGGAAATTCATAATAGTCATAGAAATATGTATGTTGTTTGTAACTAGATCCAATAAAGGTTAACAACAGATAGTACCTATCTTTTGCATGTTCATTTTGTATAATCACCAAGAGTACTTACTACGGGTACTACGGTAGAATCAAATCTGTTTTTTTCTTTCGACGCCTCGAAAGAGTAGTGGTTGCACCGGATCCGCTGGCCTTCCAACCCAGTTCAGATATAAGTAGGTATGTTAGATCCATAGGAACTAAGCTCGCCGAAATGTGGGTGTTCTAGTTCGCTAATGCACGTCTGCTAACCCTTCAAGAATACAGGCGTGAATTAATGTTATACCAGGCAGGACCCTAACAAATTACACACACCGATATATCGGCTAAAGTGACCTTTTTCATTCTTCTTTGTTCTTAATTCCTCTACGTTGATCCTATCCTATACTTACTATTCTATTATTTTCTATACTATGTTTTTTATAGCAGTGACTGGCAAATGAGCAGGTGGGTCACCTGATGGTAATTCATCGCCCATACACACCTGTAATACCAAGAGAATCTTCTTTCTTCTTCTTTATTTAAAAAAATATGGCCTCCATCAAAGTTTGATGATTTTGCCAACGACAGTGTATATAAAAAGTAAAAACATAATGCATTCAACTTAGATTATCCTAGCGTTCAAAATTGTTCAAAAATCAAATCCGAAGTCAAATGTCAGTCCTACCAAGAGAATCGCGGATACGTTTCTTGACCTTAATGGAGGAGAATAGGGATTCGGAAGGGGAGGGTAGATTTGGGCCACCAGAAATTTCATTTACTGAACGAAACTTTATAGCGAGCTGCCACTTTACGTTGATTTTCTATGACACAGTGTTATCAAACCGTTCGAGACGACCCATTCGAGCTGTAGTCGTTAGGTACCTACAGTCTGTGCTCTACTGTCTACTACGTAGCTCTGTCACTCAATCTCATTTTATTTATTCCAGGATGTTTCGTTGATAATCTCAGGAATAGGCGTCGTAACATACACAATATTTCATATATTTTTTAAATTGAGATCACCACTTGACCAAAAGTTAAATGGTATACCAGCTGCTGTAAACTCGACTCCACACACAAATGATGATAGTGAATCATTGAAGCTGCCAGCAAAGTCGAAAATTATGCATTTTTTACGAATGCCGTTGCTATATCAAACTAGTTTATTGTAAGTATGGTTTTATAAGCATTTTCTCATATGATAGGTACAAAAACACTATGGATGTTACGTGTTAACATCTATTGTTATATCTACTACGATTATGCAACTGACCATGACAGTGGCGGAGCGGCCCAGTAGCCGGCTGAGAAACGAGAAGCCACGGCCCAGGTTCGATTCCCGCACCGAGAAAATTTTTTGTGGCCCAGATATTTGTTTGTTTTTGGGTGTTCTGAGACCGAAAGTCTCTCGTAGTATCTGATACTCACGATACAGATTACACCTAGTGTGGAGTTAGGACTATGTGTGTGACTGCTAGGTGTATTTATTTATTTATAACTATAGTACCCTACGGCAGACTTCGTTCATATAAGTAGGTACTTAAATACCTAATTACCTATAGACATTGACAGCCTCCATAACGTTGGGGGAGAATACGTATGTGAAATGAGCTTATGAGCTCAGACAATTCTGTCAAAATGGTTAGTAGTTACGATCACGGGTCACCCTTGGACGTCAGCATTGCCAGTGGTAGGACAAAGTCACTGTCCACCATGAAGTCATAGATTCCGCACGCAAACTACAATCACGCCATCGAGGCAGTCCTCTGTCTACCTACTTTTAGATGTTAAATAATAACCCTTGTTTTAGGTATGTTTTCTCTCGACTGTACTGGGCTTTAAGTCTGGTGTACGTCCCTTTGTTCTTGGAAGAACGTCTGTCGGTGAACCCGAGCGCGGGATCTGAGTTAGTTGCCAGCGTCCCGTTGGTTCTCTACATATCGTCGTTCTTTTTCTCGCTCCTTCTTAAGAGCAAAATCAACAACTGTGGTCATCAGGTAACGCTTTACCGTATATATTACAGGCTGTATCATTGCATTTCGTAAATTTTCATTTTCGGCTATAATTCAGTACCTACCTACTTACATATTCTTGTCATGGACGTGTATTGATGTTCGCAGCTGAATTGCTGTTGATGAGTAGTAACGTAAGTAATAAGAAAATAAAACCTCTAATGCCAACTTTAAAACATTTGTGCTCCATCTTATGAAAAATCATTGCCCCCATCTAGGTATGTTCAGATTTATTTTTACTACACCCTACACTTTGTTACTTAATAAAGGCAGAATCGCTACATGGATTTGGATGTTTGCACAGAGATATAGTTAGTCTTGAATAGCCCAAAATATTTTCCCAGAAAAATTTAAGGTTCTCGTGGTATAGAATTTCCACCCAATCGAAGAAGCGGGCAACAATTAGTATGATAAAGTTCCCTGAAAAGGCTCCATATATTGAACGTAGGTACTTATAGGTATTTTTTTTGCTTAGTGAACATTACGATCTGGTGGACTGTCTGCCTTCCATGATCCAATAAAAAAAAAACACCTATTTAATCGCCTCGACCTCAACGCTTCAACGTGATAACTTGTTCATTTGCAGGTGGCGTATCTAGTAGGAAGTTTTTTGAGTCTGATCAGCAGTTTGTGGATCGCGTTAGCTATTGACCCACATGCGAGCATAGTGCAAATATACTTGGTTGCTACTCTAATAGGTAAGTTATTTGGAGTTATTTATAAGCTGCTATAGGTAGCTTTTATCCGCGGCTTTACCCGCGTAACGCGTCCAAGTAGATTGAAAAGTAGCCTAGGTTTAATTGGGAAACGCAAAAGGTCTTCCAGCTCTTGGAATATCGGTCATTGTACAAAACGTCATACAGCAAGGTCACTACGACGGTTTTATATTGCAGTAGTATATAGGTGTCTGGGTACTTTACAAAGTCTTCGTTAAGTCCGCCAATTCAAGACATTACTTGCAAATGTGGCTTGGCAGCAGAAACAGGCTATGTCGTATATTTAATACATTCTGAGGGTTCGATTCCCGCACCGAAACTAATTTGGGTGCTGTGAGAACTAATCTCTCGTAGTTTCTGACACACGACTCAAAGTATTGATAAGAGTAGTGTGTTATTGTTTTTCTTTTGATTTCGCAGGTGCGGGAAGTTCGATAACATTGGTATCTAGTCTCTGCGTGACTGCGGATATGATTGGACCCCACTCACATCAGGGAGCTGCAATATATTCCATAGTCACATTTGCAGACAAACTTGTGACGGGCATTGCAGTCGTCGCCATTGAAAATTAGTTCGTATATTATTATACTTTCTTTCTACCTGCTCTTGTCCCAGCTTAATGTGGGGTCGACGCAACGCACTTTTTCAAGCATGTTGCAGGAACAATTTAGCTTAGTTTTTACAACCGGCTACCTACCTAATGTCAACCCCATCCATAGATGGGGGATCCAGTCCCGGGCAAAATATATTAGAAAGTCGATTCGCCCGACCTGGGGATTTAGCCCAGAACATTCCGGCCCATGGTATTTATTATTTTAATCTCATACTTAAATAACCGCCTCCGAAGCCCAGCTAGCGAGTACTCAGCTGTGAAACGAAAAGCCGCGGACTTGGTTCCAGCACTGAGACAAACGTTTATGATCCATTGAGATTATATTTCGGATCTGTGTGTTGTAGGTCCGTACATAAGTTCCTTGTATGTAGTTCCGGATACCTTGGATATTCGAAGACGATATGTGTGAATTCAAACATCGCTAAATTGTATTCATTATAGTAGGACTACCTATACTTAGTAGTTGCGATTTGCGAAGTATGTTGAAGTCCACTGAAATTTGTCAAGTAGAATTTTCAGTCAGTTTGGGATGCAGTGTTACAAATTTTAAACACTGATTTATTTTATCTAAAATTAAATCGCGAGGGGTTGACGAATTACATAATAGCTGCTTTAGATACGTTCGGAGAAAGAGGCACTTGGCTAATGGCTAATAATTCATGAGCGGTTAAACCTGCCTAGCTTGCATGCGTGTCACGATATATCTCGATAACCGACTGCAGGGATCTTGTCTACATGTTTTTGACAATATTGTATCAAAATAAACGAGGACGCATGTTAGTGCCCGTAGACAAATAGGGTAAACTGGTTAAAACACGACAAAAAGCGTAGATAAAATTTTCTCGCGGCGCACATGCTAACTCGATTACTTACTCGTGATCTAAACTGAATTAAACAGTATGTGTATTTTTTCATATTTACAGCAAATGCGAAGATGAATCAGATTGTCCCCAATACTACAGAGGCGTATTGACTTATGCGTGTGGAGGAAGCGCTGCTCTTGGAATTCTGTCCTTGTCATTAACAAAATTAACATTTGAACGAAAGCCTCGGACATAGTAAACAATACTTAATATTATAAATGCGAAATTATCTCTATCTACTACGTATTAAACCACTGAAACGATTTTGTGTGAAGAGCGCTTGAACCCTAAGAATTAGGGAAGGACGTAGGCTACCTTTAGCCTCAAAAAAATAACAGGGATGACGCGCCTAACAAAATTGTATCCGCAATCACGCAAATCACCTTCTGCCAATATAAAGGGAGTGATTACAGAAAACCTATCGAGTGGCCGCAGCCGCGAGCAAAATCTAGCGGAAAATAGTTAAGTGTATAGTAAGCCTACGAAAATATTAAAACCGATGCTTTGGTATTACCGATACCGATATACCGATGTTTATAGTCGGATTGCTAATTAAACGGAGTAAACTGACAGATCGAAATGTCACTTTCCAAAATAATGTTGCTTACTTTCAAAACATAGGGATTGATCCAGTTCAATTTTTATCACTCAAAGAAAAAATAACTCAGCACTAGCTTGCAAATTTCGAATTTTTTTGCGCATTTTTAGAAATTTCAGCTTAACCCTTCGACTAAATGTCTGTGTAAATAATTTTGCGTAAATAATCACAACAGATACACGAAATTATAACAATGAAAATTACAAATACTATTTTTGTTATTTGAGAAAAATTACGTTCGGCACATTCGTAGTTTTTGTAAGTTTTGTTTATAATGAACCATGACTATAATTCCAGTAGATATGCCATAACTTAGCATGCAGTAATTTACTATTACAATAATTCAGTAGACATGCAGTACTAATTACATATTATGCAGGAATTACGATTTTTAGTTGGAGTTTAGAAAATGAAAGAATGAAATGGTTCACTGAATTGAAATGTTTAAAATATCTTGATCTTTTTACCGCAGCACTATTTAAATTTTATGAAAAAGTGGCAACATCCGAAATGTCAGTTTACTCCGTTTAATTAGAAATCCTACTATAGGTATCAATTGACAGCCTCCGTGGCGCAGCGGGCGAGTAGCCGGCTGTAAAGCAAGAGGCCGCGGGTTCAATTCCCACATTGAGACAAATGTTCGTGTGGCCCACAGTTATTTGTTTCAAGTCTGGGTGTTGTGATGGTTGATAGGTTATACTTAGTATGGGGTCAGCAGTAGGTGTGTGACTGTTGGTGTATAAAAAAAAAGATTCAGTCGCCGCGCCGCGCCGAGTGGAATAATTTATTCAAATTCAAAAGTGATAAACATTGAACACTGAACTATAAATAAGTGGAATATTTGGACCACCTCTATGGTGCACGGGCGTGTACCCAGATGTAAAACGAGAGGCCTTGGGTTCAATCCCTGCAAGAGACAAATGCGTGACCCACAAATAAATCTGGTTCCCGTCTCAAAATGTATATCTATGCCGAAAGGAAACCACCTTTTCGTGTAGGTCTTTTCTTTCTACCTGCCCTTATCCCACCCTAATGTGGTGTGCGCAACACACTTTTTCAAGCATATTGCAGAAAGGATTTGGCTTAGTTGCCGGCTACCTGTCTGACGTCAACCCCATCTGAGGGATCCAGACCCGGACAAATTAAATCAGTAAAGTAGCTTTGCGCGACCTGGGAATCGAACCCAGGACCTCCTAGTCCACAGCCATACATGCTGCCACTAGACCAGGGAGGCGACTATGCGACCTTTTCGTGTAGGTATTGATGAAAATGTTACTAAATATATAATAAAAGATTTTTACATTTTTACCCTCAACACATAATGGCAATATGAATTATTGTAAATTTATACTAGGTAAATGTTGAAAATAAAAAATAACGTGTGACTAAGTTTGTTTTATTGCACTTAAATTAAATACGTCTAAAAATGGATCATAATAATATCTGTATCTGTCGTTTACTGCCTTGAGTTGTATGACTATGTTAACGTAATGCTTTCGACATCTATCGGTAGTCTTTTTGAGCTGTCTCATTTGTTTCACTCTTTCTGTTTCTGTCATAGGTGCCTCTATATACAAATTATATATTTTATCACATTTTTCCACTAGGATACTAGCATCAGCCAAGCTACATGTTTCTGCGTGCGTATCTTCTACAATATGAATATTTTCCAAAGTAAGACATTGACTAAGTGATGAAAATAAATTTTTAAAATCAATTCTTCTATCAACTAGTCGAAAATTCTTCAAACGATTACTCAAATGTACACTTCGAGATATGGGCAATGCACATGGCGATACAGATGTTGCTTCCACATTTAATGTTGCCAAATTAATGCAACAACTGAACAAAACAATGAAAAATTCTGCACTGTACCGAACAATTCCACTCAAACTAAGATATGTTATTTTATTTAGATAATCACATTTACTACTTAAGGTTACAGTATTTTTTAAATACTCCTGAAAGATAATACTTAACATAATTTTGTCTTTTTGTTCAAATAGAGAATCGTAATTTAAAATAACAGTTGGATTTGCCATCCTTCTTTTTGGAGCATGCGGATCATGATCGTAAAGTTGAACGGTGTCATGATCTGTATCTGTTTTGGGTAGTGTATAAAACCAATCACATTTTGATGATACAGGTCCCTTATCCAAAGTACAGTAAGCTGGGAAGTAATTCTTTATTTCATAATACAATTTATTAAAAAAACTATTCTCAAAATTGTTTGTATTTTTATTCCAAAGCATTATGGATATATTTCCAAATAACGGTTTATCTAACTCAGTTACAATTTCTGGATGTATATTAAAGTTTTTACTAAAAAATGTTTTAAATATTGGTGACACAAACACATTACAATTATTAATATTCAACATAGTTGTAATAATATATTCATAGTTCCTTAAGTTCAAATTCAGTAAGAATGGAATGGAATTTACATTTTGATAATATTTATTTTTTTCTCTCCAGTTTAAGATACAAATATTACAATGATTGAATTGTAAGCTTTGTTTTAAGTCATGAAGATTTATGGGTGTGTGATTTGTAGTAATTGCATAATTGGATTCTGATACAGAAAACTTCAGACAGTTCAAATAGCACTCACTTAAGATAAAGAGGGGTAGGGAACTGTTCAAGAGATTGCAAACAGAACCAACAAAGTGAACATTATCAAAATTTTTAAAAATATCTTTACATTGCACCATTCTGCTATCTGTAATTGTTGTCATACCAATTTTACCAAATACAAAGTTTAAACTTACGTTCTTAATAGTAGAACACGATTGGTAAATTTCTACAAAATCAATCATACTTAAACTAGTGTATGAGATATCTAAAGTTTTCAAACACTTTAGTCTTTTCATGACTGGCAGCAGGGATGACTTGCTTAAGTTGTGAATCCCACATAAGTTTAGTTCTAGCAAATGAGCTGAAATATCTTTAAAGAAATCCAACTTCAAAGTGTGTGATGTTGCCAATGTGTTCATGTGTATATCTAATTTTTTTACCACACCTTGTAAATATAAATGTCTCAGGTATTTACAAGTGTTGTACACATTCTGCATTGACGCTGCATCCAATAGCCTAATGATAATAATTAATACTTCTTCAGGAAGATCTATTAGGTTCATCATTTCACCTAAAACAAAAAATAATGTTTAATTTCACATACAAATGTAGTATGATCAAATAGTGACTTGCAGCTCGGCCTCCGGTGGCCAAGACACTTATGTAATATATATATGTATGTGCCGCCTTCAATGGGTTAATAAAGTTAGGTATGTAATTAAGCTTTTTTTTCTTTCTACCTGCGCTTATCCCACCTTAATGTGAGGTGGGCGCAACACACATTTTCAGACATGTTGCAGAGGGGTTTGGCTTAGTTTTTACGACCGGCTGCCTGCCTGACGTCAACCCCCTCTGGGGGATCCAGTCTTGGGCAAATTAAATAAAAAAATTCACTTTGCCCAACTTGGGAATCGAACCCACAACCTCCCAGTCAACAGCACATACATGCAGCCACTAGACCAAGGAGGCCACTAGACTAGGTATGTTATTAAGCATTCGGGTGAAAAAATTCTAATAAGTGAGCTGTTCAGGCATCTGTGTGCAGATGTCACACCATATATAATAATTTTTATTAAGCTTAACAAAGTTTTCCCTTTCCTACATAAAATTAAATAACTTAGCCTACAAGCAGAGTAATTAAGTAGTCCTTTTTTCAATTAGTTTATCAAAAATACAATGTTTTACACTAGTTGCGTGTTGCTACCAAAATTAAAATTGTAAGTCAAAATTACGTACAATGATAATAAATAAGAAATAAATTACAAAACACTTTTTGTGTGCCTACATTTATTCGGTTAAAATGGGACAATGAGTTTTGGTATAATTTTTATGCATCACATAGGTCACAAACTTAAGTTTTACCTGTTTGACACTTCTCTTGTGACTAAATAGTAAAGTCTATGTCCCAAATCCCAGGCCATGGAATATACGGTATACCTGATAAAAACAATACGAGACGTGAGCCTTTGGATAAGCACAAAATCACAAATTAATTAAAATTAAATGTTTGTAAAATTCAAAGTTTTTGATGGAAATCAAAATAGATAGCATAAAATCTATAAAGTGATAAAGTCTATCATCTATGATTAGAGGTGGGCATCATTGCTTAACAAATTGAAACGTTAATTTATTTTAAAAAGCTGCTTTTATAAGTTGCTTTTATGCTTTTATGCTTATACACGGTCTTATGTATGTATTGCTCAAAAAAAAAAAAAAGGCGCTTTGGACACATTTGACACCAAATTTGTTGTTCGTAGCTAAAGCGCAACCCAGATATCGATTATGAAGTCAATCGGCCCATAAACAAAGAAAAACAAAATAGCGGCCGCTTTTGACAGATTTGACACTAAATTTGTTGTTCGTAACTAAGGCGCAACCCAGATATCGATTTTGAAGTCAATAGGTCATTAAACAAAGAAAAAACAAAATGGCGGCCACTTTTGACAGATTTGACACCAAATTTGTTGGTCGTAACTATGGCGCAAGCCAGATATCGATTTTGAAGTCAATAGGCCAATAAACAAAGAAAAACAAAATGGCTGACGCTTTTGACAGATTTGACGCCAAATTTGTTGTTTGTAACTAAAGCGCAACCCAGATATCGATTTTGAAGTCAATCGGCCCATAAACAGAGAAAAACAAAATGGCGGCCACTTTTGACAGATTTGACACTAAATTTGTTGTTCGTAACTAAGGCGCAACCCAGATATCGATTTTGAAGTCAATAGGCCAATAAAAAAAGAAAAACAAAATGGCGGACGCTTTTGACAGATTTGACACTTAATATGTTGTTCGTAACTAAGGCGCAACCCAGATATCGATTTTGAAGTCAATAGGCCAATAAACAAAGAAAACAAAATGGCGGACGCTTTTGACAGATTTGACGCCAAATTTGTTGTTTGTAACTAAGGCGCAACCCAGATATCGATTTTGAAGTCAATCGGCCCATAAAAAAAGAAAAACAAAATGGCGTTAAAATATATCGCACCCGATTTCATTTCAGCGGTTTATACTAAAGGTATCAACTTCTAATAATTAAGGAGTTATATTTCCATCATCAGCTCAGAAACATGAGATGACAAGTACCAGCCGCAAATATATGAATAGTTTTAGAAAATATATAAAACACATTATGCGTCCCTATAGGATTTCAGGGTAGTCCTTGATTTTTCTGGTATCCCATCATCAGATCCTAACTTGGTGCCAATGAGACCACCTGGAAAGAATACCCTTTTAAAAAAAAAAAAATTCTCGAATGAGCCCAGGCGTCTTCGAGTGATCGGGGAATATACATAAAAAAGTTTTCGACGAATTGTTAACCTCCTCCTTTTATTGAAGTCGGTTAAAGAAACTTTAAGTTCCAAAACGTTGTATTGTTGAATCGTAAACATAACAAATCCCCAGTGAATAAAAATATGCACTGACATAATTAATTTTTAACGCATAATTAGCTATATCATTGAAATCAAAACAAAAATTCCCGTTGAATAAAAATATCCACTGACATAATTAATTTGCAACGCAAAATTCGCCAACTATTGTAATGTTAAAAACATCCACTTAAACTTTTAACTTATAATATTTGATAAAACACGTTCGTAAACGTTACGTTCGTCAACAACATTCTCCGTCAAGAATAAAAGTATCACTGACCAAAATAGCAACAAACGAAAACCTGATAAATTGAAAAAAATGTATAACGTACCTCCGATTGGATTAAATCATGCTTTGCGTTTTGGTTGGATTAAAATTATTACGCAACGAAACGATTACGTACGTAATGCGAATATACTACCGCCATCTATCTTTTTTTCTTGTAACTTTTTACAAATTTAGCAAGCACGCTTTATTGACTTGGTGTGAGTGGCTAATGCGAAAATTGACCACTAGATGGCTTGGTGCAAAAATGTTATCCATTTTTCACGAGAACTATAATTTCGAATAAGCATTTTAACGTAAATTGCTTAAGATATGTAATGTTATTTTTTGCTTACTTTGATAAACGTTTATTTTTTCTGCTTTCGTTTAAACGCCCACCTCTATCTATGATACATACATATAGAATAGTCTGTCATAGGCGCATAGCAAAAGCATTACAACGACCGCCTTTACAACTACAACTTTACAACATTATTATTTTTTAAAGTATATACATTAGTGGCGATTTTGAAATAGCTACTACCGTTATTGTTCAGAGCTTTTTTTTAAGGAAATTAATCACAAACAAGGATCTCATTGACTCAAAATAATTATTACATTACAAAATTATTGTATTCTTTAGTAGACTAAATTAAAAATATATACCTAATCCAAAAAAATAACCAAACACTTAATACGATATAACAGCCACATCGACAAAACGAACGCGTTTAATAATAAAGCTTAACGATAGATGCGGTGATTCAAGAAGTCGTTAGGTAAAAAGTAACCTATACGTTACTAAAACTGCGCGGCGAAAAATAGCTGGGAGCTTTAAATAGCGACTTAGAATAATAGCTTTGTAGAAATAGTCTAAGCTACATAACCTAATGACTAAAACTAGCCGTAGTAGCAACAAGTAGTATTATTTTCATGGCTAATAAAGAAACATAGATTGGGAAGTGGGAACCTCGATGGTGGGAACTGTCAACTGGGAACTAGAAGTAGAGGTGAGTTTATTTGCTTCAAATGGATTATAAGTTTAAACGTTGTGCTTATTTAAATAAGCAACTTATTTGCTTAATTGCCCACTAGCTTGCCTGCTACCTTTTTTTCGACCGACTTCCAAAAAGGAGAAGCTCCTTAATTCATCTGTATTTTTTATGAACCGATTTTCAAAATTATTTTTGTTTTCGATAAAGCTTATTTCAAGAGTGGTCCCATATAAATTTGGACACGATTGGATTTGAAGTCGTTCTATTAAGTTTTTAAACTTGTGAATTGTGATTATTAGCGAACTCAGTTCATACATTCATATTGGCTGTTAACTTTTCGGTTAAATACATAACTAAATTAATCTTTCGTTGTAATTGTACGAATGTTTTCCTATCAATGTTTGTCATTAATCAGTTTTCATTTCAAATGACCTTATAACGTAAATTGCTTATCATATTTAGCGTGCTTGTTTGCTTATTTAAAAACACTGCTTTGTTATCTGCTTCGTTTATACGCCCAGAATAGCAAAGCAATGTGTTTTTTTCGACCGAGTTAAAAAAGGAGGAGGTCCTCAATTCGTCTGTTTTTTATGTATGTTACGCGATATCTCCGCCAAATGTGGACCGATCTTTAAAATTATTTTTGTGTTCGATAGAGCTTATTTCAAAGGTGGTACCATATAAATTTAGTCACGATCGTATTTGAAATCGGTCCGAAACCCAATTATATAAAAATGGTTAGAGTTATTGTGTAATATGATGAAATAAAATAATTCGGTTGTGGAATTCCGTTACATTATTACGTAATATTCTATTTTTATATTGCGCCTTATTACGGGGTGCACAATTTTGTCTAGAAAAGTCGAAACAAATTGAGTTACATCCATATACTAAACTAGCTGACCCGCGCAACTTCGTCTGCGTATGAGAGAGAGAGAGTTGAAAGAGTGAGTCGTAGGCACCTATAGCATAATAATTCTAAAGGAGGTAATGCTATGATCTACTAAACTTCGACAGATAGTACGTGACTTCGGTGCGGTTCCGTCAGTCACCCCGTTGGTCACCCCGTCAGTCACCCCGTTGGTCACCCCGTCAGTCACCCCGTTGGTCACCCCGTCAGTCACTCCGTCAATCAACGCATTGGTCACCCCGTCGGTCATTCCGTTGGTCACCCCGTCGGTCACCCCGTTGGTCACCCCATTGGTCACCTTTCGGTTACCCGGTCAGTCACCCCTTCTGTCACGCCGTCGGTCACCCCGTCAATCACCGCGTTGGTCACCCCGTCGCTCATTCCGTTGGTCACCCTGTCGGTCACTTCGTCGGTTACCCCGTCAGTCACCCCTTGGTCACCCGTTGGTCACCCCGTTAGTCACCCCGTTGGTCAACCTATCGGTCACCCCATCGGTCACCCCGGTGGTCACCCCATTGGTCACCGTTCGGTTACCCGGTCAGTCACCTCTTCCGTCACGCCGTCGGTTACTCCATCGGTCACCCCGACGCTCACCCCGTTGGTCACCTTTTAGTTACCCCGTCAGTCACCCCATCGGTCACCCCGTCGGTCACCCCGTTAGTCACCTCGTTGGTAACCCCGTTGGTCACCTTTTGGTTACCCCGTCAGTCACCCCATCGGTCACCCCACTGGTCACCCCGTGGATCACCCCGTCAGTCACCCCTTAATTCTGAGATATAAATTTGCCCACTTTTGCAACATTTTTCATTTCTGCTCCGCTCCTATTGGTCATAGCGTGATGTTATATAGCCTATAGCCATCCTCGGTAAATGGGCTATCCAACACAAAAATATTTTTTCTATTCGAACCAGTAGTTTCTGAGATAAAAACTTCCCCGCGTAACATTTTTCATTTCTGCTCCGCGCCTATTGGTCATAGCGTGATGATATATAACTTATAGCCATCCTCGATTAATGGGCTATCCAACACAAAAATATTTTTTCAAATCGAAGCAGTAGTTCCTGAGATTAACGCGTTCAATCAAACAAACAAACAAACAAACTCTTTAGCTTTATAATATTAAGTATAGATAATAAATGTGAAAGTAGCTTGGCTATCTGTCTGTCTATGGCGTTTTTACGGCTAAACCACTGAATCGATTTTGATGAAATTTGCTAAAATGCTACCTTTAACTCCAAGGACGGCCATAGGGTACTTTATTTTTTTAATTGTTGCAAGGCTGTTCACAATATAAGATCCTAAAGATACAAATACTTTATTTTTTTTACCAACCGCTAAAGGGATGAAGTAAGGGATGAAAGTTTTTATGGAAAATTTCTAAATTTGGTATGAGGATAGTGGATAGTCGCCTCTTTGGTCTATTGGCAGCATGTACCGGCTATGGATCGGGAGGGTTCGATTCCCAAATTGGCAAATTGGCAAAACAAATTTCTAATTTAATTTGTTAGGGACTGGATCCCTCAGAGGGGGTTTGACGTCAGGCAGGGAGCCGGTCGTGAAAATTAAGCCAAATCCGTTCTGCAATATGCTTGAAAAAGTGTGTTGCGCCGACCCCGCATTTAGGTGAGACAAAGGTCGGTCGGACAAAGGTATGAGGATAGTGGATACCTTTGAGCTCAAGGATACAAATGGGGCACTCTTTTTAAATAAACCCCTAAGGGGATGAAATAGGGAATGAAAGTTTATATGGGAATTAAGAAACCACTGCAGGGATTTTTTAAAAAGTTAATTGGTATGTGGATACTTTCAGCCCTAAAGACAGACATAGGGTACAATGTTTTTAACTTAAATAAAACGTATAAGCATGATATACATATACCGCATTTATGTCGATACTGAATGCATTTAAAGACTCATGTTCTCTCATGTAACGCTCGCTGAGTGAGTATAGCAGTGACGTGTTGACTATACCTCTCTCGCTACCTTAGTCCACTGGAGGCGACTTTACACCAACGATGGTTACACAGCTGAACGTAATGGCGCAGTTTTATTAAATATCCAGAAAACAAAGTGATTATTGCGCTTTATTTACACTTCAAAAATCATCGTCACCCTACTAGACAAAGACAATAGTGCTTTAGATCAATCTCTTACTGGGAGCAGTTTTTGGCCGTAAGAGCGCATTTATCTATAAGCGGAGTGTTCCAATGTAATTGCTTTTTTAAAATAAGCAAATAAAGTTTTTTTTAAACAATGTTTTGTTTGAGCATTGAAGAATGATGTTTTATATAATTTGCTGAATTTATTCAGTCTAGCAAGCGGAAATTACGTTATCAGTTTTATATGGTAACATTATGCATCGAATAGTGATGTACCCTACTTATTCATAATAGTATCGTTGTACCTTCCAGGACACATTTTGTAATTTCTTTTTATAAGGTATCTAATGCTGTAGGTAAATCACCCGTGGCGCATATTTTGGAATTTTTGGGTACCTACATAAAATATTGTTCAGTGATTTCATGACAGCTTACATTATGTTGGGCTTTCAGTGCACATATAATTTTATGTTCAATGGACGACCTCCTTATATACAATAGTCACGTACAAGGTGGCGCAAAAGTTGTCACCCGATCTTGGGTGTAATTTTTTTAATAAATAAAAAAAATTGTTTTGCTTTTAAATTGAGTTTATTGATTTCTTTTTCCATTCTGTCTTTCTTCTTGCCCTTATCCCACCCTAATGTGGGGTCGGTGCAACACATCACTTCAAGCATGTTGCAGAAATGATTTGGCTTAGTTTTTACGGCTACGTGCCTGACGTCAAGCCCTATCTAGAGGAGCCAGTCTCGGGAAAATAATGTTAGAAAAACACCACACCCGACCTGGGAATCGAACCCAGGACGTTTAGGTTCACAGCCCATTTACAATGCTAGTAGACCAAAGAGGTGACAAAATATATTTTTCATTAGTTTAATTGTTTTTCATTAAGTAGATAAAATTATATCGGCCAAATAGCCAAGTTAAACCAAAAATATCATTTCTTCATTTATGCCGCGGTGGCGTGGTTGTATTTCGGTACGACTACCGTCCTGAGGTCTCGGATTCGATCTCCGGGTCGGGCAAAGCGATATTGGATTTTTCCATATCAGCCCGGAGTCTGGAATTTGTGCCCGATATGGCGATAGGCTCGCCCCCTATCACATCTGGGAAGGAACTAAGCTTAACGAAATGTGGGTTTACTAGTTGGCTAGTGCGCTTCTGCCTACCCCTTCGAGGATACAGGCGTGAGCTTATGTTATGTTATGTTCATTTATCCATCCTGAGTACGCCAAAATAAAAAAAAACTAAGAAATGTTTAATGACGTCACGTATACGGCTGAAAGACGTAGGGGCTTACATAAAAAAACAGTTTAACTGAGCAAATGGTAAAGAATAGCTTGTCCCTTTTATTTTCAAACAATTTGACACAAAAAAAAGTGACAGCTTATTCTTAGCCAAATGGCTACAACATCAACACAACATAACATAAGCCTAGGTTAGTAATAGTGGTGCAAGTCACCCTTAGTGCTTTGATATTTAAATCGCTTATGTTTAAGAGTACCGTTTAAAGGGAACCATCTTCTATTTTCTTACTCATTGATAAATTTATAACTTATATAATTATTGAATGTGAATTGGGGATGAGAAAATTTAAAAAAGATACATAATTTATTTAGGCGCTTATTCAAATAAACGAATCTATTTCAATTATCATCAACCACAAGACGTCTACTTCTGAATATAGGTTTCTCCCAAATTTTTTTCAAATTCGATTATTGCAGGCGACCTGTGCATCCACTGACTTCTTGCTACTTTTATCGGGTCTTCTGTCCACCTTGCAATATATTGGAAATTATCTTTTCTGAAATTTGTGCCCGATATGGCGTTAGACTCGCTCCCTATCACATTTGTGACGGAAATACGGTCCAGTCGGTGAAATATGAATGTTCTAGTTCCTTAGATCGCTTCTACCTACCTCTCCAGTTATATATGTGTTTTTTTAACTGACTCCAAAAAAGAACAATATTTTTAAAACTTTTTAGTATAGTCTTTTAAAATATGATTTAGATATCGATATCGATTATTACCGTGTGATGTGTCAACACTAAGAAAATTTCGCTAAAGAGCAGTGTTACCATCTTAGTGGATTTTCCACTAAATCTGGTGGTTTTGAATCCCGTTTAGTGGGAAAAAATGCCGTCTAGTGGTTAGTGGATTTTTTTAGTGGTTTCGTAGAAAAATTTAGTGAAATTTTTATCGCTCAACCACTAAGTGAGTGATACATTTCCAAATATATTGCACGTCTCGAAGAAGCTGTGTTTGATATAATATTGCTCTATTATAATAATAATAATGTAATGCCACCGTCCCGGATAATCTATCAGGCATGTTATTTCCGGTTGTTCGTATCTTGCTAACGGCGACTATTTGCATAGACATAACCTTGTAGCCCAGATCCTACACCAGGAACTTGCTCTTCGATATTGCCTTGTGGCTTCTGAGGTGCCTTATTATCAATATGTCCCTCAACTAGTTCTCGAAAATAGTCATGCAACGCTCTATTGGGATCGATCTGTTATCACGGACAGGACTATTGTGGCCAATAAGCCTGATATTGTGGTAGTAGATCGATTGACGCACCGGGCGATGCTTGTTGATGTCACGATTCCGCATGATGAGAATCTTGTGAAAGCCGAAAAAGACAAAATGTCAAAATATTTAGACCTGGCACATGAGGTTACTCGCATGTGGGATGTGGATTCAACAATCATTGTTCCGATAGTCATTTCTGCCCATGGTTTAATACCACTGAGCCTCGACCAACACCTCAAGAGGCTCTCGGTTGGTGTTTGGGTCAAGAGCCAAATGCAGAAGGCAGTATTACTGGATACGGCACGAATTGTGAGGAGGTTCCTCACTCTGGGGTCCTAACCGCCGGTGGCTGGAGTCCCGAGCCTCGCCATCGGAGGGGAATATTTTATATTTTTTAATTGTATTTTTATTTTTGTAGCATATATTTAAAATTGTAAAAAAAAAACTTTGAAAATAAAGAGCACTGAATACAATAATACCTTAAATAAATAGTACTGAAGTTCCAGTAAATTTCTCGACTTTTGTTTACCAATTTTCTGTTTAGTATTAATCATAGAGAGTGTAATTACATCGTTTAGTGCCATCAATAAAAATATTAGCAAAAATGTTATTTTTATTATGGTCAAATTTTGAAAATATCTCATTGAAGGGTCTGTGTCTGGGAGTACGAATGTCATCAGTCTTTTGCTTATAATATTCAGTGTGTTTAAAATTTGTATAGAGAATTTACATAATATATGAGATTTTACTTAGGTATACTAATATTTTAATTATATTTTACAAAATAATGTTGCTTAATCCCAAAATATAGTGATGGATCCAGTTTAGTGTTTATCATTCAAAGAAACAAAAACTCGACACTATATTGCAAAATCCAAATTTTATTGCGAATTTTAGAAAATTCAAGTCATCCTTCGATTAAAATGTTTATGTAAATAATCAATATCAATACATATAATAAGAATGTAAATATCGCGAGTCTGTACATTGCTTAGATTTGCAAAAAAAAACGAGTTAAGGGGGTTTAAAAATAGTAATAGAACACATTTTTATTATTTTTAGAATTTTTGTCTGTCTGTCTGTATGTTTGACCACGTATCAAATGAAAACTACCAAAGTAATATTACGGAACTGGATAGGAAATTGTAGACCACATCTTGGAATAACATTTAGGCTTTGTTTTATTCAAATCCGTCAACTCTATCAAAAGATACGGATATTTTTGTATTATGTGGGCGATTGTTGGGAGTTCTTTATAGCCTGAAAGTGATTTTTTTATTAATAGATGGCGTTACCATATTTTCTGAGTCATATTGAATATTTTACGAATTATGTACCATTTTAAAGTCTTTTAGTGATCCGGGGTCGAAATCTAAAAAGTGACCTTCGGCCGATTGACTTCAAAATCGATATCTGAGTCTCCTCGTTGTAGAATATTTAGACTAAAACGACTGAGTGGATTGACAAATCAAAAGTTTTTACCGTTGGTCCTACAAAATACGCGTGCGAAGCCGCGGGCAAAAGCTAGTTTTGAATAAGAAGCATGAAAGTCGAGTGAATGCGGTGGAAATGCGTTTCCTGCGTTGTATATGCGGAATCACCCCTGCTGGTCGTATGAGGAATAGCAAGATAAGGGATTGTTATGAGTTGAAAGATGATGTGCAGAGTAGGATTGAGAAAGAGATGCTTAGGTGGTTTGGAGATGTTGAGAGGATGGATAAAAGGCGACTTACGAATGGGGTCTATCGTGCTAAAGTAAATGGTAGGGCCAGTTAATTAGAAGAATGTGCCCAACACGATCCTACATGGATCAAATAAATGATCTCCTGCGTTAAGAGCAAGTTCAGAGTACCTGCAATCAGCGGAAAAGTTTGAAACGGAGTATGAATGTAGAAGAAGCAAAAGAGGCGTGGCGGGATCGCAGCCTGTGTAGCTCAATAGTCTCTGCCTACCCCCGTGGGATGCAGGCTTGAGTGTGTATGTATGTATTGTAAATAAATTTGCATTAGTATTATCATTGTGGCTAATGCTGTTGATGACATATTATCACAAAAGATACGCGAAATAATAAAAATGAAAATTAGAAACAACTTTTAGGTTTAAAGGGGCTTAAACTATTTGAGAAAAATTATGTTCTGCAGATTCATATTGTAAGTTTTTTTTACAAAGTACCATTACTTTAATTCCAGTAATGACATTTCTATTCGTTAATTTTTCCGTACGTCCTTAAATTATTCCGTACGTCAATGTTTTTCTTAAGTCGGGTCTCCTGCACTAAAACATTACACAGAACACCTACATAAAACATCCATTTTTAAGCTATTGCATAGCTTCTATCGCAGGCTTTGAGCGTGGAGACCGAATCCAGAAATTCCGTAACGAAAATAACCCGACCGGCACAGCGGTGATACTTTTTAGTTTTGCCATCTATCGATGAATAGCAGAACTTTTTATGACTTTTTTGAAATATCACGCTTGTCTCTTTAGTTCAGCAACTCGCCTCTAGGTGGCATTGGTTGTATCGGCGTTACTGCGCATGCGTAATCCCCCTTTTCGCCCCGCAATCTGGTGACTCATACCTGCTTAGAGTTTCGGCGTTAGGGCACCTCCTCTTTGTATTTACTTCATGGTACGACTCTACGAAGTTCGCACGAATCGAGACGAGCTGCTCAGAAATCGGACGAATACGTGATCAGCTGTTTGTGAGAAAGTATATAGGTGTATTGATTTTGTCCCTCGGGGACCTATATACCTACCGAGTGCCACACGTCTTTTTTTATCTATGGTCCATTGTTCTATGAGCAGGTGACAGCTAAAATCGTTGTTTTGTATATGTATTTTTAGTGTTTTGTTTTAAAAAAGCTAGTGCAGGAGACGTGGCATTACACTAAACTTTTTCACTATCACAGGCGAAGGCTACTAATGATACAGCCTTATTACCTTTTAGCATAAAAATAATGTTCTGTATTTTTTTTGCTGAAACTAAAAATAAAATAAAAACATACGTTAGCTTTAGATTAGAAAAGTCTTCTGAAGGGTTGAAAAAGTCATACATAGCGTTATTTTCTTGTTTTTCATGTATTTTGCATTCAGCCCTACGTTTTAGAAATAGGCAATACTAGTATTACTTTGTAAAGTGACATTTCGGTCTGTTACGAGTTAATTTCACTCTATATTAGACGAAAAAAATCCGAGTTTAGTGGAAAATCTGGTGGTTTTGCAAGCAGGGTCGATTTTGTTAGTGGTTTTCTGGTGGTTTTACAACTTGGATCTGGTGGGGAGCAAGATTAACAGTTGGCAACCCTGCTAAAGAGCTGGCAGATGGCAATATGGCTGCAGCTTTCGAGTTTCGCTGGCAGTGAGCGGTGCTCGTAACGTTTCCCGTATAAGACTACTGTATCCGACGGCTTCAAAGTTTCATTTTTGATTTTTTTAGTGATCATTGTTTCTGTTTACTTCAATTTGTTTAAAGTTTTGTGGCAAAATTATAGTTTTTCATTACCGTCGTCACCAGAAATCATTCGTCGACAAAATGGCGTCGCTTGACAAGATTTTACTGCAGATTTTATTTTCACATTTCATTGTCCTGTTATAAAAATATGAAGAAAAATTTTGTAACATATGTTTTATTAGAAGTTTTTTCAATGAATTATTCCGGTTTTGCTATATTCGGTCAATAATTATATAAGTAACCGTGTATTTCTCCAATTTACTACAAAATGCATTTGGTAAGTAGTTTTAAAGCGTTTTTAAATATTGTTTTGGTGTATTTTATTATTTCGTTAAAGAGTATTCGCTTAAAATGTCTATAGAATGTTCTAGAAGTCTTGGGTGTGGCCCTGAAACTAGGGAAAAATTTAAGACGTAATACTGAATTTGTGGGGTTTTGTGATTGTTTACAATATATTTTCGTGTTTTTATGTATTAAAATGTTATTGTTCCATCAAAGAAAGTGTTTCGAATGATTCTTTGTTACGTAATCTTTCTATACTGAGCAGTGAAAATGATTTTGGAAGTGGACCCATTTTTGTAATTTAGCTTTGAAAATTTGCTTTACATATGCTCTACCTATGAAGAACCAAGGTATTGAGGTTATGTTACATTATTTGAGTTCCCTTCCTTTGTTGAGGTGCTTTACATTGAGCATTTGCAGCAAGATCTTGTTCACTATGATTATCCATTATTTTTTAAAATTACCAACAATTTTTGATTGTTTTTATAATAACAATACATATTTCAGAGGTTATGCTACTGTATATTTGTTTTTATTAATGAAATATTTCAAATATACAGTGTATTCAAATATCTTCAATGGTTTTTAGGTGGTTTTCTATAAAACTTTTAAATTTTGTATTTTTTTTAAACATAACCTCGATTTAAGAGTATGTTATTCAACATCAACATTATTAATATCTGTGATTGTTGTTGTATCTTGTTGTATATTATAATGTCTCTATAATTATTACAATACATAGATATTTGTTAATTAAGTTGGTATTTTTTAATTTTTGTATATATTACACATATTAAGTTATAAATATGTTATAAAGGATTTGGGTGAGATTTTAAGTGTGTATTTTTGCTATTCAGTTATGCTATTTATTTTTAGAAAGGTTCCATGCATGAGTCTGAAAGTGATTCAATGAGTGAGAAGGGAGAGAAGAGTGATTCAAGTGGATCTGCTTCGGGAAGCGAAAGGTAAGACGCAGTCCTCCATTGTTGATTCTTGTGAACTATCTGTACAATTCTCTCATTTCATGTGTTTTTGATAGCGATAGTGCATCAAGTTCTTCTGGATCAGGCTCACAAAGGTCTGGATCAGAAAAGTCTGCTGATGACAGGTCACGTCACAGCGATGACACAAAATCATCACCAAAGCATAGTAACGCAAACTCATCAAAATCTGATCAACATACAGATAAAAACTCTTCAGATGATGATTCACCATCAAAGTCAAAATCTAGAAATAGTCATAGCAAGGTTAAAGCAGATCTTTGGGAGGAGAATCCAGATATTTATGGCATAAGAAGATCTGGCCGTTCCCGAAAGGAACCAGACAGATTGAAACTAGCAGACAGTGATTCCAGCGAAAGGGGCAGAAGTCACAGCCGCAAAAGCAGAAAAAAAAGGTATGGATAATTTGGCTGTGTGAGAAGGTGGTGGTACTCAGCCCCTGATGCAATAATTATGTTATCTATTGTTATGCAACACTGCTTTACGATTTTAGTGATTCATGGAATTCAGAGACATCAGAAAGTGATAGTGACTTAGGAGGATCTCCACCTCCACCATCCAAACGACCAGGCCAAAGAAGTGTACCACTTAGAAAAAAGAAACCAGCAAGAAGAAGAAGGTTCACTAGTGAAGAAGATGAAAGTTCTGAAGGCTCTGATGATGAAACAAAAAGGTATTTTTTTTTATATAGAAGATGGTAGACAAAGTAGTTAGTGGCTGGACCATCTGATGGTAAGTGATACCAGCTTAACTGTAGTAGAGGAGTTGATTAGCAGGAGTTGGTTTTGGAGCAGTTAAGCTGGTACCAATTGGTACATTGCTGAACTAAGGGATATGTAGGAAACTATGTATCAAACAGTAGGCAATTTTTTCTTCAGTCGAACAACAACAAGACGTACAGGTGCAGCTGTTAGCTATAAAGAAGCTAGTGATGAACAAACTGATTCTTCTGATCTTTTGGAGGTGGAAGGTGTGGAAGGTGAAGGGGAAGCCGAGCCAGAACCAGAAGATCACAGTGAAACTATAGAAAAAGTACTTGGAAATCGACGAGGGAAAAAAGGAGGTATTTCATGTTTATCCAATATTTTTAATTTCTTAATTATTTTTTGTCTGTTGCCTCTCTTTTTCTCATTTTAATGTTAATTGAACCTTATCTTAATTTGCATTTTTTGGTGCAAATGGAATGTTAAATTTTAGTTAATGTCCTCTTATCATTATGCAGTCACTGGGAATGTGACTACAATTTATTATATAGAAGAACATGGGGATCCTAATGAAGGCTGTGATCCTAATGATGAAGAGTCATCTGAACCTCAGTACCTGATCAAATGGAAAGGCTGGTCACATATTCATAATACATGGGAATCTGAAAAAACACTCCTAGAACAAAAAGTTAAAGGGATGAAGAAACTAGAAAATTATATAAAAAAAGAAGCTGAACTATCTTGGTGGAGACGTCAAGCTGGTCCAGAAGATATTGACTATTATGAGTGTCAATCTGAATTACAACAGGAATTAGTCAAAACTTATAACTATGTAGAAAGGATAATAGGTGAGTACTGCTCAGTGCATAATATGTTTAGAAGCAATTGTTTTTTTTTTTTCATATAGTTACGCAATGTCTAAAATTATATCTTTTTGGTAGCTGAACAAACAAGAGAATTAGAAACTGGGGGGACAGCACATGAGTATTTTTGTAAGTGGGAATCTCTACCATATTCTGAGGCAACTTGGGAAGATTCATCTTTAATAGAAAAGAGGTGGCCAGCAGAAGTAGAACATTTTAAAAGTAGAGAAGCTGCTAAATGTACACCCTCAAGGCATTGTCCAGTTTTAAGAAGAAGACCTAAGTTCCATCAGGTCAAAGAACAACCTGAATACATGGGCAAAGATCAGGTATTTGAACTAACATGCTTTTAAATATTTGTCTTTAGAGTGTTCCTAAATGCATAATGTCTTTACAGGAATTTTTTGAAAATTAGTCAAATTATATATGCTAAAGCCCTTCAAAGTTTAAACAAAAATAGGATGTCCACAAATGTTTTTTGATTCTCTGATTTATCTGATTCAACAAAGGTTTTCCTCCAAGTGATCCTATTTTAGTCAAGTTTTACCATAATATCACCAACATAGACGTAACAGATTAGCTGTACTTGCGAAAGGTAGTCCAGGAGCTGATGTACTTTTTTTTTTTTTTTTTAATTTATTTGGACAAACAAACAACGATAAATTATATTGTAAACATAAGATTGTACTATCAATAGGAATAAATTTACCGCCAACTTCGTTTGCCACGTAATATATAGTGCGGTAATTCCGTGTTACTTCATACTCGCTAATAGAACGAGCGTCTCGGTTCACTCCCAAAAATGTAAAAGCTTGGCATTTGCCAGTGTATATATACAAACGTGATTTTCAAAATGTAGATAGGTAAATAAGTGAGCCGACACATTCGCATCACATAGTTATAATGGATTATATTACTGAAAGTAACAGAAAGGGAAAAATACGAAAAGTATACATAATTTAAGTTCAGTAGGTATAATGTTAAGTACAAAATTTCTCAGTAATCTTTTTTTTAAAAGTGCTCGGGCTCGTTGCCGCAATGTCTATATTGTTAAAATTATCATTATATGAATGCACTAGTTGGTATAGAGGTGCACGTTTGCCGGCAAAACTTATACTTCTACTGGTACTTCAAATGTTTATAAAATTTTAATATATTTTCATTTTTTGGGCAATGTTGTACGTCCAATTTTAAAATTATACCTTAGATTAATTTTATTTAACTATTGAAAAATCAGTAATCATTGCTACTTATTTATTTTATGTAGTTTTGGTGATTCTTTTTGAAATCGCGTCATAACATAGACTTTACAATTTAGCTGCATTTGCGAAATGTAGTTTAGGAGCTGATGTACCTAAAATTTGTATAAAATCTGAATACAGTAACACAACTACCAATTTTTCCGCAACGTTGTACGTCAAAATGCCAAAATTACTCTCAGCTTATTTTATCTAGCTCAGTAGCTAGCTAAAATTAAGATAAGCAGTAATAATTGCTACTTTTTTTTATACAATTTTGGAGATTATTTTTGAAATCGCGTCATTTGTCAATCAAAATCACTTGTGATTGTTGTTGTATGCAGTAAATTGTTATTTCACTTCATTTACACTGTCAATTCGGTATTTTATGGAAGTTGGGAAAATATTTAATAACGTTTCCCAAGTACCAATTCAATTTCCAAGATTGTAACATTTTGCCATACAGCTAAAAATGCAAACATTTTTACCCAATACATCTGTGCAGCTCTACAATAGTCATAAGTTATATCAGACGCCGATGACAACTAAATGAAGGCACTTTACATTTTTAAGAGTTCCGAAGCCAAACGGCCAAGAGGGGTATTTTACGTCTTATAGTTTTATAGTTTCATCATGTCCGTCTGCCTGTCCCTTTGTTTGACCACGGTTTATTCGTGAAAGTAAAGTATAATCCAAAACTTCATGAGGTTGTGGACCATATATTTAAAATTATGTAAAAAATATTATATATTTTAAGCAACAGTTACGCGTACTTCGGAACCCTTTACTGTGCATGCTCAAATATGCAGTATGCACTTGGCTGTTTATTTTCCTAATGTTTCCTATAGAACCAACAAAATTTATTTGCGACGGTATCTAATGAAAAAATTATCATCCTTTATAGATAACATAGGTCTGGCAATAACGGGATCCTGGTCTATTATTTTTTATTTAAAATATTCCTGAATTTGAAAAAGAAACATCAAAAGAAAGTGGTTATCATTAAAATATTTGGTAGCATTTATTTTTCGAGATTTTCTTTTTGTCTGTTTCTATAAGTATAGAATTTGACAACCCTACTTTAGCGTTTACACTGACGACTGGCGGCCATTTTGTGGAACAAGATATCGGATGAGTCATGGCCGCCACGACTAATGAGTTACACGGGAAATAACACTGTATTATTGCTAAAAATATAATGTTTGGGTTTAATTTCTGTAGGCTTAGATTAGCATAGAATATATATTTTTAATCTTCTTAACTATAAAAGTAGAAACCCAATTTTTCCGAAAATAAATTAATGTTACGCACTTTTTATACGATGAAGTTTAGGGAAAGCTACTGTACATTATCATGTAATATGTTAAAAAGGATAATATGTTGCAACATATTATCCTTTTCAGATTTTTGCATAATGGGTTATTTATATTGTTGGTATAAGTAAATGGGGCTTTACATTATAATCGTGTGAATTTCATTGCTTTCTCGAGCGTTGTGTATAACGCCATCTATCTTCCATCGCACGAATTAATTTGTAATTTAGTTTAAATACATTTTACCTGCTCTGAGTTGAAATCGCACAGATGGCGTTAATTTAAGTATTCAGTTGGTTCGATTCTCATGTTTTGTGGTACTTACTACTTATCTGAAATCACGTTTTATTTTTTTAAAACTCACGCTTGTATCTCTAAAGTGGTAGATGGAGGTGCATCTAGTGCTTAGACGTTTATTCGCCGATCTTGATAAATGTTCGAACTTTATGTTGAAGGACTAGGCACTGTGACATCACGTCATTTAATTTCTAGGGAAAAATCTTGTAAACCGATAAATACTTAATTTACTCTAAGTAATAACCTTCTTTTTATTGAATTTGATACAAATAAATAATTTTCGTAGTATAAATTATAATTTCATGAATAATTGTGATATTTTCCTTTCAGAGTTATGTTTTGAGAGATTATCAGATGGATGGATTAAACTGGTTGATACATTCCTGGTGTAAAGATAATTCAGTCATTCTCGCTGACGAAATGGGTTTAGGTAAAACTATACAGGTATATACAGTAACAATGAACAAACAGGTCTATCAAACATTAGTGTATGTGTAATGTTATTATAATTATTTTTGTTTTGCAGACAATTTGCTTTTTATATTACCTTTTCAAAACACAACAACTTTATGGACCATTCCTATGTGTGGTGCCATTAAGTACAATGACTGCTTGGCAAAGGGAATTCCAGCAATGGGCACCTGATATAAATGTCGTCACCTACATTGGTGACCTAACCAGCAGAGATATTGTAAGTTTTTTATGACTAACACCCAATTATTATTTTCATAATTTAAATTTAATTATTGAACTCTTATTCCATATAATTGATCTCTCATCAGTTGATCTGTATTTTAAATTTTTATTGTAATGTAAAACCTAGTCCAGTCTCTTAGAGATGAGGGTGACCTGAATCACACACATTGCTTTCTTACTTTAATCACTTGTAGACAATGAAAAATATTAATATAATATAATAAGAAAAATAAAATTAAATGTACTTTAATTTCAGATTAGACAATTTGAATGGAGTTTTGCTAGTTCGAAAAGACTGAAATTCAATGCTATTCTTACAACATATGAGATTTTATTGAAGGATAGACAATTTTTGAGATCATTCAGCTGGGCCTGCTTGCTGGTTGATGAGGCTCACAGATTGAAGAATGATGACTCCTTATTATATAAAGCTTTAAAGGAATTTGATACAAATCACAGATTACTAGTCACCGGTACTCCATTACAAAACTCATTGAAAGAGCTATGGGCTCTTTTACATTTCATAATGCCTTATAAGTGAGTGATCTTGTATTTTTTACAATATAACTAACAATACCTGAGTGTATTACAGATTATTATTTTTTCTAATTTTTTTTTAAGGTTCGAATCATGGGAAGAATTTGAAAAAGACCATGAGGATGCAGCAACAAAAGGTTACGAAAAGTTACACAAACAACTAGAACCTTTTATTTTAAGAAGGCAGAAGAAGGATGTCGAAAAGTCGTTGCCTGCCAAGGTAGAACAAATTTTAAGGGTAGAAATGACATCCATCCAGAAACAATATTACAAATGGATTTTAACGAAGAATTACAGCGCTTTAAGGAAAGGAGTCAAGGGTTCCATTAACACATTCATTAATATTGTGATAGAATTGAAGAAATGTTGTAACCACGCACTTCTGACCAAACCAGAGGATTTCGAATCACGAGCGTCACTTGCCACCACAGATGCTGTAGAGGTAGTTACACATCTAATTGGGTAAACTTGACTGATTTATTAAATTAATTTTATATGACTTTACGTCAGCAAAAACATCACAAAGAAATATCGAAATATCCTAAAAAATATAAAAGGTATAATAAGCATTTGAACTTGAGTGAAACATTCAAACGGCCAGAAAAGGTAATGAAAAACCATAACGGTGCGTGTGGTGGAAAGGGATAGCAAGATATCTCCACTACGCCCGAAGTCTTGCTCATTGCAGAATTTAAAATATGAATAACTGCCTAATATATTTTTCAACTATTTCTGATGCCGTTTTTACAGAAGGGTTGCTTTTTTGTTTAGTTTACTATTATATATAAAAATGTCTATAAAATCAAACATAGTCAAGTACCCATAATTTATTATATTAATTTTAATGTTTGATAATTAAATATGTCTTTTGTATTACAGAAATTATTGAGGGGGTCAGGGAAGTTGCTCTTGTTAGACAAACTGCTGTGCAGGTTAAAAGAGACAGGGCATAGAGTTCTTATATTTTCGCAAATGGTGAGGATGTTGGACATTTTGGCGGAGTATTTGCAGAGAAGGCATTTCCCGTTTCAACGCCTTGATGGCAGTATAAAGGGCGAATTGAGGAAACAAGCCCTTGATCACTTCAACGCTGAAGGATCACAGGACTTTTGTTTTCTTTTGTCAACCCGCGCTGGCGGTTTGGGCATAAATCTTGCCACTGCTGATACTGTGATAATTTTCGACTCTGATTGGAATCCCCAAAACGATTTGCAAGCACAAGCTCGTGCGCATCGTATTGGTCAGAAAAATCAGGTAAATATTTTTATGGTTTAAATATATCACTTATAGCTAGAATTTACGGAGGAATAATACTAAACTTGCAATTCGCAGGTCAACATTTATAGGTTAGTGACTGCTAGATCTGTAGAAGAGGACATTGTTGAGAGAGCGAAAAGGAAGATGGTTTTGGATCATCTTGTCATACAACGGATGGACACGACTGGCAGAACAGTACTCAATAAGAGGGATGCCTCTGGAACAACAGCCAATAACCCTTTCAACAAAGAAGATCTTAGCGCCATATTGAAATTTGGCGCGGAGGAGTTGTTCAAGGATGATGAAGAGAATGATGAGGACCCTGTGGTAAGTTTATATTCAATTCCCTTTTACCCTGGAACGGCCACATGGTCGTAAGTGCACTCGCAGACCAAATTATGTCTACTGTTATGTTATTATACATTCCACGAAAGACGAATCCGAACCGAAAAACGTTTGTAGTGTAAGGAAAAAATGGCTATGTTACTTATTTATTTTATTGTTACAGTGTGATATTGATGAGATTTTGCAACGTGCCGAGACTCGAGACGAGGTGCCTTCAATGGCGGGAGATGAACTGCTATCCGCATTTAAAGTCGCCAGCTTCGCTTTCGACGAGGAAAAAGCTGTCATGGAAGTCAAAAAGGATAACGTCGAAGAAGAGAGCAAAGATTGGGTAAAAATAATAATAAATTCATATTAGTTTTGCAAATATATTAAAACTGTACTAAATATTTTGGTACATTTTAGGACGACATTATACCAGAAAATGTCAGGAAAACGATAGCGGAGGCGGAAAAACTTAAAGAGATGGAAGACATTTACTTGCCACCGCGAAGAAAGAATATGCAGCAGAACAACGCTGACGACAGTGAGTTTCTTTCCGTAAAATTATAGTCTGCGAATTTTGTTGTGGTGTTCACTCTAAATTCTAAATCCTTTTGAATGTATAAACGTTAAAATTGGCGACATCCTAATGACGTCGATCCTCAGGACCCATGACAAGTTGTGCCTATTTATTTCTAATATTCACTCGCTTTTACGGCCAAGAAAATGATTTAAGAATGTTGAAGGTATGTTAAGTTTATCAATCCGTATTCGGGCGTAGCTTCTCATTCTCGGTCTAACCGTTCATACGACTGAGGCGACACTGCTACAAATGGGGTTATTATTGCACAGTACTCTTTAGTAATTTGATAATTCGACCTTTAGAAGGAAATAATCGGTTAGCTTCGGTTTCGTAATTTCGAAAAGCTTTGTTTTTGTTGCTACTACTTTTTGTCGCCGATTTGTTACTTTCTATAACGGCTGGCAAGTTGGCACTTCGTGCGATAGAGATGGCGTTTTATAAAGCCTAGCCTTATTTCTTGTTAAAGTTTCTTTCTATCTGCCCTTATCCCACGTTAATGTGGGGTCGGCGCAACACGTTCGTTAGTTTTTACGACCGGCCGCCTGCAAGCCAAGCAAGCAGCAGTCGACCAGAACTATCCAGTTCTGGTCAAATTAAATGAGCAAATTTGCTTTGCCCGATCTGGAAATCGAGCCCAGGACCTTCCGGTCCACAGCATATTCATACTGCCACTAGACCAAGGAGGTGACGAAATTAAAGTTTGATGATCATTATTTACTTACGAGTATTTTATTGTAACATTTATGTAGAAGGTGGCCGCAAGCGTCGCGGGCGCAGCTCCGGCGACGGAGCGGACGGAGCCGACGGAGCCGACGGAGAGGACGGAGACGACAGCGACGCGTCCGAGGGAGACCACTCCGACGGCGACGAGCGGCCCAGGAAGCGAGGCCGCCCGCCCGTCACGCACCGGGAGAAGATCAAGGGCTTCACTGATCAAGAGGTAACCGACACTATTTGGAACTGTTATAAACAGGCCCAGACACAATATTTTTTTTCGTGATTGATGATTTGATACAATTTTTGAATAGTATATCGATCCAATAAAGCCATTTCAGGATTTGGCAATTATTTTAATCAACATTTATCACCATGATCACTCCACACCTCTGACGTTACTACCATGACAGATAAACTATAGATATTTTGAAACATAATATTGATCTTAAATAACGCTCTACTTTGCATTACGCATTACATTATACTTACTTTTCAGATTCGTAAATTCGTTAAGAGTTACAAAAAGTTTTCGGCACCTCTAAAGCATCTCGACAGTATAGCATGTGATGCAGAACTTCAAGAGAAGCCTCTCGCTGAGCTCAAACGGTTGGGCGAGATATTGCAGGAGAGGTGTAAGGCTGTGCTGAATGAAACTGATGTACCAAGTAGGTTTATTATAAAAAAAAAACGAAATTACATACTTATTTATATGTTTGTTACAAATAATATAACTTGATGTTGTGATTTAGATGAGCAAAACGAGGGTCGAAAGAATGCTAGGAAAACCTTTAAGCTTGGAGGCGTCCCTGTAAACGCCAAGACATTAGCCGCTTGTCAAAATGAGCTGGCGCCTTTGGATGACTTCCTACCAGATACAAAAGAAGAGAGGCTAAAGTGGCAATTAGATTTTAGGTATAGTATTGGGCATCTCTGTTTGTTTAGTTCTTGTTTCTACATTGAAATAAACCTATTGTTTGTATTATTTAGGACAAGGCCAGCGAATTTTGACGTGGAATGGGGCGTTGCCGAAGATTCCAAATTGCTAGCTGGTATTTATCAGTATGGTATGGGTTCTTGGGAAGCTATAAAAATGGACTCTTCCTATGAAATTGGTGATAAAATTCTAACCAATGAGGATAAGAAGCCTCAAGCCAAGCATTTGCAATCGAGAGCTGACTATTTGTTGAAACTTATAAAGAAATTACTTGATCAGAAAAACGGTAAACAAAAACAGAAAAAGCCTCGTATAAGGCGAGGTAATAAAGAACCCGTCACTAAAGACATTATTGAAGACGACGTGAGTTCTGCGGATGACGGCAAAAAAAGAAAGACTGGCAAGAACGACAAAGGAGATAAGGTATGTTCATTCACAAGTGGTTTTTTAACCATTTCATTCATTAAACTTCAATTCATCAAATCAAAACATTGAATGCATAAAATGTCACACATTGCTTAGATTCCGTCGAGAATTGGTTACTTGACTATGCTTGAATTTATACATATTTTTATATGTAATAGCAAATAGAACATAAAAGGAACCCTTACGTAAAAACTGCATCGAAATTGGTTGAAAAATGAGTTGAAATATACAATATTTCTCTCTGTTCTATATTTTAAATGACTTAAATATAATATAAAATTAATTTAAAAAAATTAGTCAAGTACTTTACCGCCAGTTCGGAAAGCTGGTTCGCCAGAGAAGAACGGACAAGAAACTCTGACGTTGCTCTTTTTGATATATATATTTATTTCTATATTATATATTTTTAGTCCAAAGCTCGAATGGAAGATCTGTTAACACACGATGAAACTTCTAATGACCTAAAAGAAAAAGACAAAAAGCGAACAAAGAAGGACGGCAAGGATCGGACTAAAGGGGAAAAGTTGAAAGGACGCAAAAAGCCGGCAGGTCCAATGCATTTTACTGCCAACAGTGAGCCTCGCGCACTTGAAGTTTTGGGTGATCTGGATCCTTCAGTGTTTGAAGAGGTATGTTATTTATATGGCATAAACAATCGGGGAAAACTTTCATAATTAGGCATCTCGAGAAAATGATGCATAATAAAATTCAAATAACATGGTAATATTAAAAAAAACATAATTTAATTCATGGATTGTTATATTATAGTGTAAAGAAAAAATGAGGCCAGTCAAGAAAGCTCTTCGGGCTCTCGATAATCCTGATCAAACATTATCGGAAGCCGATCAAGTATCGAGAACGCGGGCGTGTCTTACGCAAATTGGAAACCAAATAGATATCTGTTTGAAGGCGTATCCAGATGGTGAGAAAAAGGTGGAATGGAGGAGTAATCTCTGGTACTTTGTATCAAAGTTTACTAACTTTGATGCCAAACAATTGTACAGGTTGTACAAGTATGGACTAAAGAAAAATGAAGCTTCAAAGCAAAAGGATGGAAAGCATAAAGAAAATCTTAGGGTTTGTTTGTTCATTTTGTTACTTTTGCTATTTTAAACATCCAGCATGTTCTTGGCAAATAATCCAATATTTGACATTGCAGGCAAATAACAGAAATAATCATAATACGAATAACCACGTAAAGACTCACAAAAGAGATGCTAAAGGTGATACGAAAGAAAAGAAAGACAAGAAACCAAAAATAGATAAAGATAAGTCAGAAAAAACGAATGATAAAGTTCCACAGTCTTCAGGTGTGAAAAGGAAGTTAGAAGAAGGCGAATGTGATCCAGAACCAAACGAAAACAAACGGCACGAGAGGTTTGTCACTATTATATACTTCCATCATTACTAACAACTTCAAACTCATTATCCTACCATTATTTACTCATCTGCTTTTACATTGTAAATAATTAATTTTAACATTTCTTTCCGTCATAAATATGCTAACCTTGCCATCTCGCTCACCATCATGTCGCTTCTTCCATCCCTGCAGACATAAACTCAAGCATAAGGACCGCAACCGTAAAGACGGAAGTTTGAAGCGGGACGATTTGATGTGCAGAGACCGCAGCCGAGTGGAACGGGAGCGTGAACGTGACCGCGACCGTGACCGTGACCGGGATCGAGACCGAGATCGCGATCGAGATCGGGAGAGGGATCGAGAGCGGGACCGGGAGCGAGATCGGGAGAGGGATCGCGATCGCGATCGTGACCGGTCGCGGACGCGGCGCGACAGCGGAGGCGCGGGTCCACAGCGGGTGCGTCCGCCATACGCGCTGCCGCATGCGCACGGCGAGCACGCGCCCGCGCACCCTGCGCACCCCGCACACCCCGCGCATCCCGCACATCCCGCGCACCCCGCGCACCCCGGCTGGACGCCGCCCGCCTACCCCGGCCCGCGACAGTACCGCGCCGATCGGAACCCGAGGCAACACGATAAGAGAAGGTGACTATATAAGGATAATGCCGGTATATGACATATCGCAAAAGTTGTTTGACATTAATGCGTTTGTAATTGTATGACAGCAGGTACGGTTTCGGCGCTATGCCTGGCCCGTACAGCGCGTACTACGAGAGCGCGGCGTCGATGGCGAGCGGCATGGGGTTCCCGCCGGTGCGGCCCTACCCGGAGGAGTGGCGCGCCTACGTGCAGCCGGAGTACGGGTACGAGGAGCGAGACTACGAGCGCGAGGTCTACAGGAGAGATTACGATCGTCGCGCTCCACCCACTTAGATCTCCACTTCTTCACTGATGTTGTATATATAGTGTATATTGTAAATATTTGTTAGGGATGTCGTAACTTCGGAGTGTAAGTGACAAAATAAATAGTGCTGTGGTTTTTATATAATGATAAGCGAAACGCATCGATTTGACTCTTGAGACGTTGATAACATTTTGTGATTGTGTTATGTAAGTGAGACTGTACATACAGTAAAGTTATTTATTGCTGAAACTGTCTATTGATTGTTGGTGTACAGATTGTAGACAATTACCATTAATTTTATAATCGAATTTTCTCGCCGATTCTTCTGATTTTATTGTTTAAAATCCAATTTTCTATTTATTTGATGCCTCAACGTTAAGATATTTTGTATTTAATTTGACAGAAACAGGTGATATAATATAGTTCTTATTACAATGTACAAAATTTAGCAATTGTTTGTAGGTTTGCATGTAATTATAAATCATGTGCAATTTTAAGTAAACATGAATGTGTAACTGAAAAGATGCACATTACCTCCACCATTGCATTTTAGCAGTGTAAAGGAGTTTGATTTGTACATTAATTTCTTATTCTATGTGCATTTCTGAGTCATTGAGACTCGCAACAGTCCTATTTTTATACATTATGTAAAGTCTTATTCTCTGTTACATACAAGCAAATGTAATAAGAGTGAAAGCATCTTAAATGGTATATGCCATGATAATAAGTAAATAAATAAACATATTAAAAGTTATGTTTGCTTATTTTCCTAAAAAATCCTTATCAGCATATAATCGTTTGAAGAAATTAATATTGTTTAATATAATATGTATGTCCATAGCAAAATGATGATTCCACACGCCAATTATATAACATTCTCCAACACTTGTAGTTTATCATTTGCTATTTTGTACAGTTGCACCATCCGTTATTACTTTTAGCTGGTAACCGATATTACTTTGTCGCTGGTAACAAGCAATGGTTAACGTTTAAATGAGACGATCAATCTATGCATTTAAGGGCGACTTGAAGCGCTCTTGCTAATCAAGAGTTACACGTTATCTCGATTTATTCTACAGCTCACTTCTATCTTTAAATCAGGATTTGGGATAAATAGAGATTTATCGCGCAGCTGCAAGTTGCCCTAAGTAATGTTTTTTAAGTTTTGTAAATTTCATAACATAACATAAGCTCACGCCTGTATCCTCGAAGGGGTAGGTAGAGGCGCACTAGCCAAGTAGGACACCCAGATTTCGCCGAGCTGAGTTCCGTCCCAGATGTGATAGGGGGCGAGCTTATCGCCATATCGGGCACAAATTCCAGACTCCGGGCTGATATGGAAAAATCCAATATCACTGCCCGACCCGGGGATCGAACCCGAGACCTCAGGAAGGTAGTCGTACCGAAATACAACCACGCCACCGAGGCAGTCATTCATTGTGCATTTCAGTTTTATCTTAAATCTAAAGATTTCGTCAATAAATAATAATTAGTTAATTAGATTTTACGGTATAATATAATGATGGTTGTTACAGTAATAACCGACGCGCCGGTGCTTCTCCATCTAAATGTTTCAAACTCTTGAAATAATCTATATATATAAAAATGAAACCCGTTTTCCGTTGTCACGGCATCACGCGTGAACGGCTGGACCGATTTCGCTAATTCTTTTTTTAGAATACTCATCGAATTACGAGGATGGTTCTTACGGAGAGAAAAAAATGAAAAATTGTCTGAAAAAGTCTAAAAACAACACTTTTCTGTACTCCCATACAATCGATTCGTAATAATACTTAAAAGTCAATTTGAACTTTAATACCATACCATAAAGTTCAAGTATTAGTGGAGAGGTTCCGGGAAGGCAAAACAATTGAGTGTCGTTAGTATCGTATAAATATTAATGTCGGTATTTGTCAATTGAAAGAATCTTTTTATGTTGGATAGCCCATTTATCGAGGACGGCTATAGGTTATATAACATCACGCTATGACCTAAGGAGTGACTGACGGGGTGATTGATGGGGTTACTGACGGGGTGACTGATGGGGCGACTGACGGGGTGACTGACAGGCTGACTGATGGGGTGACAGACGGGTGACAGACAGGGTGACAGACGGGTGACACACAGGTGACAGACGGGGTGACAATCGGGCAGACAGATGGGGTGACCGACTGGGTTACAGACGGCTGACAGACAGGTGACAGACGGGGTGACAGACGGGTGACAGACGAGTGACAGACTAGGTGACCGACGGGTTGACCGACAGGGTGACTGTCGGGGTGACCGACGGGGTGATGGACGGGGTGACTGACGGGGGTACTGACTGGGTGACTGACGGGGGTACTGACTGGGTGACTGACGGGGTGACAAACGGGGTGACAGATGGGTGACAGACGGGTGACAGACGAGTGACAGACGGGTGACAGACGGGTGACAGACTGGGTGACCGACGCGTTGCCCGACAGGGTGACTGTCGTGGTGACCGACGGGGTGATGGACGGGGTAACTGACGGGGTAACCGACAGGGTGAAGGACGGGGTGACTGACGGGGGTACTGACTGGGTGACTGACGGGGTGACTGACGAAACCGGACCGAAGTAGATCATCCCATTACCTTCTTTAGAATTATTGGATTATAGGTGCTTACGACTCATTCTTTCAACCCTCTCTCTCCTACGCAGACGAAGTTGCGCGGGTCAGCTAGTCTATATATATAAAAATGAAACCCGTTTTCCGTTGTCACGCCATCACGCGTGAACGGCTGGACCGATTTCGCTAATTATTTTTTTAGAATACTCATCGAAGTACGAGGATGGTTCTTACGGAGAGAAAAAAAATGAAAAATTGTCTGAAAAAGTCAAAAACAACACTTTTCTGTACTCCCATACAATAGATTCGTAATAATACTTAAAAGTCAATTTGAACTTTAATACCATACTATAAAGTTCAAGTATTAGTGGAGAGGTTCCGGGAAGGCAAAACAATTGAGTGTCGTTAGTATCTACTGGTTCGATTTGAAAAATTCTTTTTGTGTTGGATAGTCCAATTATCGACGGTGGCTATAGGCTATATAACATCACGCTATGACCAATAGGAGCGGAGCAGAAATGAAAAATGTTTAAAGCCGGGGAAGTTGGTATCTCAGAAACTACTGGTTCGAATTAAAAAAATCTTTTTGTGTTGGATAGCCTATTTATCGAAGATGGCTATAGGCTATATAACATCACGCTTTGACCAATAGGAGCGGAGCAGAAATGAAAAATGTTTAAAACCGGTGAAGGCGATATCTCGGAAACTACTGGTTCGAATTGAAAAATTATTTTTGTGTTGGATAGCCCATTTATCGAGGATGGCTAGAAGCTATATAACATCATGCTATGACCAATAGGAGCGGAGCAGAAATGAAAAATGTTTTAAAGCGGGGAAGTTGATATCTCGGAAACTACTGGTTCGATGTGAAAAATTCTTTTAGTGTTGACCGACGGGTTGAATGATGGGGTGACTAAGGGATACCTGACGGGGTGACTGATGGGGTGACTGACGGGGTGACAGACGGGTTACAGACGGGGTGACAGACGGGTGACATGCGGGGTGACAGACGGGTGACAGCCGGGGTGACAGATGGGTGACAGGCTGGGTGACAGATGGGATGACAGGCGGGGTGACCGACGGGGTGACAGGCGGGGTGACAGACGGGTAACAGACGGGTTGACAGACGGGGTGACAGACGGGTGACAGACGGGGTGACAGACGGGGTGACAGATGGGTGACAGGCGGGGTGACAGACGGGGTGACATGCAGGGTGACAGACAGGGTGACTGATGGGGTGACAGACGGGTGTCAGGCGGGGTGACAGGCAGGGTGACAGACAGGGTGACAGGCAGGGTGACAGATAGGGTGAGTGATGGGGTGTCAGCCGATGTGACAGACGGATTACAGACGGGGTGACAGACGGGAAGACAGACGCGGTGACAGACGGGGTGACAGACGGGGTAACAGACGGGGTGACAGACGGGGTGACAGACAGGGTGACTGATGGGGTGACTTAAGGGGGGATAGACGGGTTACAGACGGGGTGACAAACGGGGTGACAGACAGGGTGACAGACGGGGTGACAGATGTGGTGACAGGCAGGGTGACTGATGGGGTGACTGACGGGGTGACAGACGGGTTACAGACGGGGTGACAGACGGGTGACATGCTGGGTGACAGGCGGGGTGACAGACGGGTGACAGGCTGGGTAACAGGCGGGGTGACAGACGGGTGACAGACGGGTTACAGACGGGGTGACAGACGGGTGACAGGCTGGGTGACAGACGGGTTGACAGACGGGGTGACAGACGAGGTGACAGGCGGGGTGACAGACGGGGTGATTGACGGAACCGCACCGAAGTCACGTACTATCTCTTGAAGTTTAGCAAAACATATCATTACCTTTTTAGAATTATTGTGCTATAGGTGCCTACGACTCACTCTTTCAACCCTCTCTCTCACACGCAGACGAAGTTGCGCGGGTCAGCTAGTAATATATAAATATATGTTGAAATAAATCTTCTACACTTGAAATAATCACAAGGTTAAAAACTTAACGGACCGACTTCAAAACTTATCCGATCGTGAACAAATTTATATGGGACCACCCTTGGAATAAGCTCTACAGAACCCAAAAATAATCTTAAAACATTTGGCGGAGATATCTGGGAACATAAAAAAAATACAGACGAATTGATCCTTTTTTGAAGTCGCTCGAAATGTTATTAACATTTATCACATTTTATAATGTAACAAACTCCTTTTAAGTAGTTTTTTAACCGCTGCGTATTCGCCAGGGGCACCCAAGTGAGAATGCGCTGAAAATCTGAATGTGAAGAATTGATGGAATTCTATAGGTAATCTAATTATTAGCAATGTATCTGTATTTATCATCAGTTAAACTTGTTGCGACATAAAGTTAAAGGTTTGTTAAAGGTTGTTAAATTAGCAATTGGAAATAAGCTTGACTCCTACGACATTTGAATAGCAACGTTATAACATTGCTGATTGCTATTTCAAGTTTCAACTGGACGTTATCACCGTCATTGCTATTTAGTTATCCGAGCACGACGAAGTGACTACACTACCAGGCTATGTAGTATAGCTCATGCAGTGTTAGATTAACAAAGACAGCAATGATGGTGACATTAGGTGGCAAGAGATCTGCTCATCCCACAGACGTCTAGTTAATGGTGCGTTGTCAACCTTAAAGCAAGTAGGTAACTTGAGACTCAAGTTTCAGCCTTTAGTGGAAGTGTCACGCTGTAGACAGTAACGTCTACAATACGAATGGGCCGGCTCAACCGGTTTCATACCAGTACTCAAAGAAAATGGACGCGTATAAGTGGCATCTCGCTATTGCGTTTCGTTCGGTGGGAGATTTCCGGTGGCCCAATTCGCCCATCTCTATCGCTATTTCTTCTTATCCTATCGCTATTTCTTCTTATCCTATCGCTATTTCTTCTTATCCTATCGCTATTTCTTTCCTTTTAGGGTTCGCAACATATCCATGATTCTTTTTGTCATGATTGTCTGATGGCGCGTACACAGCGGGCCGAACGAAGACGAACGAATCATGCCTGTTTCGTTTCCACAACAGCGAATGTTTGTTTGTGTGAACGCAACAGATTCGTTCGCCTTCGTTCAGCCGTTGTATACCCGCCATGAGACGTGGTATCGGTACTAACTTAGAAATTAACTGGCACGCATAAGTCGTCTAGAACAATTGTGATGTTTAGGTAGTAGTTATTTTATATATAACTATATGCTAGTAGTAGGTACACATATGGATGAGGGCACCCGTACTTCTCCGAAGTCCGATCTTGTTCCTTTAGTATGATAAGCCAGGGAGAGGGTATTGCCATAATATTCCAAACAACAATAAGCCACATTGTAGAGAAACCACACAGGTCAACGGTGTAGATCACAGATCTAGGTGCGTACCTAGGGTAGTTAGTAGATATAGACATTTGATGCGAACTTGTACTCATTGCGCATGTTCGGTATGAGTTCATTCAATGAGTTTACTTCAGTAACCCTCCGGGTTTTCTGAGCTTTACATCCCTGTAAGCTGTTGCATTTGCGTCTTATTTTTTTACTTTATATATCGTGTTTCATTTATATCTAAAAGCAATTTAAAACTAGTGTTATTCATTTTGACCACTATTGCTATCTGTTTTTGAATAATCAGTGTGTTACGTACCTATCTAATTAATTTAGTAAACAGCACCTGGATGTTGTTATTGATCTGGACTTTACTTGGTGGGTGTATTTCTTATTTATTTTTACATTTTGCCGAATACCTACTTTAGTTTAGTTGTAATTGGTCAGGCGGAAAATAATCTGGAATATAGACATAATATGTAGGCACTAAGGGCCGTAAAGAGCGATTTTAGGAGACCTTGGACTTAATTATAATGTTATGTAGGTATGTCTTATTCATAATTTTCAAGCTAAATGAAGATAGTCTTTACGAAGTTTACGGATAAGAAAATGAATTCAAAAGAAACTAATTTTGTTTGTCCTAGCTTACAAAATTATTTTGCCACGTTATTAATACTGATCAGTAACAGTGCGGCAGTCGGTACGACATTCACCTGTAAAGCAACTGGTTTATACTTTATTATCTACACTGACTGATGTATGACAAAATATGTTTCTTTGGAATAAGTTCATATCGCAGGTTTTTATTAAATAACCGGCGTAAGTACTTATTTCGAAAATAGTTTCAGCATGATGTACCTCATGTGTTTTTTATGTAGAAAACAATGAAATGAATGCAGAATGTGTCATGGTGGGAGGCAGGAGGCATCGGTGCGAGGCGCCAGCCAGACAATGCTAACAGCACGTTTAGCGATCTACTGCGTGCTCATAGTAGCTGTAGAATGCTGCTACGTCTTTCCTAGTGGTAAATATCACAAATAATAACTAAAGAACCATATTGTCGCCTCCTCGGTCTTGTGGCAGCATATATGGACTGGAACGGGAGGTCGTGGGTTCGATTTCCAGGTCGGGAAAATTTAATTTTCTAATTTAATTTGCCCGGGACAGGGTCTCTCAGAGGGGGTTGACGTCAGGCATGCAGCCGGTCATAAAAACATAGCTAAATCCTTTGCATCCTTGCAACATAAAAAGTGTGTTGCGCCGACCCCACATTAAGGTGGGATAAGGGCAGCTAGAAAGAAAGAATCGTATCCATAGATGTGCCGGACCCGTGCCGCGGTGTTACTTGTGGCCCCGGAGCGCTCTGCAGGCCGACTCCAGACGGTCGCTCTTACAACTGCGAGTGCCCTACGTCCTGCCCCAGCTACGGAGACCACGAAGGCTCCCGCCCGCTATGTGCGAGCGATGCACGTGACTATCCCGGCGAATGTGAGATGCGTAGGGCTGCCTGCGACTCCAACACTAACATAACTTTTAAATATTACGGGAAGTGCGGTATGTGACTTTTATTTCGCAGATTACGAGATACTTGTAATAATTTAATAAACACAGAGTGCCCCGGTGGCATGGTGGTATTCCGTACGCGTTACGACCATCGTCTTGAAGTCTTGGGATCGATCCTCGGGTCGTCCCCTATCACATCTGGAACGGAACTAAGCTCGGTGAAATATGGGTGTTCTAGTTAGCTAGTGCACCTCTGACTAACCCTTCGGGGATACAGGCGTGAGCTTATGTATGTATGTAAACATAGTATACTTATTATAGCTCTCTTCAAAACGGCCAAACTGAATTTAGTCACTGCGGCTAATTTCTAAATAAGTATTCTATCACCCTTTAGCAGTGCTCGAAATGCCTTTCACGGGAGGGAACGCATTTTTCCCCTGCGTTCCTGTTAAAAAAGGGAGGAGCGAAAGCTCTGAGATTATTTAATATTTTTACGATAAGGATCGCCGTTCCCGTTCATTCATGTAGTCTATTTAAAAATGAAAACCATAAGCGCTTGGTACGCCTACGCTACTTGTGATAAATAATACCAGAGTGGCCATAAAGATTGATCATATTGAAACCATTACCTAAATTTTATAAATATATTTCTGTAGATCCGTGTGCGGGCGTCACGTGCCCCGATCCGGAGGTCTGTCAGTTGGACGAACGGCGTGCTCCGTCCTGTCGGTGCGCAGAGCCGTGCCCCCTTGAGTTCTCTCCAGTCTGCGCCTCTGATGGGAAGACCTATTCTAACGAGTGCCAAATGCACCGAGAGAGTTGCCGCGCTAGAAAACAATTGAAAATCATATTTAAAGGACAGTGCAGTTCAGGCAAGTACTATCGCTCAACGCTATTGAGTATTTTTCTTTGCAACGCATCATTCAGTCTATTTTCTTGAGAAGTTCAGATAAGCACTTACTTCGTAATTTAAAATGTTGGTCAAGGATAATTTTAATTGCCATCAGTTGAAGAATATATACTTATATTATTATTAGGGACAGGGTGGCATAGGTTACAGCGAATCCGCAACTTGGTAAAGCGTGGCTGCTGAAGCTGCTTCTCGGGAGCTTTAACGGGCATTTCTTCATTTAAACATTACTTACCGTTTAGACTAGATCCCCTTGATGTTTGGCAGGCAGTCTTAAAAACTGTTTTATTCTGAAACATGCTTAATATGTGTTGTCTACTTCATAGTGGAGTGGTATATGGTTGGTCAGGTTGAAGGAAATACAACAAGGTAAGTGGTTTGTCGCGTTCAGGAGTGAACCCGTGCGCGGAGGTGGAGTGCCGGCACGGCGCGGAGTGTCGCGTGGAGGGCGGCGGCGCGGTGTGCGCGTGCGCGCCGCCGTGCGAGCCCGTGCTGCGGCCCGTCTGCGGCTCCGACTCGCGCACGCACGACAGCGAGTGCGAGCTGCGCCGCGCCGCCTGCCAGCTCGGCAGGGAGCTGCGCGTGCTGCACGCTGGCGCCTGCGGTATGCTATCAAACATTTTTTGACATTTTTTTTGGGTTTATCGTCATCAGTCACAAAAATTCCACTACTGCACAAAAGCCTCCCTGCACAAAAGTAACTGTAAGAATTTGGATCTTGTTTTATAGCCGAGACTGGGAAACGAATAGGCGGATCATTCGGGGTTAAGTTTTTGTCACGTTGTCAATATCCTCTAGGTAAATCTCATGCTTTTTCAAGCTATGTTCAAATATGGTGCGCATCGTTTAAAAGTTTTTAAACTCACAGGTGGCAACTGGCAACACATCAATATCTTTGTAACTTTTCTTCGACAAAAAATTTTTTAAAACCATATTTGTAAATTACTGAGCGAAAACTATAGAGGCATATACTACGGCGTATAAAATTGTAAAAAATGAGTCACGTAGTATGCGTGAATTCCGTAAGGTTCAAACGGCGTGTGCGCGGACCGCGTGTGCCCGCACGGCGGCGAGTGCGTGTCGTCCGGCGGCCGCGGCGTGTGTCGCTGTCCGCGCTGCTCCAACGAGTTCGCGCCCGTCTGCGGCTCCGACGGCATCTCCTACGGGAACCGTTGCAAGCTGCAGCTCGAGGCGTGCAGGCATCGACGAGACGTGCAAGTGCTATACGACGGACCTTGCAGTAAGACTAGACACCTTTAGCAAATAGGCAACGCATAAACATTTTACCAAGTTAATATCATTCATGTATGTATGTATGTTATGTTATTGTGAAGAAAGCACATAAACATAACATAAGCTCACACGCCTGTATCCCCGAAGGGGTAGGCAGAGGCGCACTAGCGAACTAGAACACCCACATTTCGCCGAGCTTAGTTCCGTCCCAGGTGTGATAGGGGGCGAGCCTATCGCCATTTCGGGCACAAATTCCTGACTCCAGGCTGATATGGAAAAATCCAATATCACTTTGCCCGACGCGGGGATCGAACCCGAGACCTCAGAACTGTAGTCGTACCGAAATACCACCACGCCACCGAGACAGTCGATTGTGAAGAAATACCTTTCAAAAATGGGTTATTGATTGTTGACAAATAATATTATGAGGACGGACGTAAAAAAACGATGGAGCGCTAATAACATTGAAAGTTGAAAAGAGAAGCATGGTTTTTGGCCCATTCGAACTATCGACACGTGGTAGGCGAGATTGTGTCCTTCTTTTTCTTTTTTTTTACGTCTGTGATTATGATCTTGATAGACAGATTGAACCAAATATTGCAGTCGGATTCTTCGTTACGACTTGTAAATGAGGTGCTTGTACTTAATACATTAGAGTAAGTACAAGACAGAGTTCGTAACACAAGCTAGCCTTATAATCATAGCTTCTTTACAGAACTATAACCTTATTATATAACCCTTGTTACAGACGGTTGTGAGAATAAAAAGTGTGAATTTTACGCCGTTTGTGAGAGTGACGGAGTTTCAGAAGCGAGTTGTGTGTGTCCCAAGCACTGCGAAGAGGGCACGGTGCGTACTAAATTACTCTAAAATCTTTCTTATCTATATATATAAAAATGAAACCCGTTTTCCGTTGTCACGGCATCACGCGTGAACGGCTGGACCGATTTCGTTAATTCTTTTTTTAGAATATTCCTCGAAGTACGAGGATGGTTCTTACGCAGAGAAAAAATTTAAAAATTGCCTAAAAAGTCTAAAAACAACACTTTTCTATACTCCCATACAATCGATTCGTAATAATACTTAAAAGTCAATTTGAACTTTAATTCCATACGATAAAGTTCAAATTTTAGTGGAGAGGTTCCGGGAAGGCAAAACAATTGAGTGACGTCAATATTTGTCAATATTTATACGATGGTAACGTCACTCTGACCCGGCGCGGCGTCCCGAATGGGAGCAAGAATGAAAAATGTTAAGAAGCGGGGAAGTTGATATTTCAGAAACTACTGGTTCGAATTGAAAAAATATTTTTTTGTGGGATAGTCTATTTATCGAGGATGGCTATTGGCTATATAACATCACACTATGACCTAAGGGCTGACTGACGAGGTGATTGATGGGGTGACTGACAGGGTGACTGATGGGGTGGCGGACGGGGTGACTGACGAGATGACTGACGAGGTGACTGACGGGGTGACCGACGGGGTCACAGACGGAGTGACAGACGGGGTGACAGACGGATGACAGACGGGGTGACAGACGTATGGCAGACGAGTGACAGATGGGTGACAGACGGGTTCACAGACGGGTGACAGACGGGTGACAGACAGGTGACAGACGGGTGACAGACGGGTGACAGACGAGTGACAGACGGGTGACAGACGGGTGACAGACGGGGTGACAGACGTATGGCAGACGAGTGACAGATGGGTGACAGACGGGTGACAGACGGGTTCACAGACGGGTGACAGACGGGTGACAGATGGGTGACAGACGGGTGACAGACGGGGTGACAGACGGGTGACAGACGGGGTGACAGACTGGGTGACAGACGGGGTGACAATCGATCAGACAGATGGGGTGACCGACTGGGTGACAGACGGGTGACAGACAGGTGACAGACTGGGTGACAGACGAGTGACATACAGGGTGACAGACGGGTGACACACGGGTGACAGACGGAGTGACAGACTGGGTGACAGACGGGTGACAGACGGGTGACAGACGGGGTGACAATCGAGCAGAAAGATGAGGTGACCGACGGCTTGACCGACAGGGTGACTGTCGGGGTGACCGACGGGGTGATGGACGGGGTGACTGACGGGGTAACTGACGGGGTGATGGACGGGGTAACTGACGAGGGTACTGAGTGGGTGACTGACGGGGTGACTGACGAAACCGGACCGAAGTAGATCATCTCATTACCTCCTTTAGAATTATTGGATTATAGGTGCCTACGACTCATTCTTTCAACCCTCTCTCTCCTACGCAGACGAAGTTGCGCGGGTCAGCTAGTCTATAATAATTATTAATGATGTAGTAAATAAATAACACGGTTTATAACTGTCAATAGGAGACTGAAGAAGTTTGCGGCAACGATAATAACACTTATAGCAGCGTTTGTGCATTACGTGACGTAGCGTGCCGGGAGAAGAGACATATCTACGTCAAGCACATGGGCTCATGTGGTGTGTAACTGACTTGTTTTAGCGTATTTAATTTGGCCAGTATTTTTTATTTGCAATTCCTTTATTAAATTGACCGAGGAGACTAAATCTGCAAGGAGTTTCATGGGACAAATACTTTAGTATTGTAGAAGTCACTTCTTTCTTTTCTACCGCCTACGTCTTGTCCTTATCGATTTATTCGGCTTAATTTCACGATTGAATGCATGTTCAACGTTAACTCATTGGTTTTATTTTTTTTTTTTTTTATTCAGCCTACATCGTGTCCCATTGCTGGGCAAAGGCCTCCCCTTTATTCCTCCACTTGTCCCTATCTTCTGTTAGCTCTCTCCAATTGGGTTCGAATCCATCCAGCTCGTCTCTCCACCTCTTTTTGGGTCGTCCGCGTTTTCTGTGTCCCGTCGTTGGGATCCATATCGTAGCTGTTTTGACCCAACGATCCGGATGCATTCGAATCACATGCCCTGTCCAATTCCATTTAAGCATTGCGGCCTTTCGTCCCACGTCAATGATTCCAGTTTTGGAGCGCAGTTCGGTGTTTTTGATACGGTTTGTTTGGTTTTAATACAATAATTATTTGATATGCTATGTAATATTATTTTAACAATTGTATACAGAATCGTGCGCGGGAGTGCAGTGTCCGGGCGGCACGTGGTGCGCGCGGGGTGCGTGCGCATGCGCGGCGCCGTGCGCGGCCGCGGCGCGCGAGCCCGTCTGCTCCACGGGGGCGCGCACCTACCCGCACGAGTGCGCGCTGCTCAAGGCGGCGTGCGAGGCGCGCATGCGCGGCGAACCACCAATCCGCGTCGCGTATTACGGCGAGTGCACGGACACACAAACCGACAATACGACCGCAGGTTTGTAGCCGTATTAACCGTGCCAGCCCCTTGTTCGAAATTGGCGAGAATGGAGTAAAATATTACATAGCATAACAGATCATATTTTAAAACATATTATTGATTCAGGAATGAACAAGACAATGCGAGTGGCAGAACTTAACAACGAGATCAAATCTGAGGATGAGGCAGCAGAGAACGCAAGTTCAGGCACCGCGGTGTGCGCACGCGTACAATGCGCATATGAAGCCACGTGTGCGGTCGACTCTAATGGACAACCACGGTTCAATATTTTATTTTAAAGAAGCATCTCATACTCTTGTAATACAATTTTAAGCTTATGAATTTAACTATTTTTGACTACATCTCGCATTACATTGCATCGTCCCGTTTACATCGTGTTTTATACGTGTATCTAACGCTCAGCAATCGCGTAGCACCCGCACTACATTGACTTGTATACGGGTTACATCTATATTAGAGAAAAACCGTCTGTTCTTTGCTCTCTTCTGCCTGACGTTATTATTCCCTCTTGTTTCCAGTTCTCGCCGCGCTGTCCTACTAAAACGCTTCCACTAAATCTTGAGCATCCTCCATGGCTTCATTGGCTCTCATAGTTTTCTCTAATTTATCAGATTCGTGTTTTTAGGTCATTAACGAGAGCATAGCTCTGACACCTGCCTAAATAAAAATAAACATAAATATATGTATGTATATATGTATGTTGGTCCACGTATATCTCAGAAACTATAAATAGGATTGCGGGCGTTCTTTTTCTATTAGATTAGGTAGGTCGGTTTTAAGTTTTTGTTAAGCTTTTTTGATTCAGTTTATTTTTTCTAGATGCGCCTGTCTTTTCGACTGCGCGGCAGCCGCAGCCGCTCCTACGTCTACTCCAGTGTGCGCGTCTGATTTGAGGCTGTATCCCACGCTGTGCCACATGAAACTTGAAGCGTGTCGGCGGCAGGAGGATCTGAGATTACGACCTTTGGCTCTATGTCGCGGGTTAGAGGTACAAAATTGGATTTTATTACATTTTTATTTCAAAGTGCCCTAATAGTAGTCACTTGCTGGATTACCAGCAAGTGACTACTTCTCCTCCCTCCTACCTCCTTCTCATCTTCTTCTTCTTCTAGGGAAGGAGGGGAGGTTTTCGGATCTAACTTGATATTAAAAATCCATAAAATGTTGTCATAGCAGCGATAGCTCAGTTGGGAATAGTACGGACTGCCGAGACAAGTGTCGGGGTTTCGAGACCAGCCCCAAAATGGAGCATACATCTCTGACTTTTCTATGTTAAGTGTATTTTCATTGTCAAATATCGCTTGCTATAACGGTAAAGGAAAACATCGTGAGGAAACCTGCATACCCGAGAATTTCTTCATAGGAATATCGAAGGTATGTGAAGTCTATCAACCCGCATTAGGCCAAAGTGGTAGACTAAGACCTAACCCCTCTCATTAGTAGAGGAGGCCCGTGCCCAGCAGAGGGACAGTAATATTACAGGGTTAATATTATATTATCATTGTTTTTAAATTTTATCATAGAGTATAATACTATGCTGCTTAGCCTATGCTCTTAAAATAATGGTTCTACTTAAAGTTGTACTCGAGTATGTTATTGAAAATAACAGTGTTGAGAATGAATGTAATAACTACATCACATTAATTTATAACGAGCGAGTTTGTTTACAGTTCAGACCTTGTGGTGACGACGAGTCTGTAACAGATTCGGATGGTAACCCTCTGGATTGCGGCGGCGGTCCTCATCGTAAAGATTGTCCTGTTGGCAGCTATTGTCATCATACAGCCAAAGCTGCTAGATGCTGTAGAAAAGGTAGGACCAGCTGTATATTAAAATAAAGAAATAGAAAAGAAGTTATCAGGACATCATGGTGCGGATATCGTGTAACATATTTAGAAAATACAGACGAAATGAAGTTAAACTCTTTCTTTTGAAGTCGAAAGTGTGCTCCCCTTTTTTTATCTCTACTTGTCTTTATCCCATTTCAAGCATGTCACAGAAAAAATTTGGATTAGTTTTTACAACCTGCTACCGATTCAGCCCGACTACCAAGTACCATGCACGCCACGAGAACATTTTGTCTACGCTTTTTGTCCTGTAATAACCGGTTTTCTCTATTTGTCTACGGACACTAACATGCGTACTCGTCTATTTTCATACAATATTGTATACAACATCTCGACAGTCGATTATCGAGATATCTCATGGCGCGCATGCTAGGCGGGCAGGTCCGGGCGAAAGTTAAAAAAACCCACCCACCTGACTTGGGAATTGAACCCAGGACTTCCCGCTTCACAACCCATCCACTAAGGAAAGAAAGAAAGATAGGTAGAAATAATGATACACAACTACCAATACAATTTATTTTAAGGTAATATACTCTTACTACAATACGCCTAGTACGCCTCTGCCTACCTCTTCGGGGATACCGGCGTGAGCTTATGTTTTATGTTACAATAAAATTATAGTAAAAGAAGCATTAACGGTGTACACCCAATTAATCATTGTTGTGCCCTTGCAATTGACAAAAAGGCTTCTCCTAAATATATAAATAATAACATGTATAGTAAAAAAATATTCGGCTATTTCTACAGTATTTTATCGCAGCGATAAATAGCTTCATGGCAAATCAAAGGGCCTCGTCGATGGCAGCGGAAGGTCGCTGGGACCTTCTGTCCATTGCTCACTGTCCATTGCCCACCAGTGTTAACATTGACGACGGTACTTTATGCAAATCGTCTCTGCGCGTGCTTAAGGTACCTACATACTTATCAACTACCGAGTACCTACCGACTAAATGTATACTCCACCAGACAAATCATCATCGGAGCGCAAAGGTTGCCAGGAGTCGTGGCACGGGTGCTGCGCGGACGGGGTGACGGCGGCGCGGGGTGCGGGGGGCGCGGGGTGCGCGCCGCCGTGCGGCTGCCACCGGCTCGGCGCCGCGCGGGACGCGTGCGACGGCGCCGGCCGCTGCGCGTGTCGCCCGGGCGTCGGCGGCGACAAGTGCGACCGCTGCCAGCCAGGGTACTGGGGACTGCCCAGGATCGGGAACCCGCACAACGGATGCATACGTATAACTCACTTTGATGACACTTTTTTATAGCAAGGACTTAGATGAAAGAAAGAATCATATGTTGGCAATTAGACTGGCAAACAAGTAGAGGGATACCTTATAGTAAGGGGCCTAGATAGACACCCAAATCCCAAAAAAATCATAAAAGGTTGCCAACATAAAAGGAGGGGAATAGGAACCCAGAAAAGGAGGAAAATGAAATCTCACTAAAACGAGAAGCGAGCTGCCTCTTTTTATCAGTTTTTTATGAGACAGTGGTATCAAATTGGTCGAAAGGTCTAATCGTGCTGTAGATATTACTATTTGCAGCTTGGCTCCACCACTTAAAACACAACTTCCCCCAAAATACTAAAACGCTACTCAACTTTAATATCTATTTAAGTATAATGTTTTATGGCACACACGTTGGCAAATAAGACGGCCTCAAATGACAACTTTCAAATAACACGACCTGAAACGTTTGAGTTACGTTTCAATATTCGAGGGTTGTGAGTAGTAGCACCACGCTGTAGATACATCGACGATTTAATTTACAGCCTTAGCTAGTCTGGTAATGCAACACATCACTCTACGAAGAATGTACTTATAAAATTGAACGCAAAGCGGTCAAGTCGGTTAATGAAAGTATTTGTCATTGACGTAAAAGTTGCGTGTTGCATTTGTTCTTTTGAATTTCATTAAGTAGATTCTGCCCCTCACTTCCTTGAATGAAGCGAATAATTGCAAATGTCTATCAATCAATATTCCATTGTCTACCTTTAATTCTTTAATATCTAATGAATCAGTACCATTATCTTTTTGTCTACAGCATGTGGATGCTCAGCATTCGGCTCAGTGCGAGAAGATTGCGAACAAATGACCGGCCGATGTGTTTGTAAACCTGGTATTCAAGGGCAGAAGTGCACCGTGTGTTCCAACCATGAACATTCTCTTGGACCAAACGGATGTTTCGATCGTGAGTGATACTAACATAGACCTAAATAAACATAGCAAGTATTTAAAGAAAAAAAATACTAGTCGAGTTAGGTTTGTACTTAGATAGAAAAAAGGAGACTGTATTTCTTGTAGGTAATTTCTTGTAGGTCTGATAGATCTTGTCAAACTTAAAAGTTATAAGATCACTTCATCGCCGTCTAAACTTTCTGGTCATTTACTGTATTATATTAACAATACCTGATCTGATACACTACTTGTGTCAATATTAGAGTAGCCATTGATTTCGATGAGAAAAATATCCAACAGTTACTATCATAATTTACGACATGTAGACATTATGGTGCTAAATTATGGTGTCAAGAGTAAGTTTTTAAATTATTTATTTATTTATAACATCTACAATTACTATTACTTTCTATTTTACATGTCATATTATCGAAGATCTCATACTTTGTTTTAGTTCGTAAAGTACCTAATATGTATTTAGATCTATGTGTGTCTGATTTATAACTTTTGGTTGATGTTGTTTTATAAATAACGAGAATGTATTCTCAACAGCGGAATCAACTCAATTACCGGCAACAAATTGCGACCACATGACGTGTTACTTCGGGGCTCACTGTATTGTCCGCAGCGGCCTTGCTACATGCGAGTGCAGTACTACTGAATGTCCAGAAACCGAGGCCCCTTCCGTATGCGGCAGTGACGGTCGCACTTACCTATCTGCTTGTCACCTCCGTACTCATGCATGTCGAAGCCAATCTGACGTGGTGGTCCAAGCGTTTGGACCCTGCAGTGAAGAACCACATGTTCGACGAGGTAGCCGCTCTAGTAGATCAGCGAATACAATCATCCGTAAAGATGCTAGCACCCACGATCCCGAAAAAACATCCATCAAAGATTTTGAACACATAAAGTATCAAAGCTCCAATTCTTTGCAGTTCACAGACGCCTCAGTAGATACGAGCGATAGCGGCAAACCCGATAGTCCTGAACCAGAATTGACTTGCATTGACATACTTCCACCGATTGGGTATCGCTAGAAGTAGACCAAGCTAGATATTAGTAGCATTTTAGGAAACATATTCATAATCCTGTTAATAATATTTATAAACTTTTGGGAATTGATTCGCAGAGAAGACCTACACTGTTTCTCATATGTCACAAAACGAGCCAAAGTCTAATTGCGTTGCAAAAACAGTTGGTAAACTTGACACTTATAATGAAGAAGACGGCTACTTAATTAATGAGATTGATGAGTATACTTATGAGGAATATGAAGAAGAAATAAGACCTGATTTATATGAGCTGCCACTATTCGATGGACAAGCAGGGATGACGGCTCGAACAAGATTGTCAGCCAAGCGATTTGATATATGGGCGGAGGTGTCTATTGTGTGCGGTGAAGGAGCCTTAGTGAGTGCTTCCGGGACGAGGGACCATTTATGGCTTGGTTTTGTCGATAATAAAACTGTATTGCGTTTTGATGTTGGGGGAGGGCCGTTGGAATTGCGATCTGGTAAAGTTAGTACTGATGGTAGATTTAAGATATCAGCGAGGAGATACAAGAAGGATGCAGTGTTGAAGGTGGGGTCAGCGGTAGTGGAGGGCACTGCTCAGGGCCGCATGAGCTCATTAGACGTCGACCCGTTTATTTACATCGGTCAGCCGCCTGCTAATGTTACGAAGTAAGTAACAGATATTACTAGTATAATTGATTTGTGGGTTTTTATTAATATACCTCTATATAATATTTCACCACTATGTCGAAGAAAAATTGATTACTAATAGGGACAACCTAATACATGTTTTATTGGTCTAATTATTTCAAACCAGTTCGGTGGTTATGTTATATTATTTAATAGTAATGGCAATAGAAATGAACAGTGGGTGGTAGCTTCAGACGAATTATGATGCCAAACAAAGGCAAAAATACTAAGCTAAATCAAAAACTACCCATGAGATAAAATTCAAGTAATCTGTTTGTAATATTGGTATGAACACGCAAACGGAATACAGACGGATATTAAAACATTGCGTATAACAAACAATAATAAGCTGAGAACTATCGATGTTTTTAGAAATCAATTAATTAACAACCACGCCTAACGTAATGTTAAGTTAAGCAAAGTTCATCTCGGTCACATCCATTATGTTTGTTCAGTCGTATATTTCATATGTTCGACTGTTAACAATAGAGGATCTGATAAGATTGGTGTGCGCAGGTTATCGGGGACATCAGTGCCTGGGTTTGTGGGCTGCATACATCGCCTTCGCGTGAGTGATCGAGATGTGATCCCTCCCTCGCAAGGATTGAGTATCACTTCTCACGGAGTGCGTGCTTGTACGCCGGACAACTTAGCTCGATTAGTATGCCCTTAAATCTGAGGCCGTAGCGTGAATATCTTTTCATTGCATTCGAATCAAGCTCCTAACGAACTCGAGACATTTGTTTAAAACAGACAAACTTCGTAAATTCTATTCGTTTACCCTGATGTGTACGTAGAATCTCTTGTTAGGACCTTTGTAGCTTGCGTAAATATCTCGACAGATGTTTTTAAATTAGCCACTGCTTTTCCGATCCGATATTGCATGTCGTTATCAGCAAGATTTTTCATGCTAAGTAAAAAATTAATATACGAATACGAATCTAAATTGCAGCTGCTTAACAAAGTTTTCCATTGTTCTTTCCTTTATTTATGAAATTTCTAATATAGGCAAAGATAAGATGATTTAGTTCTGTAGAATTGTTGTAAACGTCATTAAGAAATATTATGAATTGTGACGTATTTTCCTTTTTGGTTAGGGGTTTCACAATACCTTTCTACTACGTAAGCTGTTATAACTAAAATCTAAGTTAATAAAACATTATTATAATAATAATATGAATGTTAAGCATTGTTATCCCTTATTAGAATGACTATACTTCCGACTCTACTGCGATCTTTTAGACAGAATATAATGTATATTTCCTTCAAAAGTAGCGATCAAAACGACATCATATTAATTGATTAAAAGACATACATTATGTACCTCTATGACGATTGTATTATGACCTATCAATATGAATATTATAAGATCAACTAAAAATACCTAATGCTAATATAAGGTTCAATAAGACAAAATATTTTTCAACAAACAGTAGGTACTATTATCTTCCGTTACAGAATAAGACTTTAGCTTCTTTAGCCGCTTCTGTGGGTGGATCCATAACTTTTTGATATCGAAATATTTTGTGACTTATAGTCTCTGATGTTATGATGCAAATGTATTATCATTTCAGTGATCTAATGGAGTATAATTTTTAATTCTATACAATCAACACAAATTTTATGAAACTAGAGATTATTTGGTACGAGCAAGTTCTGTATCCTAAAACATTACAGTATCAAAAACTGATATAAATCCAAAGTTCCTCTTCACCTCAATTTGAGCCAATATTTTATAAACTGCTTTACTAATGTAACATCGTATTAAGGCGTCAAAAATTGCGCACTGCCGTTCTAAGACATTATTTATGGTATTTCGTTCAGAGTACAAAATAGTGTGTTGGCAAAGTTGAGACTTTCATTATAATTACTGTTATCTTAAAATCTGTCGCAATCAATCAGATCTCTACTATTAGAAACCTTCAATGTGATATACTTATAATTCAAACTATATTTCTAATGTTGCATCGTATTGTTAACATATCTAATACTTTTTATAATATTAAATTTTCTTCATATATTATATTGTTCTCTAAAAATGTGCGTTTTATTTCCTCAGCCAACGTCCCATAATGCTCGAAACAGCTCGTGCAGAAAACCCACCTTACCTTCCTTACCTTCCTGATTTTCAATGGCTACTTTTTATTCCAAGAAAGGTAGTATGAGAGAGAAGCGGTGAGCAAAAGCTAGTCGAATGTATAAACCAATGGTATCGAGCTATCTAGAATACCTATTGTTTACTACTAAACTGCCCCCTTAATCTTGACACTCGATTCGACTCCGAATTCGATTCGGTTTCGCGCTAATCTTGCATTAGATTCGAGAACTTGTCATTTGGCATTTTTTACCGTGACATTAATGCACTTTTTAACTCGATTTCGGTGTAATTTTAAGCCAACAAATAAAACCGAATCGAATTCAAAGTCGTGAATTGTATGTATGTGGAATTTGTGTTTATTTTAGTGATGTTCGTCATAAGGGCATTTATGCACAAATTAGACTTTGATAAATTTTAATTACTTCATATTGTAAAAAAACAGGTATGGAAATCTTAGAAGGAGGCTTAGGTTATGTTCAGTAGTGGATTTCCTGTGCCTGATGATTAACAGAACAATCAATCAAATTAATTATAATATGAGCTCACGTCTGTATACCCGAAAATGTGGTGCCTCTGCGCACTAGCGAACTAGAACACCCACATTTCGCCGAGCTTTGTACCGTTCCAGATGTGATAGGAGCGAGCCTATCATCATAGAAAACTGTGCCTGATTAGTGCCTGATGATTATATTCAGAAATACTTAATTATCGCATAAAATAAAAACGTAATCCTACGCGTCAAAAATTTAATTACTTTCCTTTATTTCAACTTTTGAAGTACCTAGTTAAGTAGTTAGTCAAGTGTAAATGCGAGATTACCTAGTATTTAATTAACTATACCTACTTAATATATTTTTGGCGAAGGCACTATCAAATATTTGCCCGCAGTTCTATTGCCACCCCGTTGCTTCCTTATCAGTATTCACCCTTACTTTCCCTTTATAATCCCGCTTATCTCTGTCTACTTCATAAAGAGCGGTCCGCTTTAAATTTTAAAGCCGTTACTTTGTTTTAAGATCAAACGAAAGTGAATGTAAAATCTTTTCGCAAAGCTATGCCTTTATAAGGTAGTGTTTGCAAAGTAATACCTAATATTATTTCCATGAATCAATTTGGAAATATTAAAATATTTACTTCGATTCTCGCATGATTCTTGTAATTTTAATTGACAATGTCGTCTGAAATTTCGCTATTTCTCGTGGTATTAACAAAATAAAACGTTATGTGTTGCCTTAGGTACATCATGGAATAAATAAATTCAATGTCTTTGGAAGCAATCAACAACGATTCATGAATCAATAAAGTGAGTGTAAAAAATTAAATATATCTGCCCCGTATTAATAATGTCTTTACTACTCAATAAGATAAGGCCTACTACCCTGACCTAGTGGGGGTTGATAGATTTCATATAACTTAGAAATCCTTGTGAGGGATTCTCAGGTGTGCAGGTTTGGTCACGATGTTTTTCGTCACCGATAATTCTTCATGAAGATTAAAAGGTGTACGTACGCTTTGGTGCTGGCTCTGAACTTTCAACTTCATTACTGACGTCCGTATCACTCAATGGAGCTATCGCTGCGTAATTAATTACTCTTACATATACATACATACACACTCACGCCTGTTATCGCCGAAGGAGTAGGCAGAGGCGCAACGAGTGCTCCTAAATTTTCACCAAAAAATAAAAGCTTAAAGCTTTAATTAGAGTAATAGAAATAAGATAAACAGATAAAATATTCAAGTCTAATTACAAAGTACTTAATTTTAATGACATTATCATTAAAAGTACGTGTTCCTTCATTTGTGGAAGGCTCGTAAAATATTCTTGTTGCAAGTTCAGTGATAAAGATAAAATTTTAAGTCGCGAGTTGTAAGTGCCGTCCCTTTGTCGTTAAGATAGAGGTGAACCACATGAGCTCTCACTTAGACGGGAGACATTCATTTCGTCATAACAGTCGTTTGTTCAGCCGCCTGCTCAGTAATATAGCTAAAAGCGCCTATTCATTATTCCTCAATGCCTTAAATGGTGTATTGATGCGGCTGTGTAAAACGAGATGATGAGAATTAAGAGCAATAATGGAGATAAGGCTAGATATTACAATATTAATGTGTAGTGTGTGTATTAATATCACTTAATATACAAACCAATAGGTTGAATTTACACAAACTATGTACAGACAAAAATAATGTAGTTTTGGGTTGGTTTCCCAAAAGATTAGACCTATATATAGCTCGTCCATGAGTTTTTTGACATTTCACGCTAGGGACTACGTAAAATAATTTCTATGAAAAATTTCAGTTCCCCGCGTAACCGCTAGAGGCGTTCGGGTGTTTGTCATACAAATATTTTACGGAGTCGCTAGTGAATAATGTCAAAAAAAGTCATGGTTGACCTACTTAGTCGCAATTTATGCTCTAATAATTTTTATACAGAAGCTAAATAGAATGCCACACTTACCAGTATTATGGTTACTTTTTATCCCGAGAAAAAACGATTGCGTAGCCAAAGCTGCGAGAAAATTCAAATTAAAAACTGGCTGTTTAAAGATTTCCTTTAATGATATTTGAGACTAATTTAAATCCCTGAACTTAGAGAAAATACGACGCTTTTTAAATAGAGCATAGTTCGATGATAGATTTCCCGAGGTTACAATTTTACGAGAAGCAAATAGGTCCTCTATAAACGTTGTTTCGGCTTACATCCTGGAGTCGCGGCTCGAATAGCTAAATGTACGGGTGTAACAAAGAGAACCTCAAAGGTGTTATTACATAAGCAAGAGCGGACCAAACGGCTGTCTTCTATCTTCCTGCAACGAGTACCGACGCCAATACTTCGGACATGTCGCTCGAAAATTTGCTAGCAATATGGAGAAACTCATCATAACCGGGAAAATGAAAAGCAAACGACCAAGAGGAAGGAACCCCAAACTCTGGTCTGACCAGGTGGCTGAGCAACTGGAACCGCAGTCCGCGTCGCTATCTACCAGGCTGAAAACCGCCGTAAGGTGGAAGAAGGCCATTGACGAAGTCCTTGCACGGAATCACGATCCTCAGCAGTCATGAGGAAACGATACAGGAGAAGTGTTATTTGACTTTGAAAAATAGTTTTAAATCTATATTTTTTTGCTCAAAAGCGTGAATATGTCGGGAAATTGTAGTGAGGTGTTTCAACTTCTACTGATTTGTGCTTACGGACTACGGTCCTCCTTTTTTTGAAGTCTGTTAGTTATGCAATTCTGATGATATTACATACATACGGGTCGAATTGATAACCTCCTTTTTTGGAGTAGGTTAAAATTATACTAAACGATTAAAGTTATGTTAAATTTAAGTCATAGGTACGTAGTCTACGTATAATACCTTCAACTTGTTTAATTAAAAAGCGAAAGTCTGACTAAATGAAGTAATTTATAACGGCTGAACTGACAGGAATGTGATAAAGGGACATCAGTGTTTCAAGCGCTGTTACTACTAAGTGATGTGTTAGATATTATAATGAATCTATAGAGTCCTAGTGACATTGTTAGAATTTTCAAACGGGTTAGTATCAAGAGCGGCCGTGGAATGTTTAATTACCGCTGTGACTTCCTACGAGACAGTTGGCGTCAACATACTCGCGTGCCTATGTAAGCTTTTCGACGGTTAACACACGTCTTGTGTAGATTTGCGAAGTATGTATGTCTGTGTGTACTAATGACTAACGTTCACGTACGCCGCTGCCGGCTTTTATGCCGTGCACATACGCCAAAGTTACTTTCATGCGGCTGCCATAGTAAATTAAATATCTTCAACGTGGCAACAGCTGAAATGAATTACATTTTTAGTCTGCTATTTAGGCAACCGTCTGGCATCAAAGCAAATGAAAAAGTAAAAGCAAAAATGCAACAGGTTACAAACTCGCGAGTAATTTTTCATGTGCAACGCAGCGATCGCATAGATTTCACTCTTGGAGAGGAATTAACGCGAAAGCTACGACAATTATTTATGACGTTTCCACTCCGGAATTACAACCCGCCGCACCACCGCGGCCTTTTATGTTTATTCACGGGTTATAATTTCCGAGCAGAAAGGATTATTCCAAAACGTAAACGTAGATCATTTGCAATGCACTGACAGAATGCATTATGTATTCTGGATTTGTTGCAGGCCGATTGAACATTCCGTTCGTGACGTTTTATGATTTGCATGACCTGTGTGTGATCCGAAATGGAAACGTCACAATTTATTACATCCGAGCGGCTGATATGGAAGTGTTTTGCTTAGCGTGCGATATTTATTCAACAAATGAAATAGGGTAGCGTATCGAAAGGCTGTCGTCGTAATCGTAAATAACGTTAGCAGTGATGCGATTAGAGTCTGTCTGCGATAATAAACGGTTGCTATTACTTCACTCCAAATGACTCTTCAGGAAATGCAATTGACCGTGAGTCAAATAGCAACTATTAAATTTGGATAACGTAGCTGTTTATATTTCGCACGTAATCCGCTCGACGTGTAAAATACGGCCCGTCAGTAAATATAAACTCTGCAATAATTTCGCTTGTGTCAGTGTCATAAATATTGTCCTGAGATTTTCATATTAATTGCAAATCCACTACAGCGCCTTTGTGGACATGAATTTTAATTTTACGATCCCACGTTTTAGAGCCAGGATCGTCACATATTTATTTAGATTTAAATTCTGCCAATTAGCTGAAGGATACAGTTATATTGCCATTACCTTTACAAGGTGAAGGTGGTAGAATATTCAAATACTCCCGGATGGTGACCATCGTAGGTAAACATAGTGTTAAAACTTGCCATAGTGATAATTTATCCACACTCCTTGTGTTGTTACAAAATTGTAATTCACACAGACAGAGCCGCGAGCAAAATTAGTTTTGAATGAAGTTATGGTATCAAGTTAATCACGCGTTAAATTAATCATGTCTTTATTAACCGGCATTTTCTTATAAATAAAAGTTTTGGTCTTTCAGTTCATCATATCTTCGGTCGATTAAGATATATAAAACGTCGTTTATAATTAATCGTGTTCTTTAATCAGAAATATACCTGCAGGGCACTGCATCGGTTCAGTTTGCCGCGTGATGCTGTTAGTTAAGTAAATTATTCATAATTAATTGACTTTAACAAATGATGTTCCATGAGAGATATTCGTCTGGACTGGAGGCAAAAATAATCGAGGCGCGTACGTACAGACTAGAGAACAAATTGATTTTTGATGTCGCCGGCTTGCGTCGCGATAATGATTTTCTGCGGCCCGCTGGCGCTTCATTCCCTGACAAAAACTTTATTTATCGGTAAACTTTAATAACCACGCTATGTAAAAGGATCTTTTACCGAGCAGTCATTATCTGTGATTGATTGAATTAACTTCGCCGTTAGCTGATAGTTTAATTATAATTTATTATCGCATTGTGCCCCCACCGTACGCACATTTACCTCCTGTGTAATTACGAGTTTCAATTTAATGACTATGTTGGCTTATTGGGCGGGGTGGAGACTGGCGGGGTGCAATCGAGCGTCGAGCTCTACAGTGTACATATTACACGTTACATACCACTTACCCTCTCTTTTTGCGTGCTTACCTTTATAACACGGACACAAAAAAAGATGGACGGAGCGCTAGGAACATTGAAAGTGAAGCAGGGTTTTCGGCCCATTCGATCTATCGACACGTAATGGCGTGTGTGTACGTAAGGCACTTTTGTACAGGCGTGTTTGTGTGCGTGGCTTCTCTGTGGCGTCCATTTAACTATAGCGAGATGGTGTTTTTCCTTTTCTTTACGTCCATGCATTATAACTACAATATTTTCCATTCAATGCATAGTTACAGTTATGGCCAGAAATACCAGATGCTTAAAAGGAAGATTCTAAAAAGGATTCGGTAGATAGATATAACATGTTAGTCTATACTATATAGAGGTATCACTAGGAATTCTTAGATTGCTTAGTATGGTTTATTAATTTACAGATAGCACGTTTTCCTGGCCTCTAAATGTTATTGTTACTAGAGTTGCTTTTTACATTAAAATCGTAATTTATTTATTAAGAAATTAACACCCACTTTAATTCTCCGCTAATGTGCCTGCAATAACGAGAATAGAATATGTTTTAGTTTATTTCGTAGCGATATCTATCCATTTCTCCCGGTGCATACTACATTAAATTTTATAGAGACATTCAAGTAACAAACGGTCTTTCTCTTAAGACTTGTGAAGGGAAGCATTAGTTCGTTTTCTGGCTCGACAAATCAAGATAGTGTCGCGATAAATGTCGCATCCAATCACAAGGTGTTCTATTACAAGGTGCGTGGTGTTATTTATGCAGTACCGATGACTAAATATATGGGTTAGATGAACGATCTAGAGTGAGTGGGTGAGAGGCCGCACTGAGCTCCGTGGCAGCCTCTGGCGCGCCCTGCGCTTGTGCGCACGCTTGTGGACGTGCAAACTTCGCGTGACGTCCGCCTTATCTGATAATTCAAAACGAGTTAGATAAATATAAGGGTCGACGCGCCCGGAAGCTCACCCACATAATTGTTTTGAAATTTAGTTCGGCGATGCGTGTACACGTAATGCTTATTTTGCTGAGTGTCGTCATGGACGTCGCCGGCGCTGACATGCGGATGCGGATGGACCAGCCTCCGATAAACACACGACGAGCGTATGCTACATCTGCATGCAACGCCAGTATCACCTACGATAAATTATTTTTAAAACAAATTACAACTACCTCCAAATACATATTCTCGGGAAAAGTGTACGGAATGAACTACTGTCGCAATGGTGTGAAACGTTACAAAGTTAAAATCCGTCGCGTCCTCAAAGGCGATATAAATGAGCTCGGTGCAGTGGTCAAGTTTGAAACGGCGAATTCAGTGAGCTTCAGTGACGCAACCGTTTTGGTGGAGAGTTCAACACCTTTGCCGTGTTCATGTTTGCGTGTGCGGTCGTATGGGTTGTTTCTAACTGAAAAGCGAACTAAGCACGGTGTGGTATTGACTTTATTAATGGAACCAGTGTTGTTGACTCTGCGAAGCCTTGGAATCATCGAAGCAGCTATTAAAGGTGAGCACTATTTTATATTTGTATACGATAACCGTGATAATCTAACATTCAAATATCAATAGTTCGTAATAGATTTTATTGTTTGTCATAAAACTGTCTGTGGGCTGGCACGTAAATAAACAAGAAGCAGTAATTAGTCGCAGGGCGGGGTCTGTGGACGCTGCGCAAGCGCAACGCGATGCGAACTTATTGCGACTAGTAAGTTAGTAACTACCGGTCCGTGAACCAGTTGAAATCTTTGCTGATCTTATAAACATTATCAATTTCACGACAGCCTTGCATACATTTTCATACTAAACATGTCCTCTATTTGTAACCGTTGTTTATGATCGTAGTTTTAAATTAGCATGATTAGTACTGAGATGTCCTCTTCGGTTTACCTATAATAATTATGTTGGCTATTAAAATATGAGCACTTGGAGGTTGCAAGTTATGACTTCAGGGAATTTTATAAATTATTATACCTCTATATTACATATTATTATATACATAAGCTCACGCCTGTATCCCCGAAGGGGTAGGCAGAGGCGCGCTAGAGAACTAGAACACCCACATTTCGCCAAACTTAGTTCAGTCCCAGATGTGATAGGGGGCGAGCCTATCGCCATATGGGGCACAAATTCCAGACTCCGGGCTGATATGGAAAAATCCAATATCACTTTGCCCGACCCGGGGATCGAACACCTCAGGACGGTAGTCCTACCGTAATACAACCACGCCACTAAGGCAGTTACATATTATTATAAATGATATAATACTTCACTCCCTACCCCCTAGCATTAGTCGGAAAGTCTATTGTACCAGTGATAATGAAATGTGCGTGCGCACTCTGCATCACACACTAACTTGAGTTTGTAACCAAGTCACGAGTATTCTATGAACTCCGATCTCGTTATTATTTTTAAATCACTATAAAATCAATATTGTGAAACTTTGTAACAGTGTCTGAGAGTAATGAAAAAAGTGGTTTGTTTTTTTGTATCTTACCAGAGGAAGTTCCGGAGTGGCCACTGAGGCGCGGCACAAGCCACAAGGAATATTAAATTTTCTAGTTTCATGTCTCCAGAAAGTTGCTCACGGTTTGAAGTTTAGTTTATCTGTTCGCGGCGCGGGGAAGCGAAATTTTAATTTTATATAAACTCGATTCAATTTACGAATTTGTGTTATAAGATTGGTTTTCTTAAAACCAAAAGTTTATATTGATTTTAATATTTTGGATCGACGTTCCCACTAAGAGTTTGCGTGATTCACCAATAATTTGTTTCTGGTCTGGGTGTTGTAAAGTAAATTCTGGTATGTAGGGCATAAGATTTGACATTCTAAATGAAATTTAATGTTATGCGAATAATTAATTATTTCTGTGTAACATAATTGGCCTGTTGTAGCATTCAAATTAGGGTGGTCCAAAAAATTTTTTTTATTATTTTTCCTTTGGCCACCCCGTAAATTTGTTACATGTATTCATAGTAATAACATAGTAAAATTTCAGCGAGATAGCTCAAGTAGAAAGGAGTGCTCAATCGAGTGTTGTTTTTGATTTTTTTGTGTAAAATGCTTAATTTTTACTTTTTATTACAGGATATTTTTGTGTGTTAAATTAGTAAACATACATTAAAATTAACTATTAGAGAGTTTTATAGACAAATTTAAACAGTTTTGATATTTATTTAGCAGACTTTGAAGTGACTCAGTAATAAAATGTATCATCTATGAATTTTGACACTTCTGCTTCTAACACCGGTGCTAAAAAGGGAGTTTGCTCTCTTTAAGAAGATAAGACAGGACGTGATCTTTTGTGGCTTGCTTGTCGTCATCACGTATTTGAAATAATGCTTTCAAAAATATTTACTCTCTTGAAATAAAACTATTCTTACGGATTCTATCACGATTAGGTTTTAATTATTATTCCCGACGTTTCGAAGGCTTTGCAGTCTTCGTTGTCAAACTGCAAAGCCTTCGAAACGTCGGGAATGATAATTAAAACCTAATCGTGATAGAATCCGTAAGAATAGTTTTATTTCAATGTATAATATTCGCGTAAACTTAAGAAATCAGTATATTTACTCTGTGTTTTAGACCATCAAGCTCTCCTCAAATCCCACTATTCAAAAGATTCAGTGATATTTGAGAAACATTACCGAAGGAGCACTACGATTGTCTTGACCTCGATAAGAACGCAGAACAGTTCGCTGAAAATACTCTTGAGAGCCTCACAACCGCTCTATCCGGAGAGAATCAAATTCGTGATGATTACGAAGAGCTAATAAAGCTTACCATGATTGTTTCGAACAAACCACCTGCGAAGATACAATGGCGCGCTCCAGGTCCGATTTATTATGCTTGTTGGATGGCGAAATTGTTGTATGCTTAGAAGTTTTTTTTATTTCGAAAAAAATTACAAGCATTTAAACTTACGAAGTGAGAAGAAAAACAAGTTGTTCGATTTGTTAGCTTTGGTGTGCTCATCTACACCAAAATTTGGATCGAAGCGCCTTTGGCAGCAGATGCATCAGTAAATGACTTACTACTTTGGAAGAGCTTAAAATTGTACGAAGCCATTGATTCCGAAATCGGTATAGCAGCTAGGAGTATGTTAGAGCGTCACTTATGATATTAGTCAGACGAACTATTTGCATTTGCCTTGTTTTCTGACAAGCTGACCGATGGTGAGAAACAGGTCAATGTTAAAAAAAAATTCTGACTGCGGTAATCGTTCAGTACGAGGTGATTCTGCTAAACTTGCCCCAGTAGTCACATTAGAAGCTTTCGCAACAAAAAGAACGTTGAAACCGTTTTCAATTCTTGATATCAAGGACTCTTTCTTGCAATTACCTCCTGAGACTTGGAATGATAATGCTGATTACCTTTAAGGCAAAAGCTGCGTAAAAATTTGCGTGTTGTTAATGATCCAGCTGAGAGACGTGTTAAATTATTTGAAAATTACAACACGATACTCACTAATAATGAGGAACAAAAGCAGTTTTTACTTCACATTGTCGAACAAAACATAAAAATCGTCTCTACTGAAACTTCCAAAAAGGACATAACAAACATAGTTTTGAAAGAATGAACTAATATTATTTTAATTTATAGCTTTGTTACCAAATTTAGTTCACATTTAAATACTTTGTATACTTATTTGATTAAAATACTTGTAATATTAATAAACCTCAAATTACGTGTTTTACTTAAAATGCTGGAAACTTCCAATTCCATGAGCACCCCCTTGTATATACGATAGGGGGCTGAAATTTTGCACATATAATACGAATGGTAGGTGTAACAAATCAAGGGGGTGGCGACACCTAAATTTGAATATATTTTTTTCACCATATGGGCCTGGACCACCTTAATTCAAATGAATCGGAAATTATGCTTCATTTGATAATATAAACGGAAAATATACGTACAAAGCACCGATGGGGGTGCGATAGTCGTGTTCATAATCCGTCGGGCGGCACATATGTATATATGTTACATAAGCGTATGGGCCACCGGAGGCCGAGCCGCCCGTGATAATTTAAATGTCGCGGCACTTCTATAACGCAGTATGTATGTACTTACCTTACAAAGAATCACCATGTCTCACTTATTAATCACTTACCTATGTCTCACTATCGTTTATAGTAGGTCGAGATCCGACTGCAAAATCACTACGTTCGTCATGTATGTAGTCAAAATCTAATTTTTATGTATAATTATAAAGGGAAGAATCTATTTTTGCCAAGGAGCCAATCAAAATTTACTCGCGAGTATCTTTAATTAATACAGAATGATACTTTAATCTTTGGGGGAGGCCTATATCCAGAATAGGACGTCCTATGGCTGATAATGATGATGATGATACTTTATGAAAGTAGTGATCTTGCAGCCGGATCTCGGTCTATAATATTTACTACAGTCTATGCAGTCTAATGCCGTTTTTCCGAATCGTACCTTAATCTAACTACTCAGCGATACCATACACTCCGATATAACAGTTGGAATTGGATCATACACTGTAACAAGCACGTCGATCTTCTGTGAACGTTCATATTTATTTTATGAAGTGGTTACGGTTACTATTGTCATAAACGCGTTGGGATTGAATTTTATGTGACATTGCTGGCTTTAGTACACTTGATTCCAGGTAAAACTATTGTATCTGATATTCTAGAGGGTTTATAAAAATCGCGAGTTATGCGTACATTTTGTCCTAAGCTGGATAACGCTGAGGAGTGTGTTGTATTTTAAAGGCTAGGTGGTTGAGGTAGGGCAGACGGCCGGTGGTGGTGGTACGTCGAATCTTTGCAGAAAAATTACGTACCGGATTGCGCGGACCATACTTTGGAAGGACCATACTTTGTGCTCTGGAAGGCTTCGTGGTAGAAGATAAATATCACGGGTAAGGTCAGAGATAAATAATTTCACACACCAACAGCCGTAAAGTTCACGATTAACATTCAATATAGTCTTTTAAAGTATTGTAAAATTCTCACGGCCTAGTCGATTATGATATTTCAATAAAGGACTCCGAAACTATTCGTATTGTTATTGCTGCATATAAGACGCGAACATAGGCCCAAAGGCATTGACAAACAGACAGCGCTTCGGCAACTTGAGAAGGGAAGCTAGAGAAATACAACTTTTTCTTTCGTATTTCAGCGGCCCGAGCCGGAAAATTTCTGATAATCGTAAATGTTTTCGAGCTCGCTACGCACTGATAACATAATATGGTTAATATTTGATACAAATTTCATAGAAGTGCATCGAGCTCGAAAACATTTATGGTTGTCAGAAATTTTCCTGCTCGGGCAGTTACTAATTTAAGCGACTCCGTATATTATTACAATAATGGACTAACCTTTGCCTTCGCTCGCTGCAATCTGTTCCACAACGGTTTACTTGAACTGTCGAGTTGTGACAATGGCTTATTTGGCGCGTTATAAAAACTGTTGGTGAGAATTTTATGTTTATTTCGGTCTTATATTTCACACGTGGTCGTTACTTAGATTATAAGAAACATAAAGTTTGACGGGTGGCGTGTTTTATGTCGGCAGTCGGCAGGGCTGGTCCTCGAATTGCCGCGGACATCGTCCAGCCGCGCAATAACGACTTTCTTGGAATATTTCATTATTGTTTTCCATTTCGAAGGTTGCATCTAGATATTTTTTTTTGCTCCTCTGGTTATGTGTGTGCTTCGGCTAATATTATTTAGTTTGGATTTGCATGATAGTGCCGCGTTACGGAGTGACCACACTTATTGAAGCAGAATTAGTAGAAAGAGCTCTAAAATGAATGAGATGATAGATATCGTTTCGGTTCGGACGATAATTTCATCGAAGTGAAAAAATTATCTTAAGTTCACTTCCTTATCACGATACAAATCGCGATAAATTCAGTAAAAGGGTCAAGTCAAAACAACGTTACTCATGATGTTTAAAGTATTATGAGTAAAGCATTAATTGCATATAAAGACTAGTAGTTTATTAAGAAAATTATATAGCACAAAGAAGTTAATCGTCTTAGGTATTCGCGGTAGCTAACTGCCAGTCAAAATATTAGTAGCTATATAAAAGTAGAATGCTTAAATGTCTAAAGTTTGTGGGTCGTTAAAGTAGATGATCGAGTTCGCTCCTACCACCTTCGACGCAGACTAACTTCGAGATCCATCGGGAAACAACACGACTATAAATTGTAAATTCGCGAGTACTCGTGTGTTCTCCTTGCTATTATGCTGTACTTTTCGCTTCTTTGCATTTACTTTCAACGTTGTATTTTCTATGAGTTCATTTTATTTACTTAAATTTGTAAACGTATCATCTTCCAATTTAGGTTAATGTCTGGCTACCGATCTCTGAATAAGGCTATGATCAGCGGCCCAAGCAGGAATTTGCTAATCAACTTAGAATCAAATACGACGCGCGTTATTGACATTTGTATAACATTTTAACCAATGAGTGGTAGAGCCACGTTGTAGACAGTTAGACACTAACGTCTATGCACGCATGGGCCGGCTCGACCGGTTTGATACCACTGTCTCACAGAAAACGGACATAAAGTGGCAGCTTGCTGTCGCGTCTCGTTCGGTGAGTAAGATTTCCGGTGGCCCATTTAACTCTCTCCGTTTCCCTCCCCTTCCATTCTCTCTATTTAGGTTGGCAACGCACTCATGATTCTTTTTGGGACTTGGGTGTCTATGGGCTGTGGAGATCGCTTACCATCAAGTGACCCATCCGCTGGTTAACCAGTCTCTGCCATGAGAAAAAAACCATTTTCAGTGCGCAGAAAAAAACATATTCCTGCTCGGGCCTCAGTATGGCCGATACTAATACTGTTATGAATATAGTCCGACACTATTTGCAGGCAATACTCATCGTGAAATCTTAGTACTTCGTTATGTAAGGACTAATATTCTTAGACGGCATATCCTACTCTTTAATCCATCGTCATCGTGTTCGCAATACGTGGGATTCGTCAGCTGAATACGAGAAGTGGACTCATAGATTACCCTCAGTATTGAACTGTCTAAAACCAAAACTAAGCTATTTGTAGGCATTCTGATAATATGCAATTAATGTTATCCCATAAACCACGCTTGATATTATGTGTCCTGAGGCACAGTAAACACAAATAATTAGTTTTCGCTCAGAATGTGTGAATGCTAACTATGAATGCATTATCCTGCATTATCGTTCCAGTCTTTTGGTTCAAATGATTGTTATTTATGATTTCATTTTGAGAAAATTGTGTAATTTTCAACGTCATATTAAGTTTTAAAAGAGTCATCTTAAGTTTTATTTGAAATATTATATTTACCGAGATCTTTACAGTAAAATAAAATACCCTTAAGGTTATAATAAATAAAAACCCGAGGCTTTTATACTCGACTAACGTAATTAACTTATCAATAATTTAAATCATCGAAAAGGATTGTCTGGTCAAGTGTTCGATTCAACGTATTTGTCGGATATAAATCGCTCTTCCATAGTTGTTTATGTGGGATTAATTGTTCGGCATGGGTTGGTTTGCCGACGGCACGGCGGCGGCGGGCGACGGGTTCGGCTCTCTCGTATATCACTCGTCTGACGTGCGATTCAATTAAAGTACCAACTGACAGAGGCTGTTCAAATGCATAAAAATTCATAAAACACTGGGCGGATTACGACCCCACATCATTGCCAACTTGTACATTTTGTACGGTGTTCATTCGTATTTTAGCCGTTAATTTATTTTTTAATATACTGCTGTTTTTGTCGTTTCCTATGTTTTATTATGTTTACCCATTGTCCCTCGAAAATTTATGATCTAGTTAATAAGCACATTCTCCTATAGATAAATAATTACCTACTTTCTTTCCACCTGCGCTTATCTTCAATGTGCAGAATGCCGATTATACAGCATCTAGTTCTATAAGAGTTTTTACTTCCACACCACTATCTAACTCTAATATCTCTCATATTGGAGTAACAAATGTTTTTCAATATGTTGCAGGAAGGATTCGGCATAGTTTCTACGACCAGCTGCCTGTTTTACTTCAATCCCTTCTAGATATTCAATTCCGGGTAAATCGTGTTAGAAAAAACCATTTTTCCCGACCAGGAATTTAAACCAAGGACCTCCCGGTCTACAGCCCATAATATATGCCATTAAAACGATATAAGATAAATCCATATGACGCGAAGTTTAATAAACTCAAAACACAGAATTTGGCACAACAATTCTGTCTGACATTCCACATTCTAGGCATGGAGGCGGAACACATCGTGAATCTGCGGGATGTCAACAACGTAAAGGTGGAAATGTGCGGAGCTTCTGGTTGTACGTTGATGAAATGGAGATGAAGGAACGCAAATGTTCCATTGCGAACTTTACACGCGAAATATTAAGATCAGGAATCTTATAGGTGTTGAAATCTGAAGTTTATCTGTCATTAAGGTTTGATGACGTTGCTTACACCATTTTGTATTAACCCGCGTTATTTTACTACTAGGTTATGCCCGCATGGGAGTCTTCCCATTAAATTTGCATTGATTCTCCATACAAAATTCAAACGTGCATATCTCCCTCTTAAAGTAGAAATTTCCAAAAAATCTTTTCATAGTGGATGATTACGCCGTAACATAAACCTACGTTCCAAAATTCACCTTTCTGGACTTGGTAGTATTGCTAAAATTCAGAACAAATGATTTTACAAGTATAGATAATTTTCCTATTATTTATATTTTGTTTTATTCAATGTTAAATCCTAAATGAGTATTAAGAATTCGAAAAATGTTTCAATCACTTTAGTCTAAACTTTTCGAATCCTTAGAGATTTAAGAATTCCTGTTCGCGAACCGAGAAAACTTAATACCCCCTAATCAATGTATTGAATTTATGTTGCAACAGTTAGTAACTCGAACTTTATTTAGAAGTTTACGAGCAGTATCATGAAAGAGCTTTGAGAATCCACATTTATTTAACTTTAAATTTAAAAGCCCTTAAGTTCAAGGCTGTTGCTGCGAAATGGCAAATGGAGGGAGCATTAAAATTCTTGACAAATGGTAGCAATTTTTTATTAGTCACAAAGGCGATAAATATTTTTGCAGACTGTAAGCGTTATTAAATTATTTCTGAGAGCTGGAAATCTTCCTTATTAGTTATCTTTGTTTAAGAAAGATCGTGCTTTAATGGTGTAGATGTGATAGAGGGTTATAATAAGACCTGGAATTCGAATCCAGGACATCCCAGTCCACAGTCCATAAGCTGCCACTAGACCAAGAAAGCGCTACGTGTCTCTGATATTACTAATCATAAACAAATCTACTATGCTGTCTTTCTACGAGGCTTATCCGGTCAATACTTATTTAAGGAATTCCGCTATCATCATATTCTACGCAAAACATACATTCAAATGACACCTTAACTACATCTCTAATGTGTTTATAATCTATCCTATACAAAAACATACTAGTTAAGGTAAGTTACATGTGTATTTCTATTAAGCGTCGAAGCTTGATGTGTGATCGCGACGCTACGCCCCGGTCACAGGAGAGCGAGCTGTTAAATCTGGCACAGATAATAAACTCGACAGTATTTACGACAAGCTCGTAGCCAAGTTATAGGTCGATTCGATTATTGCGATGCCGAGTGTTGGACGTGTTTGAGTAACTAACCAACACGCTCGTTTAGATTTACACAAACAATTTATAAAGCAGTCACTTTAGTTTAATTGCTTATGTTGACACGCGATGTATCGATTTTATAGGAAGATATTAAGGTCGTGTTAGTTGTTTACATTTATAGAATTTGGTTTATGTTGCTGTAGTCTAAACAGCTGTAGGCGTTACGTGTTTAGAAACGGGAATTGTTGCAATGTTACGACTGCTACGAGTACGTTTCTATTTATTGTCTTACAAACCGTTTACACGCAACTATACTCTTGTTTATTATGTCTCTAAATGCAACTATATTTCGAAAATTTTAATTTTGTGCTACTTTATTTGCCTTGAAAAATCTAGATACAAATGTGATGACAATTTTATTTCTGTGTTAATTAAGAATGTACTTTACAAATAGTGACCGGCGGCTCGGCCTCCGGAAGCCGAGAAACTTATGTAACATATACCTTTATATGTGCCGCCTCCAACGGGTTAAATAACGATTATTTCTTATACACCATTACTATGCTTGTGACTAGATCCGTTTTTAAACTTCAAATCGTATTACAATTATATCCCGTTAAATTTAATTAATCAAGGGACGTCGTCACTAAATATTGATCATAACAAACAATGTAAGTAGGGTTTCGGTTATTTGTAATTAATATGTTGTCTTGGTAGCACCGCTGTTGACATTGCCCTAAAACAACTGTATGAATATTTAGTATGTGCACTCACGAGACGCCGATATCCCTCCGTTTAGTGTTTGTATTACTATTACTCGAGGTTATAAATAACAACTAAGTTCGTTAGATAATTTACACTTCACACACAAATAAATAAATAAGTTAAACACATAAATTCGCTCGCATAGCACACATACGCACACTTTCACGCGCGTCATCACTTAAGATATTGTCAGAGGTGCAACCATTTTTCGCCAATGTTTTTGTATTTGATAGTTGGCGAGCCTATCGCCATACCTGGTGCTTGAGACTAGGCTGATACATTATATCTCTCTATGTGTGAGGTGGAGATCACATATCATCACGGCACCCACGTTTACCAGTCTGCTATAAAAAAAGTAGGACAAAAATATAGCATCTAAAAAGTACTAGTGTATAATTTTAAATCTACAAATACACAAAACCTAGCGTGTTTGGACTAGTTTCCCAGACAAATATACAGTCCTCTGATTGCTTAGGATTTCTGTTTGTTTCGTCTCTGTGACTTTTCAATTGTAATATAAAGTTGGTGGTGTTGAATATATGAGTTTGTGACAACACTTTTAATTAATATATATTAGACAGCCTCCGTGGCGCAGCGAGCGAGTAGCCAGCTGTGAAGCGAGAGGTCGCGGGTTCGATTCCCGCATTGAGACAAATGTTTGTGCGGCGCACAGATATTTGTTTCAAGTCTGGGTGTTGTGAGACCGAAAGTCTCTCATAGTGTCTGACACCCACGATACAGGTAATACCTAGTGTGGGGTCAGAACTAGGTGTGTGACTGTTGGCTGTGTGTGTGTGTACTATTAAATTTGTAATACACTAGTAGTAGTACACTGCCCTTATCCCACCCTAATGTGGGGTCGGCGCAACACACTTTTTCAAGCATGTTGCAGATATGATTAGGGTAACCCTACAACGTCAACCCCCTATGAGGGATACAGTCCCTGGCAAATTAAATTAGAAAATTCAATTTGCCCGACCTGGGAATCGAACCCACGACTACAGCCCATATATGCTGCCATTAGACCACGGAGGCGAATCAAAATATTGTGAACATAAATATTGTGGTGTCTTGGCTTGAATAATTATTTGCTTATGTTCGTTGCCAGCGGCCCGAGCAGGAAAATTTCTGACAATCGTAAATGTATTCAAAATCGATGGGCGTCTATGAAATTTGTATGAAAGATTAACCAAATGTCATCAGTGCGCAGCGAGCTCGAAGACATTTACGATTGTCAGATATTTTCCTGCTCGGTCCGCTGATCTTTAAAGAGTGATCTTCATAGCAACATCCACGCATTATGTGTGTCGTGGTGAACGAATATGCTCATATAGCCTGGCGAAACTCTTAGCGATATGGGGGCTTTTAATGCCCTAATAATAAACTATGGACCTTAGTAAGAACATTAAAGTCCGGAGTCCTAAGAAAATTTTGAAGTTCGGAAAATAGCGCTGTCCGAGGGTCTCCAGAACAATGCTGGCCGGACCTTATTGGTCTGTGATTTGCATGAACGAGCAACTATGGTGGAGTTTTTACCAAGTGTGTCGTATTTCCACCAGTCATAGAATGGTATCATGTATCCCCAACGGTTATTTTATTTTTTAAGATATCCTATTTTCAAGAGTCTTCTTCGCTGTAAACATAAATAAGATATTATTATATTATACTTTACTGCCTCGGTGGCATGGTTGTATTTCGGTACGACTACCGTCCTGAGGTCTCGGGTTCGATCCCCGGGTCAGGCAAAGTGATATAGGATTTTTCCATATCAGCCCGGAGTCTGGAATTTGTGCCTGATATGGCGATAGGCTGGCCCCCTATCACATCTGGGACGGAACTAAGCTCGGCGAAATGTGCTTGTTCTAGTTCGCTAGTGCACGTCTGCCTACCCCTTCGGGGATAAGTGAGCTTATGTTAATGTTATATGTATGTTCTAGTTTCAAGAGCCTTTTTAGCTGTAAACACAATTAAGATATTATATTTCATTGTCATCAATTGTATATAGGTAAGCACGCAGTATGACGAAGTGGCGCTCTTAAAGAGCTCATTAGTTTCTCACTTTAATAACTTATTTTGTGTCGGGTATCGCACATAAATTGAAAGCAGCCTCTGTTATGGCGCCCATTAAAACCTTTTACGATACAGTGGCAGCTCCCATTTCGTCTGTTCCACCCAACCATGTTAAATGTGAGTTATTATAATTTTAGTCATGGATATGAGCGTTTACTTTAACGTATTAAGATGGGAATTTAATAAACATGGGTATTTATTACTTGCCACCTTGTTGTTTGGTGACCATTTTTATAATATCGAAAGATTTTTACTGTACTGTTAAGTGAAGTAAAACTTTTTAAAAGGAGTTTGTCAAATCGACTATGTTGTCTGCAATAAGAAGACTAGAGCATACAGCCGTGCTTATTTTATCCCTTTCGACTGATGGGCCTATTGTCATATTGTAAACAAACAAGTGAAGGGCGTTATTAAAGATGGGCGAATCCCTATTCACCCCATTTTGTAGTATCATCACCATTGTTAGCTTGTACCCATCTATTGGCGGATATCCCTTAAGTCCAACGAGGCTCGGGCCTAGGGCGGCTGTACCATTAGGGGCGGCCAGACACGAAAGAAAAGCTTTGGCAACTGTCACTTTACTGACGAAGTTAACTCCATTATCTACAATAAAATTGAGAATCTTCTCCCTTTTAAGTCGGTTAAAAACAAGGAGTGGTAGCTGGTACCGGGCCTGGGCCATAGAAAAGTCAGTGGTGTGTGCCTTTTTGAGGTTGGTGTCGAACCTCCGACACTCGTCTCGGCAGTCCGTACCATACCCAACTGAGCTATCGCTGCTTCTATAATAGTCTTTAATAAATAAAGTTAAAATTACAAATATTGTATTATAATTTGTATCATAGATAGGAGGATAATCGAAATACGTAAGTGTGTTGATATAATATCGCGTTTGATACGTATTAACACGTATTAAATCAATAATTGAATGGTCTCAAGCGTTATTCCATCAGAGAGGATTACTATAACCTAATTTAGATAAGCTATTTGCACAGATATAACTATAGCAGGCACTGAAAGTGTTTTCACTCCAATCCGCGTGTTTGTTTTGGTCTTTATATCAATGTGCTGTAATGGGATATAATTTTATACCATGATTAATTATTTTGTAAACTGCAAACGTTTTAACATCGTATTTTATTGAAACATAGCTATTTAGAATATAGATAAATAAATCTAATTATATATCTATTCTGTACACCTGCCCTTGTCCCACTTTTTCTAACATTTTGCAGAGAGCATTTGGCTTATTTTACGATTAACTGACGTTAATCTGAATTTACTTGTCTGGGAATTATGACTTTTTTTTGGATTATGTGTGAACTGTTTGGTCCCTAAAATCGTATCATCAATTATTAATCTGGGCTGTTTGTTGTAATCGTAGCGCTGCCGTTTTGGCGAATTTTCTATAACTATTAATAACCGGGCAGGCCGCTCATATGGGCAGAAAAATACTGCTGCATATATCGAATTCATCCTAAGATAATTATTTGGAGCAAAGCTACAAAAAACGGTGCTTAGCGATTTTTTAGTCTTATAGCGCAGGCTGCATTGGAAGTCTGAATAATTAAAAATACTTGACCCGCCTCATACAAAATGTATGATCATTAATATTAATGATTCTGGGGGAATTTATAATTTTAAACTTGCACTTTGAGACGATTTTCATTGAAATAAAACTGGTTTTTACGGATTCTATCTCGATTTTTTTTGTATGTATTTTATTTTTAGTTCTGTCGTTTCGAAAGCTTTACAGCCTTCGTGGTCACGGGACTAAACAAAAACGAAACGTCGGGACTAAAATATAAATAAATACAAAACAAATCGCGATAGATTCCGTAAAAACTAGTTTTATTTCAATGAATAACATTCGCGTAAGCATAAGAAATCATTACGATTTGCATTATTTTAGACCATACCTAACACCTTCTGTTATTTTCAGCCCAGAAAAACTTTATTATATGTCTTGCACTTAAGTGAAGGAATTCACGTAATTTCAACTATTAAGTTTCTGTAAATTGGGTAAATATAACATATTCACTTTTTACAAAACGTGCTTTCACCTGCGTATTACATATTACAGTTTTAATAAATATAAACTTTAATAATAGCAGTAAATTTTATATGAACGCTGGGAAAGTTCAGTAAAGTTCGAGATGACCCAGACATGTGGTGTCCTGAGTTTGTGTAGTTTTATTATTTATTTACCTGTGTGTATATTTATTATCCGGGTAACGAGAACTTTGCGTGTCTGCTAATGGTTTTGGTATACCGTACCCGGATCTTGGATGTCTCATGGGAAACGACTTCGAGGGTATGTGGTAGACACTGTTATGGCATCGCATGTATAATGCTGTGCGTAGTAAAATCTTACACAAAATTATTCATAAGCAGATAATGCTCGAAGTGACGTGCACTCAGTAGTAGGCAAACTTATAATACTCGATCCCATTGTGACTACGATTCGGTTTCATTTATTGCCTTAAAATTTCAACGAAATCAAGTTAAAAAGTGCCCTAATGTTGCATTCGATTCGAGAACTTGTCCTTTAGTACCTAATTTTTACGCGACATTAGTGCACTTTTTACCTTGATTTTGGCGGAATTTAAAGTCAATTAATGAAACCGAATAGTAACCAAAATAGAATCGAGTATCAAAAGTAAAGGGGCAGGTTAGACAAAACTTGTGACATTCATTTATTGTATTCTTGCATCAGTTGTGATATTATTATTTATTAATTTTTAACATAATCGTTATGATCGCTGAATTGATGTAAAAGATAGGCTGAGCACAGAAATTATGAAAACTGTTATGTATAGTATAAAACGTATATATGTATCATTGTAACAGCTGCGTAGATGTCGCGTCAGTCTCGTAATAAATATTGTGCTGAGTATACGTGCGTTTGAATCAACAGTGGCGACGAGTAAAAAAAAAAAGTGTTTGTGTCAATTGTAATTAGTTACATCGCAATAGTAAAAATGTCAATCGGTAAAGTGCGGGAGTTTCTACCTAAATCAGGAAACTGGTCAGCATATATAGAAAGACTGGAAATGTACTTTCTAGTTAACAAAGTGGAGGACAATCTCAAACTACCTACTCTGATTTCATTTATGGGTGAGGAGTCGTATGAACTGTTAGCTACATTGGCGAGCCCATTGAAACCTTCGGAGATATCCTACAATAGGGCAGTCGAAATATTAGCTACTCATCTACAGCCTAAACCATCGATATTAGCAGAAAGGTATAAATTTCGACAACGGCGCCAACTTGCGCAGGAGTCGATTGCAGATTACGTCACGGAACTTAAGAAACTCGCAAAATATTGCGAGTTTAATGCCACTTTAGATGAGAACCTCAGAGATCAAATGGTGTGCGGCCTGAACCGTGAGTCGATTCGCCTTAAGCTCTTTGCAGAGGAAAGTTTATCTTACAACCGAGCCCTCACTTTGGCGTTATCTTTAGAAGCCGCAGAGCGGAACGCAACCGCGGTGGAGCACGGCAATGGAGAAGTCGCCGAAGGAGTACACAGGCTGAAGCTCGACGGCTGCCTCCGATGCGGAGATGGGCGACACCGAGCCAGCGATTGTTCCTTTAAAGATTATGTATGCAGTGGTTGCCGTGAAACCGGGCACTTGAGGAGAATGTGTCCAAAAAGGAAAGCATTTGGGACTCGGGAACAAGAAACGAGACGGGAAGGGTTGATAGGATCTACCGGCGGCGGTGGTAGCCGTTTTAAATCATCATTTTCATACAGTGGGCGCGGGAACCGCGGTTTTGGCGGGCGCATTACTGGCAGCGGGGCTAGACGCGGGCGGCGCGGTACGGAAAATGGATACCGGACCCCGTTGAATTTGTTACATAAACAAGATGACGAAGTAAGCGACTGTGTTAGTGACAACGAGATTCCGAATCACTTGTTTAATGATGACGAAGAACCTATGTATCAGATGTCACTATGCAGTTATAAACCGGTGCGTGTCACTATTCTAGTTCAGAATTGTTTACTTAAAATGGAAGTGGACACGGGTTCGGCCTTATCTTGCATCAGTAAGGCAGTGTATGACGAATTATTCAGCAATTTGCCTTTAAAAACATGTCGGTTAAATTTAAAATTCTATGACGGTTCTATTGTTCAACCATTAGGGTATATAGAAACCATTGTCAATTATAAAGGTCTAGCTAAAACTCTAGACTTGTATGTGTTAAATAAAGGAACTGTGAATTTACTAGGTAGGCAGTGGTTAGCTGAACTTAAGATACCAATAAAAGTCTATAAAGTTGACTCAGAAACGTATTATATGAAGAATAATGTATTAGACAAAGACAAAATAATAAAATTAAATGAAATTATTTCTAGGCATGAATCATTGTTTGACGGCACACTGGGTGGTTTCACGGGCGGCGAGGCTGAGCTGCGAGTGAGGGAAGGAGCGGCCCCTATCTTCTGTCGCGCTCGGCCGCTGCCGTATGCGCTGCGGGAGCGTGTCGACGCCGAGTTGGACGCCATGCTTAGCACCGGCGTCATTGAGCCGGTTGATCACTCCGACTGGGCCACGCCGTTGGTTGTTGTACGCAAGGCTGACGGTGGTTTAAGAATATGTGCCGATTACAAGGTAACCCTGAACAAAGTCCTAGCGATCGACAGATTTCCGATACCAAAAATTGATGATTTATTTAGCGATCTTAGTGGAAATATGTATTTTACCAAGTTAGATTTGTCACAAGCGTATAATCAGGTAATGTTATCGAAAAATTCTAGGGACTTTACGGTAATAAATACTCACAGGGGATTATTCAAATATTGTCGTTTGGTATACGGTCTGTCTTCAAGTCCAGGAATTTTCCAAAAACTGATGGTGAATATGTTTAAAAATACGCCTAACGTTTCAATTTTTTTTGATGATATTTTAATCAAGAATAAAGATCTTCAATCGCATTTAAAATCAATAGATGAAGTTCTCAAGATACTTAAAGCTAATGGCTTAAAAATTAAAAAGAATAAGTGCGAATTCTTAGCTAAGCAAGTAAAATATCTAGGATTTATAATTGATAGGCATGGTGTACGAGTCGATCCCGACAAGGTGAAGGCTATTGCCACTATGCCCCATCCAAACAATGTTTCGGAAGTTAAATCTTTTTTAGGGATGGTCAATTTCTATGGGAAATTCATAAAAAATTTAAGTATGCATTTAAATCCTCTCTACGAACTTTTAAAAAAAGGTAAACACTGGGAATGGGGCCATCAACAAAATAAAGCATTTACACAGGTAAAACAATTTCTCTGTAGTACAGAAGCGCTCGAACATTTTAATATAAACAAAGAGTCGGTATTGACAGTAGACGCGAGCGCGCGCGGGTTAGGCGCGGTTCTGGCGCAACGCTCGCCCGGCGGCGGCAGCGACGAGCGGGTCGTGGCATACGCCTCGCGATCGCTTACTGCGCACGAGAAACATTATAGCCAAATACATAAAGAGGCCTTAGCAATCGTGTTTGCAATTGACAAATTTCACCAATACCTTTATGGAAGGAAATTTGTACTTCGTACGGATCACAAGCCTCTTGTCAGTATATTTGGCCCAAATATAGGAATACCTAGTGCGGCAGCCAGTCGTCTACAGCGATGGGCAATAAAATTATCGGCCTACGATTTTACTATTGAATACATTAGAACTGATAATAATACGGCCGATGCCCTTTCCCGTTTAATTAATTCTCAAAAAAATGATATAGCATGTGAGGAGGAAGAGTTGCCGGAACAAACCTATTTACATTTTGCAACTCAAGCTTTGTTACTCGATTATAATGTTCTTAAAAGGGAAACTAAACGGGACCCTATTTTAAATCGGGTTTTAAGTTATATAGTAGATGGGTGGCCATCCGAAGTCGAACTTAAGGAACTCAAACCATATTTTAATAGGAGACAAGAACTGTATTGCGAATTAGGGTGTATTATGTGGGGTCACCGTGTAGTCATACCATCCGTATGTTATAGGAAGGTACTTTTAGAACTGCATGATACGCACATGGGCATGGTGAAAACCAAGTCGCTCGCCCGTAGTTATGTGTGGTGGCCAGGGATAGATGAGGCAGTGGAAACGGAGTGCCGCGCCTGTAGTGTGTGTGCCGCGGTGGCTGACGCACCCCCCGCTCACGCGCCACGCTCATGGCCATGGCCCTCGCGCCCTTGGTCACGGCTGCATGTTGATTTTTTGGGTCCTATATGCGGATTAACGTATTTTGTAGTGGTTGACTCGTGTTCTAAATGGGTCGAAGCGATAAAAATGACAAGAACGACTGCTCAAGCTGTTATAGCTGTGTTGCGAAAACTGTGGTCACAATTTGGTCTCCCAAGGCAAATCGTTAGCGATAATGGCCCACCTTTCACGAGTTCAGAATTTCAGACTTTTTTAAAACATAATGGTATTGAACATATATTCACAGCCCCTTATCATCCCGCATCCAATGGGGCAGCCGAGAGCGCTGTTAAAATCTGTAAACGTACGATTAAAAAGGCTTTGAAACAAAATTTAGACGCAGATATAGCTTTATCTAGGTTTTTATTAGCCTACCGGAATACAGAACATGCGACCACGGGGGATAGTCCAGCCAACATATTACAGGGGCGGAATCTTCGTATGAGATTAGACAATTTAAAACCGGAAAGGGAGTCGCGAGTCGCGTCGCGTCAAGCACGCAGTGAGATTAATGCTGGGGGTTCTCAACGCCTGTTCCATTCTGGCGCTCTTATTTGGTATCGTGAATACAGAGGCTTAAATCAATGGCTACCTGGTACAATCATTAGTCGTTTAGGCAACACAGATTATTCGATAAGAACCAATTTCGGTACGGAAATCCACCGACATGTCGATCAGCTTAGACGCAGGGTTATACCTATAGACTGTACTAATCCAAATATCATAGCAAAAAAATTAGAATTGAATAAGAAGGCACGTAGATCGTTAGCGGTTTCCATAACCAATGACGAGGCCCAAACCCGGAGCGGCTACTCGGAGGAAGATGGTGTCCAAGACTCTTCTTGTACTCAGGGAAACTCTCGGCCCGTTTCAGAAATGACACAAGTGGACCTCCCTACTGTAACCCATAGTTCCCCACCCAAACATAGTTTGCCAATCTCCAGTGTGTCGCCAAATAATACGAAGAATGATAATCCGAGCATAAGCCGAACAGTGAGGACCCGTAAGCCACCTGTCCGTTACGGGTTCGAAGAAATAGATTAATAGCGAATCCACTTAAAAAGATAAATAATATGTGGTTACCCTTAAGCATTACCGTTAATGTAATCGAATTTTGTGACTGGCCGCCGAATGTTCATACACTTAAGGTCGCCATATATCTTTTAAAGCCGCCTTATCCGTTAAAATTGTATAGCGAAAAACAATGTAAGAAGCTGTTAAAACTGAGTAGCGTTTGACCATTCGGCAGTAAGTACTTTATATCTAAAAGGTGTCTAGTGTTAATTGAAGGTGGAGGTGTTATGTATAGTATAAAACGTATATATGTATCATTGTAACAGCTGCGTAGATGTCGCGTCAGTCTCGTAATAAATATTGTGCTGAGTATACGTGCGTTTGAATCAACAAAAACAAAGTGCGGGCTGATACTGAGTAGAATAATCCAATAACAAAAAGTAATCCAAATAATAACTAAAAGGAGTATTATTTATGAATTTGGGTTAGTGCTACAATGCGTAAATAACATAGATTTTGAACAATACTGCTGTTTGTAAAAAGCGATAAAAACTATCACGAAGCAGTTATCTGCATCTTATATTGCACTGATGTAATTTGTGCTAACGGGTATTACAGATAGAATGTTGCAGTTTTCTTTAGGACTTTGATATACGAGTTTTGTAAGAGAATATGCATGTGCGGTGTTTCCCCTTTCATCTCTCAGCTCGTTAGATAGTATGGACAGCACGCGATAAAAAGATCTTCGTGGCGCTTGAGTGTAATTACTTTGAAGTCTTTTTAATTTACATTTTATTAAGAATCTGCTGGGAAAAATATTTCATATGATGGAGTTTCCATGATTCACTGCGTGGTGCTTTATTAAATATTTAAAATGAAAAAATATATTTTACGGTTAGGACTGTTCGTGGAATTAAGCATTTTTAAATTCAGTATTCATTCATTATTCCGGAATATTAAACCCTTCTACAATTTTATTACACTCATAAATTGTGCTATCCTTTAATGAAACCGCTATTTCTGAAACAGCCTCTGTAATTCGCGTAATATTATAAGAAACTTTGTTATGAGCTCTATCTAAGTTTCATTGCATTTCTGATGACATAGACTTCCAAATTAGTCTTTAAACTGTCTGAATAGCCGTAGTTAAGGTCTAGTTTATGAGTACTATTACTTTTTACCTCTAAAAATGCAATAGATAACGGATTACGTCGGAGAGCGGTTTAACAGTGAACATTCTCGTATTAACTGAAAGGAGAGGAGCCTGCAGCTAACCGAGGGTTATTGTTATACCTCACTTTTATGGAGCTGCTAAACGAGCGGGCATTGTGTTGTTGCTATCGATTTAACAATGCAGTATATGAAAACTACTAAAGCTGATTGCGTTTTAAATTTGAGGATACTGTAAAGTTTCAATCTTCATCCTTCTTTATGGTCCGCAGCTATCTGAGCTATCTGCAAAGGTCGCCTCTCAATCTGAAGTGCCTACTTTGAATATATTCTGATAACGATAACACTAACATTGTCTGCACTAGTCTAGGCGACTGGGCGACTGGGCGACTGCCGATGTTGTCTCCTCTAAAACATGCAAATGAAGACATGATCTCGACACCGGGATGTTTATGTTCGCTAGACGGCGTGCGAGGGAGCGAGGACGGAGGCCCAGATGTTAACACTGGTGTCGTGTTATCGCCCTCGCCCTCTTAAACACGTTTTACGTAACGCCGAGCACTCGATAGCCATCTACATAAATTTGCGATTATTTGTAGTCTCATAACGGTGTAATTTGCGGTCCCAACTGCTCCCATTCGTCTGCGCTTTATTCCGGCAATATTATCGTGGGATTAATGGTGAAGAAAGTGTTTGCCTTATCTCGGATATTACTGAGGGTTTAGAGTTAATCGCGTTGTTAAGATGTTTTGTAGATAAGTTCTTTGAGGTGGTAAGTATTACCGCGGTGGTCGTGATTTTGTCGCAATCCTTTTTTTTTTCATACGAAAGCACACGTGCCCAATTCTTAGTTAATGGTTACTATTACCGATAGATCTTGATAATTCCAAGGAAACAGCCTAGCTTCTGCCTACCGTAGGAAAGGATGAACCCTTTCTTTGTCTAACCTGAAAACCGTCGCAAAATCTGTCTGTTATTTTGTTATAGCTATGTCCTACGTTCAGCAGTGGGCGGCGATAGGCTGGGATAGATAGATATCCTTGTTGATTTTTGTTATATGTATTTAAATTATTACATTGCTGGTTATAATAAATTGCCTTTAGTATGAAAGGTTATTCTACTGGTGTATTTCTTCGATGTACGGCGTTTTTTATTTTTAATATTAAAAAACGTTGCAATATTTTCGCAAACGCATTTTTTATTTTTTTTAAATATTCGTGATACATTTTACGTTGTCATATTTTTCTTGGTAATGATAATGTTTTATATTATTAATAATATTTGATGAATCGTTGTTTATGACTACCATAAAAGCGAGAAAGCAACGAATGAATATCAAAAGAGATAGAAGATCTAATAGACCCCATTTGTACATAGAACTTGCAAAACGTATTCGTATCGAAACGTCAAATATATCAGCACAAGACACAAAACATTAGTCGTACTTTGTTATATAAGTATCGTATATGTTTTGTGTCTAGTGCAGCTAAAATATCCTAGAACGTAGGATAATGCAATAAAAATTTAAAGTGCCAAAATGTCGCCTCCTGAGTCCAGTGGCAGCACATATGGGCTGTGGACCGGGAGGTCGTGGGTTCGATTCCCAGGTCAGGCAAAGCGAATTTTCTAATTTAATTTGCCAGGGACTGGATCCCTCAGAAGGGATTGACGTCAGGCAGACAGCCAGTCGTAAAAACTTAGCCAAATCCTTTCTGCAACATTTCTTGACAAAATGTGTTGCGCTGACCCCACATTAAGGTGGGATAAAGGCAGATAAAAAGAGAGAAAGAAAGTAGAAAGTGCTAAATTGAATCTAATGAACAAGTGCTGCAGTGGGGTGGTACTTTCCCTGACCATTTCTCTTTAAATGCGCAGGTAATTAAACCGAGTGGTAATGCTCACGCGCACCATTAGGCGGGCAGATTCCCTCGAACCCTCGCTTCACTTTCATTTCCCCCTATCCATTTTGCCGTGAAATAAGTGACAGCGCACAGCAATTTATCTCATTGATCCCTTTGCATACGTCTCAGTCATTGAACGCGCGAAGCTTCGCACAGAACTCGTTGTAGAGGATTTACGTGGATTTTGTACTAACTAAATAAGGGGATGCGGGACCTTTTATATAGAGGAATTATTTACAAATTTTTTCGGCCCCTTGATCTCTATCGAGTGACATTTGTTTATGAATACAAATATTATTTGTACGTGCACGAATTTTATTTAGTTTTTCGTGCCGTTTCTATCGTTGATATTATTATTCAAGTCTCCTACACTTTGCCTACAACGAAAATACATATATTAGAAGAAAATAAGCACTAGAACACACCTGATGACATTTTTGTGAATAACTATTTTTCCTGGTTCCTGTAAAATGTTTGGGCCTATTCTATTTAGGTACAGTGCAGCTCAAAATGTTCGAAAGTATGGTGCTGGACAGCACATGTATATTAGATATACTTTAGGTGAATTCAGAACGCTCTGAATCTGTAGGCCAACCATGAATTTTTTTTTACAATACTCGCTAGCGACTCCGTAAAATATTTGTATTACAAACACCCGAACGCTTCTAGCAGTTACGCGGGGAACTGACGTTTTTTATAGAAATTATTTTACTTAGTCGCTAGCGTGAAATGTCAAAAAATCTCATGGTCGAGCTACAGAACAAGCTATTACGGCGGGTTTCGCACTAAGGTAAATACCTTACCAGGGGGGTTATCACCACCTCTTATAGCAGTATTATTATAATTTTACTTGTACCGATTCCCATACAAAACAAACGAAGAACGATTATAATAATACTGCTATAAGAGGTCGTGGTAACCCTGCAGATAGTTTTCCACCAGGGTGACTATTAGCTATATGGCTAGTTCTCATAGTGAAGGAATTTTGATGCGCTCAAGTCATAGCTCCTTAGTTTTTAAATATTTCTGATTTATTTTAAATCTGGAATAAGGAACTAATTGGCATCTATATGGGCACTGAAATTCAGCTAGATTCTAAAATATCTTTTTGGAGAAAAATACCTAAACATGAGCAAAATTGTCACTTTCCTGTGGGGCGATTTCACAGAATACAAGTTTGCTACCGACATAACACATAATGTAAGTACATAAATCAAATATATTATATCTTATCACAGTAATAATCTATAAAACTTTGCTTAAACGTAAAAAGAACTGGAGTGTCTCTCGAATTTTAGTCGATTTTTCATCATAGAATAGGGGCGACACAAATTGTGTATCACATTCCTGTCAGCTAAAAACATGTGAAAAATACCAATATATTGAATAATGAACGCTATTGCCAGATTTCCGAGACAAAGTACGTAGTAAAATAAGGTCACTGCAGCTTAAAGTTCTGCCTTACAGCCAATCAGACAGTCGCCACGAAGATCTCGTCGACCGCAGATGCGTTCGGGTCAGACAACTTCTCACTTGTATGGTATGTATTTACATAAACATTATTTGCATTTCTTAAATATTATTTATTATTTTAATTAATATACCTAGTGTAAATATACTATAAAGCATTAACATGTCATTCAAATACAGCGTTTTTGTGTTTTTTATGAAAAACCTCAAAATTATCACTTTCCTGTGTATCACTTGTCTGGATCTGGATAGACAGGAAAGTAATAAACATTCACTTAGGTTCCTAATTTCCTCTTAATATTCTATGTACCTATTATTAACCCGTTGAGTACTTTTTCCCACAGAAACCAAAATGCCACAACTTAAGAAAAAAAGACCAGGGAAGAAGTATTAACCCAGCAAGCATCGAAAATATCCATTTCCTCAATGACGGTCCGGTGACTCAATATCGAAATAATTGTTATGTACTGGCGTGCAAAATATCCAAAATGTGGCCCAATTTTATCAGGTGGTCTTGGAATTACCATGAAGCTGACCACGGTAAGGGTGCGTCAGATGGTGTTGGGGCTACTTGTAAAAGAACAGCAAATAGTGTCGAGGCCTCGGGACATGATGTTTCAAACTTGACACAGTTTTACAGTGCTATACAGGATCGATGCCCAAATATTACACTGTTTATGATAACAGACTGACACAGAGGTATTGATTTCAAAAGAACAACCAAATTTGCTAACATTCAACGGTACTTTAAAAGTTCGCCAAGTGCAAGGGAATGCATATCTTCCAAAAAAAAGTTATGATGAAATCTTTCAGCTGTTTTTGAAGTGACGGGTGCGAACACTTTCGGTTCGGTGTCTTAAAATATTCAGCACCGACAGCAAACGTTGACGATATATTTGACCAGTCAGATTTTGAAAGGAATGATGCCGGAAGCCACAGCATACTCAACCTTTCGGACATGGATGATATCAAAGATGATATTTTGAGCTGTACTAGTGACGTGACACTTAATATAGAGGTAGATGATCCTGATGGTTTGCTTAGCGATCCTGTTTTAAATATAGACCATAAAGATCTGTTCCCCGAAAATGAAAGAAGGCTGAAAAATAAAAGGAAATCAAATGAAAAACCAAGGAGAAGAGATAAAAAAAAATACTGCAAAGACCCAAAAAAATAAACCAAAAACTAATATGACCAAAGAAAATTTTAAAGCAAAAAAATCAAAAAGAAAACACGAAAATGATTCTGACAATTGCTACTGTATTATCTGTGGATCGTTATATAAAGAAGACACAACAGGCCAAGATTGGATCCAATGCGTCAGTTTCAGTTTCGTCGTTTTCAGTCAATGTTTAAATTATACCTATATAGTCAATTACATATACACGTCACTTATCATGAATTTTTATACATATTTAAAGTTAATTTTCATTTTCCTGTGCCATATGATGTCCTCCTCGACGCATCCGTCGACGGCGACATCTGGCTATTCCCTGGAATGTGCCCGAATGTGGCTAGCAAAGCCAAACTTAGACCTAAAAATGCGATTGCACTTAAAACAACACAGTTGGCCCAGTGAATCACATGTATAGGTATAACTTCGTTTCGGCCGGGTCTTTCTTAACTGGCGTTTGGTGTCTAGATCTTCGAGACGCAGTGCTTCGAAATTGCTTATACCAGTAGCGACGCATTTGCGCCATCGAGAGCGCCGCTGTGAGAGTTGCTCCCAGTTGTCAGCGGAGATGTTGCAAGCTGTCAGGTTTCTATTGAGTACATCCTTATAGCGGAGGTATTGTCCGCCAGCCTTGCGTTTACCGTTTTGTAGCTCTGCATACAATACAGACTTAGGCATTCGGTTGTCTTCCATGCGGACCAGGTGTCCACACCATCGTAGCTGGGTTTTCATCAACAGAGACTCAATGCCCGTCATGTTTGTCCTTCGAAGAACTTCAGTGTTTGGAACATGGTCCTGCCATTTAATGCGTAAAATTACACGTAGGCATTTCATATGAAATATGTCTAGTCGTTTGACGTCGCATTTGTAGACAACCCACGTTTCAGAGGCATATAAAAGTATGGGCAGGATTATCGCATTGTAAACTGCTAGTTTGGTCTTCAGCTTTAAATCGTGAGAGTTCCATACTCTTCGGCTCAATTTTCCAAAGGCGGTAGCAGCTTTGGCAATTCTTGCAGAGATCTCAGTGTCTAGTCTATTATCGGTGCGCAACATACATCCTAGGTACCGAAAGGTTGTTACTTCTTCGAGGTTTTTACCGGCTAGTTTGAGAGGGGTGTCGCTCGCCGATGAGCCTCTGGCAGGCTGTTTCAGGATCTGGGTTTTCGACACACTTATAACTAAGCCAAATCTCTGACACGAGATATCAAGTTGATCCAGAAAATGTTGCAAGCTTTCCATGGTATCCGCCATAAAACAAACATCATCGGCATAAAGAATCTCTAGAAGTGTAAGTTGACGAACATGCCTTTTTGCTCTGAAGCGAGATAGGTCAAAAACACCCTTATCTGATCTTACGTTAAGAGTGATTCGATTGTGGCAATTCTGAAGAGCATCGTTCATCACAGTAGCAAAGTAAATAGTAAAGAGTGTAGGAGCAAGCACACATCCTTGTTTTACGCCACTCGTAACTGGGAATTGGTTAGTGAAGCTATTGTCATGCTGTACTCGAGCCATCATATTGTCATGAAGTTGCTTAATTAATTCAACAAATCTGGGTGGACATCCAATCTTTTCCAGAATAATCCACAGTTCGGCCCTCGGCACGCGGTCAAATGCCTTTTCTAAGTCTATAAAGCACATATAAAGGTGACGGTTTTTCTCGAGACTTTTTTCTTGCATTTGTTTAACAATAAAAATAGCATCGACCGTTCCTCTGTTTGCTCGAAAACCATACTGAGTCTCCGGAAGAATTTGTTCAGCAAGGCGATTGAGACGTCTATTTATTATATGTGATAAGACTTTTCCGGCCGTGCATAGTAATGATATACCTCTATAAGAAGTACAATCGGAGCGGTCGCCTTTGCCCTTGTAAAGCTTGCATATGTAGGCATCCTTCCAATCTTGAGGTACTACGTTAGTTTTCCATACTCGCAGGATGATTTCATACAACTTGTGTTTGATATTAGGGCCGCCGTATTTAAGAGCTTCAGCAGGCAAACTATCGGAACCAGGTGTTTTCCGATTCTTGAGTCTGAGTAGCGCGTCATGAAATTCGTCATAGGATGGTGCTTCTTCTAATTCAGACATCGTGGGTCGATGGCTAAGAGAGCTCACGTAGGAGAGATCGGCTTGTTGAGTTTGCGGATTTAGGACATCATTGAAATGCTCAGCCCATCTGTTCAATATGTCTCTGGAGTCCGTTAAGCGCAACGTTCTGTCTCGTGAGTATACCCATGTGGTGTCTTTACGTGTCGGTCCAAATACAGTTCGAAGACTTTCGTAGAATGCGCCTATTTGGTGCGTATCCGCATGGTGTTGTAACTCAATTGCTTTCATAATCCACCAATTATTTTTTAGTTCGCGAGTTTTTGTTTTTAGGTCTCGATTTATGCGTCTACGATCGTGGATATTGCTAGTATTTCTTAAAGATCTCCTAGCGTCATCAAGCAAAATTCTCAGACTAGCATCCGAAGCATTAAACCAGTCCTTGCTTATCTTGGGTGGTCTGCCCACAACTCTTTCGGCAACTGCATGAAGCGTTCCCGAAAATACACGCCATTGATCATCGATTGATGAGCTTTCCGGGGCGAATTTTGAAGATCCGAAGTTATAATCAAGTTCCTGTCGGATCTCTTCACAATTGACGAGTTTGGAGAAGTCCAGTCTCGGTGGGATCTTATGGTTTGCTCTGCGCGGTGGCTTGAATACAAGCCTTATCTTAGATCTGATGAGTCGATGATCAGTCCAACCTTCTGCTCCACGCATGGCACGCGTAATGAGAACATCCTTAAGGTCTTTTCTACGAACGATAATATAATCCAGCAGGTGCCAGTGTCGGGAGCGTGGGTGCATCCAGGATGTTTTGTATTTATCGGGCAGCCTAAAAAATGTGTTTGTTATACTTAGTTCAAATTCCGCACACAAGGTGAGAAGTGCGTTTCCATTTGTATTGCATTTGCCAATACCGTGACGTCCCAGAACATCCTGCCACGCCTTGTATTCTGTTCCAACACGCGCATTGAAGTCTCCAAGCAAAATAAGTTTGTCTCTAGCAGGAATGTTCACCAAAACCTCACGAAGGTCGTCATAGAATTTAAGTTTATCTTCGTCTGAGGATGTGAGAGTGGGTGCGTAGACACTTATAAGGTGTAGGTATTTGTCTTGTGTTGTATGGATACGTAATGTCATTAGACGATCATTTACGCCCTTAGGGGGTTCTACTAGAGATTTTACCAGTGAGTTTCGTATCGCAAAACCGACACCACTGGAAGATCTTTCAGTTGCTGGCTTTCCAATCCAATAGAATGTATACCCACCCAAATCTTCACAAAGCTCCCCGGTCTCCGCCAAATGTGTTTCGCTGATTGCAGCAACATCAATCCTGTATCGGCATAGCTCGCGTGCAATAACAGCGGTCTTTCTCTCTGGACATTGGTTGTTTTCATTGTCTAATAAGGTTCTTACATTCCATGTTGCTATTAATAAAGTTTGTATCGGAGTTTTCTTTGTTTTCTTTCGACCGCATGATAGTGTTCTAGTGACCGCGGTTAGCCACTAGAATTATGGAGAGATGGACTATGTTTGGGCCACCTTTTCTAGGCCCCTCCCCGGATTGGGGAAAGCAGAGCGATCCTAAATAGGGCTGCTTTGTCGCCAGACGTGCTGCCGAACCCGTCGTCCCATCTCTATCGATTCCAGGAGCGACCACTCTCGTCTGACCGCCTACGTGCGGAGAATCAGCTAGCAACAAGGACTCACCACATCTCGTTACTCCCACCAACACTCCATCGCCGTAGGGCTTTTTAAATTGATTCGGGATCCAGTAAAACATAAGCCAGAAGTCATCAGCGCGTGAATATATTTTAGTGGACAAACAGTTGCGCAGTTGCAGGTCCACTCTCTCGTCTCTTACCCTAGGGGCTAGTGGGTCGGTGCCGATACGACTAGCCAGAGATAAGGGATGCAGTGACTGGCCGCATGTCATTAAAAGATCTTGGCATGCGCCCGTTATGGTATGTCACAGATACCATGCTGTATCGCCACAAAAGGCCGAAAGAATTGTCATATCGACGGTGTTCGCCCTTTTTTGCCGATTCAGTCTTCGCGTACTAAACAGGAGATCACCTGTATACACACACACGAACCATACACGATGTGCAAAGTGTGTGGTCCCCGTCACCAGGTTTAGCCCGCGGGTCGACGCGGTTTACCGGGGTGTGGCCGCTGCGTACGCTGCAGCTACTAGGAGCCACTGGTGAAGAGATTTGGGGATGCCTGTAGTCCAGGCAGCAGCTACCACTCACTATATAAGAGAGCCGACCGGCAGCCCTGTAAAGGTACTGCTACTAGACATCCCCTACACCCCTGTGCCATATATCACTTGCCTGTCTTCCAATTTTTTTAAAAGTCCTATAATTTAATTACATACCAATATTTTGTCTGACCCACAAAACTTTAGCTTATTTAAGTAAAAACCTTGACCTCTGGCCACTTTGCATAATAAATTTAGGAAATAAAAATTATGGGACTAAAACGTGCCGTATTATTCCTTCATAATAAGAACTAGCCATATATACAACTTGTTGCAAAAAAATAAAATGTAAACTTATTTTATTGTGCTAATACTTAACATCCGTCCGTAACTCGAAGCAAATTACTTCTCGTATCGGTTAATCAGAGTAGGATAAGATTTCTACGCATCGGTATCATTATTTAAACAGACTCGTTTCAACTAATAATCATCAGCGTGTCTATCGAGTTAGTAACTTATCTATTCTATGACTTTACTATGTGATAGGCAATCGTGAAAAACACCTTAGTTCTGTCAGTCGGGTTTGAAATGATTCTAAACTGGCTCACATATCAGTAAACTGCAAATTGGAAAACCGGCTGATTAAACTACAAAAATATTGCTTCTACTTTGTTGTTTGTTACGTAGTGTATTAGTAAATTACTCCCTATGTTAATCATAATGCATCATTTTAGCTGAATATGTGAATGAGATGATTCTTTAGTCAATGTAGTTTGTAACAATAGACAATACAATTATTTTTAGCTATTATACAACTACCGAGTAAATACGACGTCTATAAATTTTTTTTTTTTAAATATCAAGGATAAAATTAAACGTTTTTCAGGGCGAACTATCGATTGTACCTAGAATCTCATGGTTGGAAAGTTTTCCAACCATGAGATAAAACCCAGTTGGGTTAGCTAAATTATTAAAATAAATATGGAATTGAATAATAATGAAGAAGTACAAACTGTATTAAAAAGAAAGCTATTTTATTAAATCTATTGATCTGTAAATAATAATTTTGTTACCGGAAAAGTGTTAACAAACACCTACATTCAGATGAAAATTTATATTGTGTTTATGTATGCGACACAATAGTATCTCAAGTCTCAACTAACCCGTTAGAATAGATTGCTGTTAAAGATAATGGTTTTGAGAACGAAGGAGGAAAAAAATAGCTAAATGAGAGCGCTACTTTAAAGATTTATGTTTTTTGTTAAGATTCTCGGAAGTAAGGGCGCTACGCTAATATTAATTTGTTTTGTGATGTAGTGGCTCATGGCTATTTGTTGCTAGTGATGGATGAATATGGGAAGACGGTGAGTGTTAGGGAAGTAATAACTAATCCATCCTTAGTACATGGTCAATAGTATTCTCCTAACTGAATGATCTTAAAGAAAAATAAAATCGGTAAATAGCTTTCAACGTTGAAACGGAATGTGTAGTGTATTGACGATAACGTAACAAAAAAAGAAATATCTATTCATTTATCAATTTAGGGCGACTTGCACCACTATTACTAAGCTACAGTTAGCCCTAACCTCAAGTTAAATTGAAATAAAAATATATGAAGGACATGTAATTCACTATATGTAATTAATTAAATGTCATCATATATTATCTGTCATTACATGTACATGTCCTTCATATATTTCTTTTTCAATTTAACTTGAGGTTAGGACTAACGGTAGGTTAGTAATAGTGGTGCAAGTTGCCCTTAGTTTATTGCATTGGATGTAATTACGTGAATTTTTAATATGTTGCATAACTTGCAACTGGCAAATGCAACTTTGTGCAATATATATCATACATGCGAGAGCGTGCGTCTCTCGTAGTTCCTGATATCCACGACACAAAACTCGATCTTAGTGTGGGGTCAGGACTATGTACGTGACTGTTGGGTGTTATTTATTTATTTATTTATTTACATAGGTTACGGTTGTATTACTTATGAGTTCAAAATTAAGAGGTTCTGAACACAATTATGTCAAAAGATGTATATTTGTATTTATTTACATTTGTGGATAATGGAATAAAAATAGGTGCTATTTTATTACAATAAAGTTAAAATCTCACAGTTATATTGATTTCATAGTTTATACAAATGAAGATAATCCACAAAAGCGGCATATTATTCTATACGATTGTTTCAATCATTTACAATTGTATTGTTATGCAAACATGTGTATTGAGATGGTTCATTGACGGTTTGTTTGGGAAGTGAGTCTCAGTTAGCTGCTAATTAATCGAATCTGTATTCAGAGGAGGCGCTGTAGTGCGACTTCCACCTCGGCATAGCTCGTCCCGAGATTGATAGAACTGAGCTACCAAATAAGGTTTGTAAAAGACTTAATTGCTTCTCCGCTGAGACTTAGTTTATTAATACTAGATTTTATAGCAGATACAAGAAACGAGTAGGTGGGTCACTTGATGGTAAGTGATCTCAACCCCCTGTAGACGCCCAGGACATTAAAATAATCATCGGTGTATTGCCAACCTAAAAGGGCGAAATTAGGGATTGGGAACTGAACAAGGGAATTGGGCAACCGAAAATTTATGGACATTATTCGTATAAGTATTTTTTTTTATAATAAAATATAACGATAAATGTGTGGATCAACGATACGTAATGCACACCTTCTTTTTTTGGTTGTATAGCAAATAACGTTCAGGAAGAACATTAAATTACTTATAGAGCGTGATCCGGCTGCAAGGTCAAAATCTATTTTTTATGGATAAATTTTAATGGCAACATGGCAAAAATGGATTCCCCTATTTATAATTATCCATAAAGATTAGATTTTGACTACATACATTATAAACGTAGTGATCTTGCAGCTTGATCTTGGCCTAATAAGTTTGAAATCTCGTTCTCTGTGCATTCTTTTTAAAAATATTTTTTACGCTTATATATCATCTAATTATGAAAATATCTTTAATAATTTGTCCTTAAATTTGCCTATATTCAGCATTAGACATCATGTGGTGATGATGTTGATTAGTATTTCTTCTTTGTACTTCGTAGAGATCGTGTTTATAAACTACCAGAGGAGATAAATTAATAAATCCAGTTAAATTTTTTTTTATATCTTAAGGATAATAAGAAAAAAGTAGTATTTTCATAGAAGTACATAAGTAAACAAAACTGCTATTATGTGGCATCTGGAATAAGATAAAATTGTGTCCGAAGCCCGAACAAATAATTCTGCACTAGCAGAGGCAATGGTCTCTATTAAGTTGTTCTCGTGAGGATTCGATTTCTAAATACACCCCGTTTCGAATAGAAATAATTAGACTGGAATTACTTCGATAGAGTGTTCTTAATGAGGCAAACTTTCTTATTTACTAGGTGTCGGTTAGTTCGGTATTTAAGTTAAAAGTTTTATAGACAATTTTATTAGGTATTTGTTACTTGTTCATTCATTGGAAAGCTAAGACAAACGACTTCGGAACCTAGTTCACACTGCTCTTACGTTAGAGGCTCTGCTTTACTGAGTTGTAGAGGTATTTCGCAAAGACTAACCTGTGACTTAACCCTACCGGGTCTGAGGACTGGGGTAAGAGGTCGTCTCTACATTCCAGGGTACTGAGGGCCTTTTGTAGGAAGTCTTTGGCATCGCGGGCGGGTCTTAGGTGGGGATCGCGAATTTGAAGATATATTGTGTTTAGGATTGGGTAAAGAAAATGTTGTTTCGATAGCAACTGTGATGGGATTATTAGGGTCTGCTATATCATCATATCTGGTATAGTGACTCAAAATGTGTCTTGGCCTCCGACAATAAAATCTTCCACGTCGTCCTATTGTGCGCTAGCTTCTGCCAGTCAACCTGGATCTCGCGCAGATATCTCTCGACCTAATCCTTCTAGCGTTACCTCGGAAGGCCGATCGTCACCTATTCTTCAACATAGACGTAAGAAAATATTGCCACCTTCCACATCTATGCCTTCACAAGTGTTGGTAAGTTACTAGTACTAAACGTGTAATATCAGTTCAGTGTTTCACTAAATCCGTTTGAAAGCACTATCTATCTATCACCACCCACATTTGTCGGAGAGTCAATATCTCAGCGAGGTATGCAATCTTACCGTAGGCGCCGTCCGTCGAGATCCCTCGCATATCTAGCATCGGCGCCTCGTCTCCCCGTGTGGTCGGCTTGTTTAGTTCTTGTTTCACTTTGTAACCGCATCCAGTTCGCAAGCACTATCGAAATCTGCACTCCTAGTGATTGAACGAACGTTTATAAAATAGCGTGTGAACGATTGGCTTGATTGATGTATTGTCTGGAATCTTTCATGACTTGGGGCAATTTGTAGGGCTATTACTAATCTAGAGTTACACCTTTTTTTCGATTTATCCTACAGCTCATTCGTATCTTTAAATAATGATTTGGGATAGATATTTATCACATTATCATTAAATCGATTTACAAATCCATACATTAACTGGAATATTGAAAGGTGAGCTTATTTGCAATATATAATTTAAATACATTAACGGATTCCGCCAATGAGCTACATTCAAAAACCTCAAAAGGATACATTTTATGCTTTGTGCTTTACAGGATTACTGTTATTTAATTCGATGCGGTTATCGTCATGTCGATGATTGCAATTTATTTTCATTATTACTATATTACTATTAAGTTGTGTTATTTTATTTTTATTTATAAATACAATATTTTAAGTTGCAATAGTAATTTATTCTGAGATTCTTATTTGTTATGAGATATTTTGTGTGTTGCATCAGCCTCTCCTATCAGCAAACCCTATTCAGTTACTATTGCGTTGTCTTGAACATTTGGTAATAGGCATAAATATTGGTATCAGAAATCCATTGCAGGCACATTGTCTGAACACCTGCCCGTCGCATCGCTTCGGTGCTGCGAGCAATACACCGCGCTGCCATTGCCGCCAGACCCGCATAAATATCCATGATGTTTCAATTTATATTCATGATATTAGTAAGTCAGATGGAATGTACGTCACATTTGATTCACTTCGTTGGTCAAATAAAGGAATACTAGAGGATTTTGAGTCCTATATCGTTGTGCTAAATGATAATTCGTGGGGATTCTATATATTTGTTGGGATAGGAGGCTAGAGTAAGTCTATCCGTCTATACCAGTGGTCGGCAACCTTTTGGCAGGCAGGGGCCACAAGGTGGCAAAATATAGCAAAGGCGGGCTTTACCTCATATTGTCTGTCTAGAATCTATAACATTTTAGATATTGATGACAATTTAAAAACAATCACGGGCCGCAAATAGGACATCCACGGGCCGCGTGTTGCCGACCGCTGATCTATACTATGATGGTCAGTAATGATCGACGTCTATGGATATCATCACATTATACTCGATGCGTTTATTGCCTTTGAGTTACGAATAAACTGTACGGTTTCTAAAGGTGAGTCCTGTTAATTTTTATGTGGTAGGGCCACGCTATATACGTATACAGCACGGGTCGGCTCTACCGGTTTGATACAACTGTCTCACAGGAAACCGAAAATGGCAGTTCGCTGTCGCGTTTCGTTCGGTGAGTGATATTTCCGGTGGCCCAATTCCCCCATCCCTTTCCCAATCTTTTTTTCCATTCTTTTGCTGATTCTTTTTGTGTCTTGGGTGTCTACGGGCGGTGGAGATCACTTACCATCAAGAACCATCTGCTCGTTTGCCAGTCTCTGCTATATGAAAAATGATTTTCTCCACACACTACATAAGAACATCTCCACAAAGCATGGTTTCCCTACACACTTCATCTAGGATACATTGTTCTTTAAGTAGGACAACGTGTGTCTAAACTGAAGTATTGTTTTGTATCAGACTTTCTTCTTTGTACCTGCCCGTATCCCATCTTAATGTGGGATCTGCAGGGTTACCACCACCTCTTATAGCAGTATTATTATAATCCTTCTTCGTTTGTTTTGTATGGGAATCGGTACAAGTAAGATTAAATTAATACTGCTATAAGAGGTGGTGGTAACCCCACAGCGCAACACACTTTTTTGTTTTCTGTCAGGCAAGCGATGAAAATTAAAATCAACTGTCAAATAGGCATTGTAGTTGCATTCGACGATCACGTAATCAATACAATATGATCTAATCACCCGAAAACACTGTGATTTGTTCAACAAATAGGCTGTTGGAAATAGCAGCCTGAACTCTTCAATTGAGTGTCTATTACACTGTGAATTCAACCATGCTTTTAGTGAAATCGTGTTACGCAGTCGATTATACAGTTTGTAGGCATATACGAGTATGTATGATGAGTTAGATGTACGAAGTAGGTATTTGGCAGTAAGGTACTTTAAATTCTTTCTTTCTTTACTTTAAATAGACTTTCTTTCTTTCTACCTGCCCTTATCCCACCTTAGTGTGGGATCGGCGCAATACACTCAACTTTTGCGACCATCTGCGAAGTGATTGAGTGACTTTAAATGTCTGATATTTTATTGAATGCTTTGGCTTTGGCGTAGTTATATTACGTGCTGTCTACGATTACCGTCCTGAGGTCTCGGGTTCGATCCCCGGGTCGTGCAAAGTGATATTGGATTTTTCCAAATCAGCCCGGAGTCTGGAATTTGTGCCCGATATGGCGATAGGCTTGCACCCTATCTCATATGGGACGGAACTAAGCTCGTATTAAAATGATCAACAGATAAGCCTTCCTTTCTTTCCACTCGCCTTTACCCCACTTTAAAGGGAGATCGGCGCAGCACACTTTTTCAAGAATGTTGTAGAAAGGATTGGGCTTTAGTTTTTACGGCCGGCTGTCTGTTTCGAGTCAAACCCCGTTTGGGGAATCCAGTCCTGTAAAACCGCTTTGCCCAAAATGGGACTTGAACCCAGGATCTCCTAGTTTTTCTAGATAAAAAAAAATCTAGTTTACAGCCCATATACTTTCCCACTAGAGTTCACTAGATCAAGGCGACGACAAGTATCATTCACTATTTTAACGAGCAGAGTTAATTTTGGCTCAAACAATCACCAGCGAGTAGACAGATTAAATTGTGTTTCTGCCTGTACGTCGGAAGTTCCGACGGCCGCCGCCTGTCGAACGTCGGCTACGTTCACACTACCGCGCATAATTGAGTTCAAATATCGTATCTGCTTAATCTCCTCTTATTGGCTTACAAAGTGGAGGAACATTTTCACGCTGTTAATCTTATCGGAAGCGATCTATACAGATATCTTACGTATCTTATACCTTACTTAGCGTGTTCTTAGCGTTTAAGTATCATTTAAGTATTCTTATATTAATTAACCGAGGCTTAAAGCTTTTCCTTTATACTAAGAACGACTTGCAGCTTTTAGATAAATTACAACGTAACCCAAATCTCGGTTTAAAAATAGGAATAAGATGTAGGATAAATCGAGTTTAGATCTAACTCTAGATTAGTAATAAAGCTGTAAGTCGCCTTTTTGTTTTAATTATTATAGTATATACACATAACATAAGCTCACGCCTGTATCCCCGAAGGGGTAGGCAGAGGCGTACTAGCGAACTAGAACACCCACATTTCGCCGAGCTTAGTTCGGTCCCAGATGTGATAGGGGGCGAGCCTATCGCCATATCGGGCACAAATTCCAGACTCCGGGCTGATATGGAAAAATCCAATATCACTTTGCCCGACCCGGGGATCGAACCCGAGACCTCAGAACCGTAGTCGTACCGAGATACCACCACGCCACGGAGGCAGTCAGTATAGTATATTATACACAATATTTTAATAATTTAGGATTTGATCGAAATATCATAAAAGTTTACGATGTTTTCATAATCTATTTCTAGTGTAATTGAATATCATATTTTATGTCACCAAGACTTTATTAATAGCGAGAGTTGTAATTGGACATAGTATGACTTATGTTTACCATTTTAAGCACGATAGTTCGATAACTTAAAAAATGTAGATACTAACTAACTAATGGCATTAAATTCAATTATTGAGTGGTACCTGAAAGCTGTGGACAGTTGTGTCTGCAGTATAGATGGGTCACTCGTTATGATGCTGCTGTCTCCTCTTACCAAGCGCTATTCCCTTTAAGGTAAAAACCTCACACACACACATCCATGACCATTCTTAAGTGTCATTGGAGTCTATATGTGGTGGAGATCGTTACTAGTCATACGTGTTTTTCTCGATTCACAAAATCGACGATTGTTTACAGTTTCTCCATACTTTTTCTAGTTCGTTGTAATTTCTGCAAAGTGGCGCTGCTAGTCAAATTCATAGACAAAACGAAAACTATCGTCGATTTCGTTAATCGAGAACTGTCAAAATAAACTCCTACTAGGGGTATAGGTGACCCGCCAGATTATTTCCCAGACTGCCATAAAAATCCTTTCTCAAGTGCTTTATTGATTGAGTCATCTGTAATAAAGGTGTCGGTGTTTACTAACTAGGGCGGCCTTAATGAGCGGCTCGTTGTAGTTTGACAGAGTGATTTAATATCGCACCGTGATCGTTTCAGTAAATCGGGATTAGTTTGGGGTGAGAGCGAACCGTGAATTATTGCGGGAATATTCCGTGTTGCCGGTGCTGGAGTTATGTTCCGTACCTACCGTATGACGCCATAACTATCGATTTGCAATTATTATATTGGAAGTGTTTCGCCACGTTTCGATATCATTACGATCTTCGATAATGAATTTGGCGATGGTTGGCCTACTGGTCGTGGGTTGTTTGATGTTTGGGTATTAGTGAGGTATTGAGATAGGACAGTGACGCGCGATAGGTCTCGTAACAGTCACGTGTTTGCTTTGTATGAAACTGTATAAAACCTGTCGTATGTTACGGTTGTGGTTGGTTACGACAAAAATACAATTGTATTCAAAGCGTGCTGTTTGCATGCGTCGTGGTGAGACAGAAATCTTGGTCGTGTATTTATATGCCATTCCAAGATTTTGAATTTGTGATGTTTTATATGCATTAAAAATCTTAATATGTAGCGCTGTAAGCGCATTACGAATAATTATAATTATATGTATACCTATGTATACATTCTTAAATTAATCTTAAATATATAGCATGTATGTACATTCTATATGTTATTAAATTGGCCGAGCAGGAATATTATTGACATTCGAGTTCGTATAGAGCTCGCTGCGAACTGATGACGTTTGGTTAATATACAAATACCATAGCCGCGCATCGAGCTAGATACGAATTTGATAATCATAAAATATTCCTGCTCGGGACACTGACCTAACACAATTTTCGGTTTCAGTTTTGGGACTAAATAAACCGAACCTTTATTAAAATGTTCATAAGCGTAAATTAAAGGAGTGCATACTAAAAGCCAGACCTACTTACTCTTCCAGAGGTTCTGGCTCGTACCCACACATCATAAGTGGTTCACAACCACATCAATTACACGTTATGGCACGGGTGGAACAAAAGCATGCCAACGACTTGTACGAGTCTCATACGAGTCGCGTACATCGGTACATGTTCATGCGGCGACATAATCCGCACTCTACAGAAGTGTTACTCTGAATGGATGGGTTTTTAACTAGTTTACTAGGTTAAATGGGTTCATGAGGTATATTTGCGATCCCCAAATGTCGACCGCAAAGCAGCCAAGATATAATATTTAAATAATTTTATTGGCATCATTATCCTCCTGACATTAACCATGCAAGAAGAAGCCTATATTTTAATCAATGAAATTTGAAAACAACACTTTAAGATCTAAAGTATTGGATAAAAACTGAGAAATAACATTACAAAACAAACCATTTTTAATCGATTTCAAAAAAGGAGGAGGTTCACAATTGGGATATGTTTTTTTTCCTTAAAATATAATGTTATCGTCAGCAATCAGAGCTGATGACGATGAAAGTCTAATAAAAAATATAAAATTCGTAAAAAGACAGCAGTCTTTTATAATTTTGTATAGGGAACAGTCTCGATATGATGGTAGTATAATATGCCGATAATATGTGTACCGGGAGGTCTTGGGTTCGCGTCGCAGGTCGGTCTGATTACGACTGGTTTACCCAGAGGGGGTTAATGTGAATCAGGTGACCCCCCAATGGATTAAGAAAGGACATACTTATTGCTTAAGTTTACGCGAATGTTATACATTGAAATAAAACAATTTTATACGGATTCTATCACGATTTGTTTTTATTTTTATTTCGTGATAGAATCCGTATAGAATAGTTTTATTTCAATAGGAATGGACAGCTACAAATAAAAGACATAATATCAGACGTATTCTGGATGTATATAATTTGTCACAGTGCAAGGATATGGTCATTAATACATTGGTAGGGAAACAACAGCGAAAGAATCATGGAATATTCTTCACAACAACAGACCGTTCACACTTGCAAAGTTTTGTAATATTCTATTTGGTTCTAGTAATCGAGTAACAGGCGAATAGCGTGTAGGTGTTTACTCACCTACAATACTCCGTCATATACTAGAAGCCGAGGTTTCTCCATAATGTGTAAGCATAGCAAACAGTGATTCATTCTGTTTACATATGCAAAGTACTAATCGTTTCGAATATATTGGTTCGGTTTAACTTATTGCATTACGTGTATTAGAAATAGCTTTATCAAGAAGGCGGAACACAGCACACACCTAATTATTTCTAGACACGCACGAAGCTGTTGGAGAAAGTGTGTTTACTATTTTTAAATGATAAGTAAATATTTTGCTAGTAAGCGTAGGTCTTTAATAACTTGATTTCTTAATTTTCATTTTCACATATACATTACTCACGCCTGTATTTCCTAAGAGGTAGAGAGAGATGCAATAGAGCTGTGGATGGTAGAGCCACGCTGTAGACAGCTGCGACTACGACGAGAATGGGCTGGTTGCTTAAGCGGTTTGATACCACTATCTCACAGAAAACCGACGTAAAGTGGTCGTTTACTGCAGACAGAAAGAAAAGTGTCTATGGGCCGTGGAAAATATTTAGGTGACCCGTTCGCTCGCTTGCCATCCTCTGCTATAAATAGCTAAGAGTATCCACATTTTGTCGAAGTTACCAATAATTAAAATGCTGAAAATATGCGTAATCGTTACTAGTTATAGTAAGACTAGCCAGTCCTCACAAATGTCAATTTTCTGATAATTCTACCTTACCCACTTTCGCTGTCTAAATGGGCCTTTACGATACACAGATGCTTAATAACAGTTATAGTACCACTTGGTATATTAATGACTGTTTAGTTTTTTTTTTATAACAGAGACTAGTAAACGAGCAGATGGGTCACCTAATGGTATGTGATCTCCACCGCCCATAGACACCCAAGATACAAAAAGAATCATGGGTGCGTTGCCAACCTAAAATGAGAGAATGGAAGGGAAGGGAAAAGGGAAGGAGGGAAATGGGCCACCGGGAATCTCACTCACCGAACGAAACGCGACAGCAAGCTGCCACTTTACGTCCGCTTTCTGTGAGACAGTGGTATCAAACCGGTCGAGCCATCTCATTCGTGCTGTAGACGTTACTGTCTACAGCGTGGCTCTACCACTCAAGTTTCTCATATTACCTACTGTGAGATTCGTTGGTTGAACCTTCTGCGGTGGGTGTCTGAATCGTATGCACTTATGACCACAAACAAAGCTCGCTGTGTGGGAAGATGCGCATTGTGCGTACAAATTGTTTTTTTCTACTCATGTTTATGCTCGGTTTGTGATTTTGTTTTTTATCGTCATTTCATAACGTTTTATATTGATATGCATTACAATTACGTATGCTTGTTAGTGTTATATGACTAAGTGACAGTACTAGGCCTTATTTATAATATATATTATACAAGCTCTCGCCGGTATCTTCGAAGGGATAGGCAGAGGCGCACTAATTAACTAGAACACCCACATTTCGCCGGGCTTAATTCTATCCCAGATGACATAGGGGGCGAGCCTATCGCCATATCGGGCACAAATTCTAGACTCAGATTCCGGGCTGATATGGAAAATCGAATATCACTTTGTCCGAACCGGGGATAGAACCCAAGACTTAAGGACGGTAGTCGTACCGAAATACAACCACACCACCGAGGCAATCACGAGTTTATGTATGTATTATATAGTCCAAGTATATTATCGACTATCAATATTCGTCGTTATTTATAGCAACGACTGGTAAACGAGCAGGTGGGTCACCTGATAGTAAGTGATCTCCATCGCCCATGGACATCCAAGTGTTACATAATATACAATTATAAATAGTATTATTAGACTGCAGAATTATACTAGCCTGAATCTATTTATCTATAAATATCGCCATAAATTATCTATCTTCTTTGGATACAGCGTTTCGCCATTAGTGTTGTAGTTTGTAATGGGGTAGATAACATTCCCGTTTTGTGCTTCAGCGTTTACGTACACTCCTAGATACGAGTATATTACGCTTCAAACATTTGTTAGTTCTGCTAGTGGTGCAAGGAAATAGAGATGAAACTAATTTTCTTTACAGAACTTTATGTAAGCGACTTTGTTATTTCGCAAATAAGTTGCACTTGCTTAAATTAATAGGGTGTTATTCCGTTTTCTATAAGTTATTATTAAAATGTATTCCTTAAAGGCAGAGGTTCCCAAACTTATTTTGTCTACTGCCCACTTTGAAAATAAATTATTTTTTACCGCCCCCCACTTTTTCACCTACTTAAAAACCACTATAACTTCAAATTAAATAAGTTATTGTGACCTATATTGGTTATTGTGGCCCCCCTTTAGGGTTGCAGCGCCCATAAGGGGGCGTTATCGCCCACTTTAGGAAAGACTGCTTTAAGGTGTCATTTTATCTTAAAATTTTCATTTTTTTATTAGAAAGAGTATTCTTCCTATACAGATAATATCAATTGATATTCATATTGTTATATAGACTAGCGAATTGCATTTATTTAATATTAAAAAAAAAATGTCTGTTGTAGACAGACTCGTATAATAAAGTAGTGACGACACATGTTAAACAGATGATAACTCGCGACTCTGTTTTTATTTTGAGATTATATAAAATTGTTACTTATATGTATGTACATATGTTGATAGCCTCCGTGGTGCAGCGTACGGGCAGCCGGCTGTGAAGCGAGAGACCGCGGGTTCGATCCCCGCAGTATTTGTGTGCCCCATGGATATTTGTTTCGGGTCTGGGTGTTGTGAGGCCGAAAGTCTCTCGTAGTTTTTTATACCCACGACATAGGACTCGATCTTAGTGTGGGTCAGGACTAAGTGTGGTACTATGTTTGGTGTTATTTATTTATTTATTATTACGCACAGCATTGCATTAGTTATGTATTATTATAACACATTTTTTTCAAATCTGCTATTACTTTACGTCTTCCTTCAAACGATAATAATTTAAAATATTTTATAAATTAGCCAACCTGTCCCTACTAATAGGTCTGCTTTTGAAGATATTTAAAGTATAACTTCTATATAATTTACCAATAGGTACTGTTACGTCATTGTCACATTGGTAACAGGAAATGTTTTCAAAGTTATTCCGATTTACAATACAATACACTGCAGTAATATCGTTAGATATAAAATGTATATTTCATCGTCTGTTGCTTGTATCATAGCCGGGGAACGGAGCAGTGATCGCGGCGCCATATCCCGTTCACCCACGCGCATGCGCCGCACGCATCGCGATCGCGAGCTTTCACAACCATCTCTACTCAATACCCTAGTACGAGTTCTCCATCAGCTGCACTGCATAACACTCTAAACAGTAAACATTCTCAGATTGATAATATAATTAGTAGTGCAGTTGGAAACTTGGTAATCTAGTTTGGACTAATACGTTAATGCAATATTAGCGCGTACAGATTGGAGCTTTTATGCACGTATTTGGCTTGGCAGGCGTGAGCTTATGTATGTATGTATTATCGAAGCATATTTATTACAGTTATAGATCCCGCAGGTATCGCTTCGCTCGAATTTTTGATCTGTCGTTTTGTTTTTACTCTTCCCAGATATCGATATAATTAATACGATATTGAATGTGAACATCCTCGAATTTATTAGTTAATATGAGGACGTTAAGATAGGGTGATGGTATGTGAAGTGTTTCCCTATTTCCTTGCGGGAGGCTGCGTGTGACAGGCTTCAGTCAGTGCCGGCTAGCTGCGCGAGCGCACGCGTTTATCGCCCTATACTGGGTCCCGTGTCGACCGCCGCGGACTACCCTGTTTGTTTATAAACACGATACGATACATCCACCGTGAGAACTGCTACTAGTGTAGCGACCATGAATTTTAAATAAAATAAATGCCACATAATTTCTTACATGGTAAACTGATACCATCGGAAAATTAAATATTCCGTTTGACGACTTTCTGTTAGTGAGATGTCGACGCCTCGACCCGTTAATAAGCTGTCGCAGCTACTTTATGCGCTTCTGTGGACATAAATAACATGCATAATGTGACAGATACATTTGTTGCGACTGTATTAAGTGTTGTTTGACTGTCGAATCTGCGACATGAAGTCCTCAATGATTATTGTTTATGTTATCGTGTTGGCGATCATTGTCGGTGCTGAGATAAGGATCAGAGGCAGGGTCAAAAAAAGGTTCACCGCGCACAGAAGGCACCGGGCCGTGTTGCCGCCTTGTACTTTCAACGAGACCATTATTAACGACGAATGGTCGCTGATGGACGCGATAGGCAAATCAAAGTACATTTTTACCGGGAAAGTTCTGAATGTGAAAAAGTTGAAAACGTTCGACGAGACCAAGAAGAAGAGATCGAATTTGTATCGGGTTTATTTGCGGAGAGTGTTGAAAGGGGACGTGACTGAGTTAAGGACGTTCGCGAAGTTGGAAGACCCTTCGGAGGAGACGTTGAGTGGTGCTACGCTGACAGTAGAGAGACCGTACGCGCGAGAGACTTGCGCGCCGTCTCCCCGCCCGCGCCTCTCTGCTATCTTCCTCAGTGATGAAGGTGTATTTGCTGATATAGGAAGAGGACCTACTCCGCGTCTACGAGTCTTGACCGATCCAGTGCCGTTGACGCTTTATCATTTGGACAGAATTAACGCCGCTGTAAAAGGTGCGTTTATTATGATTGTCTTGCATAATTTTCTAGCTGTCTCGCATTCTAGCTATTAAATTGCTTGAGATTCGCAAATGACAAGTTTAAGCAGTATTGAAATAAATCTATTGTTACTGATTTTATCGCGAACATTAATATTCGTAATATTCGCGTGTACTAAAAAAAAATATCGTCCTTGGTCCTTGATCGCCTCTTTGGTCTAGTGGCAGCATATATGGTCTGTGGACCGGGAGGTCCTGGGTTCGATTCCCAGGTCGGGCAAAGTAAATTTTCTCATTTCATTTGCCCGGGACTAGATTCCTCAGAGGGGGTTGTCAGGCAGACAGCCGGTCATAAAAACTAGGCCAAATCTATTCCGCAACATTGAAAAAGTGTGTTGCGCCGACCCCATATTAAAGTGGGATAAGGACCGGTAGAAAAAAAGATTTTCGCTTCTGATGTACCTACAATATAATATTATTTACCTACTCTCTTTTTTATAAACGGTTCTTTAATCGAATATGACATATTATGTTATATATTATTCAAAGTACAAAAGTCAAAGCTATTTCAAGATATTAAAAATCACTAACGATCATAACATCATCTAAATGAATCATTATAATTTCTCAAATCGTGTGGGTGTGGATCCATAATGCACGTATAGAGCTCAAGGGCATTAAGAAGTGATTTTGATCGACGTCTTGACAACTGTTCGTTAAGTTAATGGAGCGAATGGTTTCGGTGTGTTTGTACTGAGAGTCGATGATGCATAACGTGCCTTCTGTTAAATACACAAGGATCGATCAAGTGGCTAGTACGGTGTAATCACATCAAACGTATTCTAATTAGTTAAATCATCATCATCATCATCATCATCATCATCAGCCATAGGACGTCTACTGCTGAACATAGGCCTCCCCCAAAGATTTCCAGATCGACCTGTTAGTTAAATAAACATAGCGAACATTTGAGTGGTAGAGCACGAATGGGCCGGTTCGACCGGTTTTATACCACTGTCTCACAGAAAACCGACGTAAGTGGCAGCTTACTGTCGCGTTTCGTTCGGTGAGTGAGATTTCCGATGGCCTATTTCCCCCTTCCTTTTTCCCTCCCCTTCCATTTCCTCCTTTTAGGTTGGCAACACACCCATGATTCTTTTTGTGTCTTGGGTGTCTATGGGCGGTGGAGATCACTTACCATCAGGTGACCCATCTGCTTGTTTGCTAGTCTCTGCTATAAAAAAAAATGTCCACAGTATATTGAATACATTACTTCCTTACTTACTGCTGGTGGTAGGATGGCGACCACCGTACACATGGTGCTAAAACCTGCCATAGTGGCCTACACTCCGCGTGTGGTTCGTGTTCCAGTATCAGCCAGTGTACTTCCGGTTCTCTCGAGGAGCTTGATGGGTATAATATGTGTATATCAGTCTACAATGAAGCCGATAGGAAACGGGTTGTATATTTGCTATTGCTTCCTTACACCCAGTTACTACATCAAAAGCAAAACTTATCTATAAAGTAAACTTAATGGATTATTACTTTATAATTTTATTTTAACTGTTGCTTTTATTGTTACTTTTGCCTCCAACCTTTGATCTGTCATTTTTCAAGTAAAAAATACGGCCTTTAGCATAGTTTAGCTGCACATAAAGAAACTGAGGGTTATATTTCTTATGCAATTTATGCTTTAGGATTGTCTACCTTTCGCCGTAGATAGATAAAATATTAGATTCTGTTATGCCAATACTCTAGAAGTGTGGGCGAAAGAGCGACGAATGCAATTTTATTACGTCAACAGTAATTGCATCCCTCGCTCTTGGTAAAATATTTATGATATTTGATTTATTTGCAACAATGAATGCAACAAGCACTTCAGCTATGGGCTATGGACCGGAAGGTCATGGGTTCGATTCCCAGGTCGGGAAAAGCAAATTTCCTAATTTAATTTCCCCGGGACTGGATCCCTCAGAGGGGGAATTGACGTCAGGCAGGCAGCCGATCGTAAAAACTTTGCGAAATTCTTTCTGTAACATGCTTGAAAAAGTGTGTTGCGCCGACCCCACATGAAGGTGGTATAAGGGCAGGTAGAAATAATGGATGCAAAAAGCATCTGTATATGATCCCTAATAGTGCAACTTCGAACTAATCGATCAATTGAGATAGATATAGTAGTATAACCATGAGTATATCATCATCATCATTTGTTAAATCAGGGCGATGGTTTATGACTAATAAGTACAAAATCATACTATCGAATCAAAATCACACACAAAGGATTGCTTTACATGGGAATTCTACCCACAAGCTCCCGGTTCCCAGACAACCTACGCGGCAACCAAGGAGGCAATTCGAAACAGATTAGTAATCATTTTATATCTTTATTATGGCATCCAAGTTCTATTAATCCACATAAGCGGATTTAACCGTGAGCATTCGTAATTTATTCTCCGTATTATACTCACGGTGTAATGCATTGCGCTTGTCGATTTTAAGTACCTAAACCTTTTTTCTATTTTATAAAAAGAGGATATCCTTAGATCAAAGAATGTAAATAATATTCCACCGCTATGGTCTTTAATTGAATTCGTAGTGGGTCACGAATAGACTTTATTCCGAGTCAAATACTCTGCAATAAATTTTATTGCGAAAGCCATTTTAACCTAAAAATTCCGAGAAGATCCAATTTAAACCTCGCATAATCCGACGCGATGAGTATCGCGCTCGCGCCTTGTCTCCAGACTCCAGACGTCTACATATTTTTACTTTGCAGTGTTGCATGAGGCTTATCCAATGCTGGATCGTACACGTGGAAGGCGGCACGTAGCCTCTCCTAATGTAAAACTTTAGTTAGTGTCACTAGTGCGACTCCCTGCCATCATACGATCCGTATCTGTCGGCCTGCCGCACGATCCGTGAGAATCCTAATAGATAAACCAATGGACCACAGACAGCAGCGATTTAATCAGCTTCATTAAGCGTTAAGGGCTACACAGTGCAGAAGCTTGCGTGGTAATAGTGATTTTTATAGGTTACTTGTATCGGTGATATCGATATATCGATCGTTTTTAGAATAAACTATCTTAAACTGTAATCAATATGGCGTTAAAGATTGTAAAGCGAGTAATAATCGAGTACATTCTCTAGTGGAATAGTGCCACACACGATGTTTGTTTTGATGGCATACTTGTGTTTGTAACGATCGTAAAATGGTTGTTATCGGCAGATAGATACCTTTCAGTTATTATCTTTTCGTAGACACGCTAGTTGAGTCGACTTCGATCTGTATTCGAATCAAATTCCTGTGAAATTATATATTTGCTATTATTTTTCGGTAAATGGAAAATTGTACAATTTTATTAGATGCTTAGAACATAAACCAATATTTTAACTACTTAACCGAACGTAAAAAAAGTAATTTGGAGATATAGGATAATATTCCTATTTGAAATAAAAGTCGCGGACCTGCAATCAACAATTTGAAATTACGTTTTCAAATTAACCTACCTATTTTATGAACTATGAAAACAAAAAAATAATTAATAACTTGTAACATAAAATCATTTCTATCAAAATGTCCATTATGCATCTCCCAACCCGTATCACAAAATGGATTCAATATGCTACATTTATGTTTTATAACGCATCATTTCCCGCAATGTCCAAAACACAATTTCATAGATCAGGATAACGGCACGGTATGGTGCGGCGGTACTGTTGGTATCCAGCTGCAGTTCTGCTGTCCAATGCCCGATGCCGGCCGCAGTAATCGTTTTCGTATCAGTGTAACATACGCTCTCGATACTGCATTAGTTCACTTGTCCAAAGATATCACTGACATCGAAAATCTATACGAAAATTATGTGAGCTATTTATCAAAATTACAGTGTATATCAGGTTCTCTTGAGGGGGTTATGACATGATTTGATGGTTGGTTGGAACGGGTATGAGGGTATCCCTGTGTCTGCATCGGTCATCCGCCTGTCTTATCACAAATTCCACGATTTGCTTCTTCCTTCTTCGGATTCGTAGTGTGAAGAAGCATAAATAAGCCGGCATGATTCTGGCGACCACTGATAAACTCATTGATTGTCAGAGGTCGCTAGTTTTTTTCGGACTGCATTATGCTTACCATGTAATGGTGGTGGTGCATTATAGTCACTTTGCCGGGCTCGGATAAAAAATTAAAAAATAAAGATAACATTTATCGTATAATGTAATTGAAACTAAGAACATATAACGCGGTGATATAAATAAAATAAATAAATAAATACTCCGTCTTGAATTTGCTATAAACGCGCATTATCTATATGGAACTTAATCGAAAGCTTAAAACTACTGCAAAATAAAAACTTGCACATTTTCTTTAACAAGTAGTTGATTAATCATCTGTTACCTATAAAATGGCATTAAGACTAGTTTGTGAAAAATGTATAAAAATATAAAGTGCGACGTTGAAGATTCGTCAAGAAACGACCGCGCTGACTCGCCCGCCCACGCCCGTACCACTTTCCAAATTCCTCGTGTAAGCGCTTGCAATCACCTATGTACGTGCGACGACGGCTAACAACATTTTTCAATCTTGTTTTTATAAAATGCTCCGTAAGCCATCTTGCTTTTTAATGTTAATATGTAGTTCAGAAACGTGCAATTGCATAATAACTCTGAGGGACCTATATTGCCTTTTTAAACGCCAACACTCAACGCCAACGGTTTATGACTCAAAATTACACATTTACCTTAGACTAGGTTGCGTAAAAATTCATATTAATACATCGTCGGTGTTTACTGCCTATATTCCTTAAAAATATTTGTATAAATTAACAGTTTTGTAATGTTTTATGATATTCGTTTTTAAATTTCTATGTTTTAAACTATTTTGTCAATGTTTTATAAACATAATGTTAGCTGTTGGTATATAATACAGAAGCAGATTTTTAGATCTTTATGTAAAAGCCACGTCGTAAAAGGGAAAGCTCCCATAGGTGCCGAGTTGTATTGCAGGAGTAACAAGCACATACGGTATAAACTTTCCATTTCAAAATACGATGCCAATTAGCACCATACTAATTAGCTTATCTAGTTACGGGGAAAGATTAACGTTAGGCCACGTTTGTTTACGTTGATGAAGGTTGTATCGAATTGCGAGGTCTCCCAGTCTACACGCGAGGCTGCGCTAGCGCACGCGTCTCGGTGGCGCCAAAGCTGTCTCTTGCACAACATTGTATTCGTCGCGATCGCCACGCGTTTACGAGTATTCACCATCCAAGTTTACGTATAAACCGACTGAAATGTCTACAACATACATGCGTATATGACATAAAACATAAATAAAAACAATAAAAATGAAGATTCAGTTTTTAGTGTTATCGCTTTATTGCTTTACAATAATTCATGCGCATTTACGTATAAAGGGTGTTGCGAAGAAACGGCACACGGTTTACCGCAAGAAAGACATAAATGGTTCCAAATGTGTTTTAAACGAGACGATAACTAATGACTATGAGATTCTGTCGTCAGCCGTGTCTGAATCTAAATACATTTTCACAGCCCGGGTGTTAAGTGTGAAGAAGATAAAACGCGGCAGAAGACCCAATGCGAAAATATTTATGTTTTACAAACTGTACATACGGCTTGTTATGAAAGGGGACGTCAATGAATTGAAGAATCACGTGTTTTCGGGAGATGGGCGCACTTTAAACGGGGCGATAGCGTATGCCGCCTGGCTGCGGACTAATAAATGTGCTTACAAACTGTATAGACACTCTTCGGGTGTATTTTTGAGCGACGGATTTTACGAAGGCTCGTCGGTCGGGAGTAAGCCTCGTCTACGGCTGTTGAACGAGCCCCTCCCCTTGTCACTTTACGACTTGGATAGAGTGAATGCCGCTTTGAAAGGTAAATGTTGATTGTCATAAAGTTTAGGTATTTTTACAAGTGCGCTGTTATGACTTCTTGTTAAACGTAAGCTTTGATTAACAAGTGTATTTATCTTAAAAATACCTTCATTTATCGCTTTATATGACGTGGGTAGATCAACACTCATAGCTCGTCAAGTGACTTTTGTCACGCTAGAAATTTTACTTTATCCATTAATTTGCTAAGGCTTAATTATTACAGGCCAACTGGCACTTTTTGCGAAACTCGTAAAAGCTTTCACATTTATGCATTTAATGCGGCGACTGTCTCGCTCAGGATTAACGCTGATGGTAGATAACAAAAATAATTCCATATTTAAACTGAAAACAAAGGCATTTTGACAGGTGGGTTTGAAAGCGTTTGGCAGGAGCAGATTTTATATGGATTTCGATATTTTAATAGTTGATTTATTTTGATGTCGACGGCGGCGTGCGGGTGCATAAACTATTTGTAATCAGCGGCTATCAGCTCTCGCGTCACGGCAAACAGGACCAAACGAAATAAATTTAGTGATTGAATAAAATCCGGTTAGCACTGTCCAGATAATAAAGGTATTCTATCTGTTATTTTTTACTTAGCGCTAATGACCGTTATATGGTGCTTGTAATTTGGTTGGTATATAAACGTAATTATACTTATTTTATTACTTTATGGCTTTATTGCAGTTGCAATCAATCATTCAATTTCACCTAATCCAATAACTCAGAAGTAAGCTATTATCATATCTTATAACAGAGACATTTATTACAACAACGTTAATACATTGTTACTATCCCATTCACAAACACGTTGTTCACAGTTGAAATTCAAGCCTAACATTTTGCAATCACAATTCAAAACGTAATGACGAAGTTTTTGAAGAGGCCATTTGCAGTGTCATTACGAGCTCCATAGGCGGAATGACTGTAGTGGGCGGGGGTCGAACCTACACCATGCAATTTACTCGGCGGCGAACGTTAAACATAGTCATGTCTTCGTTCTGTTGCGTCCGCCTCAACAAACCTTATACTTGTATTAGAGATTTAAACTTACCATACTAGGAGATTGGTCAATAAGGCTTTATAAGGCGACGAACGAAATACGGTGGCAAAATATCAAGAAACTCTGTTTAGAAATACTTAGTAGTACAATAAAGCTTATGTTTATGTTGACTTAAAATTAAGAAACTTTCTTTGTTTTGATTATTGCGTTGTGCCGGGAACTCAGTTTAGATTTGAAAAAATAATACATCTGCCCTTATCTCATTTTGATGTGAGGTCAACTCACTTTTTCAAGCATGTTGTAGATTATATTTTAATTTCTATGATCGGCTACCGGCTTGGCGTCAATCCACTCTAGGGTGGATCCCGGGGCAAACCGTCTTCGGACAGCTTTGCCTAACTTGGATTTGAACCTGAGATCTACCGGTCCATAGATCATATTACACATTGCTACTAAACCAAAGTGATGGTATGATATCACAATTTTTGAATTGAAACCACGTAATGTTAAAAGAACATTTATGTTATAACTTTATTATAATTACATATTAAATATTCCAACATAAAAATATTTGTACATATAGTTTTATAAACTTAAATACAAAGTTGCCTATTCACTGTGTTTTTATCGTGGGTTCAAGCATAGAGCACGTCCAAAAAATATTTATATTACTATTTATCATATTAAATAGTCAAGCAGCGATAGCTCAGTTGGTACGGACTGCCGAGACGAGTGTCGGAGGTTCGAGACCAAACCCCAAATTGGAGCATACACCTCTGACTTTTCTATGTTAAGTGTATCTTTTTTGTGAATTATCACTTGCTATAACGGTGAAGGAAAACATCGTGAGGAAACCTGCATACCCAAGAATTTTCTACACCAGAATTTCGAAGGTATGTGAAGTCTACCCGCATTAGGCCAGCGTGGTAGACTAAGGCCTAACCCCTCTTATTAGTAGAGGAGGCCCGTGCCCAGCAGTGAGACAATAATATTACAGGGCTAATATTATTTATTATATTAAATAGTAATAAACATGATTAGTTAATACACAATCCTACTATCACATTTAAATAAAATTAATGTTTATTACTGTTTATCTTGATGAATAGCTACTAATAAACAATAATTTCTATTACTTTTCGTAGCTACAATGGATTAAGTTTAATAACTAAACAATATAAATATTGATGTATTGCATTTCATGTACTTATTTATTTGAGGTAAAGTTCATAGAAAATTTAGTTTATGTAAAGCAATTTATGACCTAATGATTTTTCGAAATTACGAATTTAGAACCGAATTGCCGTAAAGAAAAAAGCAAAAAAAACTTTTTGGTCTTTGATTACAAATAAAAAATGATATAGCGTGGTTGCAAACAAAAGGGACGTTTAAGCATATTTTTTGGTTTATAAAGCCAAAGATTGTAGACATTCATTTTTTAATGATAGTAAGCATTTTTATACCGCCGTAGACAAACCAAAAGTAGATATCACGGCATAATAATATAATGGTACCGATTTTCAATTACCATAATATGTATAATTATATTTTCATTCTACCATAGGAACCACAACAGCAACGTTACAGATTGATCAGTGATTTTGTGAGACAGTGGTATAAATCGAGTTAAGGCTATAAGGCTATAACCACAACAGGCTTTTGCCATTAATCTGCCAAATTTGCATAAATATATATTTTTTTTTTAGCTTAGACAGGCGACTGTACTTGGCACATATCGCTTGCGGCATAGGAGCCAATGGTTCACCATTCCATCTATATAGTAATTAGAGTTTACTACCTGGAGGTTTAATTAATGAATCGCGCAACACACGTCTCAGAATTTTGCCGCTAGCTGTCTTTGGTATCTCGTTTACGAACCTCACGCCGCCTCTTAGCTGTTTCCACGAGGAAACCTGAGAACAAAATATATAATTTATTAATTTAATACCACGTTCAAAAATACAAGCGGAAATATAGTTCACTCTATACGCCAAGAGCTATCACTATTTATTGTACTCATAACCTTCATTCATATTGATGAAACTTATCTGTCCTATTCGATTTACATCTACTGCTAGATTTTGCCTCCAGTTTCTTTTGAGTACAAGTCTTATTCGGTACATCTTATGTTTCTCCACTGTATTTCGAAATTTTACACCAAATTTAGTTACAATTACAAATTTAATAAACATAAACGCTGACGGATTTACTTTGTCATTTATAATACAAAAGCATTGCAACAATTTAATTGGGTACTTGACTATGTTTCATTTCATACAAATTTTTATATGTAATAGCAAATAAAACAAAAAAGAAGCCCTTCTCTAAAAACCGCATCCAAATTGGTTGAAAAATGTGGCAGTAATTCATATTTTAAATTCTGCAATGAGCAAGAGTGGGGGCGTAGTGGGGATATCTTGCTATCCCTTTCCAACGCACGCACCGCTATGGCCGTGACGTGATTTTACTGATACTTGTCTTTCCTACTGTTTGAAGGTTACACCAAACTACAAAGGCTTATAACTTTTTATTTTTGGGAGTATTTCAATATTTCTTTCTGTGTTACGTTTTAGAACGTAAATTTCGTATAAAATCAATTAAAAAAAATTAGTCAAGTACCCAATTGTGAAAGTTATAAAGTTCTGAGTGGGCAGTCAATACTTTAGTAGGATTATGATATTATGTATGTCATATCAAATGTTCTGAATGGTTTTTGTACCCTATCAATACGTAGTCACAGTAAGTGGTAAAAGATAAAATTGTATCCATATCTAGAATCAGATAATGTCGGCATGCGTATAATACATAATCTAAAGTATGGGATAAGCTAGATGGCAGGAATAATTTAACTATACGATTAAACTTCCTTTCTTGTACAGACCAGATAGCAAAAGATTCGAGGTTCGGACTACGTATTTAATGAGGAATGCCCCATTCCATTTAGATGATGTAGATCAAATACGATAAGGAGAGAATATGACAGAAAACTCTTGTTGTAATCAAATAAAAACTTATGAACTTTTTGAACTTTTTCAAAAATTGAATGGAAATTACAGATTGTTCTCATATTTTCTTACTTAGTACGTTCTAAAAACTATATCCATGTCATTGGAGATTAGACTTTGGTGGAAAACAATTATACGTATTGAAAACGTAGGTTGTAGAGGTATATATATATATAGCGAGAGAAAGTATTTTGACACCTCATAGTAGCAAAAACTTTACTGCCCATCTCCCCGTTAACTTGTTTAACTAGTTGCTTGCCGCAGTTGCTATATGAATCAGTGTTGTCAAATTCAATTAGTTGTTTAGCTTTAGTTTTGTTACGAAGTACATGGAAATGGTAAATAATGACTGACCTCATTTAGGTGACGAAATTCCAATGATCGTGTATGGATCACATCGACAATTTGTAGGTGTATTTGACATTGTAGGTTGGTAGGCTTGGTGTATCTTAACTGATTAAGACATGCAAGATTGGCTCATATTTGTACATATATTTGATTACTCTCTAAAGCTCAGCTCTTAGCTATGATAGGCAACGTAGAACTAGATGGTAGTTTCAGCAGATGCTGAACCTGTTATCTAGAAATAACCTAACTAAAAGCTAAACAGCTGATTTTAAGAACTTGGTGCAATACTTTTGTCTGTCACACATGTTGAACAAAATATAGGACCACCAATTGAGTCAATCTTATGAAAATAAAAAAATCAAAATCAGTTTAAAGCGAGACAATATAGTAAGGGTGTCATTGAAGATAAAATAATGAATTGAGAATCTCCATGTTTTTGAGGTGAGTTGATAAAGTACTCACCATCAGTTGCAGTTTAGTCACATTGCCAAAAAATAATCAAGGAGATACTTACCTTCGAAGCTACAAAGTCTATTAGTTCTTTCTCTGTAACATTTGATCCCTGTTTCTTAACTACAAAAGCTGCTGGTAACTCCCCGGCTAGTGGATCTGGTAAACCAACGACTCCTGCATCCTTTACAGCTGCGTGTTGAAGTAGAGTCGCTTCAAGCTCTGATGGTGCAACCTTAAAAATAATTAAAGATTATTAGTAAATAGAAAATGTATCAGGCTTAACTATATGATAGATCAGTTCCCATTTAATTCCGTTAGGTCTTATTCATTGTGGATCACAATAATTAAGTATCAACAATCGTAATTATTGTAAATCAGAATATATATATTATTTCGTTCTGACAACGCAACAAAAATACTCACTTGACCAGCTTTATATTTAATGAGTTCTTTTATTCTATCAACAATATAAAAGAAGCCATCTTCATCATAGTAAGCGATGTCACCGGTTTTATAAAAACCATCTTCATCCAAATCGTCTTTTAAATCTTTACCAATGTAACCTTCAAATAATATTGCTCCTTTAATGCAGATTTCGCCTTCTTGATTAGGACCTAGAATTTTTCTTGTCTCTACATCTACAACCTAAAAGCAAACTATCATTGCATGCATTTTATGAATTTAATAAATTTTATTAAATTTATTTTTTAAACATAACTACAATCACACAGTTCATTGGCCTGCTGTAATATAAAGTCGGTGTATGGGAAATGCAGAAAAAACGTAACTTTGCAATTCTAAGCGTTTGAATTTGTCTTATAACATAGATACTGTACGCATAATATCTACCTTAATTATGTTCCCTGACACAATTGTGCCTACACTTCCTTCTTTAGTTAAATTTTCCGTTTCCTCAGTTATACCTCCCGTGCCTTCTGTCATACCATAACCTTGAAGAACGTGTTTCAGACGAGGAAACCTTATCAAAAGCAATATTGATTAAGAAAAATTTCATCGTAATAAAAACAAAGTAATATAGGTTTTGCTATGAGACAGCTGTTAATGTAGTTTTCACATTTCTGTTTGATTAAAGTATAATGAAACCAATTTTTTTTTCTGTACCCTTTTTACTCTACCTTTTTTTAGCTTCGCCTATAACAGCAACATCCAACGGTGCACCACCGCAATACATTAATTCGACAGAGTTGACGTCGTAATTCTGTAGGATGCTTGATTTTGATAACATAACTACCAATGGGGGAACAGCCATGAGTAAACCAGCCTGAAAAACGTTAAAATTAATGTATTTACTATTATTACTTGTCTCCTTGATCTAGTGTTAGCGTATATGGGCTGTGGACCGGGAGATCCTGGGTTCGATTCCCAGGTCGAGCAAAGCTATTTTTCTTATTTGATTTGTCCGGTACTGGATTGATCTAAGATCTCTACTAGAGGTTGACGTCAGGCAAGCAGCCAGCAGTAGGCAAGCAGGTATCATAAACGTTACGAACTCGCAAGTAAATATAAGCTGTAGATTTCTTGAATTTAACATACCTTATATTTTTGAATACACTGTAGATACAAGTCCTCTTGGAATTTATTTAGATAAACAATAGTAAGATTATCTTTTAGATTTTTCAATGTCAGTAGTATACCCACTGTGTTACTCCACGGTGCTAATGTGAGAACTGTTAAGGTATCTCTACAAAATCTAAAAAATATTAATAATAATCATCATTATCATCATCATCAGCCACAAGACGTCCACTGCTGGACATAGGCCTCCTCCAAAGATTTCCGGATCGACCTGTTGGAAGCGGCCTGTATCCAGCGATTTCCTGGGAACTTTATCAGGTCGTTCTACGAGCTTGCTAATCTGTTGGGCTATGTCAGTGACTTTTGTTCTTCTACGGATCTCCTCATTCTTGATTTGATTGCGTAGAGCAGTACGAGCATAGCCCTATCCATAGCTCGCTGAGTGACTCTTAGCTTTCTAATGCGGCCCATAGTGAGTTTTTCATAATATTCATTTTTATTATATCTACACATTATAAATCTTTGGGGGAGGCCTGTGCCCATGATGATGATACACATTTTTATGATGATCATCAATCATTATGTCTTCAATTCTTTAGAAAAATATATCGAAACTTCTTGAAATATTTTATAACTCTAGAGGTATAACCTCAAGAAAGACATCATGAAATTTATCAAGATAAATTTCACGATTTCTCGATTTATATACTATTAGAGGTATATTATACTATTGTTATTCATAAATACATTTTCAACTCCTAATTATGATTGTTATGTAGCAGTTAAAATAATTTTGATTCTACTTACAGTCGTTGGAGTCCCGATATAATTAAATTACGATGTGTTAGTTTTACGCCTTTAGGCAGGCCCGTGGTTCCAGACGAATAAAGTATAAGGGCCGTCTGGACTTCCCCTTTAATAAAACAACAATGAATAATAAAGGGTCGGCGGAGAATTTCCAAATTAATATTGTTTCACTTACCCTTAAAGTCGTACGCTTTGTATTTACTTATATCGATGTATTTTTTGGATAGATCTTTAAAACTCCTTACATCCTTGTTCTTTGATGTTCCAAAAACAGTGAAATCGCTAATTATGTTTAAATCTTTTAACGTCTCGTAAAAAGATTTGTACGTGTTTGGTGATAGGAACATGTACTTCGGTTTCGAAATTTTCGTGGTATGAACCAATTCGTCTAAAAATAAAATTGAATATACCATTATTGACATGAACCAGCACATTAGAAAGTAGCAAATATTTATTTGTGACATGAATAGTTTAAAAATTATTACTTTTGCTATAGGCACTGTTGATGAATGTGACCGTAGCTCCAGAGCAATACACAGCAATAGCGGTAGTCAGGAACTCCGTGCGATTCTCACTGCATATACCCACAACATCGCCTTTTTTCACACCAATTCGGGTTAGAGATGAGGCTATATTTACTATTTGTTGTGCCATTTCACCATACGTAATCTTTACATCCGTTGCTCCATCGATCTGAACATATACACTAGTGTTAATCTATTTTTATATTCATAAATAGCACTCAAATCTTCAAATTCAACGCTTACCAAAGCAATCTTTGATTTTCCCTTAAAAATATTTTCAAGGTAAAACTGGCCGCAGTTCATGTGAGATGGCACATTAAAATTTTGATCAGTATAAAAAATTCCGTTTTCGTTTAGCATTTTGGAGACAAAATAAATTCGTTCAAGAGTCAAGACACTACCGCGTTCCACTATAACGAACGTCTAAAATGATTTAAGACAAATAATTTCAAGGTTACTTTGCTGTGTATACAACAGTTACGTTGAGCGATAATGTTTTATGATTATATTTCGTGTTATTGATGCCGCCAAAATGTGATAAATTGTACGTCATTATGAATTTACTATTATTAACACATAAATACAAATCAAATCAATTTTTTGGACAATGTGTAAAAGTTGAATTAAACAGGATTATTTTCTATGACGCTAGGAAAACATATTTAAAATATTTTAGAATGGAAGAAGAAACTTCCTCGTATGTTAAATTGGTTCGCCTCCTCGGTCTCGTGGCAGTATGAGCTGAAGACTGGCAGGACTCAGGACGGGCAAAGCAGTCTTGAACAATCAGAACTGGATCCCTACATGGAGTTGAGCTCACATGACATACAAGTATTTAGTCGATCGTAAAAACTCTTCCGAAACTTTCAGAATTTCCAGAAACTGTTGGTCAATGAACCAAGTAAATAACCGTCCATCTTCAAATGAGATATCGTCTTATCAGGCAAATTCACGTTTATATTATGCAGATATAATATCAATAAAGATATTTATTATCGGAGAAGTTATATAATGGAGAATGATAAAAAGGAAAACATGGTAGTTTGTTTTAAAATGATAACAATATTTATTTTTTATTTATTTTTATTACGAAGGTTGCTTTTTCACCTCTGCTGCAGCTGCAATACGTCATACGTGTGCATTGAAGTTAAAATATTTATAGAGGTATTAACTCATGTGTGTATCCTCGGAAGGGTACTACCGAACGCGAACACCCACATTTCTCCGAGCTTATTACTGTCCCAGATGGGGATAGGGGGGAGCCTATCGCCATCTCGGGCACAAATCCCAGACTCTGGCTTGATACTGAGTAGATCCCAATATAATTTTGCCCGCCCCGGGGATCGAATCCAAACCTCAGGTCGATAGTCGTACCCCAAAAGTAATACAACTATGCCACGGAGGCAGTCATTTTTGTACAGTAAGCCACTTGTCATTAGGCTTGGCTTATTTCCCTTCGGTAGGAAATAAGCCAGGGGATTTTGACGGAAAGTCTGACAGAGTAGGCGTCGCTTGTTAAAATTATTTCATTTTATTCTCTAGAGCTGTGTTTGTTGGTTTTAAGTGTTGTGGTTTAATGCATCAAACTTCAGTAAAGATGGACAGTATAATGTGGAAAATTTTTAACCGGTGATCTTCGATGAGTTTTGCTTGGTGCGTTGGCTGGCTTTGTCGGTCGATTCGCCGAGTGAAGGTCATCTGAGGGGCACTGGACTGGAAAGAATTACCGCCATAATCCCAGCAGGGCCTTGAGATCATCCACATCTGGGTCTCGTGGTCATTGTGAAAACATAATTGCTCTATTTACCTTGACATTGGCTAAATCACCGCATATGCGTGGAAGCCATTATTTTTAAAAGAAGAAGAAATAAGCCAGGCTAAACCGCGTTGTATGTTTCTCCAGTTCACCATAAATAAAATTATGTTTAAAGTTTATCCAAAGCTGTAGACTTCCTCGCGTTATTTGCAATTTGGGTATACAAAGTAGTTTTATGATCCATTTAAAATGGACCAATAAAACTTACCCGCGCAAGTATAGTACAGATAGTATTAAAATGACTATAGATATAGGTATACTTCGAATCATTAAACTAAGTGAACGACTCAATTTTCAAGATGAACGCTTGCATTTCTAATGCCATCATCAATCATTGACCATAATGTACTATTAACTGGGAGTCAATACAATCGACTTTATCGGCGAAAGGTTTTTTTTTAGTGGAAACGATGCTAGTTTCCGCCTTGACTCCTTGGTCTAAAATTGTGGTACTCGTTGCAGCGTAGATTGACTGTGAACTATAAATAAAACCGCGTGTTTTTATGACAGGATTTGCCTGGGACTAGAAAGGGTTATTTTAGCTAGGCGGTCAATTTTAAAATCTAAAGCCACATTCAACATATTCCTGCTAGGGCCGCTGATTTGGGGTTTGCACAAAATTGACGGCTGAATATTTCATGGGATCTTTATGTTCTGATTTTTTAAGTTAACGCGAATGTTTACATTGAAATAAAACTATTTTTACGGATTCTATCACGATTTGGTTTTAATTTCATTCTTTGCAGTCTTCGTGGTCACGGGTCGGACTGACACAGTCGAGTCACAGTCCGAAACGTCGTGAATAAAAATTTAAACCAAATCGTGATAGAATCCGTAAAAATAGTTTTATTTCAAGATCTTTATGTTATTGTTTTATAGGTATCAAAAGAGATTATGTATGATGTACCTCTCTTCACGCCAAGCGGCGTCATTGATGCGGTTAACTATCTGTTATGCCATTTCAGCAAACGCTATCTGTACGCCTGTCATCCCATTGATATGTGAAATTAATTTGATAAACCGCTACAGAACGACACATATCGACTATAAATCTATTCTAGCAGCTAACATACTTATTACGTATCGAATGTAAATGATGTAAATCTAATATTTTCCTGCCGCGGTGGCGTGGTTGTATATCGGCACGACCGTTCTGAGGTCTCGGGTTCGATCCTCGGATCGGGCAAATTTTATTGGATTTTTCCTTATCAGCTCGGTATCTGGAATTTGTGCCCAATATGGCGATAGGCTCGCCCCCTATCACATTTGGGACGGAACTAAGCTCGGCGAAATGTGGGTGTTGTAGTTCGCTAGTGCACTTTTGCTCACCCCTTTGGGGATACAGGCGTGAGCTTATGTTATGTTAAATATTTTTCCATAGGTTATACTCGTATTTTTTTAGTTTTACCGCACTGTACGGAACTGTGCCTCGAATAATAAATGCACCCAACAGTTTCTTCTCTAATATAGGTATTATGGCGGGTACAATCCGAACGAAGATTCGCGAATGATCAGGAACGTTCCGTCTTCATTGCCGATGGCTCTTCGCGAATGTTCTTTTGCCTTCGTTAGGTTGGTGTGACTCGCCATTAACCAGACCCTATTGAACCTGGGATCGGAGTATTAAGTAACCTATGTTTTAGGTGAACGACTATGTTGTATGTGACTGTTGGGTGTTATTTATTTATCAACATTTCTTCAACAAAAATGTAACGTGTTTGAACAGTCGGGAATAAAAAGATATACAACTTTAAACGGAAGCCTGTGAAATGACTGATATGATTTCAGCAGAAAATACTGCCATGAGCTTATTTTAATGACACATCCTTTGAAGCTACGAAATTAATTAACTCTTTCAGTGAGGATTGCATCTGACTTTTAGTACAAATTCTGGCATTGCAGGAATACCCACAAATGTCACCGCCGAATGCCGATTATACGGCTTCATTTTCTGTAGATACACCAAATAAGAGTATGCACTTACCTCTACATACCTTTTATGCATGTTGCAGAAAGGATTTGGCATAGTTTTTATTACTGCCTGATGCCTTCTTTATGGATATCGAGCTATAGGAAAAAATATCATTAACACTATATACATAAATATACTCACGTCTATATCCCCGAAGACGTAGGCAGAGATGTACTAGCGAACTAGAACACACACATTTCGTACGAATTAATTTCTGTCCCAGATGTAATAGGGACGAGCCTATCGCCATGTAAGGTACAAATTCCAGACTCTGGGCTGATACTGAACAGAAAAACACAATATCACTTTGCCCGCCCCGAAGATTGAACCCGATACCTAAGGATCCGGTAGTCGTATCTCGCACGAATTACAACTACGCCATCGAGGTAGTCCTGCAGTGCAGTCTTTCTTCCTTTCAACCTGCCCTGACGTCAACCCCCTCTGGGGGATCCAGTTCCGGGCAAATTAAATTAGAAAATTCGCTTTGCCCAACCTGGGAATCGAACCCACGACCTCCCGGTCCACAGCCCATAGTGCCTAGTGGCAGCATCAGCATCGACCAAGGAGGCGATAACTTGCAGTACAGGGGTACCATCACCTCTTATAGCAGTATTATTATCCTTATAATAATGATGTCCTCCTCGACGCATCCGTCGACGGCGACATCTGGCTATTCCCTGGAATGTGCCCGAATGTGGCTAGCAAAGCCAAACTTAGACCTAAAAATGCGATTGCACTTAAAACAACACAGTTGGCCCAGTGAATCACATGTATAGGTATAACTTCGTTTCGGCCGGGTCTTTCTTAACTGGCGTTTGGTGTCTAGATCTTCGAGACGCAGTGCTTCGAAATTGCTTATACCAGTAGCGACGCATTTGCGCCATCGAGAGCGCCGCTGTGAGAGTTGCTCCCAGTTGTCAGCGGAGATGTTGCAAGCTGTCAGGTTTCTATTGAGTACATCCTTATAGCGGAGGTATTGTCCGCCAGCCTTGCGTTTACCGTTTTGTAGCTCTGCATACAATACAGACTTAGGCATTCGGTTGTCTTCCATGCGGACCAGGTGTCCACACCATCGTAGCTGGGTTTTCATCAACAGAGACTCAATGCCCGTCATGTTTGTCCTTCGAAGAACTTCAGTGTTTGGAACATGGTCCTGCCATTTAATGCGTAAAATTACACGTAGGCATTTCATATGAAATATGTCTAGTCGTTTGACGTCGCATTTGTAGACAACCCACGTTTCAGAGGCATATAAATAGCAGCATATATAAGTAATTATATATTAAAGTGGCGTCACGAACATTATTTTTTGTAGAAACTATGTAAAGATGAGGACACATTGACAGCATGTGCGCGCTATACATCATAAAACATTTCTTACAGTTATGTATGTCTGCAGTAAGTATATGTATGTATGTATGTTCGCAATAAAGGCATAAGCTTTTTGGTCAGTATGTCAGCTAGAATTTTTTGGACAATCCAAAGGTAAATCTTTGATGTTATACAGTTTTTTTTGTAAGTATTATTTATATAATATAACATAAGCTCATGCCTGTATCCCCTAAGGGGTAGGCAGAGTCGCACTAGCCAATTAGTACACCCACATTTCGCCGAGCTTAGTTCCGTCCACGATGTGATAGAGGGCGAGCCTATCGCCATATTGGGCACAAATTCCAGATTCCGGGCTGAAATGAAAAAATCCAATATCACTTTGCCCGACCCGGAGATCGAATCCGAGACCACAGGACAATAGTCGTACCGAAATACAACCACGCCACCGAGGCAGTCATTAGTATTATGTAGTTACAGCAAATACAATATTCGAAAAACATTACCCTCCTTGCGAGGCAGTCGGGTATATGTGTACAGTGAGTACACACCATAAGATTCTGTGTTTATTAAAGTAAAAACCGTTATGTGAACAAGGTGTGAAATTTTAACATTATCTTATTAAGGCTTCGATATGTTCTTGATGACCGACTTGACGCATGCCCGTTTCTTTTGACAAACCAGTTCAGAAGAAATGATGGATGGAAAATATCTCTATGTTTTTGTTTTATTTGGTAGCGAGTCACCACCCTGAACAAAACAATTTTTGAGTGGTAGAGCCACGCTGTAGACAACGTCTACTGCACGAATGGACTGGCTCGGCCGGTCTGATACCACCGTCTCACAGAAAACCGACGTAAAGTGGCAGCTCGCTGTCGCGTTTCGTTCGGAGAGTGAACGGCGGAGATCACTTACCATCAGGTAAACCATCTGCTCGTTGGCCAGTCTCTGCTATAAAAAAAAAAACATAAATATGTTGTATTTGTTTTTCATATTGGACAAAGTTATCCGTGCTTACTCACTTAAAGTACCTAGTGAAACGAAATGGCTCATAAATTGATACAACGGTTTCCAAGTTACCGTAAAAATCTTCTGGTCGAAAAGAATTTATATAACCGCATACCTCAGCAAAATCTTCAAAACTCATTGCCTTGGAACTTTAAATGTTATTATCAAAAGAAAAGAATTTTTAATAACATTGGGGCTTGTAGAATTAGGCTTGTCGTCTTCTTGGTCTAGTGACAGCATGTATGGGTTGTGAATCGGGAGGTCCTGGGTTCGACTCCTAAAGCAAATTTCCTAATTTAATTGGCTCGGCACTGCATCCATCAGAGATGGTTGACGTCAGGCAGTCGGCCGGTCGTAAAAACTAAGCCAAATCCTTTCTGTACCATGCTTGAAAAAGTGTGTTGCGCCGACCCTGCATTAAGATGGGATAAGGGCAGGTAGAAAGAAAGATTTTGGCTTGTAGAAGTGTTGTTAGACACGTTACTATCTACAGGGTGGCTCTACCACTCAAGTAATATTTAGGTACTACTTTTTTAATACCTAGTTTATTCTAAGACATATGACTGCCTCGGTGGCGTGGTGGTATTTCGGTACGACTACGGTTCTGAGGTCTCGGGTTCGAGTCCCGGGTCGGGTAAAGTGATATTGGATTTTTCCTTATCAGTCCGGAGTCTGGAATTTGTGCCCTATATGGCGATAGGCTCGCCCCCTATCACATCTGGGACGGAACTAAGCTCGGCGAAATGTGGGTGTTCTAGTTCGCTAGTGCGCCTCTGCCTACCCTTCGGGGATACAAGCGTGAGCTTATATTTATGTGTTTATTCTAAGACATTCCAAAATTACCTTCAATATTTAATATAATCGATTGTGGATACATTTCGTAAATTAATTACCACGACAAAATTAATTGAAGAATAGTTTGATTGTTTCGAGCTGCCAAGAATAACGTTAATGAGGTTTATAAATAATATAAATTGTTTAGAAAAGTTCTATTTGGTTGAGTTATTTTAGAGTACCTATCACATTAATTAATTGTTAAAGTTCGTTCATTGTTTTTAATTTGAAAATAAATAGACTTTCGCCTGAAAACTGAAATGCTACTCAACTTTAACAGCTACCTACATTGTTTTTAGACATACAATTTTGATAGTTAAGGCGGCCTTAAATTACTTAACATGACCTCAAGTGTTTGAATATTCAAGGGTTAGAGTTGAATAAAGTTATTTAACAATCGACTCTACCTCTATACTATTTTATTTGAAAAGTTATCAGATTTTTTTTGTTTTATATTGAACAGTTATTATTATTCCAATAGGACGGTCTGAAAATCTTTGGGGGAGGCCTATGTCTAGCAGTGGACGTCCTGTGGCTGATGATGATGATGATTGCTTACATTTTTTTAAGTTTGATAATATATCCAATCTAGGTTATGACTTGCTTGTGTACAAATTACATCTAAAGCCTGTTACTGTGACTGATTGAGAAACTTCCAAACTCATGAACGCAGAAACGCATAGTTCACAAACATCTAAAACTCGCATTTAAAATTTGGCAGTAACTCTCAATAAATTAATATCTGTTGTAAATATTTTGAAACATAACAATTAAGAAGGTACTTAATAGATATTTTTTCCTAAAATGGATACCTACTTACATATACGCCGTGAAGCTTATACACTTACTTATTATTACATGAGGGCAACGAAAGATTCTACGTTCCATAAATAACGCCACTTGAAGCAATTGTTTCTTGAGACATATTGATGTTAATTTATTATGAAATACTGTATGTAAATCGACTTCTGTCTTGTTAGGAACACCGCGGAGGAATGTTTATGAATATTTAACACTTACATATCATATATATGTTACGTTTATAATGTAAAGTAACATAAAAATGAAAACTGTCCAATCAACATTCAACAATTATACTATATTAAAACTAAAGCAAATATAAATAATTTGTTGAAAAATTACAAACTGAATGTACACTGTAGCAAGTAAGGCTGAAAACCAAAATTCCTTTCATTATACATGCATAGGTTAACCTATGAAAATCGGTAACATAAAACTTAACATAATATAAACTATAACAGTCACATATTATACTTTTATTTTCTCCGTAATGTGTAGGTGAGTAGTGCGTAGTGCATACGTATTAGAATATATTGTTACTAGTACAGTGGCTACAACGAGTTCACGGCGCGTTAGATTATGCCTTTACATACGACAACGATATGTCGGAGCGATTTTTCTTTGTAGTTCAATTGCACTGTTTTTATCGAACCTGTGTTTATTGTACAGATTATTTGCAACGATAAATTAAACGATAAATCGCTACGACATATATCGGGTTTTAGTCAGTGTTTGTGGCTGTGGCCGGGAGTAGGCAATGGTAATTTGTTAGTACGCAGCTCAGGACTGGCTCGCCCACGCGCTCTGCCTTCACTTCTCACGATGTGACTCATAACACCATGATTATTATGTCCCCCATAAATATCGATAAGCAACTGAGTTTTATGGGTTTTTGTTTTTGTAGATGTTTTGATAACACCTGTAACAGTAGGGGTTGTTACTAGTTTTATTTATTTGTACTACGAAATTCCTTACAATTACTGAATAAGATGTCTGTATCAACTCAGCGGGGAGTGATTTAGAGAATTTAGGTATACTTAAGAATAATCCAAAAAACAAATGTATATTTGAATGAATTGATGTCTACCAACCCACATTCGGCCAGCGTGGTAGACTAAGACCAATATCTCGTATTGATACAGCTATGCCGAATAATAAATTAATAGAATATCTGACTAAAACAATAAAATGTTGTCACCCATCGTCTAAATTTACTTGCGAATTCTACAACATTACAATCACAATCAGGTTTCTGCTTTGGGGCACTAAATCGATTTAGTTTTATTAAAGTAAAGGTCACATTGCTTGTTTTAAGAGATTTTATCAGTTAACACTCCACTACAATTTAGATTGTTGATAGCAATGAAACAGTAATTACAACTAATTTTCTAAATTCACCCAAGTAATATTGATAAGAATAGCGATTTAGTTATGGAATCGTACTTTATTGACCTTTGTCTGACTTTATTTTGACCCCTTTTACTTGAGCATGGCAAAGTGACTATCCTACACTTGACCCTACACACCGTCGTAATAAGTTAAAAAAATTCGGGCGATTCGGTGGTCACCAGAATCTTGCCAGGCTGCATAAATGTTTCTTCACATTCCAAAGCGGGACGAAGGAAATCGAAGAGCCTACGATAAGACAGGTGGAAAATTTCTGCAGGAGCAGGGACACAAGGATGTACCTATCCAACCAGTCATGCTGCAAGTGCCACGGGGAACCAGATGTACATTGGCTGGCGGATATGAATATCGTACCACCAGAAGAATTAAATAATTAAATAATAAATAACACCCAACGGTCACATACGGAGTCCTGACCCCACACTAAGATCGAATCTTGTGTCGCCGGTATCAAGAACCACGAGAGACTTTCGGGCTCACAACACCCAGACCCGAAACAAATATCTGTAGGCCATACAAACATTTGTCTCGGTGCGGGGATCGAACCCGCGGCCTCTCGCTTCACAGCCGGCTACTCGCCCGCTGCGCCACAGAGGCTGTAAAATAAGTCAGTAATACAGTCCCCGTTTAAACTGTGCAGTCTAGTAACGTGTTGATAAATAGACAGATGTCTCTTGTGTGAGTGTTCATATTGATATAATATTATTCACTTCGTTTATGTCCCTAATTCAAAAAGATAATTCTGTAATGACGTTCATACTTGTTGCTCGCTTGTTGCCAATTTTCCGATATACTCTTCTGATTAATTTTAATCTTTGCATGAGAATACTAGGAAGGCATTCATCAATAAGCTTTTGCAATCGGATGGCACCGCGCCGTACCTAGTTTAAATGTGCGTGGGACGCTTGATTCCCTCCCAGTTATGTTTCTTAAGATATTAAATGCGATTTGAAATGTAAGCCTTAGGGTTTGAAGGAATCTTTGAAACGTAAATTACATGCTTACGTAAAACTATCTTGTGCTCATATTAATGAAATAACTATTAAAGATATTTCAGATCGTTAACTTTCTATATTATGATATGTTTTGTATGCTGGTTAAGTTTAGAGGACTAAAAGAATGAGTATTTTGATTTTATCCAAAGGGACAATTCTTACCGTTTGTTTATGTTTTTTTATGTAGAGGTAGTTTATAATTTTGACCTCTAGACTATGCTATAGTAGTTCTATTTGTTCTTATGTGCTACTACTACTTAATGTAGTGAGATTCTGGATAATAATCCAGAATCTCACTACATTAAAATTATATTATGGTTTTACGACTACCTAAAAAGCAGCGATAGCTCAGTTGGAAATGGTACGGACTGCTGAGACGAGTGTCGGAGGTTCGAAACCAACTGCAACATGGAGCATACACCTCTGACTTTTCCATGTTATGTGTATTTTCATTGTGAAATATCGCTTGCTATAACAGTGAAGGAATACATCGTGAGGAAACCTGCACACCCGAGAATTTCTTCACAAGGATTTCGAAGGTATGTGAAGTCTACCAACCCGCATTAGGCCAACGTGGTAGACTAAGGCCTAACCCCTCTCATTAGTAGAGGAGGCCCGTGCCCAGCAGTGGGACAGTAATATTACAGGGCTAATATTATTATATTTTACGACTACCTAGCTGCTTGATATCATATTTTCATGGCAGGTAAATGCTGCTGCAACTCCGTCTCATATATAACAAATAAGCATGACTATTATAAATTTTATCAAAACATGATATATGGATTTAGTATATTATATATTTTATCATAGTGAATGATATCACAATAAAAAATGCACTTCTTGTTCGATAGAGGTCACCCCAAATTTGACAAGATTTAATAGAAGTAATAATACGGAGTAAATAATCAACAGACGTCGCGGTTGGGATTTTGAAGAAGAACTTTATAATTATTGTATGTATAAAGATGCCCTAAATCTAGAGTCTAAGTATGATTTTGTTGAGTGAGACATGTTTAATTTGTAAAATATTATATTGCAACCTGATCCTCACTTTCTTCTTTCTGCCTGGGGTTATCCCGGCCTAGTGTCAGGTTCCGCTTTCCTACTTAAACGCTTTCACTTCACCCGGTCTTGAACATCCTCCACAGTGAGACCATTGACTCTCATTTCATCCCCCAAATCGTCCAGCCAGTGCTTTTTGGGTCGTCCGCGGGGACGCACCTCTGGTACGATCTGGTCCGGACACTTTCGAGCTGATACCCATAAAGTAATATTTATTGTTTTTTTTTATTTACTTCGTCAATTTACGGCAATAATAATTGCACCGTGTTACGCAGAAATGATCAAACTCATAAAAAAACAATTTTTTTGATGCCAATATGGCATATTAATAGTTTAGAACATGTTGGCATCGATAAACTTTTTAAATTTTTTTGTGGGTTGGATCATTTTTGCCTAACACGGTTCAATTGACTGTCTCAGTGATAAAGCTCGTTCGAAACCGCGTCTCGTAGTTACTTACAATATCAGTGCATTAATGGACCTGGTTAGGTCATTACGAGACAGATTAGTGTAAGAGTCTTAAAGTAGTTCCTGAATGATTATATCTACATAATCTTTGAGCTGATTTCTAATTGAGATGGTAATCTCTGAACACTATACTTGTCAGGGCCTGCACGTCCAGATAGTTGTCCAACTTTATTATACAAGTGGATGCACTAGTAAAGTGTTTAGTAGCACTTGATCGGGTAGATGGATGGGAGATATTTTATTTTATTTTATTTATTTTCATAAAACTTACTACAAACATGACACTTATGGATAATACATGTAATAGAAAAAGGATATGTTTACGGGTTTTCTGGTAATTATAATTTATTTTAGTCATTTGTTTTTAATCTTACGATAAACTGGCCATTTTTGATAGCCTCCGTGTCACAGCAGGCGAGTAGCCGGCTGTGAAGCGAGAGGCCGTGGGTTCGATCCCCGCACCGAGATAAATGTTTGTGTGGCCCACAGATATTGGTTGTTAGACCGAAAGTTTCTTTTAGTTCCTGATACCCACGACACAAGACTTAGTATTAGTGTGGGGTTAGGATTATCTATGTGGCTGGTCATTATTATTTATTTATTTAATATTGAGTCTGACGATAAATACATAATTATATCGTGTGTGAATATTGTATAACTGAAGTTTCTAGAATACCTTTAGTTCTTAATTACGACCACCCACTAGTATTTAACCCTGGTAATTACTGCCGTTTCAAGTCTATTGTACTATCACTCCTTTTCATCCTGAACTGAACAATGGCTTCACTACAGAAGTCAACAACCTTTTATTGCTCATACGAGAATAAATTTCATGTAAGCAGTACCTACGATACAAGAGAATAGCTGCTTACGTCGTAATTATGTACTAGGCTCTATTAGACAGATATTGGTGCTATTAATGCCTCTACATAATAGAGTGGAGTGTGTGTACTGACGATCTAAATCATATCAGCGCCATTGTTCCAATGTGTTAATATAACAATACGTGTGAGTAGCATATCGTGATCTTAATAGCGTTAACACTTAACGATAAAACATGGTTATATAAACGGTATGGGATGTGAATTATTGATTTGGAACTAACGATAATCATAAGTTTAAAAACTTAACGGACCGATTTAAAATATCGGACCACCCTTGAAATAAGCTCTATCGAACAGAAAAAGAATATTAAATATCGGTTCTTATTTAGCGGAGATATCGCGCAACATACATAAAAATACAGACGAATTGAGGACCTTCTCCTTTTTTGAAGTCGGTTGAAAATGATCAAGTTTTAGGTAAAATATGGGTCTGTATCACTTTTTGTGTGCAATCGTTAATTAGAAGATAAATATTTTGTTAGAGTAAAATATGTAAAGTCATATAATAATAATAATATTAGCCCTGTAATATTACTGTCCCACTGCTGGGCACGGGCCTCTTCTACTAATGAGAGGGGTTAGACCTTAGTCTACCACGCTGGACTAATGCGGGTTGGCAGACTTCTCATACCTTCGAAATTCCTGTGAAGAAATTCTCGGGTATGCAGGTTTCCTCACGATGTTTTCCTTCACTGTTATAGCAAGCGATATTTCACAATGAAAATACACTTAGCATAGAAAAGTCAGAGGTGTATGCTCCATTTTGAGGTTGGTTTCGAACCTCCGACACTTGTCTCGGCAGTCCATACCATTCCTAACTGAGCTATCGCTGCTTTGTAAAGTCATATTAATCCCAAATTGGCCAATTAGAATTTTTATTACTTTACCTTGTGAGACTCCAAATAAATACACCCAACAGTCACATACATACTTCCGTGCCCATACTCGAACCTGTGTCGTGGGTATCAGAAACTAGAAGGAATGGAACAGCTAACGGGCAACATTCCGTTAAGTTTCTGTGAGACAGTTGTATTCAACTGGTTGAGCCAGCCCATTCGTGTTGTAGACTTTACTGTCTACAGCGTGGCTCTACTGAAAAATATGTTTACGGAGTTTATAATTAATACTACCAAAGCAAATTTTCTAATTTAATTTGCTTGGGTCTAAAACCCTCATAGGGGGTTGACACCAGGCAGGCGGCCGCTCGTAAAAACTAAGCCAAATCCTCTTTGCAACATGGTTGAAAAAGTGTGTTGCGCCGACCCCACATTAAGGTGGGATAAGAGCAGGTAGAAAAAAAAACTACCACTTAATTCTATTCGCAGTTACTTTCATATTATAGAAACGAAATACTGGAATAATTTCTACTTGAATTACCAAAATGCGAGTTCGACATTTCTGTTGAATTTCAAATGACGTTTTCGGCTCTCGAATCTGTCTGAGTTGGTGTAATAGAACATTTTCCAGGCAGATGTCTGGCTCGTCTGCGTATATAATGTGAAACGTCCAACTTTACCTGTTACCCAGTTCAGAATGACTAATGACGGTTCCATACTGTGTGAAGTTTATGTACGTCACGCAGATGTAGTGTGAACTCAGCTTATCGAATACAATTTATTATCTTGTACAACATTATTGCATTACAGAGGCACTTTAAAGAAAAACTTTTCGACCGCCTTCAAAAAGGAGAAGGTCGTAAATTCGTCTGTATTTGTTACGCGATATGTTCGCCTCGCCAATGTGGACCGATTTTCAAGATTCTTTTCGTGTTCGATAGAGTTTATTCCAAGGGTGGTCCCATATAAATTTGGTCACGGTCGGATACGTTTTGAAGTCAGTCCGTTAAGTTTCAGAGATTGGCAAACGAGCAGATGGGTCACCTGATGGTAAGTGATCCCCACCGCCCACAGACACCCAAGACACAAAAAGAATCATGGGTGCGTTGCCAACCTAAAAGGAGGGAATGGAAGGGGATTGGGAAAGGGAGTGGGGAAATGGGCCACCGGAAATCTCACTCACCGAACGAAACGCGACAGCAAGCTGCCACTTTACGTCGGTTTTCTGTGAGACAGTAGGCAGACAGGCCCATTCGTGCTATAGACGTTACTGTCTACAGCGTGGCTCTACCACTTGGACTCTCACGATATCAGATGAATAGAACCCCATTCAAATCTACGGACAGCGTACGTAAGCAGACACGATGTACCACAGATATAATATTAATTAATGCCCTTTATTTTAACATGTTCATATCCGACATCTCTGTGTCGGCATGGACTGTCATCGGCTTCTTTGATGGTGCGTGTCTGACACAAGTGGTCCATGCACGTGCGACCTCGTAGAAATGGGGATCTGGAATTTTGGACGTCTGGAAATGATTGTGTTATGTTAAAGTTATCCGAGAGTTTGTTTTGTAATAATCACAAGTTTAAAAACTTAACTGACCAACGTCCAACTTAATCCAATCGTGACCAATTGAGACCACCCTTGAAATAAGCTCCATCGAATACAAAAAGAATTTTGAAAATCGGTCCACTTTTGGCGGAGATATCGCGTAACATACATAACAAAAAAATACAGACGAATTGAGGACCTACTCCTTTTTGGAAGTCGGTCGAATATCTGGCGTACGTGTCTACCCATATTATAGGTGACCAGCGGCCTGAGCAGGAGAATTTCTGACAACCGTAAATGTATTCGAACTCGATGCGCGTTTATGAAATTTGTATGAAATATTAACCAAACGTCATCAGTGCGCAGCAAACTCGAATACATTTACATTAGTTTTTCGTGCTCGGGCTACTGAATTACGACACATCTACACATTTTCCATCTGCCTTTATACCACTTCGATGTGTGGGCGCCACACATTTCTTTAATACACATGTCGCAGAAATAATTCGGCTTAGTTTTAACGTCCGGCTACCTTCTAGACCTCAACCTCATCTGCAGTCATACATCTAGTCTAGAGTAAATCGAGTTAGAAAAACAGAATTAGAAACAGCGTAACCTCATCTGGGATTCGAACTCAGGAACTCCCGGTCCGCAGCGTCATATACGCTGCTAGACCAAAGAGGCGATGGATTGTTTTAACGACCAACTTCAAAAAAGGAGGAAGTCACAATATCACAAAAAGAAGTTACAATATCCACTTTCATTTTTAAATGATACAAAATCAAAAAAGGTTAATTATTTGTGTTCCGATCTACGCAGTACGAGCTCACGGTGTCTTGAGTTCTGGCAGCTGGTTTTATTTCAATGTATAATATTCGCGTTAACTTAAGAAATCAGTTTGTTTTTATTTCGTTTAAGAAGAACACTTTACGCTAGTATCTCTATATACGATCAAAACATAGTATGTCATAATCCATCTCCTTTTACATACCATTACTTCACTAGTTGTTATACAAACAAGCGTTAATGCATTGTTGAATTTTTCCCACTCGCAAAAGCTTTATTGATTCCAATAGTCACTTCTATATTTAGAAATCATGTACAGCATACGATTACGAGTCACTTAAAGCTGTTTAAAGAATGTATTAACGGCTTCTGGCGACGCGACTTAATTTATTGATGTGCATCTAAGTCTGGCCACTTATGGGAGTTCAACACGCCATACTAGGCATCACGGGTGTTACGAGATGGCTAACGTAATGACTTTGTTTTACATCGGCTCTCTTGTGTACAGCTTCTATTACTCCTTTATTACGTGTCAATAATGGGTACTGCCTCGGTGGCGTGGTGGTATTTCGGTACGACTACGGTTCTGATTCGATCCCCGGGTCGGGCAAAGTGATATTGGATTTTTCCATATCGGCCCGGAGTCTAGAATTTGTGCCCGATATGGCGATAGGCTCGCCCCCTATCACATCTGGGACGGAACTAAGCTCGGCGGAATGTGGGTGTTCTAGTTCGCTAGTGCGCCTCTGCCTACCCCTTCGGGGATACAGGCGTGAGCTTATGTTATGTTATGTAATGGGTAATGGAAATTACGACCGTAAGTGGAATCATTGGGTGCAGAGTTATAGCAAGGATTACATAATACATACCTACTACGTGTTATAGTTATGCATTTCACGAATACACGCGCTTTCCACATTTCAAACTGTATTCTATTTGTGTTGTTACTTGTCGATCGACTTCCAAAAAGGAGAAGGTCCTTCGTCTGTATTTTTTTTATGTGTGTTACGCGATATCTCCGCCAAATGTGGACCGATTTTCTAAATTATTTTTGTGTTCGATAGAGATTATTTCAAGGGTGGTCCCATATAAATTTGGTAAAGGTCACTTTTGAAGACGGTCCGTTAAGTTTTTAAACTTGTGATTATGTTACAACATAATATTGCGATGTACCTATCACATCACGCGTGTGTCCCATATGGGTAGATAACCTACCCATCGTAGCCATAACCGCTTCTCCTGGACATGGTTTTTCGAAACAAAACACAAAAAATAATTAACAAAACAACGTATTTCGCTGTGTCTTGCTCATGGACCATACACAAAAATACCATGTTTTGTGTAGGTGTTTTGTGTAATGTTTCAGTGTAGGAGATGCGGATTAAAGTTGAGAAAATGGCTTTCGATTTTCAGATTCTGACATACTACATTCGATTCATCTAATTTCAGCAATCTTTCCATGCATTATTTTTTTGTTTTTTTATTCGAGCACGGTAAAGTGACTACACTGCACCTGATGGTAAGCGTAGTGCAGTCCAAACAAACTAGCGACTTCTGACAAACACTGTGTTTATCAGTGGTCGTCTGAATCATGCCGGCCTATTTATGCTTCTTCACACCCAATCCGAAGAGGGAAGAAGCAAATCGAGGGGCTTGCGACTCACCTGTCCTTTAGTTAATTTAGTACATTATTATAAAGTTAAGGTTATATTATAGTTATTTATTGTTTACATAAGAATTTGTTTGTTTAGTGCTATATATGTACAAGGATCACCTTGTACATATATAGCACTAAACAAACAAATGATAATGATGATAGGTGTGTGAACTTGCATAAGTAATAATATAATTAACGGTGTTTTTTCTTGTTTCAGGTATAGTTCACCCCTTGAAGGTTAAGTAAGGTCGAAATAAAATTCTCAGATTATATAGCGTGTTTAGTTTGGTCCGCATATTGACCTTAAATATATAAAAAGCAAACACAATGTCTCACCTCTAGTAGAATAAAGGTTTTACAAGTTAAGTGTACATTTGCACAGACTGACGCCCTGTAGTAGGCGGGTGCGAGCGTGAGAAACAAATAACCAACGTCGCACTCACGGTCACACCCCTCCATCCCCCCCCTCCGACCAAGGAACTGGAGCCAGGATAACCTCTCGTCTTAAAAATGTCTCAATCGCTTTTAAATGCTTCATTAATTACCCATCTCGAAATTAAACTGATACCCTTAAAGCATAACGTATAGTGCTGATAAAGCCATCTGACTTTTATTAAAGGTGCTTTGTGACACTCGAATATCGCAGCTTTGGACGATTTATAGAGCAATAAGCACTTGTTTTATATTTACGGCACCGCTGTTCGCGAAGGTAGCGTATATTGCCTATGCAATGACAGCGAATAGAAGTTATGATGATGTATTCAGAATTCCGGACTACCCACTCAACATTGATTACACAAGCGAAAGAGTTGTCGCGTCTTGAACAATCCGTCAATAGCCGTGTGCAGTTACTCGTGCTTTTTACGATGTAATTACCATACGTATTTGAATTTTGAATCTGGCCGATACAGTTAGAATTATTGCTCTTTGAAACTGCGGGTTGTGAAACGAATTCCAGGATTTCAAAACTGTCCGCTAGTGAGACAGTGGGCAGTAAAAGATGCGGCGACTGACGCGCCGTTTGTATGGAATGTGGACATTACACTGTTGGTCAACTTCCGCCGCGGACAATAATACACATTTTGTATTTAGTAAACTTTAATATTCTGCAGTTTTATATCTTCTTCTTTTAAAAATAATGGCTTCCGCGCATATGCGGTGATTTAGCCAATGTCAAGGTAAATAGAGCAATTATGTTTTCACAATGACCATGAGACTCACATGTGGATGATCTCAAGATCCTGCTGGGATTATGGCGGTAATTATTTTCAGTGCGATGCCCCTCATATGACCATCACTCGGCGAATCGACGGAACAAAGCCAGCCAACGTACCAAGCAAAACTCATCAAAGATCACCGATTAAAAAGTTTCCGCATTATACTGTCCATCTTCACTGAAGTTTGGTGCATTAAACCACACCACTTAAAGACAAAAAAACACAGAGAATAATATTAAATAATTTTACAAGCAACGCCCACCCTGTCAAATTCCTGTCAAAATCCAGTTTAATATCTCCGTAATACAACCAAAATGCATTTATGTGGATCGGCATGAATTTGATGACCACCGATTAATTCATTTTTGTAGTAGTTTTTTGGACTATTCTGTGCTTACCTTCAGATGTGTATAGTCACTTACACAAATATTTGTTTCGGGTCTGTATTTTGTGAGACCGAGAGTCTCTCGTAGTATCTGATACCCACGAACAAGACTAGATCTTAGTGTGGGTTTAGGACACTATGTGTGTGATTGTTGGGTGTTATTTAAAAAAAAATTACAGCATTATGTGTATTTCTTATCAGCCCTCTTATGTGTTAAGAGAGGTGAGTGAGATTTCCGGTGGCCTGTTTCCCAATCCCTTCTCCCTCCCTTTCCATTCCGTCCTTTTAGGTTGGCAACGCACCCATGATTCTCTCTATGTCGTGGGTATCTATGGACGGTGGAGATCACTTATCATCAGGTGACCCATCTGCTGGTTTGCCATTCTCTGATATTTTTTTAAAAGTTTTTACGGATATTATCGTATTCTTTGTATTTATTGTTCCATAAAAACTAGTTTTATTTGAATTATGCTAAGTTTAAGGAATCTGAGCAGGTGTGGTCTAACAAATAACCTTGTATGATGACTCCATTGAAGATCTATAACGCGGTGTGACTTAATTGCTTCCTCCCTTCCAGATAACTGGACAAGATTAATGAGCGTAACGTGCAAAACGTTTAAACCCATTACCAACTGAAATCCGACTAGTCAGTTCCATATATTAGCGCCGGCGAAAACGTTCCTGGCACAAATTTCCATCACCGACATTAACCAAATTAGTTAGCTTTAAACCGTCCCGTGAACTAGCCGGATCCTGGTCGTTACGCAAACGAATTGAATAAGTTATCGCCACTGTCAGAATTTATACTTGGTGGAATGTAATTGTTATTATATACACGCCTGTTACACCCAAAGGAATAGGCTGAGACACAAAGTGCACCCATTTTTGAGTGGTAGAGCCACGCTGTAGACAGTTACGTCTACAGCACGAATGGGCCGGCTCGACCGGCTTGATAGAAAACCGACGTAAAGTGGCCGCTAGCTGTCGCGTTTCGTTCGGTGAGTGAGATTTCCGGTGGCCCAATCCCCCCTCTCCCAATCCTTTTTCCCTGCCCTTCCATTTACTCTTTTTAAGTTGGCAACGCACTTATGACTTTTTTTGTGTCTTGCTCTCTGCTCGTTTGCCTGTCTCTGCTATAAAAAAAATCGCCTAGGTAGTTTCTGTTCCTTGATGTGAAGGGATTCTGATGAGGATGGTGTGATAAGGGCGTACCCATAGTCATATAGTCAATACGAATTCGATTGTCAAAAATATTTCTGCTCGGGCTAATGCAAAATTATCTACAACGTGGCTTAACTACTTTCATAAAAACATAACATAAAAACATGAAATCTTTATACATTTGAAGTGTGTGGATTTTTCATTATAATTTTCATATACACCGTGATGCATTAAAGATTAGAATTCCTCATTATATTTCATATCTAATACATAAAGATACTTGAATGCTTTTTTCGTATCCACAGAATATTATGTATAAAAGATATAATCTGTATAAGGATAAGTATGGTACCGCAGACTCCTTTTCTCGGGTTACAAAATTGGATGTGAAGTACGAATACATATTTAGATAACACGGCAGTCGGCAAGTGCGAAAGGTTGCATAATATTTGCGTTACGTCCAGTTGTATTCTGTATCTTATTGCTTGAGAATACGTAGCTACTCTTACAGACGGCTCTCGTACCATATCGTAGGTGGTCGCCAAAGACATTCTGACAACAGCACGAAACTTTGATCCAAAAGTTATGACCTAGTGGTCATAAATAATTCAGTCGTATTTGAAACATACGCCTGCGAGGTCGTGCGTTAAAATATTCAGACAATAAAATTAATTGTCTTACGTGATTAAATAAATACACCCAACAGCCACACGCCTAGTCCTGACCCCACACTAGGTATAACCTGTATCGTGGGTGTCAGAGACTATGAGAGACTTTCGGTCTCTTTCTTTAACATCAACAGAATATGCTAGTGTGTAAATAATAATAAGCGCCCTCGCCCTAAGTGGTAGGTTGCGTTACTGACGTTTGAGATCAATTACTTTGTAGGGAAACTTGCTTGATAACCACTCTATAGTTGGTAATGTTAAATCTCTTTGGTGGTCGTACTCTATGCATCACCTACCAAGTACCAACATATTTTTATTGAACTGTATAAGGTTTTAGTACACCATCCAACAAATGTTTATAGCGCCAACATCAAATCTTTTTCTCAGAAACAAGTTACGCAATCAATTACGTGGAATTTTCAGATTTATACCGTGGCAATTGTCTTGCAACTTGATAGCCATCGTAAACGTCAAACGGTCATAATTCACTACAGTTGTAATTTTACAAATAGCACTAATTTCTTAATGTTTCTTAATTAAACGAGCGTTTCCATTATCATTGTTTATGTCTTTCAGCTCTGTTTTTGTTCTATGTAGTTATTATGTGTTGCTTTCTTTATAGGTGTTTTCAATGGTATTTCTCTCAAAATTCGTGTCATGTTAAGGCTGATATTATTTATAATTATTTTCAACATAAGTAAACAAATACCAACTTATATAGTAAGGTACGCTTATCTTGTGTCGTTATATCAAATGAGATAATTACGATCTTATGTATTAGGTACTTATCTCAGATTTGCCGTACTTGATTCTGTGCCGGGATTGAACCCATTTCCTCTAGTTTTAGTCGCCTTCTTGCCCACTGCGCCAAAGAGGCTATAATGGGCCTTACTTATAAAAACAATTTAGCTGAGCAAATGGCTAAGAATAGCCTGTCACTTTTTTCCTTGTGTCACATTGTTTAAAAATGAAATGGGACAAGCTATGCTTAAAGATAAGCAGCGCTTAAATATTTTTATAAGTAAGGGGCAATATATTTATACGCTTTGTAAAACGGTAATTCGTGGAAGCTCTAACAAATTAAAAGGTAAACAAGGGACAAAGTAGCTTATTCTATTATCAATAAATTGATGTAATATAAGAGGCGTAACATGTGGAGCACGCGTTTACAACTTCAATGGAAGTTATATTAAGGTCACAGACAGGCGGACACTTTCTAAAGTAAAATAATTGAGTCAATTTATTGAGCGTCGCCTCGTCTAGAAGGCGCGATGACACTTGAGGACATTGATTACCATTAGCTGTTGAGCGATTACTCATACCACTCTACTAACCACTGTCTGGTATCAATTTAATAGTTAAGCGTCGCATAACTTTCGTATGTTTTAAATGGATGCATCTCAGCGGTGGTCGTTCAATTCCTGCTTATAGGGTTGATTTTCGATTGACTTAAAAAAGGTAGGCAATTCGTCTGTATTTTTATGTATGTTACGCGGTATCGCCAAATATGGATCGATCATCAAGATTAATTTTGTGTTCGATATAGCTTATTCCAAGGGTGGTCCCGTATAAATTTGGTCATGATCGGATACATTTTGAAGTCGGTCCGTTAAGTTTTAAACTTGTGATTATTAAAAGTTATACTAATTGAATATTGCTAGCTTTATTGGTAAGCAAAAACTATGAGGTAACCCATACATGATACACCACAATAATATATTATTGCATATACACAATAACAAAACATAACAATTAATAAATCACAATAACATTTTGAAGAATTATAACATAACATAAGCTCACGCCTGTATCCCCGAAGGGGTAAGTCGAGGCGCACTAGCGAACTAGAACACCCACATTTTTCGGAGCTTAGTTCTTTTCAGATGTGATAAGGGGACGAGCCTATCGACATATAGGGCACAAAATCTAGACTTTATGCTAGCAGAAATACTGAATAATCCAATATCACTGCCCGACTCGGGATCGAACTTGAGACCTCAGGACGATAGTCATACCGCGCACGCAATACCACTACGCCACCGAGGGAGTAGAATTTATAAAGTCTACTAACTGCTATAAGAACACTGGTGTGAACTAAAGCCTGATGGGAGGGCCTTTAGTAAAGAAGGATCATACCTAGAGAGAGTACAGATTTGTAATTTAGGACTTTTACTTTTCATCTTAGCGCATTTACAAGGCAATTTACATCAAAATTGAAAAGATATGTAAAGAAAACCTAATTTTTCAAATAAATTGCAGCCACAATTGTATTTTAAGTAAATTGAAATGACGACAATACAATCCTGTCTCCTAATCTTTTAGACGTTAATGCGAAACATTATTTACTAAATGTACAAAGTTAAATCAATGTCTGGTGTGTTCAGTAAAAGTGAAACAAGTTGGTCCCGCGTCAAACACATTGGGAGAGCCGCAAGCCCAGTTCAACGATTTGCTTACCCTTTAAATGCAAGACGAAGGTTAAGTGGTTTGCTGTCTGTTTCACTTAAACCGTTACCCGCAGCTTGGAGTAAACGGTGGCCGCCACTTGTATTCACAACATTATTATGGCGGTATGCCCGCGGTTCAACCGGCACAAAACAAAAGTTAAACGCCGACTTTCGTATTATACATATTTTACGACGGACTCCCCGTATTGAACTTCGCAAACTACTCACATAAATGGACTCACAGAATTTAATTTGAGACTTTAGTTTGCTCCGCTCTTATGAACAGAAAATTGTTTGTATTTCTTGAACTAGGTATTGCTGAATAAACAGTTTTGTCGGTGGTAAAGTTGTCAGCGGAGTGAGCGCACTCGACGACTCTCAGGCGGACTCGCCACTCGGCTGGCGGTCACCTCAATACACACTCAGATACAATCGTTTTCAGTGCCTTCAAGATTGCTTATGTTGTTGCTTTTGATTGAATTCGTCCGAGCGGTTGTCGCCGTTGCCTGCTATACTCGTCTGACCTGAAAAATGTGCTCGTCGAGATGTGTCAAGCAGTGGTTTAAATCTCGACATTACTGAGAAAGTCTCTCGCAAATGTCATTTAATATTGCGACTTTTTATTTGTCATATTACGGCACGGTTGGCTTTTCACGCGCCGTTAAACAAAATAAAGTAAGGATTACGGATATTTTGATAAACTAAATTCTAATGTACGTTGAAGCGACATAGAACCATAAAATGTGAATAAAGCGGCGTGTGCGGGAGTCGAGGCGGTGTCGTTAAAAGTTATCGAGAATCATAAAAAACAACAGAACATTGTACTCAGTTAATATTTTTAAAGCGTCCATTAATTTCGATTGAACGTTATTATATCATATTAAAATACTTTCGCGTGTGAAATCTCTGTGGTTTTATAGCGGTATGGATGAAGCAATTAACACTATGAGGATTTACGTCGTCCAATTTAAACGACTGCGGCTGTTATTGTTTTTTGATGATCTACATAATTGCGTTCGTGAAAGCACTGAAAGCGTGTTTTAGTGAAATTAATTACTGATTTCTTGAGTTTTAATATTTTTACTAAGCTGTTTTCTACTGTAATAAAATTTTTGGTTAAATCTTTTCATTCTACCTGCCCCTATCCCATCTTAATGTGGGGTTGGCGCAACTTACTTTTTCAAGCATGGGTGGGTTCGATTCCCAGGTCGGGCAAAGCGAATTTTCTAATTTAATTTGCCCGGGACTGGATCCCCCAGAGGTTGATGTCAGGCAGGCAGCCGCCCGTTAAATCTTAGCCAAATCCTTTCTGCAACATGTTTGAAAAAGAGTTTTGCGTCGACCCCACATTAAGGGATTAGGGCAGGTAGAAAGAAAAAGAAACAAAGCCAAATAATTGTGCTGACGGGTGCTCTTTACTCTGTGTAAGGTTTCATCGTAACCTAATTAAAAATTCTATTTAAGTCGAGAACACAAAGTATGTACGTAATTAAGTTGGGCGAAACGTCCTAATACAGTGCCAGTCAGATAGTAAGCCTCTAAAGTTGCAGTCTCGTTAGTTCGACTCAGGATATTTGTCACCTACAGAGCTGCTTTGCGCTCTTTCATTCCTTCTCTTTAGTACTCGTACGAGGCGCATTTGCTCATGAATTGAATCCGGCTTAAAGTCTTTAATTTTAGCGAACGATGTGGCGCTTACACAAAATTCTTAATATTGCCTTAATTTGAATTTGTACGAAACTTGCATTTGCACACAAAAATGTAGCCTAACTTTTCGAAGCTTTAACGATAATAAGTATAAGTAATGGTAATTAATTGATAATTCAAATAAAGTATAACGGTAGCTTTGGAATCTTTTAAGTAAACATATTCTGTCACAAACGTGAGGGCCTTATTTTACCGGGTAAAAAACCCATGCTTGCATCAATTTGCATTATGAAAGGGTTTTTAATTTTTTTGAGTGGTAAAGTCACGTTGTACACAGTAACGTCTACAGCACGAATGGACCGGCTCGACAGGTTTGATACCACTGTCTTGTGTCTGTACGTCTATTTATTTCCCCCCTTTTAGTTGGCAACGCACTTATGATTATTTTTATGTCTTGGGTGTCTATGGGCGGTGACTATCAGGACCTCCCGCTTCTCAATCACAGCCTATATATGCTGCCACAAGACCAAGAAGGCGACTGTCATACCTATTATAGAACTGGAATCACATACAGAATCAAATCAATTACGTTAATAATCTGTAACCATATTGTTTTAAACGCTAACTGATATTAATTAAATAACCTTGAAATAAGTTACCGAATCGCGTTGTTCAGAGCAGTCATTAAGTCGTGTGCGAAAGTAAACTCATGCAATTACCCGTCTATTTATCTGTACTAAGATTAATGAATGCGATATTTCGGGTACGTTCGCCTTTAGTTATTACACCGGTGTTATGAACAGAGATTCATATATCAGAAAACTTAGGAGATAACACGCTTTATTATATTGTGTACAATGTGTTCGGCCGGGGTTAATAAGTTACTGCCTTTTGTTGTATTGTGTAGATAATGTTATAGAACTTATTGGTTTTAATTATATGTAGAGGTATATAGATAGTTGTAGTTAATTGTTCGTTATAGTTATGGATCTTCTGCCTCTACTATCTCTAATCCCAACGTGGGGTCGACACGACATACTTATTAGTCCGCGGACACGAACTCAGCGGAAGCAGAGCGGCGGCGGGAGGAGCGGCGTGTCAACGTATTGCTAGACCGGTAGCCGCACCGCGCCGCTCTCCGCGCCGCTGCCTTGAAATCTATGCATTGAAACGCGCCGCTACACGTGCCGAGGCCGCCGCCGCTCCGCTCCCGCTGAGTTCGTGTCCGCGACTTTACACATGTTGTATGTAGAGTTGATCCCGTTTAGATTTTTGGACCGCCTGCCTATATAATAATAATATTAGCCATGTGTTCTTACTGTCCTACTGCTGGGCCCGGTTGTCTTCTAGAGGGGGTTAGTTCTTAGTCTACCACGCTGGCCTAATACGGGTTGGTAGACATACCTTCGAAATTACATACATACATACATAGACTAACGCCTTTTTCCCATAGGGGTAGGCAGATACAACCGATTTCCATTTGCTACGATCCTTACACACCTCTTTCGCCTTATTCAGTCTCATTACATTCTTCATGCATGCACGTCGGTTTAGGGTACTTTTAACTTGACCTTTCTCGAGTAAATCTCTGACTTGGTCAGAGAATGTTCGATGAGGTCTTCCCCTTCCAACTCTACCATTCACACTTGCCACATATATTCGCTTTGTCAACCTCCTTTCATCCATTCTTTCTACATGCCCAAACCACCGCAACATTCCTTTCTCAATCCTCGTTATTATTTCCTCTTTCAATCCACACCGCTCTCTCACCACACCATTTCTTACCCTATCTCTCAAAGTCACACCACACATTCGAAATTATGAAAAAATTCTCGGATATGCAGGTTTACACACGATGATTTTCTTTACTGTTATAACATGCGATAATTCACAATGACAATACACTTAGAATAAAAAAAGTTTTGTGGGGTTGGTCTCGAACCTCCAACACTCGTCTCAGCAGTTCGTATCACTCCCAACTGAGCCATCGCTGCTTGTTTGCCTATTATATTATTATATTCTATGAAAAATTAAAGCCGAATAAATTCTAGTTAACAAAATATGAAAAGATATAGATATCAGCCACAAATCCCTTTCTTTTGTACATATATCTAGTTATCACGCACATCTACAGCGAATTCAACGCAAGTCTGGTCACATAGGCTCAGAAAGACTGACTTATGTCCAAACGACTCTCAAAGTTGATAGGGCATGTGGTCCGATAATGCGTTTAACTCGGTAGGGAGAGATGTTGGACATAAATCATTGCTAAGTGAGATCGGACCCGATGTGTGAACTCGTAAATCACCAGTGTAAATGAGGCCTGGGCTTGAAACCGACGTTGATAGTGGCCTATCTTTAAAGCGCATTATATGAATTAATCGACTCTAAAGTCAATTAATCGTGCACCTTGCGGATCGGGAGATAACCATTGTATTATACACGCTTCCAGCTGCCCGTATACTATGTGGGATCGTAGGTGACACCAGCGGCCCGCGCAGGAAATTTTCTGCCAGTCGTAAATATATTCGATCTCGCTGCGCATTGATGACATTTGGTTAATATTTCATACAAATTTGATAGACGCGCATAGAGCTCGAATACATATACAATTGTCAAAAAATTTCCTGCTCGGACCGCAGTAATAGTATCCAGCCTCTCTTACCTTCTACCTGCCATTATCCCACCTTAATGTGGGGTCCGCGCAACACACTTTTTCAAGCATGTTGCAGAAAGGATTTGTCTTAGTTTTTACGACTGGCTGCCTGTCTGACGTTATCCCCCTTTGAGGTATCTAGTCCCGGGCAAATTGAATTAGAAATTTCGTTTTGCCTGACCAGGGAATTGAACCCAGGACCTCCCGGTCCACAGCCCATGTATGCTGCAACTAGACTATAGAGGAGACTGGTAATACTATCCAGCCTATTCAATTTAATTGTATTATTTTTTATAGTAGACTGGCAAATGAGCTGATGGGTCACTGATCTATATATGTATCTATACTGTTGGTAAGTGATCTCCAACGCCTACAGTCACCCATGACATAAAAAGAATCATGGGTTCGTTGTCAACTTTCAAAGTGAGAAATAGGGATTAGAAAGATGAGGGGGAATTGGGTCACTGAAAATTTCACTCGTTGAGACGTTACTATCTACTGCATGGCTCTACCATTACATTTATATTAAATTATCGCGTTATTGCTTATTTCTAGACATGTATAACAGTAACGCCATCGATAAAATTATACCTCAGCATTTATCAAACAAAAACATAAGTAAGCGATATGAAATACCATGAATTCCCAGATAGTACAATCTTGTATTTATGTGGTAGCTATCTGTATCAGAGCAGATTAAACTGCGCTACTGCATATCGGATTGTATTGAATGTTAGCATTCCCAGCGGTTGGAGGTGTAAATGCTCCAATAATGATGTATTTACATACCTGCCCACTAATATTATAAGTTTACTGCCATACTCTGCGGTCCGATCGAACCGAGATCGTTTATAAACATGTAATTCCGTTGGATTCGTGTCTTCGTGTTCTGCTCACATTTCAATATGTATTTTTGCTTAGAAGAAAATATTATCATTTTTGTACACGTCATTACCTAGATGAACTTGTATTATGGAATTGCATATTCTAAACACACATACATAACATGAGCTCACGCCTGTATCCTCGAAGGGGTAGGCAGAGGCGCACGTGCGAACTAGAACGCCTATATTTCGCCAAGCTTAGTTACGTCTCAGATGGGATAGGGGGCACGCCTATCGCCATATCGGGCAAAAATTAAAGACTTCGGGCTGGTATAAAAAAATCAAATACAACTTTGCCGGACCCGGGGATCGAACCTGAGACCTCTGGACGATAATCGTACCGAAATACAACCACGCCACCGCGGCGTTGCATATTCTATATATTAATATTTTGATAGGTGTTGTATTTTTGACACAGCATATTATTATTTTAACGATGTAATTTAAGTATGCAAGTTTTTGTTTAGAAAATAGAATTTGCGATTTTCAAAATAACAATGTCAACATCAATTATAAAATGTGTTAAATTGTACTTTTCATTTCAACTTGAAATAATTGCAACTAAGTTAAGCAATTTCTCTAATTGTGTCACTCGCTTGTTTTTCACAACTACGTGTTAAAGAGAACAATACTGTTTTTCGTTTAAAAGCCCTACAGGCGTACATCTGAAGCATTTACAGTAATTAAGAGATAAAGCAATACATTTTATGCGAGGAATTTTAAGTCCTTAAATGTTGAAAATAAAGAAACTACAGGTCTATTGGAATTTTACTATTACTTTAATTATCACGTGTAACCATCGATATATTATATACCTAAATGCACAGTTGACGCTCGGAAAATGGGACAGCAAACGAGTGCTTAAGCACTCCTTTTGCCTACAGTTGGACACCGATAAAATTCTAAATGTCAAATTTCAAATTTAAGAACGCGTGCTCATTTCGTTTAAAAAGCTACTTTATAATACGTGCTTAGGGTTATATTTGTGTTGATTTAATTAGAACTTGTGATCTTTTTCTTTGTTTTATTTCTGAGACCACTTTTTAGGAGGAAACTTTTGCAAATAGCAAAGAACTGTGCATCTAGACTATATTATATTGATGCGTGTGACATATGCGATTATATTTGTAGCTTATTAATTAGCAATTGCGTAAATAAAATATAAAGAAAAAATTTACTGACAGCTTATAGGGTGGTTACATTTGCACTTTATCTTTCTTTCTTTCTTTTATGTACCTGAGACTGTATCCCCCAGAGGGGGTTGAAGTCGGCCAGACAGCTGATCGTAAAAAAATAGCCAAATCCTTTCCGTAGCATGCTTGAAAAATTGTGTTGCGCCAACCCCACATCAAGGTGGTATTAGGGCAAGTAGAAAGAAAGTAAACAGGTTTAGTCTGGTCCTATTACAGTATTATTGCGAAAGAAAACCACGTGTATATGATTTTATTCTCACGCCCTTTTGCGTAAATGCTAATGACCAACGAGTCAATTTCATGTCACAACCCACGCATGTCTAATAAAAATCATTGTTATAGCCAAGTCTCAAAGTAAAGACCTTACTATGTTTTAAATTCTTTAGAAATATTTTATTCTTCGCTTTTACTGGAACCAGGGATACTTTAAAAGCCATCTGAGACCCATTGCACGCGATTCAACCAAATGAAATTGATAATGATACATATAGACTTGATTTTAAATTAAAATAAAACTAGTTTTTACGGATTTTATCGCGATTCGTTTTTTATTTTTAGTCCCGACGTTTCGAAAGCTTTAAGCCTCATTCGGACTAGAGCTTTTTAAACACACGTTGAAGAAGCGTTGAAAGGTCTCATTCGCACGAAAGCTTTTTAAACGCACGTTCGTCGCCTCCTTGGTCTTGTGGTAGCATGTATACGTTGTGGATCGGACGGTCCTGGGTTCGATTCCCAGGTCGGGAAAAGTAAATTTTCTAATTGAATTTTCCCGGGACTGGATCCCTCATAGGGGTTGACGTCAGGCAGGCGGCCGATCGTAAAAACTAAGCCAAATCATCTTTTCAACATGCTTGAAAAAGTGTATTGCGCCGACCCCACATTAAGGGCAGGTAAAAAGAAAGAAAGAAAGAAAGTTAATAAAGCGCTGAAATGGAACATATGAGTTCTAGTATACCTCTAGTTATTCAAACGCCGACGCTTTTAAAATGCGGCGCTTCTTTAATACCGGGCGTTGGGCGGTTAATAGGGGTGGAGGGATTGGGAAAAAGGGGGGTATTAGGCCACCGGAAATCTGACTCACTGAACGAAACGCGACAATTTACGTAGGTTTTCTGTGAGACGTAGGTATCAAACCGGTTGATCCGACTTATTCGTGCTATAGACGTAACTGTCTACAGCGTGGCTCTACCACTAAGTCATTGTAAAACATGCTTACAAACTAGGCTATCTGGTATCCAGATTATATTATTGGTATTTTGGTAGCCTAGCCTACAAGAGGTTAGCATACACAGCAACCTAATAAAACACGATCGCACCGTTATCCTGTTACGAAGACGAGTAATTAATTACTTTAGTGATTGAGTATAATGGTAGTGATGAAGTTACTTCCCATGTTACTCGCGATTCGTGAACACTACCAATCAATTGTTAATTAGGTTGACTCCTTTGTACCCCACGTCGGTAGAATCTAACGTAGTAGGTAAAGCTTTTCGGCTGACTTCCAAAAAAGAGAAGGTCCTCAATTCGTCTTTGTTTTTTTTTATGTATGTTATGCAATATCTCCGCCAAATGTGGACCCATTTTCAAAATTCTTTGATAGATTGAAATAAAACTATTCTTACGGATTCTATCACGATTACGTTTTAATTATTATTCCCGACGTTTCGAAGGCTTTGCAGTCTTCGTTGTCACGGGTCAGACTAGATAGAGCTTATTTCAAGGGTGGTCCGATATAAACTTGGTCACGATCGGATTTGAAGTCGGTCTGTTAAGTTTTTAAACTTGTGATTAATCTTTTAAGTAGTAGTTTAAAGGCATTACCCTCTTTGCGGGGCAGTCGGGTAAAAAACCCGATACGCGATGCGTTTGCCTGTCGAGTTTTATCAATTATCGATGGTATAGTTCATGTATTTCACGAAGATGCGCGATTTTCAAACTCATTAGACGTCAATACTTCAAGACCTTAAAATCAATGAAAGGTTATCGTCGACTGTATAAATACGAATCTTCAATATTTTGGTCACGTCATTCGTAACCAGGACTCTATGGGGCGTTTGATTGTCCAGGGTTCTGTGGAATGGAAACAGTCTCGTGGCCGATCTCCATCGCGCTGACAGATACTGCCAAAGCCGCTATACAAAGTTCCATTGTGGAATCATCGCGCTACGCCATCAGCCGAAGTCGGTGGAGACGCATCGCAAAGGTATCTGTTTCGAAAGACTAATAATGATGACCAACCACCCAACACCGTTCATTATAAAACTAACTGACTGACCACTCTGTCAAGAATTTACGACTTAGGAGAAGGAATCCACTTAGACTTAAACTTAGAGCGCCACACGATGCTGAAGATGCGGCTCATGCGGCGTGTATAAGTGTGCGATGATGCGTAATAAGTTCTTAAACTTAATGAGTGTGATGGATATGTAGTATGTTACAGTATGGTATAAAAGTGCCTCGGTGGTCCTGAGGTCTGTGGTTCGATCTCCAAGTCGGGCAAAGTGATATTGGGATTTTCTTTTTAATATCAACTTAGAGTCTGGAATTTGTGCCCGATATGGCGATAGGCTTTCCCCCTATCACATTTGGAACGGAAATGAGCTCGACAAATTGTGGATGTTCTAGTTCACTAGTTCGCCTCTGCCTACCCCAAAGGGGATACAGGTGTGAGCCTAAGTATGTATGTATATAGGTATTACATAAATATAATTAAGAGTATTCTTTAAACGGGCACGTGCGAATTTTGTAGAGTTTGAAAGTGCCCTTTCAACTTAATTGCATGCTTAAGGCAACAAAGTCACGTTAGCCACACACACCCTGCCCGCCTCAGTTTAAATATTCCGATTAATAACTAGTCTCGTCCCACAGTAGCTCGCGAATCCAGTCTTTGGCGAAAGGCTGAAGGCTCAATATTCCACGCCTGTTGCAACAGATAAGGGTCGTAAATAATTGCTTGCGTGTATTAATTGAGTTAGTCCGCTATAATAACGTTATATCGGTATTTAATCTGGCATCATTAGCCTAATGATCAGATTCAAGGTATGTTTAGATACGGATTTGCGGTAATTTCATAGGAATTCCGAAGTTATTTAGTTGTGCAACTGGAGATATTGATTTAGGATTATACGGGTGTTTAGCTCGAAAATGCCATAAATTGATCCGTGATATCCGCGTTTGATCACACAATTTATATAATCAAATAAATTTATCAATCATCATTATAAATATAACGTTTCGGACTTTTCCTATTATTTAGTTAAAATATAACATAATTTCACGCCTGTATCCCCGAAGGGGTAGGCAGAGGCGCCCTAGCGAGCTAGAACACCCACATTCACCACCCCGATCTTAGTTCCGTCCCAGATGTGATAGGGGGCACGCCTATCGCCATATCGGGCACAAATTTCAGATTCCGGGCTGATATGAAAAAAATTAAAAATATTTTTTATATGTTGATAGTTTGATCAGCGGCCAGAGCAGGAAAATTTTCGACAACCGTAAATTTATTTCAACTCGATGCGCGTCTGTGAAATTTGTATGAAATATTAACCAAACGTCATCAGTGCGCAGCGAACTTGAATACATTTACATTTACATTAGTTTTTCGTGCTCGGGCTACTGGTTGCGCTTTACCTTATTTGTCGGCCGATGCCAAATCGATGTAAATCGTGCCTACTTTCGTACGTTAATACTGATTAACAGCCTAATTAAATTATCGGTCGATTCGATCGGTCGGTCGAAAGTCTCCTGTTTGCGGGGCTCTAACAAATTACCGAGCAAAACGAAATGCAATTTTCAAAAACGCTCATAATTTAGGCTCGCCCCCTATGACATCTGGGACGGAACTAAGCTCGGCGAAATGTGGGTGTTCTAGTTCGCTAGTGCGCCTCTGCCTCTTCGGGGATACAGGCGTGAGCTTATGTTATGTTATGCTAATAATTTACTTCGCAGGCAAGAGCTGATGTTCCACCTTGATATATTAATTATCACTTTAAGTGCCTTTTTCATTGCTGGTAAGTTGCGGCTCAATCCTAGAGGGCAAGGGGGATCTATCCCGCTGTGAGAATTATAGTTTAAGGATAATATTATAGCCCATAATAAAGTAGGCAACCTGTCCTAAGCTGGTAATGTGATGCAAAACAAGTGTTACATCTTATTCCATCCACTCGCCAATCAACAGTAGTTAGCAGCTTTTAATTTATAACCGCAAGTTTTATTATTTACCCGACACGTTGCCACATATCTCGCTGAATGTACGTGATTATTTATTACTGTACAATGTGTTTAAATCATATTTTACGATCGGTTAAATGCGAAATAAGATCTTTACGAGCTTGTTCCTGGTTTAGCGTTGAGGCGCCGTCCGTATATCAGTCAGATGTATCTTGTTATTGTGTATTCTTATGTACTGGACCGGATTGTCAGGTTTGCTCGATATATATTTGCGTTATCGAGTCTTAGGTCAAGAGTAATGGCGGCTACACACGTAAGTGCTAAAGTCGGATCTCCGGCACTAAAACATTACACAAAACATTTGATTTTATCTATGGTCCCTTGTTCCACGAGCAGCTGACAGCTAAAATCGTTGTTTTGCGTATGTGTTTTGTTTCGAAAAAGCTAGTGCAGGAGACCCGGCTTTAGATGTTCTCGTTCGAGTATTAAACATTATGGTCGTTGCAAGTACATGTGTACCAGTGGCGATGGGTCCATACAACCCTATTCCTACCGGCTTCCCTTTTCTAGATTATAGGCTCTTTTATAAGTCTTATACAAGTATCATAAGAAAAAGTAGCACTAGCTTCCCTTTTGAACATTTTCACCCTACGCCACTGATGTGTACGCCTTATTTGGAATACTACTGAGTCTTCATAAAGAAATTAGTAGATAGATAGATAGATAACTTTTATTGCACCAAGAAAAACCAAATTACAAAAATGAATAAGCAATACAAAGTGTAGACAATAAGCGGTCTTATTGCTTACAGCGATTTCTACTAGACAACCGAGTATGCAGTTTTTTCATATTTTTATATAGCTACTGGTTCATTTTTGTTCGAAAACGACACGCTATAACGTTTTAAGTGGAATCTAAAGTATCCTGTCACGTGGGTGTAGTAAACGCATTGCTTTTATATTTGAGTGGATAGCTCATAAGCGAAAAAGGTTGTTTAGAATCTTTTTTACCGTCTGTATTTACACATAAATGCAAAAAAATTCCACGCACCACTTTTAACTAGACATGAGCGGTTTTGTAGCAACTTTGTTATACACCGTACGTTGTTTATTTGTTAATTTTAATAAAATGCATGTATAGTTTCGCCTCATTTTTTTCTATGCCTATAAAAGCTTTTTGTTTACCAACATTTTTAACAATGTTTCTCTTTACCTTTCATATAAAATATTACATATTGCTACACAAATAATTATAGAATTCGTTTTGTAGTGAATGAGATGCAGTCTCATCATTAAAATAAATGTCAGAATGTAAGGCGTGAAAGCGATCAGATATTAATTAATATTGGTTCGGTTGACTTGTATGCATGTTCAGTCAAAATGTCCAAATGTGATTGACAGACAACCTTGACAAACGTACGTAGTGGTAATTGAGCGGTTCATTCGGCTTTCAATTGAGACTGATGTATCACTGGAAGTGAACGAAGAAATATAACTTGACCCCGCAGTAGATAGAAGTATAGAAGTTGTAGAGAAATAATTGAGCGGTTCATTCGGCTTTCAATTGAGACAGATGTATCACTGGAAGTGAACGAAGTAGTCTAACTTGACCCCGCAGTAGATAGAAGTATAGAAGTTGTAGAGAAATAATTGAGCGGTTCATTCGGCTTTCAATTGAGACTGATGTATCACTGGAAGTGAACGAAGAAATCTAACTTGACCCCGAAGTAGATAGAAGTATAGAAGTTGTAGATAAATAATTGAGCGGTTCATTCGGCTTTCAATTGAGACTGATGTATCACTGGAAGTGAACGAAGTAATCTAACTTGACCCCGAAGTAGATAGAAGTATAGAAGTTGTAGAGAAATAATTGAGCGGTTCATTCGGCTTTCAATTGAGACTGATGTATCACTGGAAGTGAACGAAGTAATCTAACTTGACCCCGCAGTAGATAGAAGTATAGAAGTTGTAGAGAAATAATTGAGCGGTTCATTCGGCTTTCAATTGAGACTGATGTATCACTGGAAGTGAACGAAGTAATCTAACTTGACCCCGCAGTAGATAGAAGTATAGAAGTTGTAGAGAAATAATTGAGCGGTTCATTCGGCTTTCAATTGAGACTGATGTATCACTGGAAGTGAACGAAGAAATCTAACTTGACCCCGAAGTAGATAGAAGTTGTAGATGAACGAGTGTCGTTGTTCTTTTACCAGAGGGGAGATCTCCTCGTCAGGCGGGTGTCGTGCCTGGCCGCAGTGGCCCCTCCAACGGTTAATCTTCGGAGATTGTACCTCTATATATGTAACGTCTGCGGTAAACTTTGCCACCGTGATTTGGAATTTGGTGGCTCCATCTGTTGTCGTAGCTACTGCCAGTGCCGTTGTACGCTGACGCTCGATTTTTGTAAGTTGGTTCAGCGCGCATTGCAGATGTCGCCATAGGCTCATTCAGCTTTTAATTAAGACTGATATATGACTGCAAGTGAAAGAAGAAATGTAATTTGACCCCGCAGTAGATAGAAGTTTTTTTTAGGGTGTGCAACGTCTTTTAAGGGCGACTTGCACCACTATTACTAACCTACAGTTAGTCCTAACCTCAAGTTAGATTAAAATATAAATATATGAATGCCATGTAATTAATTACATGTTATTAATTAAATGTCATCATATATTATTTGTAATTACGTGTAATGATATGTTTATCATTCATTTTTTTTTCAATTTAACTTGAGGTTAGGACTAACTTTAGGTTAGTAATAGTGGTGCAAGTCGCCCTAAGTGAATTTAATTACTGTGATTTCTTTGTTAGTTGTTTCTAGGGGGTATTTTATATTTACTTCTGTAAATAAATCTGTTACATAATATTTAGAATGTAGCGTATTTACTTGTTTCCAGAACAAGTTTAAAAAGTTAACGGTCCGACTTCAAAATGTATCCGATCGGGACCAAATTTATATGGGATCACACTTTAAATAATATCTAATAATATCTATCCAACACAAAAATAATGTTGATTATCGGTCCACATTTGGCGGAGATATCGAGTAACATACATAGAAACATACAGACGAATTGAGGACCTCCTCCTTGTTTAAAGTCGGTCGAAAAGGTACGTTATTTTCTGGCAACTTCTTTCAAATAAATTGCATATTAAAATGTAATGAAAGCAAAACGTATTTTATAGCGCAGGCAGCGGCCGTGGCGCAGCGGGCGAGTAGCCGGCTGTGAAGCGAGAGGCCGCGGGTTCGATCCCCGCACCGAGACAAATGTTTGTATGGCCTACAAATATTTGTTTCGGGTCTGGGTGTTGTGAGACCGAAAGTCTCTCGTAGTTCCTGATACCCACGACACAAGACTCGATCTTAGTGTGGGGTCAGGTCTATGTATGTGACTGTTGGGTGTTATTTATTTATTTATTATTTATTATGTATAAGGCCAATAGAAATTTTGTTTCAACTGATCTTTTTTAACGGAGATTGACCGATTATTTGTCAAAAACTTATTGATGCATTAGGTAATGAACGGAAAATGAGTGTTTCGATCACCGCACCGAGGAGATGTATATTTGTCAAATAAATATAAGTGTGTAAATAGTGCTGAGCATACAATTTGGTAGTGACAGGAAGCGCGGCCGGATGTCGGATCCCGGCTGGCATGACGGGCCCTCGACTTCCTACCGCGTAGGTACGCAAATATTCCCATTTTCATGTTTGCTATGCTATTTTTATTTACGTTACTACCAAACAAGTTGTATTTGTGAATCAAGCAATCGATTGCATTTGAATTTCTCTATTCGTACATTACGCAGACAAATATTTTCGAAATACCTATAACATAACATAAGCTCACGCCTGTTTTCCAAAAGGGGTAGGCAGACGTGCACTAGCGAACTAGAACACCCACATTTCGCCGAGCTTAGTTCCGTCCCAGATGTGATAGGGGGCGAGCCTATCGCCATATCGGGCACGAATTCCACCAATTCCGAAATACCTATAGTCCTCAGATTATACACTTTTTGTTTTTGGGAAGAAGTTTAACGCGCGGAGGAGACGTGAATGTAAGATACTTGTGCGCGAGACTCAATTATGAAATTTGAAACAAGAAAATAATAATGCGAACTAGAACATCCACATCTCGCAGAACTTATTATGGACCCACGTGCCATCAACATCATTAGCCACAGGACGTCCACTGCTGGACATAGACCTCGCCCCAAAGATTTCAATATGAATAGATATCTGGTATAAATTCCATACTCGAGCTGGTACCAGAAACGATATCTCGTCTCTGCTGGTACTAAACAAAACAAAACAACATCACTTTATCCTATTCGGGGAATGAGACCTTAGGACAGTAGTCATATCGCGTACGTAAATTAACCACACCACCGAGAACTGTCTCGGTAAATTAAGCTTTATTTTAGAAAATCAGATGTGCTTTCTTTTATTTACTGTTCCCCATTATTGATAATCAAGTCGACCGTAGATATCACCGAGAAAGTATCATTTACCTCCTTAAAAACCTTCCTTCCTTTATTTGGGGAGTTCTATACAAGCATTATGCTAATAATTAATGTGGAAAATTCGAAACATGATCCTCTATTGTCTTGTCTTTCCATATCCATATTAGCAATTCTTAAAACAATCTCTTGGGTACCACACAATACTTCGTTATTGCAATTTGTGCTCTCATTAAACTTAATACGGGCTCATTTAAATTCGATGTTGATACGATAATTATGGAGAACAATGTCCCAATGGCAATGGTGAAACAGAATCCTGAACCGCGTGTGTTCTAACGACGTAAATCTCAAATGAATATTCATACGGATTGTACCTTTAGGCTCTACCGAACATGGTCTAATCAATGTCTATTAACGTAATACTAATTGTACACCAGAGCTATTGTTTGGGGATATTCTGTTAATCAAATTAGTTATGTTTGTCTCTTGCAGTATTAAGTTGCTTGAGGTGGTGTTGGAGTATAATTTGTCGTATGTAGACTAGATTTTACGCAAATTTATAAAGATACAGCTTGGAATTTATTCTTCAAGTCATAATTCATTAATAATTGCTAATTACAGAATAATTACATGAATTCTAATCATTACAAATATGGGCTTTTTGGGTATTAAATAAAATATAATATTCATTTATTTATTTTGCACTTTATAAAGCTACGCTTTTAGTTTACGATTTTTGTTGTTATTTAAAATCTTACCATTTGCTTCAATTACGGCTGGCATGAAAGATTTTATTATTATTCCAGTTTGAATAGTTAGTTTGGTTTAGACGTTATGTTAGCTATCGTGAACTAGTATAATGAACAGAAATGATAACTTCAAAATGTGTTATCCGGAAGTTTCACCATACATTTCTTGGAAAAAATAGTTTATTGTTTCTGAAGAGAAAAAATGTACCTAATGTATGTACCTATACAAAATACTAAATCTATTAATATTTTTATCTGTATATTAATATGTGAAGCGAAAACTTTTTACACCTTTTGAAGAGAATTTCGCGAACGGATGAACGTGGGGTTTGACACAGTTAGGGCCACTTGCTGCCCCGTGACAATTCTCTATTTATCCCAAATCTTGATTTAAAGATAAAAGTGAGCTGTAGGATAAATCGAGAAAAGGTGTAACTCTAGATTAGTAAAAGCGCTGCAAGTCGCCCTTAAAGTTTATATGGAGATGAAGTACTTAACGCTATTTTTTATATAAAATGCATTAGATTTTTTTTTTTAAATATGTGGTTGAATTTCGAGCACTGGGCGACCACTAAACAGTCACAAAAACTAATAAACAGACAAACATGTCAAAATTAAGTGATAGCTTGATTAAGGTAATTTAATATTTGAAACTAACGAGTGCTGTGTTTTGCGTGATGTTTTATACTTCAATAAAGAGTGTATAAGGTGCTATATTACCATATTTCAATAATCCATTATCTTTAAGGTAATTTGAAAGCATAATAAACAATAACCTTTATACCTCTAGTATACCTCTACCTCTCTTTATATCTCCACTTAAAGATCCGTTGAGATGATAACTTCTTAAACGAGTGATTATTATTGTAATATACACATCAAAATTAATTAATATTATACCTTAATTATTACAAAATTATGTTTGCAGGTAATTATTGTGCTATTATAATATTAAATTGTTTTAACTTCAACAATTGAGTACGATTAAACAAATACTGCTTGTAAAATTATTAAGAAAATAATGAATATTGCTTTTACAATTCAAATAAAATTAATGTTGTAATAATATAGAATGTAAACGTAAACCCCACTGGGGATCCAGTCCCGGGCAAGATGTTTTAGAACATTTCTTTCATCCAACTTGGGGATCGAAAGTTATTTAATAATGTTTTATTTTATTTTACTTTAAAACTGAAAGTAATTAGCATAAAATTGCTGAATTGTAAAGGTGAAACGAGATCTAATTCATTGAAAGAAATAACGAAATAAACGTTATTTAGCCAGCCGTGTTTCAGGCAACATTGACGTGTTTAAGTATATCACGCCTGTATCCCCGATGAGGTAGGCAAATGCGCACTAGCGAACTAGTATACCCACATTTTGCCGAGCTAAGTTCCGTCCCAGATGTGATAGGGGGCGAGCCTATCGCCATATCGGGCACAAATTCCAGACTCCGGGCTGATATGGAAAAATCCAATATCACTTTGTCCGACCCGGGGATCGAACCCGAGACCTCAGGACGGTAGTCGTACCGAAATACAACCACGCCACCGAGGCAGTCTAATACTAACTAATACAAAGGTTACTGTTTAATAGGATTCATTAACCAATATAATAAAATATATTATTATAGCCACAAATGTCAACTTTCAATGTACACGAAAGTAATAAAGCACAATAAACATGAGTAAAAGAGGAGAATGTAAACAAAAATTCCATCATCGTCTTCACTGAGTATCTATAAGAAATTTGTTTTGTAACGAGGTGAAATTTTAGATTTTGTTGGGAGTTAACTTACGTCATGCGAGATAAATCAAGTTTATGTGGCATCTTCTGCCACATTCGGATTTATGTGGCCGTCTAACGCCTTCCCTATAATATATTCCTTTGGTAAAAGTAACACTTTATCTGCGGTCCTCTAACTAATAATGTACAAGCGTTAAAAGGATTATGAACGCGATTTGTTAGTATTTGTGTCACACAAGACGTGTAATAGACGTGAGCTCGCCTAACTCACATTAATTACGGAGATTTAACCTTTACCATCACATCCTCTCCTTCTACCTTTATTCCATCATAATGTGGGGTCGGCGCAACACTCCTTTTCAAGCATGTTGCAGAAAGTATTTGGCTTAGTTATTACAACTGGCTGTCTGCATGAAGTCAACTTCCTGTGGGGCAACTAGTTCCGGGCATATTAAGTTATAAAAATCGCTTTGGTCGACCTGAGAATCGAACCCAGGATCTCCCGGCCTACAGCCCATATACACTGCCACCAGACCAAGGGTGTAACAAATTTACTATCTTACCAATCTTCAGATCCATCATCATCATCATCATCATCATCATTAGCCATAGGACGTCCACTGCTGGACAGAGGCCTCTCCCAAAGATTTCCAGATTGACCTGTTGGAAGCGGCCTGCATCCAGCGACTTCACATCCGCATCCTTAAAAATAAAACCTTTATCGAAATAACTGTGCTCAGTCGGTAACGCAACCGCAACGCAGCAGGCTGAGTTTTTTTACATCAATTATTTATTTTGCCATGCGCAAGGAGTGTACGATAATAAAATAATTACTGCCTTAACAACTTAATTCTGGTCCCTTTGTTCACACTGAAGGCATACGTGACTTGATTTAAATATAAAACTCCGGTCAAAAGCACAAAGAACAATAATTAGGTGCAATAATAGGAACGCCGCGTTTATCAGTCTCGCAGGCTTACTATGTAAATGATTATGATAATATAAAATTTAACATAAATGGAGCAGAATTTGTGTAGTCATGGTTGGAGTTGGCATTCGAGCGAGGTGGCTTCCCGGCCTGTAACCGGTGTACTGACAAGCCGTGATGCAGCGAATAAATCACGACCAGTGCAAGTCATAGGCATTCGCGAATTATTGTAACAAACAAAATTTTGCCTGCAACTTCGCTTCCGTGATCAAGTTTATCCCGTTATCCTACGGCCAGTATACCCTCATTTTATTAATATGAATGGGTAGACAGAGGCGCACTAGTAAACTAGAATACCTACATTTCGCTGATCTTAGTTCCATCCCAGATGTGATAGGGTGCGAGCTTATCGCTATATCGCGCACAAATTCCAAAATTGCAAAAAAAAATAACTTTTGTTTTATTGAATACTTCTTTACGATCCCTGTATTGTTAAATAAAATATAGTAGATCTTTACCTACTATTCAATTATAATTTAGGTTGTTGTATATGAAAAAAAGCTGCTCCAGTAGTGTTACAGTTTATCTATTAAAACTAAAACTACAAAAAATCTATAATATTAGCTTAGGTAAGCTGTTTGGCATTTCAGCGAAGAATGGAAATTTATCATTTGGTCCGGCATAATTTTGGTGACATACCGTCGCTGCTTTTTTATAATTAGTCAATAATATTCTCGGATTCAAATCCACAAACCAGGTGTACTTTCCCGAGTAAAACGACAGTGTTGACTTTATCCGTGCTCACATAAGCTTACATACAATTAAGTTTTGCACATACATACCATTTTGGAATACCATATTAAATTCTGTAGTGTCTTCAATGTGCTAAGTATAATTAAACTAAGCGTTTTAAAAAACGTTTTTTGTTTATAACTTGCGTCGTTTAGCCAATACGTCCTGTCTTTATATTTCAACATAACGTGGGCGTCGACGTTAAGTCATATTTTAAGTCTTTGTATCCAATCTCTTTATTACTTTAACTGTTCATTAACATGTTAAATAATGTATGAGAAAATTATTATTACGTCATGGAAACTAAAGAATTTGTCCTCGTTTCGATCAATCGATCCGGTCTCTACTTTTCATCTACGTATTATAATTAGATGCATAATGTTATGAAATTACATCAATCATGGTTTTAAATGGCGCTTGTTTTTAGAATATTAATTAATTTTCCATATATTGATCATTCGATTTGTTTGTGCACATATAGATATCAATTTATTGGTAATAAAATGACGATTATAAATTTTTATAGATAATAAAACGAAATCTTTTGGTGGAAGTGACGGTTTTAATATTTGTTAAGAATCGAGAATGAAATTAAAATAATTAAATGATGTTGTGTGGTAAGCTTGTAATTAGTTACGTCTGCAGTCGCCGACAGCTGCGATCATATTTACGTCATTTTATATGTAAACTTTAATATATCTTTCAATTTATTAATGATTTTGATAAACAACAATAATAATAAATTAATTAACAGAGAAAGCGAATAAAACTATAAGCGAATAAATCCTCTAACAGTGTTTTGATTTATAGAATTTGTAATTAATAAATTATGAATGTAATAAGCCATTTTTCTTTTCTACCACCTAATTAATGTGAGGTCGGCGCAACACACTTTTTAGTGTTTAAGTTAATATCTTTTTTTCTTTCTACTTGCCCTTATCCCACCTTAATTTGGGGTCGGCGCAACACACTTTTTCAAGCATGTTGCAAAGAAGATTTGGCTTAGTTTTTACGACCGGTCGCCTGCCTGACGTCTACCCCCTATGAGGGATCCAGTCCCAGGTAAATTAAATTAGAAAATTTGCTTTGCCCGACTTGGGAATCGAACCCAGTCCACAACCCATACATGCTGCCACTAGACCTAGGAGGCGACCACAAAATAAAAAATATATTGATGTCAACATGATCCATCTATAGACCTTATTGGCGTTAACAGGTTTTTTAGGTCTTTTTGTGGGTTGGATAATTTCTGCACAACACGGTCCAAATATTGTAAACATAATTATTATACAGTATACGTTTGTTTTTTCTTTGCGCAAGAATAATAATAAATTGCCAATAGACCTAAGCCATAAGTATACTGCGTAGGGACCAAATTAACTGTACATTATTTGTACGTGACATGTTCAAAAAAGTAACCTTGAATGAGGTTTTATGCCATGAATAAGTCGAGGTAGATGCTGATATTGACAGGTAATTAACAAGAAAAATGCGTTCACTGCTACCTTTATGGCAGGTTGATTGTAAGGATTATGCTACGTATTTTGCCTCTTTTAACATACAGCTCCACTCTGACTAAGCTGTACTTAATTTCTGCAAGTCATTTTAATTGTGTACTTAGAAATGTTGGTTATAATTTACTATTTGATAGGTTCAATAAGGGCCTATGTTGACTTTATCAAGTATACATTCGTACACTAAATACTACTTTTCAATGGTGGTGTCATAGCGTCAATAATTCTACCATGTCTGGGTGCTTTCACTTTGCACTACAGTGTATCCCGTAACAGTCTTAGTAGGTTTCGAAGCGGTTATTAGGTCAGGTATATAAATCCCACAATTAGTTTTCAATAAATCGACTGCCTCGGTGGCGTGGTGGTATTTCGGTATGACTACGGTTCTAGGTCACGGGTTCGATCCCCGGGTCGGGCAAAGTGATATTGGATTTTTCCATATCAGCCCGGAGTCTGGAATTTGTGCCCGATATGGCGATAGGCTCGCCCCCTACCACATCTGGGACGGAACTAAGCTCGGCGAAATGTGGGTGTTCTAGTTCGGTAGTGCGCCTCTGCCTACCCCTTCGGGGATACAGGCGTGAGCTTATGTATGTAGTTTTCGATAAATTTAATTTGGAAGCGGACTGCATCCACCGACTTCCTGCGACCTTTAGGTCGGCTGGAAATCTTTAGGGGAGGCATATGTCTAGCAGTGGACGTCCTATGACTGATGATGATGATAAAATTTAATTTGATCTAAATTCGTAACCTGCAGTCATTGTTGGACCGAAACTGATTGGTCGAAAAATCAATTAAAGAACTTGAAACTTAGTGACCTAACATTTTGTCCACTCATAGAAGCCGTGCTATTTCTTTATTTTAGTTTCTTACAGTATAGTTCATAGATAAATTATCTTTAGATCTACCATTAGTCCAGGCCTGTAATGATGTCTTGAGGCGATTGGCAACGATGCGATTACTATACGCAAACTTATTAATAAACATCATCATTAGCGTAGTGGGTTGCTATTCGACGGAATGACTCACATTCATTAAACGCCTATAATTGCATAAACTAGTGATACTGATTCATCGTGTCGGCATGGATACCACAAACAGAATGCGATAGAAATTCTCGACTATAACAATAATAATTATCATACCCCCTAGAATCTATATTTAGGGCGTAGATGGTGGTTAACGTCAGAAAGCCTAGTCTGTAACACGGAATCCGCAGTTGCGTACTTCGTTTCGGACGTTTTGCTATGCTATGTGGCTTATGTGTCGACCCCAAATCCAATATCGGTGTTATAAGTTTAGTTTCGGAAAATGCATGCAGCCGGTCGTAAAAAAACTAAGCTTTATATACCTTTGAAATACTTCTGAAGGATATATTAGAGGTATAATGTGAGTATAATGTATGCATATCTTCGTTAGTTAAAGCGAGCGATAATTAAAAATGATCATTACGAAACAACGAAATATATTAACACTTTTATTCAATTTAGTTTTAGAATAAAATTTTATACCCTAATTAATTGATAATGCATGTGTATCATCATTTCAGCGGCCCGTGCCGAAATATTTTTAACAAACGAATTCGAGTCTATGAAATTTGTATGAATTATCAACTAAATATCATCAGTGCGCAGCGAGCTCGTTACGAATTCGATTATCAAAATTATTCCTGTTTGGGCTGCGTAGGTATTATATTGGGTATTATAGTGACTAAAACCTTGTATTTAAACTAACATTATTTTTAGGAGTTAAAAAACTTGTAAATATGTTTAAACGATCTAAAGATATCAAAATAAAGATATGAAATTAAATGAAAATGTAAAATGAAAAATATTTATTTACCTCTTTGTAACAAAAATAGACACAAGATTAGGATCTGCTAGTAAGTTTTTAAAGATATAAAGACTTATGACAGAAGACCCTGCTCCTCCACATTGTCGTACCATTTTAATAGTAAAACTTATTTTTGTAGAAAATGTTTTACGAAATTAAATACAATTGAAATAAAAACTTATTCATATTTGACTGTGTTATAGTTTTCATTGGTATGGGTTTGATTGAAGTTCAAATCGAATGCGCTGGCGATGCAAAGGAAACCAATACTGCGGATTCACGCCAGAACAGTGCAACGGTTTTATTGAAATGCATTTGTCCTTTTTTATTGTTTTCTATTCAACGAAAAACGATGAATTTTGCGTTAAACCAGTTATTTGTTATTTGTTTGCACTTTTAAACTGAACTTATAATATTGTGATGTAATATTATCGGGTATGACTTAACTTTTAATACTGATTTCTTAAGTTTACGCGAATGCGTATACATTGAAATAAAACTATTTTTACGGATTCTATCACGATTTGGTTTTAATTTTTATTCCCGACGTTTAAAAGTTTTCCGTTTATAAACGGTACATTTTTTTTTTATTTTGTATAATATTAAAATTAAGGTAGATTTTGTAACACTAACAGTCTTGGACAAATTACATCTCAGTCCAACCCGTGACCACGAAGACTACAAAGCCTTCGTAACGTCGGGAATAAAAATTAAAATCAAATCGTGATAGAATCCGTAAAAATAGTTTTATTTTAACTTTTAGTGTCTCAGGCTAACGAGTGCCGTGCAGTACCACTCAGTCCTTGGCTTACCATCAGGCGAGCTGCTTAATCGTATCGACATTTGGTTAAGAAATATAGTTTTTGATTAAGATATAGGATTTGCAGTGTTTAACGCCGCATGGAGGGGTTTAGTGCGTATGGAAAGAAAATAGGTACTACATGATACTTGCTTGAGCATTACGCTTAAAGCGATCTCATGCAGATGTTTGAGTTGTTATCGCCCGAATGGTCAAACGCTACTCAACTTTAACGGCTTCTTACATTGATTTTCGCTATACAATTTTGACAGAAAAGGCGACCTTAAACGACCTTAAGTGTATGAACATTTGGCGGCATGTTTCATAATTTCCAGTTATTTTAACGGTGTAGTGAACAAAGACAACAAGTATAATATAGTTTTAAACAAAAGTAACATGACAGTGATTGATGTTTGATATCCAAAGTTGAGTAACAAACACTAACGAGGCTTACTTCTGAGACAATTCAATGCCTATTTAAAGTTGCAATTACTAGATCAATGGATTCGGTAAATGGGCGCGGTCAGCTAGCCAAGTATCTATTTTTGTACTCCATTTGCAACTTTGTGTTACATTCGCCGGTCTTAAATGGAAACTGGTATATTTGCCTAATAACTTATGTCTAATTTTCTTTTATGGGCATTTCAGCTTTCGATTTCACTTCTAATTTAATAAAATATTAGCCCTGTAATATTACTGTCCCTGCTGGTCCCCCTGTTACTGCTGGACACGTGCCTCCTCTACTAATGAGAGGGGCCTTAGCCTACCACGCTGGCCTAGTGCAGGTTGGTAGACTTCACATAACTTTGAAATTCTTGTGGAGAAGTTCTCGGGTATGCTGGTTTTCTCACGATGTTTTCCTTCACCGTGATAGTAAGCGATAATTCACAATGAAAATACACTTAACAGAGAAAAGCCAGAGGTGTATGCTCTTTTTTGGAGTTTGTCACGAACTGCCGACACTCGTCTCGGTCCGTACCACTCCTAACTGAGCTATAGCTTTTTCACTTCCATAGGAATTTATTTATTTTATTTTTAATATCTAGTATATATTCAATAATCGGGCTGATCATAAGTACGGTTAACACTCTATTTTGACCGTCGATATTGCCTCTCTCAACGGACGAATTATGCCGGCCTGAAGTTACTTGTTAAACACCAGCTGAACCCGGAAAGCGAACTGTTGTATATTTTTGCTTGTTTCTAGTACTTAATCTCTTATAGTATATCATTTGCAACCATTTGAAAGAGAGGAACGCCTTGTGAATATGTCGTAAAAAAGAGTTACGAGTGTATTTTATTTAGGTACTCATATTGTCTCGTTGATGTTTTATAGTGCTCTTCTGTGTTTATGACTTAACATATTTATAAATGTTATTATATATCTGCCTCAATATAAAGCTGTACTTCAATTTAACATGCGTCTTTTATGTTTAATATCGCTAAGAATAACGTACTCAAAGATTTATTTTCCACAATTTGTAGAAGAAGTTTCATTGTAAATACTATTTTCTACGGAATATTTGCATTGGTGAAATTATTTGAGATTCAGTATAAAGGTGTAGTAAGGCTACTACAGAAAGAAGTGTCCATTGATATTAGTTTTTTCGAGTATGTCATATCAATATAGGTATCAAAAGTTGGAGGAACGACTTACGAAACGTACGTAAGTACCGTGCTTGAGTAACATCTTTAGCTACCCCTGTAAATATTAAACAATGTGTCATTTAATTTTTCTTTTCTTTTTTAATTTAATTTTTCCATGCATTTATTATACCGTCTTTAAACAAACATTTTATATTGTTAATTTACCTGTAAGATTAATATTATCTAATCATATTGCTCAATTATACCGCATTACTTAATTCTTTCAAAATATTATGACCTAAACAAGTAGATAACAGTTAAGTAAACTTGAAGGACATCTTCGCTAGGGCTCCGTGTCATGTATAGTCAATATTTTGTCTTGGTATCAGAGGCAAGACAAAACACCCACTGTAATTATGAAATATAATATAGCTAGCCAAAATATTATCTATTAAAGTATTTTCTTAACGAACATCGTTAAGAAAAACATTGATATATTATATTTTGTTGTTTGTTGGTTAGCCCGTCCTTCACGTAGTAACTGCGCAACAAGTTCTCTTGCTCTGCCTGCAGTCTGTATGTATGTACACACTAGCAGATCATATACATATATTTATGACTAGCTGACCCGCGCAACTTCGTCTGCGTCACATATGTGCAACTTTAAGCGTTTACGCAGCGCACGCAACGGAAGAACGCAAAAGGAATACATTTTCCCCGTCTTTGTAACATTTTTATTGATGCTCCGCTTCTATTGGTTATAACGTGACGTTATATAGCCTATAGCCTTCCTCGATAAATAGGCTATCAACACTAAAATATTTTATCAATCCGAACTAGTAGTTCCTGATATAAGCGCGTTCAAACAACCTCTTCAGCTTTATAATATTAAGTATAGATATAAACACACACACCCTGCCGCCTACGATATGATTCTTAATGAGAGCACCCACAGGCTCGCCGTTTCATTTGCGTGGTCACACTACACGGCCGCGGACATGTTTTATGACGACAATAAAAACATAATAGCTTTACTGTTTCAATTATTGTTATATCTGGTAATAAAAATTGTTCTAGATTGATATTGGTATGATATGCAAATTTCATATTGCAACTATCAAGATTTGGTGTTTTTTGTTGATGATGTTTATCACCGGTGTATGGTGTGTCATTTCAAGTAAATACATATATAAAATCCTCGCTGTAGACAATAACGTCTAATGCTTGATCGGTTTGAAACAATTATTGATTCACAGAAAACCGACGTAAAGTGGCAGCTTGTCGCATTGCGTTTAGTTCTGTGGGTGAGGTTTCGGTTGGCCTAATTCCCCCTTAATTTCCCAAGCTCTTTTCCCCTCCTTTTATTTGGCATGAAAACCCGTGATTTTTCGTGTTTTTGTTGTCTATGGGCGGCTGACATCACTAACCATTAGGTGACCCATATGCTCGTTTGTTAGACGCTGCTATAAAAAAAATATGTTACGTACCCAATTTACATGGCTTGTTACCATTGGTTAACGCCGATGCCTAGCATAGAAAATGGGTTGTTAACTGATACCGAATATAAGCTCGCAATATGTGCAATCAAAATTCCTAGATTTTTTTAGGATTTTGAGAAGTTGAGTCAAAATGTTGACACTAAGTGTTATCAGGAGTTGTTTGACCAGTTACGTTATACGGTGAGTTGTTGAATATTATTAGTGTTATTTAGGTTTGCAGGACGCGGTCCTGTTTCGATGCATCTTCGCTTATTATCCGCAAGTTGGACAAAATCATTAAAGTTATGCCTTATATGGCAAAATTAAATGACTTTCTCATTTACATCCGTTTTCAGTGTGAGAATTAAACAACACTCTCATTATGTAGGATTTTAATATTGCTGTATACTTTTAAATATTATGGCATATTTGGCCGCATTGGTCGCACAAAGCTTTAAATTTTTCTTTAGTACTTTACCTATAATCTTTTATTACAATTAATAATGAAATTATTATTTTCATATCTACACAGACGTATAAAAAAAGAGGACGGAGCGCTAGGAACATTGAAAGTGAAGTATGGTTTTGTGCTGAGCCGATTTATTGACACGTAATGGTGGTGACTGAGTGTTGCGTGTGCGTAGTCCTTTTTTCTAGAGGCGTGTTTGTATGTGGCGTCCGTTTAATTATCATTTATAGGCGAGACGGTGTCTCCTTTTTTATAAGTCCGTGTATAGCTAACTGGTTAAATACATTCAAAAAATAATAAACTGTTATTGTTTATAAACAAAGGCGTTTGATATAGCGTAACTGATGGCTCATTGTCGAGACTCGAGACTTATTTTTCTAAATTCCTTCACAATCCTCTGGACTCTGTGACACGCCTTGCAGCGTGCTCAGTGCGATGCTGACACTGAGATCTGTTTGTTTGGATTAAGTGAGCTCGTGACTGTGCACCGTTCGCGTTTTTTATTTTATTAAATCCTTAAAGTCCTTAGCTATTGTTGCATTAATATAAAACAAACGCATATCATTCTCGATTCTCGTTTTTAGTTCTGTTAATATGGTACGGAATAAGTAGCTCTCATAACAATGATTGGATAATGGAGTCTACGTTTATGCTGCAAACTTTCATGTTAGTTTAAATTAAAAAAATAATTTATTTGAGTTGCAATAAAGAACTTATAGCGATCCGTGGACGAAATGAAAATAATTGGAAATAATTGATTGGATTATAAATAGATATCCATTGAAATATTTTTTTTTTTTTTTAAATCGAGCTCGATTCTAAAGTAATATGGAGTTGAATTTTCTACAATTCGTTTTATATCGCGCTAGTCTTTTGAACCTAAACGAGAGTTAATCAACTTACTGATTTTATTCTTAATGAATACCTATTTTATGCGTTTTGTTTGTGTAGGTAATATAAAATGAAGGTACTTAATGGGATTATATTTATGTCTAAATTAAGAGCTCAAACAAATTAAGCGAGTTATGGAAAGTTTAGTTTAAATCAGTCCACATTCACCGCTCGTGACAGTTTGTGTCCCTAAGGTACAATATAGGTCGCTCATATACACGCTAGCTGCTAAATACATTCAAATATACCTAGTTTGTTAGGGTTAAATATTACATAGATTATGTGTCTAATTGATTCTTGAGGCGACAGAAAGATATGATAAAGACATGTTTTCAGGTATCGTGCTGTGCCCATGCCATAAAAAGGTTTTTTTAAAACATAATCCTACGAACGTGCAGTACAATTAATGGACCGACTTCAAAATTTATTTCGGACCACCCTTGAAATAAAATCGAACACAAAAAGAGTTTTGAAAACCGGTCCACATTTGGCGGAGATATCGCATACATAAAAAAATAAAAAAACAGACGAATTGAGGACCTCCTCCTTTTTGGAAGTGGGTCGATAATGTGGTCAACCTAACCGTTCATATTCCAAGCTGTTTACTATATGGCTCTACCACTCTTACTCCCCCGCATACGTTTTATGGTTTATTTATTTAAATAAAATAACCTTGAATTTGACATTGGATTATAAAGTGGGTGAACTGTAAATATAAATAGCAATCACATTAAGAATGTAATATGTGCAGATGTTAATGATATTGATATTTCCCGTTGAAAGTTAGTCTCCCACGTGGATTTCCTATGTTTCCCAATACATATTATGTTTATTATGTCTTAATTTATACTCTTTATAGACATTGTTCAAATATATAACAGATTATAAAAAGAAAATATAAGTTCAAAGTACCCTAAACCGACGTGCATGTATGACGCGAAAAAGGTAAGTATGTAAGGATCGTAGCAAGTCGAAATCCGTTATCTCTGCCTACCCCTATGGGAAAAAGGCTTGAGTCTATGTATGTGTGTACGTATGTAATATTTTGAAGACATAATATATATTTTGAACACTTTATGTTATCATGATAACGAATAAAATATCACGTATTTATCATTAACTCATATTTCGCGCTTTACTTCTACCTATGTTATGTAAATGTATCGATATTCGATATAATTTGAAGTTATTCGCTCAAAACGGCAACTTAGGCAACTTTATACATTAGTTAAATTTTGTTGGCAAATTCTTCAAATACTTAAAAAAAATAAAAAATAAAAATAAAGCAATTTTAACATCGTCAAATTTTGTAACATTGTTTTAAGAGTTAAATTCTCATACCACTTTAAAGAGATCAGTTGTTAAAGTTTTATTAAACTTTAATTATGCTCTTTTTTAGTTTTTTCAATCTAATGCAGAGTAGTTTTTATTTATAGTAATATCATTGGTGGTGACTGCCTCGGTGGCGTGGTTGTATTTCGATACTAATACCGTCCTGAGGTCTCGGGTTCGATCTCCGTGTCGGGCAAAGTGATATTGGATTTTTCCATATCAGCCCGGAGTATGGAATTTGTGCCCGATATGGCGACAGGCTCGGCCCCTATCACATATAGGACGGAACGAAGCTCGGCGAAATGAGGGTGTACTAGTTGGCTAGTGCGCCTCTACCTACCCCTTCGGGGATACAGGCGTGAGCTTAAGTTATGTTATATTAATATCATTGGTAGAAGGCTATGGATGATGGAATATGTTTCAATCAGAACTTTACCTCCAAACTATTAATTATAACATTGTATGCCTCCGTGAATGATTGTTTCGCACTTTGATTGACGTTTTGTGAAAACATTGAGGTTGAGCGGAATTGAAAGTTACTGTTACTCACATGTATGTATCGATTAAATACAAGTTTGAGGATGGACGGTACGGTGCCGGTGGGTCTTTGTAATATATTAATTACTATAACGTGTTACAGAAAGCTTAAGTCATATATTTTTCCCCTGGATTGGAGTGTCTAAATACCTAATTTTATTAAAATTTTGGCAGTCTATAAGCTCTTTTGGTATTCTAGAAAACTATAAGTATTGTCGCCTCCTTGGTTTTGTGACAGACTACGAGTACATATATCGGGATCGGGAGGCCCTGGATTCAAAAATTAGATCGAGCAAAACTTTTCCTAATACAATTTTCCCGAGACTGGGTATAGAGGCAATTAACGTCAGGTAGGTAGTCCGTCGTAAAAACTAAGCCGAAACCATTCGGTAACATGCTTGAAAAACCCCGCAGTGGTGTGGGATAAGGCCAAATAAAAAAAGATAGAAAACGAATATTACTCTCAACATGTTCCGAATAACTAAACTGTATATTAAATGCAAAATGACGATGTGATCATGTACGTAAATGTTGGTTTAGCTAGTGCCTACATACATGTGCTAATTAGTTCTAGATGTTCATAGATAGTCGTAAACATGTGCATTACGTATGCCTATCTCCCATCGTGCTATGTTAGATGTGGTTTATCAAAATAATATGTTCCTACGTATTTCGTCAAGCATACTAATTAGCTAGGAATATTGCAACTTCACGTTTATGATGCATGGAGAAAATAGTCGAAGAATATTCTGTTATATTGTAATTATATCAATTAAAGTGAGTTTAGACCAAAAATAAAGAGCTGGAGGCTAGAAAAAGAGCATTCTTGCCCGGTAAGTGTAAACGACTTTCGATTTTAACATAAAAACGATTTAAGTATTACAGTAATACAGTTCATCGCATGAGCGATAAAGCCCTTAAATAAAGAAAAAAAATAGTATAACAGTAAAACATTGATAAAACAATATTAAAATACTTATATGAGTTTCTACCAAGTATTAAAAGAAGAGCATTAAATAATAATTATTCGATCGTCCGATCTAAATCCATTTTAATAATCATAAAATACATAATGGTGATGGTTTAACACAATATGATTTACCAGCTGCTTTTTAATATTCTGTTCTATTTATTTCAATTTCATAGGTATTTTATAAATACGTTAAATATTAAAAAAATGAAAAAGAGCACGACCACTAATTAGGATCGGCTTTGAAAAATACCTTTCTGAATCTATATGTTTCAGAGTAAGTTTACATACAATAATAATGAGTAAAAAAATTACACAGAAAAGCAGTTTATTAAACAAGATATTGCAATATAACACGAAGGATAGATCGTTTAAAATTAGGCCTCCTCTATAAAGGGCCAATAAGGAATAGGTCATAAGTATTCTTACAGTTCGGTCTGGAAGTCTTTGGGGGAGGACTATGTTGAACATCCTGTGGCTGATGTTGATGAAGAGAAAGATCAATCTGATCAATTAACGTCCTATACCATCAGAGCATGATTCATTGTGTTCTACAAAACAAACATAAGTCATGTTTCACAACATTAAGACGTCGGATGTTGAGTTTATGTTAGTGTAGGAGTTCACGTAGGATTTAACAAACGTTGGTATCACGATCCCCCTTACTTTATTATGGTGTATTTATACAACGATGCACTACTACTAATAAACAGTTTGCGCTATGTATTACTCAATCGTGCCCACGGACGTGAAAAAAGATGGACGGAGCGCTAGGAACATTGAAAGTGAAGCAGGGATTTCGGCCCATTCGATCTATCGACACGTGTGTATGCGTAGGGCCTTTTTGTACAGGCACGTTTCTGTGCGTGGAAGCGTTTGTTTAACTATAGGCGAGATGGTGTCCTTTTTTTTCTTTACGTGATCGTGCCTTTACCTTTATTACGAACCGTCGCCATTTCTTCTTGACTCCTCAGAAACATTATCAGTTCATTTTCGTCAGTATATAAATCATATTTAGTTTCATTAGTTAACGAATATTATTAACAAAAGTTTTACTCTTTTTAAATAATGAAGTAATCATCATTAATAGGTAGCATTGAACATAAAATAAATGGATAAAAATTTGTTAACACTGTAAAAAATCTTCTAAATCGACTTTGTCATTTGTCTTTATAGGAAGATATTGCAAATTCGGTGTGGTAATTTGCAACTAATGTACTTTTTCGGCTGATATTAATATAAAGTCGTGCCAAAAACGAAGTTTCTGCGAAATTTGGTCGTTCCTCCGCCTACAACAAAATTTTTGACGGAATATAAATAATGTGTGACATTTTATGGATTCAATAAATTATTTGATTTGATTTGAACGTATTATGCAAAACATTCAATCTTGATTTCTGATACATCGTAGAACATAAGGTTTTTAATTTAATTGCAAATACTTAAAAAATATTTATTCACTGCCTCGGTGGCGTGGTGGTATTTCGGTACGACTACCGTTCTGAGGTCTCGGGTTCGATCCTCGGGTCGGGCAAAGTGATATTGGATTTTTCCATATCAGCCCGGAGTCTGAAATTTGTACCCGGTTCGGCGATAGGCTCGCCCCCTATCATATCTGAGACGGCACTAAGCTCGGCGAAATGTGGATGTACTAGTTGGCTAGTGCACCTGTGCCTACCCCTTCGGGGATACAGGCGTGAGCTTATGTTGTTAAAAAATAATCGTTGAATTTTATAAAGTTCTGTAAGCAAAATAATGTCAATATTAAAATATATATGTAGAAGTAGGTATTTATTTTATACTTTCGTTTAATTTTGAGTTAAAACTATATTAGAAATTGAAGAGTTGAGCTTACCATTCAAAATTAACATACATACATACCTGCGCTTTGAAATTCAAACTAAAGCAAATATCACTTACTTGCCAATGACGAACGCCGCATTGCAAAAGCTATTGGAATATGTTTCTTAGAAAATATAACGATGTTATTAATCAAAGACAATAAACATTACATAGACGGGACAACAGCACGAAACTTGTGATCAAAAGTTGTGACCTCATGGTCTTAAGTCACTCAGTAATAATTGAAACATACGCGCGCAAGGTCGTGCCAGCGTAATCATGTTGAGATAAAAAAATTGTCTTATTTGATTCTTGTACATTCACAGAACATTCTAGGATGTGCATTGTAATAAGCGCCCTCGTATTGCAATGGGTGATAGATGGGTTTACTGACTTTTGAGATATTTTTTAAGGAATCTTCCTTGATAGCCCCCTCTATAGTTAGTAATATTAAATCTCTTTGTTATTAATACATATACGAACCAACATAATTACACGTGGTTATTTGTTTCCTTTACTTTCAATATTTGTGCGAGAGATGTATGTAAATATTTTTCTGAGCGGCGCTTACTGATGTTGCGACGAGATGGCAATAACGCCGACAGACGTAATGAGGAAGGCCGGTTATAAATCTTTACAGCGTTAAACTTACACCCCAGAAATTTCTCAATGAGGTCTACGGCGTAATTATAGAGTTCAAAATCGCGTGTCAATTAATAACGTTGGGTGTATAACGTATGATGGCTTTTTTATCCAGACGCCGCGGGGCTCTATGTAACGAGCGCCCTTGCGTTGACGGGGCACCGGCGATAGCATACTGCCTTCGAGCCTTCGACTGAGCCTCTTATAAAAATTATCTCTTGAATTTTAACTCTAACAGTCGCCATTTCAAGATGTTGCTTGTGTGGATAAAGTTTTACTGCTGTTTGTAGTATTTTTTTGACAGACTTCAAAAAAGGAGGAGGTCCTCAAGTCGTCTGTATTTTTTTAATGTATTTTACGCGATATCTCCGCCAAATGTGAACCGATCTTCAAATTTCTTATTTTGTTCGATAGAGCTTATTTCAAGGGTCCCATGGTCACGATCGGTTTTAAACTTGTGATTATTTATACTAAAACATTCGAAAGGATGCGTTGAATCTCGACTACACACCTTAATAATACTTTGCGCACGCGAGCAATGTTTCGCCTTTTTACTCTATTTACTTCGTTCGGATATTTTTTTACTAGAGTCAGCTTTCAAACAGCTCAATAGTTTGTTAAACAATTACCTTCATTTCGAGGCACTGCGCGAGTCGGGTAAAGTTAAAATTTTCTTACATAAAGTCCCATTTAGATTTAAAGATTTTATTTAGTTCGGGATGAGACACCAATAATAAGTGGCTGCGTCATGCAACTTGAAAATAATGCCAGGGGGGTGACTCCTGACGCTCGATTCGAACTTGAATTCGATTCGGTTTCATTTATTGACTTAAAATTCCACCGAAATCGAGTTAAAAAATGAATTAATATCACGTTAAAAATTACCAAATGACAAGTTTTCGAATATTATGCAACATTAGCGCAGTTTAAAAGTCGATTTCGGTGGAATTTTATGACAATATATGAAACCAAATCGAAATTACAATAGAATCGAGTGTCAAGAGTAAGAGGGCAGTTTTGAAATTAATTCCAAATCTTGATTTAAAGATAATCGTGACCTGTAGGATAAATCGAGATAAGGTGTAACACTAGATTAGTAATGGTGGTGAAGTCGACCTCAGGAAACTAAAACTCGATTGAAAAATATACGAATTACATGTAAGTTAAATTGAGTTAAGGACTAACTAGATTAGTAAAAGTGGTGCCAAATACCCTCAATGCCACATTTTGCAATATTCTTATCTAGGCCGTGCGAGTAGCTCTGTTCATCTAAATGAGGCTTAAATATGTGTTACATTAATCTCTGTTTTATGCTTATTTCTACGGTAAACTTACTGTAAATGAGACATAACTATTAATACTATTAAATAGAAAATACGACTATGAAGCATGCGAACTGGATGTAATTGCATTTCAATTAGTTCTTGATTGTATAATTTAGCCATATAATTGCATGTTTATTGAGAGACACATCTAGTACACATGTATAGTGTATATACGTTGTGGTACATACTTCCTAGTCGCTACACTCTTGACAGAGTGGTCGTGGTCGTCACTCCGGGATTTCTGGCACGCTTAGGGATTCGTCGCCACTCGTCACGAACAGCAGCTCTTCGGGTGCATTCGTTAAGGGAGATATTCAGCGATACCTTCACCTGGTCAGTCCACCGCATAGGTTCTACCGCGAGTTCTAATGCCTTGAAAATGTCCTTGTGGTGCAAGGCACTCCATGGACGTATTTCTTTTTCGCGACATATGCCCAAAGAAGATGAGAATACGATCATGAACGATGGAAGGCAGACGCTGCTTGATACCGAGCTCTTGAAGGATAGACTCATCGGTCCTAAATTGAGTCCACGTTATCCCCTGCATTCTTCTCCAACACCACATTTCAAGAGCGTCTATTTTCTTTCTCTCTACTTCTCTAAGGGTCCAAGTCTCTGCGGCGAGAGAAATACGGGAAATACACATACATACGTTGTGGTACATTCACTATATAGTGAAACAATTGAAGATATATATTTACATGTTGCATGTCTGTGCAAATCCTTTGAATACTCTACAAAACTTATGTAAATTTTTGTATATTGAAAGAGCGCTAAAATACTTATATTTGCTTATTATACTAATACCTATCTATTATAGAAATATTAAAGTGTTTTTATTTATATAACAATGTTTCCAAGCTTTTTTCTATTTAACTTTTTATTTATAGGTAAGTTTAATTATTAAATTGTATCGTTTATTTAATTTTTCATTATGTTTAATTTTCTCATATAGTATGTTGTGTTTAATTTTGAGATTAGTACACGCGGAAACAGATTTTAAGCAACATGTTTATTTATTTGAGTTTAGTTATATGTATATTATAAGGTTATAAGTCGTCCTAAAATGTAAGAAATAAATAAATTATAACGTAATTACATATTTCTACTAGCTACCAATTTTATTTAGTTGGTAGTTTCGCTTTACAGAAAGTTTATTATTTACGACGTTTCCAGTATCCAAGGGACAACTAGCTTATAATATTCCTTAGTTTGCAACCTATAATTAAACTGACGTTGTGTTCCCGACTGGCAATTAATTAGACTATACAGAGCACTGCAATAACAGTGAAACGAGTGAGAGATGAGTTAGGATCTAAGAAGAGGTTTCATGCAACTTAGATTAGAAAGTAAGTTACCGTATTATCCAACGATAGTTAGCGGAGAAATAGATTAATGAAAATTGCAACTTTTAATGCCGTACTGTATTCACTGTCGTATTGAACGTAAATTATAGTGTTAGCTATAATATATTTACAAAATAATGGTTTGTTTTAGTATATCTCACATAATTATATTACGTTCGGCATTCGATTATTATTTGTCGCCTCCTTGGTCTAGTGGCAGCATGTATGGGCTGTGGACCGGAAGGTCGTGGGTTCGATTCCCAGGTCGGGCAAAGCGAATTTTCTAATTTAATTTGCCCGGGACTGGACCCCTCAGAGGGGGTTGACGTCAGGCAGGCAGCCGGTCGTAAAAACTTAGCCAAATCATTTCTGCAACATGCTTGAAAAAGTGTGTTGCCCCGACCCCACATTAAAGTGGGATAAGGGCAGGTAGAAAGAAAGAAAGATTCGATTATTATTTTCCTAATTTTATTATAAATTCCGTTATTGCTGAAAAACCATGCAAGGTTATATCTAAATATAACATAACATAACATAAGCTCACGCCTGTATCCCCGGAAGGGGTAGGCAGAAGCGCCCTAGCGAACTAGAACACCCACATTTCGCCGAGCTTTGTTCCGTCCCAGATGTGATAGGGAGCGAGCCTATTGCCATATCGGGCACTAATTCCAGACTCCGGACTGATATGGAAAAATCCAATATCACTTTGCCCGACCCGGCGATCGAATCCGAGAGCTCAGGACGGTTGTCGTACCGAAATACAACTATGCCACCGAGGCACCGAGGTATATCTAACTAATATGTTTCATCCTGATCTTGGTAGTGTAGCGTTGGCAGTTAAGCACTCCTCGTGCCTATGAATATAGAGTTCCTGTTAATATTTCTCCCACGCTAACAATAAATCCAGAGACCTCTTGAAACGACAATAGTGCAATATTTCATTTCTTTTAGTAAATATTGTGTAGCTTTATATTTCGTACTGCGCGAACAAAATGTGTTGAAGATTTCTTAGTGTCAGTTTGTCTCATTTCTTTACGGAGAATTAAACAACAAAAATGACAACACTGCAAAAAGTAATGCGACGTCTTTGCCCGAACAATTCATACCTCAAATGTCAGCTTAATCTAAGGCTCGGTATACATCGTTGATTGTGCGAATAATAATCCGAGGGAGCGGCGTCTCATGTAGTTCACGGAGAGCGTCAAAGCCGTGCGCAAAGGAACAAAGCCTCCAATTATCCGAGCGGGCACGCCGTGGGCTTTTAGTGAATAATGAGCCGCTTATCCCAGTGGATGACGGCTTCACCGGAATTGTTCTTGAGTGAGGCCGTATGCAGACCACCCGGTTCTGCGTTCCACTACGCGACGACACATGTGCACACTGACCGTTCAGCTTTGCGTTGCGCTCACAAGTCACAAGTCACATCTTACAATACATCTTAGCCGCTGCGTCAACAATTTACGCCCGCCTAAGTCCGCGGACACGAATTCAGCGGGAGAGAAGCGGCGGCGGTGGCGTCGGTTATGGCGCGTTTCAATGCATAGATATAAATGGAATTGGCTTCGACGGCAGTGGCGCGGAGAGGGACGTACGCCGCTCCCCGTGCCGCCACCGCTCCGCTCCCGCTGAGTTCGTGTCCTCAGCCTCACACTTTTTCCCTCACTTTGACATTTAACACAAAACAGACGCGGTCACCGCACAAGCACCTTTTCAATGTCGTTTTGTTTACGTACAAAAGATGTTCTTTACAAATACACGTCGCGGTGATAAGTAACCTTACGTGCTTAATGCGAAACTATAAAGGCTCGACATTGTGGACATAAAGGTTTTATAAAAAGGGAATCCTAGTTGAAAACAGATTTTACTTTCTGGATCATGTCCCTGCTAACATCGTACATATTTTAGTAGAGGACACCTCTGTAAGCATACAAACGGGCCTAAACTAACAATTGAGTGAGATTTAAGTCAACCTCAATGGTGGCCGGTGTCAGATATTATGTCTTGAGACCCAGGTGTACGCAAGTCTGAATGTAACCCGATTAAAGTTATATACTGTATTAACAATGGGGTTAATTACCTATACAGCTTTAATCTGTGCCGTCCTAACAGATAAGTAAAGACGCAAACAGGGGATTACATTGGGACTTCGATCAACTATCGACAAAGATATTTAATGTTACTAAATATAGAGGGGCTATAAAGCAAGTTTCCATATAATAAAATGATCTCAATCGTCAGTAACCCCATCTGGCACTTATTACAATTGATACCCTAGAATGCTCTGTGAATGAATGAAAACATTTTTACGCTGGCACGACCGTGCGCGCGTATAATATTTCAAATACAACTCACTTATGACCACTAGGTCACAACTTTTGGATTACGAGTATATTGCTGTTGTCCCCTCTATGTACTGTTTTTGACTGTCGACAATGTGCTGACGGTCGACCACAATATTTGTCTACTACTAGTGGGGGTATTACAATGGATTACGCTGTAATTGGAGTGTTTTAACCGATTTCGAAAAGAAGAGGTTCTTAAATTAGTCTTTGGATGTATGATTTTCGAAATCTCCGGTAAATGTTGACCGATTTTCAAGATCCTGTTTGTATTCCTTAGAGCTTAGTCCAAGGGTAGTCTCGTATAAATTTAGGCAAGATCTTGTAGTTTTTAAACCAGTTTTTAACTTAATTTATTGTATAAAGATAACAGACAATGAAAAAGGTTAACACATATTTGCAAGGAAATACTTATTACTGAATGGGCACTTAGAAAATTGTTCCGTCTTTGCTACAAGAAGCACTTGTTTTCCAGTGCTCTTTATTTTGCTTGTGGAAAATGTGTTGCATTTTATCTTATTTTAATATCCATTTTATAATGTGAAATTATTTTTATTTCTATTTTTCATCTATCACGTTATGTATTGTTTAAAAACTGCACATTTTTTAACTCTTTTAATAAAAATGGTAAAAAGAATTTGCGACTCTATAGCAATTTGTGAAGTTAATATACTTTGCATAACGCATAAATGATTTCATGGGTTTTAATGAAAAAGCAATAATAGATGTTAGTGCTAAATCCATTTCATTTAATGGTTTAGTTTATGGAAGTATTTTTTTAGTATAGCGTCCTGCACTAGGTGTGACGTTAATTTGCTACGAACACATTAAAGAAAATTTAATGTTCTTTGTGAACGATTGAAGATGGGACAAACCCGATTGCCCCATGCCGTGACCATGTTTTATTGGGAGTAGTTATTTCTTGACGCCAAACTGTGAAATAAAATATAAATTAAATTTTATTTCGTACTAAATTTATTGACGTGCATTTCAACTTTTTAAATAACGATTTCAAAATAAATGTAATGTTTATTTTTATTCTTATTATGACTGAATTATACTAAAATGAAAACCTAATGAAACAGTCGGATATTTATTATTATTGTCTGTGGTTCCTAGCACAAAAATATTTGCCTCGGTAGCTTTGTGGTATTGGGTGCCCGGTACGACTATCCTCTGGTCTCGGGGTCGTTCCCCGGGTTGTGCAAAGTGATATTGAATTTTTCAGTATCAGCCCGGAGTCTGGAATTAGCGTCCCATATGGCGATAGGCTCGCTCCCTATCACATCTGGGTGAGATCTAACCTATGCGAAATATAAGTTTTTTAAATCACTAGTGCGCCCGTGCTTACCCTTTCGAGGATACAGGCGTAAACATATGTGATGTATGTTCAAAAATCGGTGCAATTGTGGTCAACAAACTATCCGCGACCCGATAAATAAATAGAAGAATAAGAATAAGCTCACGCCTGTATCCCCGAAGGGGTAGGCAGAGGCGCACTAGCGAACTAGTACACCCATATTTTGCCGAGCTTAGTTCCGTCCCAGATGTGATACCCGATATGGCGAGCCTATCGCCATATCAGGCACAAATTCCAGACTCCGGGCTGATATTGAAAAATCCAATATCATTTTGCCCGACCCGGGAATCGAACCCGAAACCTCAGGACGGTAGTCGTACCGAAATACAACCACGTCACCGAGACAGTCTACACCAGTGATATTCACATAATGTGAAATTCGTAGCATGTGATACTTAGGTTAGTCGCAATCCCATATATTTTAGTAATGTTATCTATTTTAGAGCGAGTGCCCGAGGCAGGCGTATGGCGCGGGCGACGCAGTCAGGCGAACGCAATTTGTAGACCATTTCTCTCGCATGCCGCGCGACACTTCTGCGGATTTGAGCGAAATCACTACGTGGACGTGGTTCATTATCAGTAATTTAGCTATAAACTTAAGTTTAGTACACTATTAGCAATAAATTTTACGCTCTAATGATATAGTCGGGTTAAGAAAGTATACTTAATGTTGTTTCATTTTTTAAACAGAGCAATATAAAATGAGTATTTTTAAAATCTCAATCGTTGTTCTATAGTGATTATAAAAATAAATAAATAAATAAATACACCCAACAGTCACACACCTAGTCCTGACCCCACACTGTGTATGACCTGTATCGTGGGTGTCAGAGACTATGAGAGACTTTTGGGTCTAATATCTGTAGGGTCACACAAACATTTGTCTTAATGCGGGAATCGAACCCGCGGCCTCCCGCTTCACAGCCGGCTACTCGCAACTGCGCCACGGAGGCTGTCATTTGATTTTCACTTTGCATAATTTATTACTTACTTAGTCTATTTGTAAAGGATAAGGGTAATCTTTTGATTTAGTACGTACATGTACAAAGCATACTTGATGATACCTTTATTATTCAATATTCATGAAATTAATCACAACATATCAATCATCGTCTCAGTTTAAAACTACAATTCAAAAGTTGTAGGATATTCTTTCGTAAATAAATCTAAACTATAAACCCAATGCGATTTTCCAGTTACCCCGAAGCTATCCGCAAGTAAAGTTCAGCTGTGAATAAAATAACTGTTGATGCGACTGAGCATTGTGTACGTACGATAGTGCAGTCGTGGAGAGCAATTTGTCGGACATTTCTCTCGTGTGTCGTTGCTACAAAGCTACGGATTGAGCTGACGCGAATCTATCGATAACTCCGTGCGGAATTAGTGCTTTTGTTCTTATTGTTTCGTTCAGTCTACATCCCTATACATTCTGTTAAATAACACCAATTAAGAATATAACTGACACTGCCATTTGCCTCTTTCATGGTCTCTATTTGAACAAAATAAACGTCTCCGTTGTTGAAATAATTCACAATTCAAATCCTCATTTCATTCCGTTTGCAGAATGTGATTAAGCGATATAACGTTTCATAATGGTTATATTTTGTTTTATGGCAGTTTCAATGTAATCTAATATTTTAGCGAATGGCAATGGTACATGGGTCGGCGTTTAATCTCGCTTCTGGGCGTGAGCATTTCATTTTTTAATGATACCTGTGCGTCAGTACCACCTGTGACCTAAGCTGAGTATTAACATAGACCCTTTTATTGAAGCGGTCCAAAGAGCTCGGTTAGATAATGTCTCATTAACTTTAGTCGGCTTTTAGTTCGTCGCAAATATGTGGCGAGCCTCCGTCTGGATTTAGTGAAACAAAGTTTATCATTAAATGTTTTAAAACACTTAATTGGGCTGTTACATGTAAAGAGCTGGCTATTTCTCGTGATGTTCGATTGAGTCTGTGGTAAAGTCGAAGTTTTACAGCTCATTTACACGAATATCCTCCAGCTGTAGTATTTTCTATTGGTAAATTACAGTTTATGGTTCTCGACAGTCGTATTCGTGTACAAGTAAGCCTTTGTTGTTTAAATGCTACTAGGGTATAAGTACTACTGCTGCTACTAAATGCTGTGTCACAGTTTTCTAGAATAGGTTTCTGTGTCGTACATCTAGGGTTTGATCTCCAGGCAGAAATTTTACATTCAAGTAGCAATTAAAATGGTATCTTCCATGCGGAATTTTATGTTCCATGCATGTCTTGCTTTGCATTTTACAGCCAAAAAACGAATACCATAAATACATGCTCCTAAATAATATATTTTCTAATATACAGTGAAATTAATGGTACGTCAGAATTGTTTGTAGCACTGCTCCCAACCTGTCGAGTAAAGCTTTGTTGGCAGCAATCAATAACTTTAAACTTCCTCGTCTTGAACTTTGTTTGGTTTAGACTGATCGATTTAACTACACGCCGCCGCATCGACATAATAGAGGTACGAAACCGTTTCGAAGCCCTTGAATATTGTTTACCCCATCGAAATTTCTAGAAGAAACGGTGGAGTTTGTTTGCGTTCCGTTCAATCGCGCGTGTTCGCCGCCAAGTGGAGCTACGACCACAAAATGCAATTATCGACCGATGTCCGCCGCAGCTATGTTCGGATTGCATTCCAATGCTTTGGCCAACTTTGCTGGATGAGTAGTGGCCTTTGTGTCGCAGTTTTTAGTGACCTCAGTCATTTTCATTTATCGGCCAACGTCAAAACACTTTTTTATATATTTTACGTAATATCTCTGACAAATGCGGACCGATTTTCAAGATTCTTTTAGTGTTCGATAGAGCTTTTTCCAAATAATATGACAACCGATACATTTTAAAGTCAGTCAGTTAAGTTTTTAAAGTGATTATTATATAATAATAATATCAGACTTTTAATATTACTGTCCCACTGCTGGGCACGGGCTTCCTCTACTAACGAGAGGGGTTAGGCTTTCGTTTTTTTTATAGAAGAGGGAGCAAACGACGTCTACCACGCTTGTCTAATGCAGGTTGGTAGACTACTACCATCAAAATTCTTGTTGAGAAATTCTCGGGTTTGCAGGTTTTCTCACGATGTTTTCCTTCACTGTTATAGCAAGCGATAATTCACAAAGAAAACACACTTAACATAGAAAAGTCACAGGTGTATGCTCGATTTTGGGGTTGGTCTCGAACCTCTGACACTCGTCTCGGCAGTCCGTACCATTCCCAACTGAGCTATCGCTGCTTTAATGTGATTATTGTTGTTTAATTATCCCAAAGCCTTTACGCAACTGTGACCTGTATAGAAATTAAAGTTGTTTTATTTGTGTGTTGCTTTGCATAAATGAACAAGTCTAGAATTGGGTTGTTTGTTTTAAACTAGAAATGGAACGAGACGTTAATAAATGTGGTTTGGGTTTAGTTTATTTGTCGTACAAAAATATTGTTCAAAACAAGCTCGATGCGAACTTTGTATGAATTTTTAAGTAAATTGATGTAATCAGTACTTCTGGAGCCTGTGGGTCAGGAGAGGTTATTATTAAAGTAGACGTTGTTTACTGCCTCGGTGGCGAGGTTATATTTCGGTACAAATGAGGTCTTGGGTTCGATCCCTGGGTCGGGCAAAGTGATATTGAGTTTTTCAATTCAGTTTGAACCCAGAGTCTAGAAATTGCTCGATATGTCGAGAGGCTCGCCGCCTATCGCATCTGGGAAGGAATAAGCTCGGCGAAATTTGGGTAGTTCGCTAGTGGTATCCCCAAAAGGGTTATACCTTTTGGGGATACCAGCGTGAGCTCATGTAAGTTGTTAACACTAAATACATACATACCTACGTGTACATGCGATCCCGAGATGGACGGCACCACGGATAGTTGGCCTCGTGTTGTCGTTGACGCCGAGGGCGTCCTTCGGCGGCGGGGGCTTATGAGCCCCCCTCAATGGAGACGGGTCGCAAGGCAGCACCGCAGCGACGGTTCCGGCTGAAGCCTGGGCGCTTCTCGCCTAGGGAAACCCGGGGTCGTTCCAATGCGCCGAAGAGGGGCACCGCGAGGTTTTAGTCAGTATTGCCGGTGTAGGGTGTACATAGTGTTAAGGACTCAGCTCAACGGTCGCCTGGATGCTTTCTATCTCTCCCGAGCTGCTTAACGTTGGGTCGTAAGACCGACGAACCCGACATAACCGACACGTCTCCCCCCAGACGTGGCGGTAGCGGTAAAACGCTTTCTCCATACTCCAACTTAAAGGCTTTAATAAGCTGCTACAGCAATTTTATACAAATTGTATTTCTGAATAGTAGCTGCAACATGATTTCGGGGTGCAAGTGCCGTAACATCTTTATTTCTCAACGTGAAATTCTTTTGGACTAGGTATAGTCATTCAGGCAATGTTTTAATTACTTTTTTTCTACTTTTCTACCTACCATTTCTTTCTTTCTACATGCTCTTATCCCACCTTATTGTGGGTTTGGCCCAACACACTTTTTTAAGCATGTTGCCGAAAATGATTTGGCTTAGTTTTTACGATTGGCTGTCTGCCTGACGTCAACCTCCAACTGGGGGATACAGCCCCGGGAAAATCAAATTAAAGCAACCTCTTTGCCCGACCTGCGAATCGAACCCAGGACTTTCTGGTCCACAGCCCACATATGTTGCCACTAGACCAAGGGGGCGACTGGGCATTGTTTCAATTAGATTTTTGCTTATTCGTAATAAAAATATTGAATCATTTTCAGCCTCACAGCCTCCGTGGCGCAGTGGGCGCGTAGCCGGCTGTGAAGCGAGAGGCCGCGGGTTCGATTCCCGCACCGAGACAAATGTTTGTATGGCCAAATATTTGTTTCGGGTCTGAGTGTTGTGACACCGAAAGTTTCTCGTAGTTCCTGATACCCACTCGATTTTAATGTGGGGTCAGGACTATGTATGTGACTGTTGGGTGTTATTTATTTATTAACTTTCGATCTTACTACAACCAGAACCATAACATAACATAACATAACATAACATAAGCTCACGCCTGTATCGCCGAAGGGGTAGGCAGAGGCGTACCAGCGATCTAGAACACCCACATTTCACCGAGCTTAGTTCCGTCCCAGATGTGATAGGGGGCGAGCCTATCGCCATATCGGGCATAAATTCCAGACTCCGGGCTGATATGGAAAAATCCAATATCGCTTTGCCCGACCCGGGGATCGAACCCGAGACGTCAGAACCGTAGTCGTACCGAAATACCACCACGCTACGGAGGCAGTCAATAAAATATAATTATGTCTCAGTGCCGCGATCGAAATCACACTTTAATTTCATAGTCAGCTACTTGCCCGTTGTGCCACGGATGCTGTCGAATGCACTACACTGTTCCTATATGATGAATATTACATGCTATCGCATCGAATCCTTGGCTTATTGCGTCCTTGCCCTCACTTACAACTTTAGCAATATTACTCGAGAAGGAGGATAGTTGGAATATATTGGCAGATTATGTTTATATGTCCGCACTAGAATGAATATTGTCATTATGGGATTCATCAATGGCAATGTGAAATTATTAGAAAAGAATATTACAAAGTTTTAAATGAGGTTTGGAGTACATAATAATTATATAGACACATCGACTGCCTCGGTGACGTGGTTGTATTTCGGTACGACTACCATCCTGAGGTCTCGGGTTCGATCCCCGGGTCGGGCAAAGTGATATTGGATTTATATCCCCCTATCACATCTGGGACGGAACTAAGCTCGGCGAAATGTGGGTGTACTAGTTGGCTAGTGCGTCTCTGCCTACCCCTTCGGGAATACAGGCGTGAGCTTATGTTATGTTATGCTATCGTATCTGATGTAATACCCAAAATTATGAAATATATCAACTTTAGGCAAAATATATTATATAAGAATTCTATAGCGAGGCGGTATTATCGACTGACTTCAAAAAAGGAGGAGGTACTCAATTCGTCTTTGTTTATTTTTCTTTATGTATGCTACGCGATTATCGCCTCCTTGGTCTAGTGGCAGCAAATATGGGCTGTGGACCGGGAGGTCGTGGGTTCAATTCCCAGGTCGGGCAAAGCGTATTTTCTAATTTAATTTTCCCGGGACTGGATCCCTCAGAGGTTGACGTCAGGCAGGCAGCGGGTCTTAAAAACTTAGCCAACTCCTTTCTCTAATGGCTTGAAAAAGTGTGTTCCGCCGACCCCACATTAAGGTGGGATAAGGGTAAGTAGAAAGAAAAAGATGTATGTTACGCTGTATCTGTGCCACATGTGGACCAATTTTCAAGATTCTTCTTGTATTCGATAGAGCTTATTCCACGGATGATCCCATATACATTTGGTCACGATAGAATAAGTTTTGAAGTCGGTCTGTTAAGTTTTTAAACTTGTGATTATCAATATTTGTGATACGGAGTCATCGATATATTATATACCTAGATGCACAGTTGACGCTCGGAAAATGGGACAGCAAACGAGTGCTTAAGCACTTGTTTTGCCTACAGTTGGACGCCGATAGAATTCTAAATGTCAATTTTCAAATTTAAGAACGCTTGCTCATTCCATTTAAAAAGCTACTTTATAACACGTGCATAGGGGTATATTTGTGTTGATTTAATAAGAACATGTGATCTTTTTCTTTGTTTTATTCCTGAGACCACTTTTTAGGAGGATATTTGCAAAGAACTGTGCATCTAGGGTATATTATATTGATGTACGGAGTATTAACTCTATTATCAAAACCTTTTTGAGTGGTAGAGCCACGCTGTAGACAGTAACGTCTACAGCACGAAAGGGCCGGCTCGACCGGTTTAATACCACTGTCTCACAGAAAACCGACGCAAAGTGGCTTGCTGTCGCGTGTCGTTCGGTGAATGAGATTTCCGATGGCCCATTTCCGTCCCTTCCTTTCCCAGTCCCTTATTCCCTTCCCTTCCATTTCCTCCTTTTGGGTTGGCAACGCACTCATGATACTTTTAGTGTCTGTGGGTTGTGGAGATCACTTACCATCAGGTGACCCATCTGCTCGTTTGCCAGTCTCTGCCAAAAAAAAAACCTTAGTCCCTTGGGTGTATGGACTTAGTTAAAATTATGGTAGCCATTACTACTGTTGCTACTATATTCTATAATACTAAAATTTAATCTTCTCTCGAGATCATATGCAGAAAGTTCTTCTCGTATATGAGTCTAGTTATTTTCCACATTCGGGTAATTTCAACATTGCTTTTTAGTTGTTGCTTCAAATGTTCTCTACGGACCAACTCGTAGTTGAGTTTTATCTCCATAGAACGTAATTTTAAAATAAATGAACAGTAGCCCGAGCACGAAAAACTAATGTAAATGTAAATGTATTCGAGTTAGCTGCGCACTGATGACGTTTGGTTAATATTTCATACAAATTTCATAGACGCGCATCGAGTTCGTATACATTTACGGTTGTCAGAAATTTTCCTGCTCAGGCCGCTGAACTATTTTTCGACCGACTTCCAAAAAGGAGAAGGTCCTCAATTCGTCTGTATTTTTTTAATGTACGTTACGGGATATCTCCGCCAAATGTGGACCGATTTTTAAAATTCTTTTTGTGTTCGATAGAGCTTATTTCAAGGACCACCATGTAAATATGGTCACGATCGGATTTGAAGTCGGTCCGTTAAGTTTTTAAACTTGTGATTATTTAATCTAAAATCCAAATATTTGTGTGGTAGCCACGCTGTAGACAATAATTTCTACAGCACGAATGGGCCGGCTCGACCCGTTTGATACCACCGTCTTTCTGAAAACTGACGTAAAATGGCAGCTCGCTGCTTCGTTACGTCCGGTGAGTGAGATTTGCTGTAGTCCAATTCCCTCTTCCCTTTCCCAATCGCTATTCCCCTTCTTTAAGGACAACACACACATGATACATTTATGTCTTGGGTATCTATGGGCGGTGGAGATCACGTATCATAAGGTGACCCATCTGCTGGTTTGCCAGTTACTGCTATGAAAAATGTTTATTAAAAAACTATTAAACAAGGGTTTAAAACTCTATTTATCACAGGAATCTGATTTTGAATTTTGTAACAAAATAGGTACATAATTTACGAAATTATTTTTTTATGTTGATGGCGTTCCCGAAAATTGGGTGCACTATTTATGCCTCCCTATTGATAGATTTGATAACTGGCATGACTGTGTATGCATGTATTTCTTGTTATTGTGTATTGGTTTGGAAATATTTTTTGACAACGCGCTGTGAGCTCTGATTCCGTTGTAATCATTTTTAATTTCCCCAGTGAGCAATTTGAAGTCCCACCGCATTTTTACACGAGGTCAAATATTGCTGCAGCGTGTCATGTTGAACGAAGATCAAAGTTGTTATACTCAGGTTATTCGTTACGAACACTATATATTTGATCAGATAATTCTCGAGCATCGTCAAGGATGAACGCGATTCGGATAAAAAGTATAACTTTAAAAATATTTATTTGATTGGTGGATAGACTTAATTATACGTTTAATTATTATGTTTTCTATCGCGAAGGGCCAAAGTGTCCATAGATTGTGACATGATTTAGTCCTGCAGGGTTACCACCACCTCTTATAGCAGTATTACTATAATCGTTCTTCGTTTGTTTTGTATGGGAATCGGTACAAGTAAGATGATAATAATACTGCTATAAGAGCTGGTGGTAACCCCCCTTTGTAAGCTTAACATCGCCAAGAAAGTGACCATCAGCATAATGAAATACGAGTACGATGTATTAATGATAGCCCGCGGCTTCGTTCGCGTGGAATTTATGATAATTCGCGCGAATACATCTGTCCAATCAACTCACCAATCCTCCAACATAGGAGGCACTCCATGTTATTACCATGATAGCATAATAAATTCTACTTCACAGGGATTGAACCCGAGACCTCAGGACGGTAGTCGTACCACGTACGCAATTCAACCACGCCACCGAGGCAGTCATTCAAATCATTTACACAACTTCTTGAGTGGTAGAGCCACAATGTAGACAACTACGTCTACAGCACAAATGGGCCGGCTCGACCGGTTTGATACCACTGTCTCACAGTAAACCGACGTAAAGTGGCAGCTCGCTGTCGCATTTCTCCTATTTCCCTCCTTTTAGGTTGGCAACGCACCCATGATTGTTTTTGTGTCTTGGGTGTCTATGGGCGGTGAAGATCACTTACCATCAGGTGACCCATCTGCTCGTTTGGCAGTTTCTGCGATAAAAAAAAAACTAAAAAGGAACAACTCTACTTTCTCTATCACGATATAAAGAAGCATGTAGGTAATGTAAAACGAAATCAGCTCCTTGTACTACGGGTAATAAATACAATGGTCCTATTGTACATAGTAAAACGTTATCGTGTTTCGCCTTCGCACATGCTGAGATGCACAAGTTAACGTATCAGGCACTTGTTCGCCCACGCGCCGCCACGTGCATGCGACGAGACTTGTCTCCATACATACCGGCCTACGTAACATAATTGATATTTATAATGGCATAAATATGAAATGTCTCACCGACTTACAATGGGCATTACAATTTTGGACCAGCTTCAAAAAAAGGCGAAAGTCCTCAATTCGTCTGTATTTTTTTATGTATGTTACGCGATATCTCCGCCAAATGTGGACCGATTTTCAAAATTCTTTTTATTTTCGATAGAGCTTATTTCAAGAGTGGTCCCATATAAATTTGGTCATGATCGGTAAGTTGGAAGTCGGTCAGTGAAGTTTTTAAACTTGTGATTATGTATGTTACGCGATATCTGTGTGGTCGGCGCAACACACTTTTTCAGGCATGTTGCAGAGACGATTTGGCTTAGTTTTTATGACGGGAAGCCTGCTTGATGTCAACCCTGTCCAACCTCTGAGGGGAAAGACTGCAGAAAATTAATATCACTAAAACTGTCTGTGTAGCAAACAAAACAAGAACCTTATGTTTTATTTTTTGTCTCCTATACAATTTAGTATCTTGTAATTACTTTTTCCCGATTCCCCTGGAAAGACGGTTATGTTTTTTGTTGCATTTATTTTTATTTAAATGGTCTACCTGCCTTTGAGCAAAATGTGACATGTGAGACCCATTTATATGAGAGTTTATCGCGTTTTTGAGGTAAGAATAGAACAGAAACCTGACATATTTAAGAGAGCGTGTCATTAATTTTGAAAATGAGAATCGTGCGACTCAAGCTGAGATCTATAAAGCGAACTTCGACTAAGTCTAAGTCAAAGTAACGAACTCAGTGAGGATTTTGGCTTAGTCAGAATCATTTTTTACAAGAAAATCTTTGCTTATTCTGTATGTCAGTCTGTTTTTCTTGTAAAAAATGTCTCGGACCAAGTCAAAGTTCGATTTAACAATTACAAATCCTTACTGAGTTCGTTACTTTGACTTAGACTTAGTAGAAGTTCGCTCTATAGATCTCAGCCTCAGTCTAGAAAAACGTAACAGTATGCTAGCTCCGAATATGCAATATACCCTCTAATTGGGGATTCAGTGTGAAAAGTTAGCAAAGAGTAGGAGGAAATTATATTCGCTTGTTAGTGTCTTAGTAGAGGTATTTGTCACAAAGTCAATTTTCTAAGATTAACAAGATCAATAACCGTTACCTCGACCCCAAATGTACTTAAAAAATCAAATAATTAAGTAATTATAACTTTATATCATACCTACTGTATTTTATAAATAAACTCATTATTTCACGATAACAAAAAGTAGAATCTAAAATAAAGGCAGACGGTCATAAAAAATAAGCCAAATCCTTTGTGCAACATGTTAGAAAAATTGTGTCCCAACAGTGGACCCCACCTTGGAATAGAACAAGGGTATGCAGAAGAAGAAGCATCTCAAATTTTAAAATTACATAACATAAGCTCACGCCTGTATCCCCGAAGGGGTAGGCAGAGGCGCACTAGCGAACTAGAACACCCACATTTCGCCGAGCTTAGTTCCGTCCCAGATGTGATAGGGGGCGAGCCTATCGCCATATCGGGCACAAATTCCAGACTCCGGGCTGATATGGAAAAATCCAATATCACTTTGCCCGACCCGGGGATCGAACCCGAGACCTCAGAACCGTAGTCGTACCGAAATACCACCACGCCACCGAGGCAGTCTCAAATTTTCTTTCTAGAAATTATAACACCTAATGCAATTTACACGTAAAGGTAAATACTGTTGTATTCGCATATTTGCATGGTCGTAAAAACTACATGAATATCAGTATGTTTAACTTGGAACATGGAATATGCAATCTACAAGTGTTTTCACTTACTATGTGGCCGAACCGCATTCTTATATAATTAATAGATTTTTTTATCCGGGCACGGCAAAGTGACTACACTGCACCAGATGGTAAGCGTAGTGCAGTCCGAAAAACGATCAGTGGTCGCCAGAATCATGTCTACCTAATTAGGCTTTATCACACTCCGAATCCGAAGAAGGAAGAAGCAAATCGAGGGGCTTACGACAAGACAGACGGATAACCGATGAAGATACAGGGATACCCCCATACCTGTCCCAACCGACCATCACATCATTCCGCAAGCCCCTCAAGAGAACCGGAGAGAGATTCTATACTATTACATTAGGTTAGGTTTAATTTACTGGACGTCTCTCCGAAGCTTATCGTACAAACAATATGCATTGTATTATACGATTCAAATTAATTTCATTCTGAATTACTTTTATATAATTCGAATAAGGGCCAAAGCATAAACAAGACAGTAGTTTGAAGTATAATTTTATGCCTGTACCTATATTATATGGATTTGTAATTAAATACTTGACTTCAAAACGCTAGTAGCAGAACAATTAGTAGAGCCGACAATGAAATTCTGAGTTTATGGAATATTTAAAAAGCATAATTTATTCCCTTTAATCGTACTAGTAAGTAGTAAGCCGTTTAGTAAAGACGCCGTGAACTTAAGGATTAACATACAACAGGTTGCAAGTTGCAGCGGATCGGATAAAGCCTCCAGTCGGGTTTAGCACGGCAGGCGGCGCGCGCGCATCTACTTACCTTGTCCAGATGCCATCGACACTCGTCGAACTATTGTACGAGTGACATCTCTTTTACAAAGGATATTGCAAAGTGGTTTCAAATAATAATGTATAAATCAAAAGTGTTAATATGTAATTCAAAATGATGAAGCTAATTACCATCACAGTGCTGCTAATTTGTACCACCGATGCAGATTTCATAATAAAAGGAGCAGTTAAAAAACGTAATACAATTATAAAAATTAATGATAACATCCAACCGAGGTGCTTTAACAATACAGTATTTAGAAACAATGAAACGTTGAAACAGGTCGTTCTGGACTCTAAATATATTTTTACGGGGAAAATTTCAAATGCACAGAAGCGGAAACGCGGTAAAATAAAAAGTAATGTGTATAAAGTTTTTGTTAGAAGAATTTTGAAAGGTGATGTGGATACGTTAAGTGAAATGCTATATTTTGAAACTAGAACATTTAATTCGTCGAATCGTGCGTACATTTTAGCGGAGAGTAGTAGGTCATTGAAGCAAAGCTGTGTTGGCGCGAGTCAAGGTTGGGCGGCACTGCTGTTCAGCAAAGAAGAATTCTCTTCGCCGTTGAAATTGCTCTTGGATCCCATCCCTTCAAACTTAGATACTGTGCGACGAGTGAAAGCTGTGATAAAAGGTATAATATTTAAAATAAATATATATTTAATTCAATTATGTATTAATTACTAAAGAAGAGAAAACGAAATTTCTGCTATATAGCGGGTGTTTCAAAAAGTTGGTATCAATAATAATCTCATATACAGAGAGAACGATTTAAAGTGTAATGTTAAATCTAAAATATAAAATTGCAGTTAATTTTTTAATAAATTATTAAGCAGAGATTTTAAAATCAAATAGGGCACCGCAAATCGTTAAAATTGGTATAAGAACAATTGTGTGTACGTAAAAAATTATTACCCCATACGTGGTTTGCAAATGTGCAACCGTGCAATGGGTGAGATTATTTTTTGTCACAAATTCAAGTTTCCATTATTTCAAAATTAAGAGCTTTGCGAATTTTTAAACGTTACCTTTAATGGCGACTTGCAGCGCTATTACTAATCTTCAGTTATTCCTTATCTCGATTTATCCTACACATTACTCTTATCTATAAATCAAGATTTGGGATAAATAGAGATTTATCGCGGAGCTGCAAATGGCCCTAAGTTGCTAGCCATCCATACTTTAAGTGTAGTTATTATTGGTACCACCTTTTAGAAACACCCTATGTAGCTTGTATAAAAAAAGAAAAGCTAATATTCATAGAAAAAACGATAACATCTAAAATATTCATGTGACGCATTATGCTAAGATTCATAAAAGAAAATACACACATTTATAAAAAGTACAATATACATAATGCAGTATGCTAAATATATTATTGTTGTATTTTTATGTAAACAACCAACGGCAAGTGCCTTCCATAGTTCTGTATGAGTGTAGGTAGACAAAGACAAGCATGTGTGGTGTGTATGTTGTGATCTCAGTCACACCGGCGGCATTTTATCTCAAAGATGATTATCGGGTGTGAATTGGTGGATCCGAACATAGACTGCTGTAAAACCGTGGAGCCACTAATAAATAAACTCTCGGAGAAGACGCGGATTATACTCGACCCGATTTCATCGATCATTAAGACATTCTAATTTGTTACTCGTAAAATCATAAAATCGTTTATCACTAAATAACTTTGGCGCCATAATATAAGTTCGATTTTAATATCGCGTCTACTCGCATTAGCATCCTTATCGTTGAATTATTCATTTCGAAAGAATTTTGACTTGCGTTTCGAACTATTATTCAAACTTTATTATTCAAATTTAACAAAAATACAACTTAAAAGTTAAGATGAATCATATTCTGCATTCATAAATCATAATATCTGTGACATATCCAAACATAGCGGTCATTCGTTTATTCATGTTCTGGCTAAATTATGAACACAAAGTTCCACTCCTTGGTCCGAAATGTATTCGTAGAAGCAGGCCGTGGGCGTAGGCGGGTCGTACCGTGAGAAAACAGACCCCAAATTGTACGATTGTGCTTTTAAACGGCCGTGGAAAATGGACATCGTATTATTCGATCAATCTCCGAACATCCTTCGCTTTTGTTTTACGGTTTCGGATCTCCTTAAATTGTAATTGACGGGCTGTCTGGCCGTCTTGTTTGAACCTTGATGTAGAGGTGTTGGAAATAAATAAGTCGACAGCTTGAAAAGGATACGGAATAAAAGTGAAATAAAAATGAATCGTTAGACAGCCCTAAATGTGCTCTTAATGGTTATATGTTTTGATACGGTATACAAATAAAAGTACCGTCATTTTGTTTGCTCTATAAAAGCAAATGAATGTCAAACGCAACACGATTGCTTCGATATCACCTCTAAAGATAAAACACCGAGAGATATATTATTATAATGACGACAAAGTCGACGGTCATAGATAAAAACAAACATTCGTCCTCCGGAACAAGGGTCCGATCCTTCGGGATGTGTCGCAGCGCCCCGGGACGATCAAGTTTATCGGGACCACCGGCGACGCCCTAGAGTCGCTTCTCAGCGCTCGACAAATTTATTGACACTCTTTCAATTAAATCTATTGTTGCGGTGAACAGACACAGCGGTCATAACAGAATAAAACACGATAACTCGTCGTGTGTATCCGTAATGTGTTCCCATATCGAGCGCGTCCCGCTCCGGTCGCACTAAAAGGAGATTTATTAAAACTATTTGGAAACTGATTCGATCGAAACCGAACGATTTGACATTTAGATAAAGAGTAAAATTTATTTTTCCCTCGAATACGCCGCTCCGACGGAGTGACAATGGAATAAAAAGGTTATAAAATGCGGCGGTTGCGCTCGCCCACGTCCCCGGGTGTTGTCGGTTGTTCGTAGTTCGTACACAACGCGGCACAGCGCGGTGCATATCTGGTTGTGGCGCGGATGAGCCGGCTGCCACGCTGGCAGATAAACGCGACGACTGCGTTATTACTACGCTACTCGCAAGCACGTGTAAATTTCTATGTGAGAACAGGGCAGATAAGCTCGCGTGGGCGCAGTGAAATTCACGGCGCCAGTCGCCGGTCGCCAGTCGCAGCCCCATGCGTTGCGACTTGTTGCGAGTCGCCGGCGCTGCGACCACATAGGCGAACTTCACGCATTTTTGTGTAAATAACACGATCGACCGTTATAGCTCGGACGATTAATGTCAGAAATTGTACCGTGTTTATTGTTTATCGCATAACTCACTTTTAGTTTATAAATATTCAAATGCAGTGATTTGTAGGGTTTGGAACAGACATTTATGATATGATGGTTGGGATATATCCAGTGTCTAATAAAACAGACATAGTTCTAAGAGTGTTAGTGACACAATATAGGCGAATCGTAAAAAAGTCGCAAGATTAAAATTTTAATTAACGATAACAAATGTTGTAATAATCATGAAGTTTAACAAAAAAAACCTCAGATCTGTGTTAAAAACTATTTCAAAACCCCAATCGCGGCCTCTGTGCTGTTCTGCTCCTTCATTGAATTTCGACAGAAATGTAAACGGAATCACTCTTGGAATAACTTCTATCGAACCTAAAATGAATATCAAGATATCACGTATCACAAAACATGACAGCCTCCGTGGCGCAGAGGCCGAGTAGCCGGCTGTGAAGCGAGAGGTCGCGGGTTTGATTCCCGCATTGAACAAATGTTTGTGTGGCCCACATATATATGTTTCAAGTCTAGGTGTTGTGAGATCGAAAGTATCTCATAATCTCTAACACCCACGATACAAGTTATACCTAGAGTGGGGACGGGACCAGTTGTCTGACTGTTGGGTGTATTTATTTATTTATGTATTTATTTACTAACTTCTTCCTTTTTTAAACTCGGTAAAATAGCTATTATACTTTTCTGAACCAAAATCCTGATCAATTTACAGTGAAATAAATTGCTAGGCATTCTTTTTTTGACATATAGTTAAGCCTTTCTCGGAACTATTAATAATCCACGATAGGAAATAAACGTAGGCCAATATTAGTGGTAGCTCGTAAACGCCTACGCTGTCCAAAAGTCTCGCCTATTGTTATAATGGTTAAGTTTACATCAGAGAAAGAAATGATAATAAAATAATAAACACGTACGCTTTAAATAAATAACATCGAATGTTTAAAAGCCTTTTATTGTTTCGTATGCATTGGGGTAGATCAGTGAGACGGAGATAATCTTCTTAGAGGACGTGACACGAGAATGGGTCATTTTTTGCTGACGCATTGTTTTGGGAGACGAAATAGCTACGTGACACTTGCTTGGGATTTTGTTGAGCCCACGCAATGCCTTACAGGGCCTCGATGATTGTCCGTTCAATAAAAATAAAAAGGTCATTCTGCGATGCAATACAAAAATACAAGGTGTTTCATAAAGTTGGTGTCAATAATAACTACGCTTAAAAAGAGGATGGATAAAATTTAAGTAAGGCTCATAGTTTTTGAATATTGGCAATTTAATTTGTGACGAAAAATTGATTTCTGGCTTACTGGGTCAGCTGTAGTACATTCACAAACCACCTATGCAGTAATTAATTATTTTTAGCATACACAAAGCCATTCCTATGCTATTTGCGACGATTTACAGGTCACATTCCTATTTTAAAATCGCCATGCTTAGTTGATTAAAAAAATTAAAATGTATTTTTATTTTTTAACATTTCGCTTTAAATCGTTCTCCTATATGTGGAATTATTATTGGTACCAACTTAATGAAACACCCGGTATATTTTCGATATATTATTATTGTGTTATATTACGTTATTAACTATTCTAATGCCAGTTATGGAGATACGAAGTCCAATGTGATTTCTATTGTCAATACCGACGTGATATATTCCAAATAAAAGCGGCTATTTCGAGAGGTCAGAGACCATAACCATGCATAGTAAGCATCTGTTTGTATATGTAACATAAAATATCTCTGTATTGGATTACGTTATACAAACGAGAACCTTTTATTCCTCAAAACGGAGTTCAACAATGCTGTAAAATTTACATTACACACAGTACTCTTGGGGGATGCTATTTGCTTGCTTTTAGCTGAATAGAATATTGTGAATGTAAACATCATGACATGAATTCCAATTTAATAGGGGCCTGCGTTCTTCAACCGCCTCCTGTGCATATTACGATAGTCTCTTATGCGAGAGTCCATCTGGGTAAGTATAAAGTTGTAATGTCTTGTCTACTTCTAAACAGCGGTATGTTTCGTTTTAGGGCAGAAGCTAATGAGATTACTATGTATTAAGATTGTATTATTTATTATTAACATCTTTTGTCTCGGAGTGACGAGGGCCTGTGCAGTGATATGCAGTTAATGTTCAACCTTGTGTCGTTATTGTTTATGATCTGTAGCTCGACCATGAGATTTTTGACATTTCACGCTAGCGACTACGTAAAGTAATTTCTATGAAAAACGCCAGTTCCCGCGTAACCGCTAGAGGCGTTCGGGTGTTTGTCATACAATTTTTTACGGAGTCGCTAGGGAGTAATGTCAAAAACTCATGGTTGGCCTACTGAGATCTAAGTAGGAATATTTTTGATAAGCGAATTCGTACCGAGCTCGCGCGCACTGATGATGTTTAGTTAATATTTCAAACAACTGTCATAGACGCGCATCGAGCTCGATATCGAATCTTTATCGAATTCGATTGTCAAAAAATATTGCAACTCTGGCCACAGGTGTCATATAGTGGCGAAAACTTAATATTTTTAAAAGAGAAGCCGATTGTAGTTTATATTATATTATAAATGCATTTTACATTACAATTTGTCAAAGGTAAGCCGATAATCGTGGAATATGGATCCTTCGCCACTGTATATTCAACAACAACAGGAACAACTCTCAACCATCCCCCCAGTCCTACACCAAACTGATATTAAGCGGCAAACACAAACATCAAACCCAGTCCAGTGTGTTAAGAGGTGCCTCGATTTACATATTTCCATTGTATCCAGCCGAGTTTCCATAAAATTTAACAACAGTTGACTTCACGTGTCCTGCGAGCACCCGAGATGCTATTTTACGACGATCCTCAAGACCAAGTAAAGGTTATAGCTATAATTCAGTTTTATGAAACCCCTTTCAGGTAACAAAGTGTATTCGGAAAGTTCTCACATAACTTACATTAGGAAAGAATTATACTTTAAATAACGGTCTAACTATTATTGAGCGATATGACGCCAGCTATTTTAGACCGACTTCAAAAATGGAGGAGGTCCTCAATTCGTCTGTTTTTTATGTATTTTATGCGAAATATTTGCCAAATATGGACCGATTTTTAAAATCCTTTTCGTGTTCGATAGAGCGTATTCGAAGGGTGGTTCCATGTAAATGGTCACAATCAGATATGTTTTGACGTTCGTCCGTTAAGTTTTTAAACTTGTGATTATTAAGTTAACCGTCGTATCTTCATTTATTTTCTTTTAGTTTACTTATGTCTTGTGACTGCTATACTTTATGAATGCTTCGGTGGCGTAGTTGTATTGCGTACTTGGTACGACTGCAATCCTGAGGCCTGGGGTTCGATCTCGGAGTAAGTAATATTGGGTTTTTCGGCTATCATCAGATCGGAATTTGAAATACGTGCTCGATGGCGATACGTTTATCTCCTATCAGACGTGGGACGGCAATAAGTTTGGTGAAATATGTTTTTAGTTCTCTAGTTTGCATCTATGTATCCCTTCGGGGATACAGGCATGGGCTTATATAAATAATATGTATGGTTTATTGAGGTATATGCTTACACAGGCATATGTAAATGGTCTAAATTCTAAGGGCGACTTGCAGCGGTATTAATAATATAGAGTTACACCATATCTCGATTTATCCTACCGCTTCCTACTTTATATAAATCTAGATTTGGGATAAATAGAGATTTATCGCGGTGCTGCAAGTGGCCGTAAGGGGATATGACGTCACTTATTAATTTTAAAGCAACCGGCAGTTTTTCAATCCTCATTTAATTTGGTTTACTTATGGCTTACATTAATAAGACCAATGTCTGTATATGGATGTTTTAATTTTAACGGCAAATATCTTGATTGCTTTTTATTTTCATGTGCGAGTTGGATAATTGAGGACATCTTTATAATCGTTGGTAATCAAAACTGTCTGAGTATTGTATGCTTAACAAAGGCTATAAAATTAAATTACTTAATTCATAAGTAGGTTAAAATCATAAAAACAATGTACTCTGCGAAAGCTTTTCAGGTGTATTTTTTTTTTATAGCAGATATTGGCAAACGAACATATGGGTCACCTGATGCTAAGTGATCTCCACCGCCCATAGACACCCAAGACACAAAAAGAATCATGGGTGTGTTGCCAACCTAAATGGAGGGTATGGAAGGGGAGGGAAAAGGTATTGGGAAAGGGAGGAAATGGGCCACCGGAAATCTCACTCACCGAACGAAACGCGACAGCAAGCTGCCACTGTACGTCGGTTTTCTGTGAGACAGTGGTATCTAACCGGTCGAGCTGGCCCATTCGTGCTAAAGACGCTACTGTCTACAGCGTGGCTCTACCACTCAAATCACTCACTCAAATGTATCATAACAATTGGTGGTACTGTCCGCTCAAATCCTACGGTAATCAAAGACTTCTTTGTATACTTCTGGATAAGCTGTTTAGAAGTAAAATTGTGTCACATTACGGCCAGTGTTTGACGTTTGACGGCTAAGGAAAAGAGCAGGAGCCTTACTACTTACTATCACCTCTTATATATTCTTCTTTCTTTTACTTTTTTATCAAAAATATTTAATATTACTAATATTATAACTATACAGGGGCTATCAAGCAAGTTTCCGTACAAAAAAATGATCTCAAACTTCAGTACCGCCATCAACCACTTCTTAAAATGCGAGGGCGATTATTACAATTTACACATAAGCTCACGCCTGTATCCCCGAAGGGGTAGGCAGAGGCGCACTAGCGAACTAGAACACCCACATTTCGCCGAGCTTAGTTCCGTCCCAGATGTGATAGGCTCGCCCAGCCTATCGCCATATCGGGCACAAATTCCAGACTCCGGGCTGATATGGAAAAATCCAATATCACTTTGCCCGACCCGGGGATCGAACCCGAGACCTCAGAACCGTAGTCGTACCCAAATACCACCACGCCACCGAGCCAGTCAACAATTTACACCCTAGAATCTTTTGTGAATGGTTAAGAATCACGTAAGATAGATAAGTTTATTCTCTTAATATTATTACGCTGGCCGGCCTGGCACGCGTATATTTCAAATAAACTGAGCGACTTATGATCACTAGGTCATAACTTTTGGATCACAAGTTTTGTACTGTTGTCCCGTTTACATACTGTTGAATATCTTTGCTTTTTTGTACGTAAATTGGTACAAGTAAAATTATAATAATACTGCTATAAGAGGTGGTAGTAACACCCCAGATCTGTATAGTGAGTTGTGGTCAATCGACGGAAACTTAGTGCGCAAATTCTATGTACCGAATAGCCTGTCTAGTAGTATACATAGAAGTCTTTGACGGTAATACTTCATTTAACTCGAACTAATATTTTGCTTTCAAAGAAGCTGTGGGTTTTATATGTTGAAATTCATTTTATTTGTCTGCGTTACGAGATGTTATGACGCACAGAGAAATTCTTAACAATGGCTTTATGGCTTTTATAACGAAATTTATGACGTATATTGCGGTTGAAGCACGTGTCAAAAGTATAGCAATGGCTGTAGCTAACGTGGCAGCCTTGGGTAATAATAAAATTAAACCTTATGTAGCTTGGCAAACTTATCTACACGCGCGGGTGGCTGAATTCGGATTACATACTAAACAAATGGATTCTGATTTTAATTAATACTTAAAGGACCTATGTTACAATATTATTTTTTATGTTACGGGTGTTAGTGATGTTAAATTATAATCGTGGATTCATAAATTCTTTGACTTCAGTATAACAAATCTGCAGCTGATACTTCTACAGTACTGCATTATTACTTTTACAGTGTATCTAGTATGCATTTATTTTATGTAACAATGCCTAAGATATGTACCTCTTACTTAGAGTGTTGTGTGTGTGTCCAAGCTTGTGCCAGTTTGAGTATTGTAGTGTTTTAATTTACATCAAGATACACTAATTAGAGGTATAAACCAACAGTATGTTATTTATAAATAACTGATACTTGATAGCACATTTTTATGTAGAGCCGCTGCCACACGCACAGATAAATTTACCAAGCTATACCTACGGACGAGCCTCAATATACGCATTCAACGTTTTACTTCGCCGACTTTAAGGGCTCTTCGACAGGTGTGATGAGTCGTTATTATTATTAATCGGTAACTTTTTCTACACTACTTATAGTGACTGAAAGTGAAAGAGTCTGTTTAACTTCACCGTCTGAGTTATTACAATAAAAAAATATAATTAATGATTTCATGTTTTTATAGCACAGACAGTTCGGTCTCTGATGGATGGTATTTACCATCTATTGACATTGACGATATTGGTATCGTCGGAACTTGTAGAAGTTTCAGGCATTTAAAGGATAAATCAAAGCTTACTTTGGGAAAATATTTGGAATTATGTTTTGGGTTTGTACAGAATTTCTGTTATATGGTCCATCAATCCATTTCCAAAAAAATAATTCCTAACCTTAGTAATTTACGATATTCAAGATTTTAAAAAAAACTTATTATTTTTACATATACTAAAAAAATATAATTTTATTAGTTCATGATGGAACAATATTGATAAAATGCTTAAATGCAGAAAAAGAAATGCAATAGATAGGTAGGGAACAGATCAGAAATCCACAAAAAAAACAATAAAAATGATGAAACAGATTGCCTCGATGGCGTGGTTGTATTTCGGTATGACTACCGTCCTGAAGTCTCGGGTTCGATTCCCGGGTTGGGCAAAGTGATATTGGATTTTTTCATATCCGCCTGGAGTCTTGAATTTGTGCCCAATATCGCGATAGACAATATACAAAGTGTGATTGCCTATTTTGGATCCCGAACCTTATCCTAAGTAAGCCACAGGATTAATAAATCGTTGAATCAGAGTTATCCTTGAACAGGAGTTTATAATTACTCAATTTTAGTAGACTAACAATAAAACTGCAGAAACTCCCATTTTAATATACATAAACTATGTAAATCGAGTGTTTAAAGTTAAGCAGGGAATTATATACCTTCCATGATGTAAGTGTTCTTTTAACCGTTTTACTTTCAAACAAGACGGCAGAAAGAAGGGGACGTGGCGGTCGTAAAGCGGCCTTACTGCGCGGGGTGTTGCTGTCATAAAAGTGAACCGACTTTGCCGACGGCACTCGCTTAAAGAAAACTTCCATTTGAATTGAAACGCTTGTGTAACTACCCTACTATCTTTCTGCTTAACTGGATATTGAGATATCGGACAATGTTGACGAAATTTAACTCCGAAATAGATTAAATGCAACTGATAGCTTTCTAGTTTTGTCGTAGTTAAAACGCAATCTCGCCTGCAATTTTATAGAAACAATTTGAAAAAATGTATTGGATTGGATTGTCCTTAGAAGTAAATATTTTATTTATTTTTAAAGTGAAGTCACTTATAGCTTTTGCTCACGAATTCGCTCGCGTGAAAGGTTTTTCTGGAATTACTTCCTTTAAATCGTCAACGTCGGATAATGGCAGGTGGAGTCCGTAACATTTAGGTGGTTTGCAGACAACATTTTTATAGGCGTTTTTGAACTACTATAACCACCATCCTAGTCTTTTTTTGAAACTGAATCTACCTTTATCCTTCCCTAAGGTTCAAGCTTTTTTCATACCAAATATCAAAATCGGTAGTGTTTAACCGTGAAAACGTAACAGACAGACAGAACTGCTTTTGCATTTATAATATTAGTACGCATAAGATCGTAGAATAATCCTGTCACTTATTGCAAAGCTTGTTATGACGTAACATTGTGACACAATTGATCGATCACAGGAAAGTGATGCTTTATAATAATTCATAAAATCTTTCTTCATTTTAAGCTGTACAAAACTAAAGCCTTGTTTACATGAAGAGAGTTTCTTGTATGACTTACGCAATCTATCACAGTATATTGACAATTACAAGACCGCGTCATAAGACTCTTGTTTTCTTCGACGTGTGTTCTACGACGTGGCAATACAGTGTTTTGTTGTATTTTCGTCTAGATCGTGCGATAAGCTCGCTTCATGTAAATGGGCTTTTCGCCTAAGTAGTAGGCTTTTGAATTAAACATGTACTTCACGCAATGCACTAGGATCCAAGGCGCCATCTTAAAAACAAATAACATTTACTCCTGTTTATTCAAGCAATCATAGGAATGTAGAGGTAATAATAATATGATGTTAATAACATATAAGTACTACGAGTTTACCATAAGGAACTCGAAATGCGAGTGCTTACTGTTTTTCTCTAGATTATATTTTAGCTCGTTACAAAGGTATATTTTCAACTGGATAGTGAGGAATAATGTAAGATTTGTTATGATTATGTCTGTTCCATTCCGCCATAGTATTGAGAGTCGCTTAGATTCTATCATAATTATCTAACTGTTTTAATCGATGTTGGCTTTGAATGATAGATTTATTTTGCAAATGTTTAATTAGTTTTTAATCAGAACCAAGGCAGAACATATAAGGATTGATTTCTAAATAGCCAAATAATTCTTAATTTGTATTTAATGCCCCTTACTTATAAAAATATTTAAGCGCTGCTTATCTTAAACCATAGGTTGTCTCTTTCATTTTTAAACAATGTAACGCAAGGAAAAAAGTGACAGGCTATTCTTAGCGAAACGATAAGCGAAAATATTTTTATAAGTAAGGCCCTATATTTTTTACGTGTTGATAGTTAACCATAACCAATTTGACATCTGTCAAAGTAATAATCCGGTTTTGAAATCGACACTCCGTTGATTTTAATTAAATCAGGGTTTATATACTTGTTAGTACGCATTATTCAAAAGGTCCCAAATCTTCGTCGAAGTTTATGTCCTGTTGTATTTTACACTCAGTACGGCCCTGGGCCTGCTACAAGTTCGCTTCGGCCTGTGTAAATTCCTCTCAAGGACATGTTCTTTCTCGTGGTAGTACTTGTGTCTTGTATCGGATACTGGCCACTATACACGTGGAGAAAACCTGTTAGTACTCGTGTTTACGAGGATTGTTTTGAGTCGAAGCTGTTTTAGTACGAGGTGGGTTGTACGATTGTATTATACCTACATAACAGGCTCCATTGCTTTAGACAGGCACTGGGCCCTTAGTACGAGTTTTGGCGATTTGAAAATCAAAAATGTAGCTTTCTCAGTACATTTCTGGTAGTATTTTTGAGAAAACTATAATAAGCTGCAAAAAAAACGAAATCTATCACCGTTTTTGAGAAGTATCAAAACTTAAAACTGGCTCGTAAAGGTTCGAGTTATTTGTGAAGCAGTGCTTATTTACAGCTCGTATAATAATATATTCGCTTTAAGAGGCGGAAATTGTAACTAATTTAAGTGGTTAAGTCACGCCATAAACAGTTACGTCTTCTGCATATGGACCGATTCGACCGATTTGATACCACTATATTAAAGAAAACGCGTTCGAAAGTCCAAATCACTCACTATCATCATTATCATCATCAGTCATAGACTCCACTGTTGAACATAATCCTCTCTCAAAGATTTCCAAATCACTCAAATCCCGATTTATTTTTTATGTCAATATCCTTCTGTTTATCATTCGATCACAATAATAAACGATATAAAAAGAATAATCGGTATTGATGTATTCGGTGATGGCCTGTTCAATATTTACACGCGATAAAAGTACCGAGATATTTTTGTCTTTAAATGGGATCCCAAATTGTTTACTAACGACATCTTTTTATTTTTTGTCTTCACCGTATAAATCTTACCCCGATTCTTTTTATATTCAGTTGGATGAATGAAACGCAAGCGATTCTATATCTTATTCCTCAGCCCTTAAGGGGGCATGGGTTATTAATAAAAGTATACAGATTGGTGCACAGGTAGGATTCGGCCGACATTCCATGCCTTTGTTAAAGATGACTGTCTCATGCCCACACATTTCCGGATACAGTACAAATAAATGGTAACTGTTACTTCAATTACGTTAAATCCCATTCAATGTTAATGTGTTATTGAAGTTTTGCTCCATTTAGAGGAATACAATTTAATTTTTTACGCTCGTCGCGTGTAACTATTACGTGATGCAAGACAATAAATCTATTTCGATGTGTAACAAAATACTAAATACAATTTGTTTGTGAATTCTAATCTACACATTCATCATCATCATCATCATCAGCCATAGGACGTCCACTGCTGAACATAGGCCTCCCCCAAAGATTTCCAGATCGACCTGTTGGAAGCGGCCTGCATCCAGCGACTTCCTGCGACCTTTATCAGGTCGTCGGTCCACCTTGTAGGTGGACGTCCTACGCTGCGCTTGCCGGTACGTGGTCTCCACTCGAGAACTTTTCTGCCCCATCGGCTATCAGTTCTACGAGCTATGTGCCCTGCCCACTGCCATTTCAACTTGCTAATCCTCTGGGCTATGTCGGTGACTTTCGTTCTTTTACGGATCTCCTCATTTCTGATTTGATCGCGTAGAGAAACACCGAGCATAGCCCTCTCCATAGCTCGCTGAGTGACTGTGAGCTTTCTAATGCGGCCCATAGTTAGAGGCCACGTTTCAGTGCCATAAGTCATCACTGGTAACACACACTGGTCGAAGACTTTTGTCTTCAGGCACTGAGGTATTTTGGACGAGAAGACCTTGCGTAGTTTCCCAAATGCTGCCCAGCCGAGCTGGATTCGACGAATGACCTCTCTCTCAAAGTTGGACCTGCCTAGCTGGACCGCTTGTCCTAAATAGACATATTCGTCTACAACTTCGAGAGTTGAGTTCCCTATACCAATTGGGGTAGGAACGACATGGACATTCGACATGATTTTCGTCTTGTCCATGTTCATTTTAAGGCCTACTTGTTGGGAAACTCGGTTGAGGTCTTCGAGCATAGTACCTAGATCTTCCAGCGATTCTGCCAAGACAACGATATCGTCGGCAAATCGAAGGTGAGTGATGTACTCGCCATTGATGTTGATGCCGAATCTTTTCCATTCCAAGAGCTTGAAGGCATCTTCTAATGCGGTAGTGAACAGTTTCGGAGAGATAACGTCTCCCTGTCTCACACCTCTCTGAAGTGGAATAGCCCTCGTGCTCTCTTCTTGTACTCGGACCGACATGGTGGCGTTGCTATACAAGCACCTCAACACTTCGATGTAGCGATAGTCGATATGGCACCGCTGGAGAGACTGCAGCACAGCCCAGGTCTCGATCGAGTCGAAGGCTTTCTCATAGTCCACAAACGCTAAGCAAAGTGGCAAGTTATATTCCTCGGTTTTTTGTATAACTTGCCGCAGCGTATGAATGTGGTCTATGGTATTATAGCCTTTTCGGAAACCGGCTTGTTCGGGAGGCTGAAAGTCATCTAGCCTGTGTTCGAGACGGTTCGTGATAACCCTCGAAAACAGCTTATACACATGGCTCAGGAGTGAGATGGGCCTGTAGTTCTTCAACAAGGTATTGTCACCTTTCTTAAAGTACAGTACCACCACACTCCTGTTCCATGCTTCAGGCGTAGCGCCCTCGAGCAAGACAGAATTAAAGAGCTTCTGAAGGACTCTCAGTACCGGCGCTCCGCCCGCTTTCAGAAGCTCTGCAGTGATTCCGTCCTCGCCCGGCGCCTTGTTGTTTTTAAGCTGTCCGAGGGCCACCTTAATCTCGCACAGGCTGATGTCCGGGATATTTTCGCTGTAGTGTCGGACCAGCTCGGCTCTTGGGTCTTGGGCCGAGCCAGTGACGGGTTTGGCAACCGAGCTGTAAAGCTGTCCGTAGAACCTCTCAATCTCCCTCAATACCTCTGCCTTTGTCGAAGCTACGCTGCCGTCTTCCCTCTTCAGCTTGGTCATTTGGCTTTGCCCAATAGACAGATCCTTGGCGAACACTTTGGAGCCTTTGTTCCGCTCAATCGCCTCCTTTATGCTCACTGTATTGTGAGCACGGACGTCGTGTCGCAAGGACTTCCCTATTCGTCTATTGAGCTGCCTATATGCTTCAGCGTCGACGGAAGACCGCAGCGCCATAGATCGGCGTTCGGCCATGAGATCGAGTGTGTTGATCGAGAGTTTCTGAGGTCTATCTCTACGACGAGGTCTAAAAAATTTAGATCCCACCGTATGAACAGCTTCTACCAACCGGTCATTTATCTCGTCCACGGTAGAGCAATCAGCTAGGCAATCGAAGCGGTTTGTCAACTCGAGTTGAAAGCTCTCGGGGTTTTGGATATGGGTGCGAGTAGGGCGGAGCGTAGACTTCATCAACCGATCTCTTTCCAACTTGACGTTGATATTCAATGTGCCTCTTACCATTCGGTGATCGCTTCCGGTTTTCACCCTGTTGATCACGGAGACATCATTGAATATCCGTCTTTTCGTCGTCAAGATGAAGTCTATCTCATTTCTCGCCGAACCGTCCGGAGTCATCCAGGTCCATTTGCGATGAGGCGGCTTCTGGAAGAAAGAGTTCATCGCAAAGAGTCCCTCTTTCTCCAGGAAATCGGCCAGCCTTTGACCTCGGAGGTTCCGTATCCCATATCCAAATTGCCCCACCCTCAACTCTTCATCGCTTCCCTTGCCCAGCTTTGCGTTGAAGTCCCCCATAACAACATTGAAGTAGGTTTCGGAGGTGTGTATGGCCCGACTAATGTCTTCATACATCTCCTCTACTTCCTCATCTGGGTGTGTCGAGGTCGGCGCGTATACCTGTATGACCTTCAGCGAATACCTCTTGGATATTCTGAGTATAAGGTATACGACCCTGCTCGACACACTTTCAATGGATACGATGTTGTTGATGAGGGAATTGTTGACGAGAAATCCGACACCGCCTTGGGACTGTTGGTCGCCCTCCCGGTAGTAGAGCAGGTTACCAGACTTGAGGATTACAGTGTCCTCCCCGTTTCTTCGGACTTCTGATAACCCCAAGATATCCCAGCGTAACCTACTCATTTCTTCTTCCAGCTCAAAAATCTTCTCGTCTGTCCTCAAAGTGCGAATGTTGTGTGTTACCAGGGCCAGTCGTCGTCGGGGGTGGTAGCGGGATCTTACCCGGGGATTCTTAGCACCCCCTGCCCCGCCGTTACCGTAGCCGCTACCGGGGCCAGGAATAGCAGGGCTGCCGGGGACTGGGGGCCTGGCCTTTCTTTGTGAAATCATATATGTGGGGGGGGTTTTGCCGTTACTCGCCACGCTTGGCAGGCGGGTTGGCGAGCGCAGGGCGTAGATTCTCGCGCTGATGATGCTGCTGCCCATCATCAGCCTGTGACATTTATCTACGCCTTCATACTGCGATGGTTATCCCGCCATCGATCGGTTGCCAGAGCCTCGTCCGTTAGCCAGCAGGGTGCACCACGTGCAGGTGAGGTTGGCTTGGACTCCGAGAGTTGGTGGTTGGACCCCCTTACACCCCCCCAATCTACACATTATAGAGGTATTATTATATAATTTTGGGTTTTAGCAATTATACTATGTTGTAGGTAATAAATAAAAAAATGCAATTTGTCATAGTAAAATATGTTTTAATTTTAAGTGCGTATCTAATGTCATGTCGTGCCTTTTTGTGCAACTGTCTCGGAATACGATTTTATACCTATTTATTTTCCAGTTGCCTAACAGACTGATGCAATTATTAAAGACTTTATATATTCTAGAGTGGCCATAGTCAAAATTAATATGGAAGTCATTATTGTAAACCAATAGAAAAAGGTTTGTTATTATAATATGTATTTAAAAGGTAAGAGCTATTGAGTTATCCATTGCTTTGTACTTATAAATGTCACCGCAATATTTCAAAGAAAGTATTTAAAAGTACAATGAATGGTTATCGATTAATCAGTATTCATTTAATGGCTAGTTAAGAGTCACCCACTGCTGTTACATTTGTAGGTGGGTAATTAATGTTTTTACCTGTCAACACTAGACAACTGGAATGACGTTAATCATTAATCAACGACGATTCATATTGTCTTTTACCTGTTAAATAAAAAAGGGTTAAGATTACACAAACTCAGAGCGCTACCGAAACCATATTTTATTTAGGAATGGATGTAAAAACGGGTTCAAGGGGTGGGTTAAGGGTTGTTTTGTATATTATAGATACCACTTAAAAAAATGTTGTTAATAAATTTCGAGGGTGCAGTGAAATAGACAGCGATCGTCTTTGAGAAGTTGTTCGTAGTGTCGATAGTAATTTATTGGTCTTTCATAGAGTATAATAATGTAGGAATGAACTACGATGAGATTTTTTTTTAGCCGCAGCAGCTCCCACGATTTGTTATTTATTTCGTCATTTTATTAACTTAAATTATTCTGGACATGGCTACTCAGACTGAAAGTATCTCCTGATACCCATGGGACATGTCGAGGTCAGGAATAGCACATATGTATATGTATTATTAATATCAGGATTAATACATATTGTACTATTGGTGGGTGTATTTCTTTATTTTCCAATTTATGGATCCAGATGTTGGTTAATGTTAATGAAGTATCTACACATTATTTACAGTAGAGTTAGAGAGTTGCATCGCATATACTTGGGACAATATGGGGGTCGAAATGCATTTTTAAAGTCAATTTTAGACCGGGGTATTAAAAAGTTTGGAAAACACTGTTGTGTTAAATATTCTCTTCTTAGATTTATTTCTTCACTTTCAGATGCTGTTTTCAGTACTTCGTATTAGAAAATGGACAAGATTTATACGCAATATTACATTTAAACGATATGCATTAAAATAAAATTAAAAATAATTAGATGAGATATCATTGGTTGGTTCCTTAGCATGGTACGTATTGTAGGTATTGCTAGTGCATTAGACTCATCCTGACGTTAAGAATACAAGATTAAAGAAATTGAAAATCAAGGCTAAGTGGATAATAATTCGGTTTTCTAATCTGATATTAAATATGGCCAAATTTTAAGTAGATAGATACAAGCCTTAATAGATTTCTCGCCGCTGAGTTATGTGGCGCCCTCTGCTATCTGAGTCCTTCGGATATTTGACATCGGATATTATTAATGAAACGGGTTATAACCATCGTGGTCGTTGAGATAATTTTACTAATGTACCAAGATAACGTTTTAGAATGTTTAATATTTTATGTGCCGTTATATCTCGCAGTATAGTAGCCATAAGTAAACACGATATTTAGATTTTATGAATATGTAGATGTAACAAGTATAAACAGTACAATTATCTATTCGTTTATTTAATGTTTTGTTACCCGAGAAAGAGTAGACGTGTGGGATTTTAGATGTGGGCTCATTAAGTCGATAATTAATTATAAAAAGTGTATTCATGCTTTAAAAATAATTGAAGCATTCTTGTGATAGACCCAGCCGGCAGAATACATAATTCTTTTCTGACTTAAAATTATCTATATTCATTCTTTTATATTAATGCGAAAGTTTATATAGACGGATGTTTGTTACTCAATTACGCTAGAACGGCTGAACGGATCCGAATGAAATTTGGCATAAAGATAGATTATATGTAGTATGGAGTAGCACATATATAGGTTACGTTTTATCTCGGAAAAATGTACTGTTCCCGAGGGATGGATATGTTAAATATTTATTGTCATTTAAAAAAATCTCTTTGAAAAAAGTCATAGTATTATTCTGGACATAGATACAATTTATTATCTACTACAAATGAGATCCGCAAAAGACGCAACAGTGACTTGCGACAACAGACTCGTGATCGCAATTCGTTGAAGACGGCTCGACCTAACACCACAGTAACACCCACATTGATTTATTTGTAACAATGCTGCGGGGGCACTGATGTATTGTTACGCAGCCCGATGATGTAACACAGCTTTACTAATTGTTTTTTCCTCCATTGTTACAGGTACGTTAACGTGTTCGGTGTTCTCGTCCAAGGACAGGTAATGTTTATGAAAATAATAACGTAAGTTCGTAATTGAAAATTTCGAACGTATATGAAGTCTATCAACCCGAATTAGGCTAGCGTGGTGATGAAGGCCTAACCTTTCTTTTTAGTAGGGTAAGGCCTGTGTCTAGCAGTGGGACAATAACATTAGTGTGCTATTATTATTAACTAAAATTAAAGCAACCGACTACATACCCGATTCTTGTTGACTAAAATATCGGACCTACTTTTGGAGTAAGTCCAATACATCAAAATCGCTCCACATAAGGCGGTGAAATCTCGTGGCATACATAAAAATATAGATAAATTGAGAAACTGCTTTTCTAAAGCCCGTTAACTTACTTGTTTGAGTTATTCGCTTTACTTATGATAATGAGTACCTAAAGGTTTCGCTAACCGTTGTTGAAATGAGAAAATAAAATTACACAAACATCGTTATTTATGCAGCTAACTAAATGTACTGGTCGCAACCAGAAGTTGACTTGTTTAGTCTAAAGTCTTCGCTTAGCAAATAATATGAGTTGAAGGCAAGCCCGGGGCTGGCTTTCGCCAAGTTCTGTTTACGTTTACCGACGGGTTGTTGACGGAGGCACCTGCGTCGGAACTCCAGCCTACCGTTGGAGTGCGTGACGTTTGCGCAAATATGACAGGTTTTAGAGAAATCAAAATTTGAAGAGAAATCTCGTTGCTACGTATTGCTTTGCATATTTAATCTCGTATGATTCAAATTTCGTGTACGCCGCTTACTCTATTTACTTTACTTTCGTACAGTCGTTACCAACGCCCTTTCATATTAATAACTTAAAAAATTCTTAAAAACAAAATTGAAAGCAGCAATTTATATTTAATACATCGTTGACTGCCTCGGCGGCGTGGTGGTATTTCACAGTGTTTAGCTCAGTGGATTAAGGCCTATCGTCCCTCATTAGTCTGTGAGGTCCGTGCCCAGCAGTGGGACAGTAATATTACAGGGTTAATATTACCGACTATAATCAGTCGCATCCTTGGTCTAGTGGCAGCATATATGGGCTGTGGACCGGTAGATCCTGAGTTCGATTCCCAAGGTCGGGCAAAGCGAATTTTCTAATTTAATTTGCCCGGAACTAGATCCCCCAAAGGAGGTTGTCAAGCAGGCAGTAGTCGTAAAAAGTAAGCCAAATCCTTTCTGCTAAATGCTTGAAAAAGTGTGTTGCGCTGACCACACATTAAGGTGGGATAAGGGCAGGTAGAAAGAAAGAAAGAATATTAAAGATAATAATTTAAACCCCATACTGACTGAAATAAATATTATACCGATAAATGTTATGTGTGAATATATTCAAATTTATATCACTACTGTATCTCAATAAGGCTGTATAAATTCATACACTACTAGAATGTGTTTGTTTAATATAATACTATTAAAATCCCATTTGCTTCGAAGGCATCTGTAGTGTAAACGTTTACACCTACAATGTAATAACACTAAATATGTTTTCCGCTTTATTGGATAACACACTTGACTGCTTTAATCTGTGTTAACCTTATAAGAAGTACAGTTACGTAAATATGTACATTTGTTAAATAAATTGGTGTACGCAGGCTCTAAGTAAACTGAGCTCGTATGCTGATTGGAGATTGACTTTGTTCAATTATGTATGGAAAACAGTTGACATTTCTACTTAGGAACGGGAATAGATTTATGTGCTGTATCTTAAGTCAATAAACAATTCAATTAGCGGAGGCTTTCTGCAGTCAATTATGTCTACGTCTTGCTAAGGACTTGTTTCGAAAAAATATTGTCTATCAAGTATAACAGTTTTTACACAATTTAATCAGGTTTCTCATTAATTGTATAGTTCTTTGAATAATTATTTAAAATGCAAAGGAGTATGTTTAACTTTTGCGTGCACTTTTGTACAATTGTCTTTTAAGCTTCAAAAATAATAAGCTCCCGAGAGAGCTGTGCATCGAGATGCATTTATTCAAGTATTTTCAGATAATGACGTGTGCTATGATTAATTTATATTTAAATATAAATATTGGTATTTGTTGATGTAATTGTATTTAATAAATGTTCCTACATTACAATTGCTACAAGTATCAAAGATATAACGTGACACAACATCGTGCCTGTGTCCCCGAAGGGGTAGACAGAGGCGAACTAGCGAACCAGGACACCCACATTTCCGTCCTAGATGTGAAAGGGAATATATATGTGGAATATGTTAAGGGAATATGCTGTGGAAGTGGATATGGCTTATAGCCATATCCAAATTCCATAGGTACTCCTGGCTGATATAGGTAATGAGTAGAAAAACCCAGTATCAGACCTCAGTACGGTAGTTGTACCGAATACAACCACGCCACCGAGGCAGTCACAGTAAACAATAATTAAAATCATGTTAACGCAACAACTATTATTTCAAAACACTTGCTGTGTAGTAAATATTTAGAAGCCGCAGTCTAGCAATTCGATGTAGGAAATCTCAGAATGCAATTTGCACAATACGGTTTGTGACGGGTTGAAAGGAACGTCTTATCTTTGTATTCACTCTGTATCCTCGAAGGGGTAGGCAGAACGCGTCTAGTTCACCCACATTTTGCCAACGGTATTATCGTCCCACGGATGTGACAGGGCGCCACCATATCGCTATAACGGTCAAAAGCTCGATCTTGGGAAATATATTGTTAGAAATGAAAATTTATACTAAATATTACACCGAGAGTTGAACTGAAGACTTGATTTAATTTCATTTAATGCAGGGTCGATACCGCGATGTAATCGGTTATTAACTTTTACTATTCAAACTTCGTTAAGTATTTATAAATATAATTCCAAGGAAAAATCGGTATTTTTCCATTAAAAACCGATACGAATATATGGTTTGATACCACTGTCTCACAGAAAACCGACGTAAAGTGGCAGATCGCTGTCGATTTTCATTCGGTGAGTAAGATTTCCAGTAGCCCAATCCCTATTTCCCACTTTTTAAGTTGGCATTGGCAGTATAGCAGAGACTGGCAAACGAGCAGATGGATCACCTGATGGTAAGTGATCTCCATCGCCCATAGACACCCAAGACACAAAAAGAATCATTGGTGCGTTGCTAACCTAAAAGGAGGAAATGGAAGGGGAGGGACAAATGGATTGAGAAAGGAAGGGCGGAAATGGGCCACCGAAAATCTCACTCACTGAACAAAACACGACAGCGCTGCCACTTTACGTCGGTTTTCTGTGAGACAGTGGTATCAAACCGGTCGAGACAGCCCATTCGTTCTGTAGACGTTACTATTTACAGCGCGGCGTACCAGTATTAGTATTATATTTTTAGTAAATCTCTAGTACCTACTAGTAAAAAGTAAAGTACATATATACGGCAACTACACCAATAGACGCCAATATAGCGGTGCTTGAGGAAGTCAATAAAAAACAAATGACACAAAATAGGCAATGATCATGAAACCCTAAGCTAAGATCATCGTTTCGATTCATTCGGCGTCTGGTAATTCCAATCATTGCTATCGAGAATTCGGGGCTTTACATGGCCTATATCGATTTGTTAAAATGACGTCCATAAAATTTTATAAGTTTCTGTAGAGACGATTGGGAGGAAACTTGCATTATTTCGGTATTTAGACTGTTTCATTAGCATAACTATTTGAATATTCTACGTAAATATGAATATTAAAGAAATTATTCAATAAATGCTTAATTAAGTTATTTCAAATCGAATACTTAATATTGGATTCAAATTGCTAATATACATTGACTTACCGATATACCTTATATCCGATTTTTTTATTAAATATCTAAAATGAAGCAGCGATAGCTCAGTTGGGAATGGTACGGACTGCCGAGACAAGTGTCGGAGGTTCGAGACCAACCTCAAAATGGAGCATACACCGCTGACTTTTCTATGTTAAGTGTATTTTTATTGTGAAATATCGCTTGCTATAACGGTGAAGGAAAACATCGTGAGGAAACCTGCATACCCGAGAATTTCTTCTCAAGAATTTCGAAGGTATGTAAAGTCTAACAACCCGCATTAGGCCAGCGTGGTAGACTAAGGCTTAACCCCTCTCGTTAGTAGAGGAGGCCCGTGCTCAGCAGTGGGACAGTAATATTACAGGGCTAATATTATTGTTATTATTATATCTAACAAATGGAAGCCTTGTAGTAACAGATAACAAAATTATTATTATAGAGAAGTTAAAAAATATTTTTTATTACTATCATCTTTATTGTCTTACACACTCCTAATTAGGAATTTAATATTTATTTATTTCGCATATACATAGATTAAGTATAAAGCCGGACTTAAACATTATCTACCATCAGGGGGATGTGGACTATAAATAAAAAGAAACGGAACATTTTAAAATTAAATTAAGTAATATCAGCAATCATAACATATGTAGTTTATACCTCTAGATAATAATAACAATATTAAACGAAATATAAATACATAAGTGAAATACTTATATCACCTTTAACAATCAAACTTAATAATCTATGGACCACATAAAGCCTTGTCCACGTGATAAGTACCGTTTGTAATATAAACTTGACCTTTCCGCAAACTGCGTCAATGTCGGAAACGCGGGAATCGTGACATTTACGAAAATTATCCGCAAAAGACTGAATAAAACCATAATAGGACTCCTTCACAAAAGAGCTGAATTAACCATCAATCCAATTCTACGAGTATTAACTTGTTATCTACCTTCCGGGTTTGGTATAATAGTAAAAGGTTTCGACATATCTACTCTACTGTCATCAATATAAAATCCCAAGGTCGTGATGGCTTCAGTTTTGGTCTATAGAATTTTCACTTGTATTATAATTGCGACTAGTAGTAGTAATGATTTCTTAGGTTTACGTGAATGTTATTCATTGAAATAAAACTATATTTACGGATTCTATCACGGTTTGAAAGAAAGGTAGCCAGTGTAATTACTGAGAATTATGATAATAAAGCGCAGTTCCACGTCATTCTTTGTTTTCGACCGACCTAAAAAAAACGAGGTACTCAATTAGCCTGTATTTTTTATGTATGATACGCGATATCTTCGCCAAATGTGGACATGTTCAAGTTTTTTTCTGTGTTCGATAGAGCTTATTCCAAAAGTGGTCCATTTTGGTCACGATTGGATAAGTTTTGAAGTCGATCCGGTAAGTTTTAAAACTTGTGATTATGGGTATTCAAAGTGTAGTTTTCTTAGCGACGCTATGAGTCACGGGAAATCTTATCGCTTACCATCAGGCGAGCGATTCGCTTTTTCTTTTTTTTTATAGCAGAGACTGACAAACGAACTAATGAGTCACCTGACATTAAGAAGACCTACATCGACCATGGACACCCAAGACACAAAAAGAATCATGGGTGTGTTGCCGACTTAACGGGAAGAAAATAGGGATTGGGAAAGGGAGGGGGAAGTTGGGCCATCGGAAAATCTCACTCACCGAACGAAACGCGACAGCGAGGTGCCACTTTACGTCGGTTTTCTGTGAGACAGTGGTATCAAACCGGTCAAGCCGGCCCATTCGTGCTGTAGACGTGATTGTCTACAGCGTGGCTCTATCACTTAAGACTCTCGTCATTTGGTTGCACTAAAATATATTTTAATTCAATCGCCTATTAACTATTTAGGCATAGCTAGACTATGATCTTATTGCACGCTGCTTCAATCTATTCCAAAAGGTAATATTACACTTATAAGGTACTTAAATAGTAACAAGGCTGTACTTAAGCTAGTATACACTTACATCACCTATTTTAAATGTGAACCCATCCATAAAAATAATGGAGTTATAAATGACATGGCAATGTTCCTGCGTAGAATGTTTCGCACAAAAGCGTAATTAAGCTAAATGTGTATTTGTAATTTCTCACGTCGTGAAATTAGTTAAGCTAGTTTATTGGCTTCGGAGCCATTAAGTTAAGCGGCAAGCGCCAGATGAGTAATTTCAATGTGGAATTTAAAGTGCCCATGGGAGAGCAAAAATATTATTTTAATAAGGTTTTAAAGTGTACTTTCGTTTATGTAATTTGGAAAAATATCACTTCTTCCTTAACTTTTATCCCACTTCACAGAGAGTCAGATGCAACACACTTTTTCCCATATATTGCAAAAGAGATCCAGCTTTATTTTTTACGACTATTTGCCTATCTGACGTCAACCCCCTTGGGGCAATCCAGTCCCGGGTGAAACGCTTTGCCCGACCTGAGATTTGAACCCTCTAGTTCACAATTCATATACGATGCCACTAAATTAAGGAGGCGACAACCTGGAATCAATAAAATGGTTCATATATGGTGCATATATAGCTACATGTTAATATATCATCCAATCCATACATGGATTAATGTCTGCGGAATTATAATGTACCTTAATTTATTGCAAGAGACCGTGTCCGGTAATGACAGGCCGTTCTTTTCCCTTGAATTAACTGTCAATTGTATTAAAATCTTATAGCTACGCCCTGGCTAATAATTATAAGTTTAAAGTTTTAAGGCTTCGTGTGCATTGCGCAGTTAATCACCGGCTATTCGGGTTCGCAGCTCGGCACGGGTTCGCCCACGCGGCTAGCGCGCCGGCGCCAACTGCCAGACAATCGTAGAAGGCGCATTCCACTTTGTACTTCAGCAAATGATTAACTTTTAATAAATTGAGTGCTTTAATTACGCACTTGATTTAATGGCATAATATTGTAGTCCGTGATAGTTAGGCTTGGCAAATTGAAATAAGTGGAAATATTAATGGCAGGAAATATGAATCGAAAGCTTTGTTTTGAATAGAATCAATAAGTTCATTGACATAAATAAATTAGGTATCCGCTAAAAATAAAGAGTATCGTTTTCTATAAGTGATTGATTCTAATTATTAAAAGAAAAATATTGTTTTGGGAAACTTAATTTTGACCGTAGCGATTTTTCTATTCATATAAAAATCTGCTATTTTCAGTCTCTAATGTAGTTAAACGATTATATTATTAAACAACTTTGAAATTCAATTTCGACACTGCATACTACACCCCATTGGCTTAAATTATACATAAATGTCGTTAATAGGTTTCGGTAAGAGGAAGTTGCCATAGTCCCTTACCGGAAGTTTCCGAACCCACAGAAGGAATTTATTATATATAGTCTTGCGAATATTGCGGTCTGGATAAAGGCGACATTAAGCCGTTTTAATTACGTCTTTCCGAGAGTAAACAATATTCAATCAATTATTGTTGTGAATATGTGTCAAGACTGAAAGATCTAGCAACAAAGAAATATTGTAAGAGCATTATGTGGTAGAGTTATGTTGTAGACAGACATGTCTATATCCTAAAGGGGCCGACTCGATCGTCTCGATACCACTGTATCACAGAAAACTGATGGAATCTGTCAACTCACAACAGTGAGTTACAGTTAGTTATGGGAGTGAGATTTGCGAGGCCCAAATCTCCCTCCACTTCCGAATACCTATTTCTTTCATTAAGGTTGACAATGGACTCGTGATATTTTATCAATTACTGCGGTAAAAATCGTGTCGCCTACGTCCACAGGTAAATTATAATATTATAATTCTGACCGTTTACATGCAATAACTTGATCACTTATTTAGCCCATAAAATAATATGAATTTTAGTAATGAAGTGTCCGCTTTATTATTTGAATAATATTTCAAATATTTCTTAATTCTTATATAAACTTTAGCCAAGATCGTAAAATTATAAATTCAATGCTTCATGTTTCATACAAACCTGGATTGACACAAGTGGAACATATTAAATAAAAATCATGTTATTATCGATGAGGATATTAATGAGCTTGTCTAAAACTGAGTCTCACAGTGAGCTGTATCCGACTGGAGTCTAGCCTTTCTAAAAAAACGGTGGTAGAACCAACTAGCTTTTGTGTAATTCCACTCATATGATTAATGATTATGTGTAACGATATTCTAAGAAACTGTGCTTCAAGCATTAATTTAGTAGGAATATCAATATTCGATTACAGTTACATAGACCCACGCCTATATCCCCGAAGGGGTAGGCAGAGGGGAAGTAGAGAACTAGATCACCCACATTTCGCCGAGCTCATTTAGGTCCCAGTTGTGATAGGGGACAAGCCTATCGCCATTGCTATCGTTTCCAGTATAACAAAATATACAGACAGGCCATAGTATTTCCATCTACCGGAGGCTTAAAAAAATCGTAAAACTTCTACAATAAACGTTTTTAGGTGACAAATATTTGTTGGATTAATTTTAAATATTAGGAATGAAGCATGGATGTTTATTGAATTCCTAAGCCCACTATCTTACTAGTATTATAAATGCTAAAGTCAGGATGGACGGGTTTTTGTTACTCAATCACGCCAGAACAGCTGAACGGATCTGGATGAAGTTTGCTACAGAGATAGATTATATTCTACTTTATCCCGAAATATGTATTGTTTCCGTGGGATAGATTTGATAATAAATGTCTCTTATAATTAAACAGACTGTCTTGGTGGCGTAGTTATACTTCGGTACGACTACCGTCCTGACGTCTCGGGTTCGGTCCCCGGGCAAAGTGATATTGGATTTTTCCATATCAGCCCGGAGTCTGGAATTTGTGCCCGCTATGGTGATAGGCTGGCCCCCTATCACATCTGGGATGGAACCAAACTCGGCGAAATGTGGGTGTACTAGTTGGCTAGTGCACCTCTGCCTACCTTTTCGGGGATACAGACGTGAGCTTAGGTTATGTTATGTATGTTATAATTAAACAGCTAGTAATAATAAATAAATAAATAATAATAATAACACCCAATAGTCACACATATAGTCCTGACCTCACAATTAGATCGAGTCTTATATCACGAACCTGAGGTCTCTCGCTTCACAGCCGGCTACTCGTCCGCCGCGCCACAGTCTGTCAGAAAATAAATAAGGATTCACTATACCTCCTACAACCTACCCATAGAGAACGGTCTCAATCATCGTAAACACAAAGTCCCACACACAAAAGTCATACCTATCCACTGTTTGTATTCATGCAATCTGGATGAGAGCCGTTATAAATTGCAAAAAGGCGAACCTCGCTTTTGAGAAAGCGATTTCTTGAAATGCTTTACAATACAATACATTTCCTCGGCATTGTGTTCAGATCTGGGCGTTTTCTCGCAGTCTTTAAAGGATTTTACGTCTTTTTAGACATCGAAAATATTAACATCTTTACAATTTTAATGTTTTACAGAGTTTTATCATTTAAAAAAGTCTTAAAGAAACCTCATTACAGTAAATAAAAATATATTATGAAGCCTAATTTCGTCCTAAAAGAGGTAAGATAATTGCTCAGAGCTTTCGGTGAGGCTATATCCAGTTACTTCTAGCAATTATCAAGGGACGTAATATTTTACAAGTTTGATAATAGAGCAAAATACAGTAATAATAAAACTCGCTACATAAGTAAATCGAAGGGGCTTCCATGTTGCAGACAGGATTCGACTTATTTTTTACGACCTGCTGTCTACCTGACGTCAACACCCTCTGTGCGTTTTAGTCCCGGGTAAATCAAATAAGAAAATACTATCGATTTCTATATCGCCATTCTCACCCCCTTAAAGGATGAATTTCCAAAAATCTTTTCTTAGTGCTCGCCGCCTAAGTCATAAAAGGAAGCAGTGTGAAAAATGTCACTTTCGTAGTTCCAATAGTTTCGACTCTACACTGATACGTTACGTCAGTCAGCTTCTCCTTTTTAGGGTTCCGTACCTCAAAAGGAAAAAAATGGACCTCTTATAGGACCACTTTGTTGTCCGTCTGTCTGTCAAGACCCTTTTTCCCAGGAACACGTGGATGTATCAAGCTGAAATTCATATCATAATCTCAGGTCAACTGTCCCTTGGCTGTGAAAAAATCAATCTTTTAAGGCAACGCAATCAAGAGATACAGCCGTTTATGCCGCAAATTTTCGCACTCACACTCGCAAGGGAATAAAAACCTACAGGGTACTCCCGTGAACTCAGAATCTTGAAATTTGGTACGAAGCAACGTCTTATAGCACAGATAAAAGAAAAATTAAAGAATACATTATATACTTACAGGTTTGTACGGAACCCTCAGTGTGCGAGTCAGACTCGCACTTGGCCGGTTTTTTACTATATTTTACAACTTGCGAACAATAGACGTGGCATAAAATCTGTTCTTATTATCACGAGCGTACTCGCTTGGTTGCAATAAGGATGTAATGACTTAATACGATGCTTTCACGGTAATTGTACGCCATTATTGTACTGTACATGTCCAAGCCGGTCATTAAGACATCATCGGCTTTACTTTATACACGATTCGATCGTTTAGTTCTTGACACAGTTACTAGTAAAAATACATAGTTTCACGCTACTTCAATTATATTGATACTTGTCGTGCTGTAATATGTGTTGGATTGTAAAATGTAATTGTGTCATCATCATCATCATTATCATCAGCCATAGGACGTCCACTGCTCAACATAGGCCTCCCCCAAAGATTTCCAGATCGACCTGTTGGAAGCGGCCTGCATCCAGCGACTTCCTGCAACATTTATCAGGTCAGGTTTATATAAAAATAACTGCTTTCAATTATAAGATTTTTATAAAAAAATTACATTGTAAATTGGGGGGTTTTGTCGACAGCATTAACGATTTTCGAATTTCATACAAATTGACATCCTCCGTGGCGCAGCGGGCGAGTAGCCGGCTGTGAAACGTGAGGTCGCGGATTCGATTCCCGCACCGAAACAAATGTCTGTGTGGCTCACAGATATTTATTTCGGGCCTGGGTGTTGTGAGACCGAAAGTCTCTCGTAGTTCCTGATACCCACGACATAAGACTCGATCTTAGTGTGGGGTCAGGACTATGTGTGTGACTGTTGGGTGTATTTATTTATTTATATTTTATTCATATATTTGTTAAACCATTCGAATATAATTATTGATATTTAAAATTTACGGAAATAGGTTTAAAAGTAGTTTTATTCATATCATCGAACTATTTTTAAGAATAAGTAAAAAACTAAAAACAAACATTAAATATGGTACTTATCAGTTTTTCCCACATCATTCATGTCTCGATATAACTAGTGTGGAATTACTAGCGCGGTTGTATTTTATAAGGTCAGTGATACTGCCAAACACCCAAGGATTTCCCAAAAATGTTTCGCCCCCTTTAAACCCGTTTCTGTTTTAAAAGATTGGCAATGCACTATTATATTTTCGGCATTACACTGTTCATAAATAGCAGAAGCTGACACGCTTGATTATAAGCTTTCTGCCACAGAAATTATAACTAAGCAGCCTGTTAATATACATCCAGATTAAAATAGTCTATTTACAGCGAAGTTGAGAGTAGGTCCGTGGGTACTTTACGACAACGAACTGCGAGAACAAGTAAATAAATAATTCTAGTTGAATGTACATTACCAGTTCTGTATTGGACGTAGGCCGTCAAAGAGCGCTGAAATGTACGTTACGGAGTTCAGCTCTTGCCAAGGATTAGCTCCCGTTAAGTAATTAGAGTTGTGAAAGTTACATCTAATGTACATAAATCTGAGATATAGTTGAGCATCTCTTACTTAATTAAGACAGTCAGTATACCTTATCCTAGTATTGCAGCGTCAAAATGTTCGAAGTTCGAGAAGTTATCTGTAAAGTTCCGCAATCTGAGGCAGGTCGGACTGATTTCTGCAAATAACTGTATAGTGTATAAGTAGCTATTATAGTTATCAAAGGCTTAAAATCTGGATCCACTAATTTAACTCTACCCGAACATAATCGGTCCATTCACGTAGCTGCAGCTGACACCGAAATAATTTTGTTTTATGGGACACTGCAGAATTTCATTTCAATACTGTAACGGCAGAGCCGGTCGAAATGAAACATTACAAACAAATGTTGCGCAAACAGAAATTTTAAAATGCAATCTTTGCGGAAGTACAAGATTAATGGCATAAACGTTTAAACGCGCGCACAATGATACTGCCAAAATCCTCTCCACTCGCCGTGTGTTAGTTGTAACAAAAACGTCCCTGTGGAAAATCCCCTTCATTAACATTGTGGAAATTAGTGAGCGTTAGTTCGGGGCGCACTCGCAAGAGAGTGGCCACATGCAAGTCATTATGCGGACGATCATTGAATTAATTAGGCGGACGTTACGGGAGCGGAAGCGGCCTCGGACAGCGTGGTGCGGCGCGTGCCCGTCGCCGTGCGCCGCCCGTCGTGCCCCACCAATCGCCTGCCACCAGAGTTGCCAGATGAAATGTAAAAATATCGGTAGATCTGTAACAATAAAATTAAAGTCTATTATGTGATGCCTGTTAAGTGCCAACTCGTATCAGGCCAGCGTGGTGGACCCCTCTCATTAGTAGAAGAGCCCGTTCCCAACAGTGGGATAATAACAGTGTAGCGACAATATTATTATTACATATTATTAATAATAATAACACAGTAGTCTCGTATAACTGGATCTGAACGTATTATTAAGTCATCAAAATTTTGGCGAGTTCTGAAATAAAACTAGTTTTTACGGATTCTGTTGCTATATATATTTCTATTTGATTTTTAGAAACGTAGGACGAATAAAAAATAAAGACAAATCGCGATAGAATCCGTGAAACTAGTTTAATTCCAATGTATAACATTCCCGTAAATCTAAGAAATCAATATAACGAGTTTTGTTTTTTGGTAAAACAGTTATTTGGTACCTAATTATTTCAGAGTTGGCTGTTAATTTAAACTGTTTTTATATTATATCTACATATGTTAATTTTTACAGTAATGTCAAAGAAGATCTAAAAACTGCAAACAGTAGATAATTATTTATTGTTTACATGTAAGTCTAGATGGAAGAAGAAGAGTATTATTATTAGTATAAAAAATCACAAGTATAAAAACTTATCGAATCGACTTTAAAATTTATCCGATCGTGGCCAAATTTATATGGGACCACCATTGGAATAAGCTCTATCGAACACAAAAAAATATGAAAATCGGTCCACATTTGGCAGAGATATCGAGGAACATACATAAAAAAATACAGACGAATTGAGGACCTCCTCCTTTTTGGAAGTCGGTCGATAAGGAGATTTGGCAACTCAGACCGCGTCTTTAGTCTCCGTTTATTTCTTCACAATGGACGTGGTCCGTTGCTATCTGCTGATGAATCAACTTTTTCAAATCGGTAGAAATACATTTCTCTATTCACGTACGTTTTAACTTATTCATGTGAAAACTATGTAAATGTGGAATCCCTTTAAACGCCGCGATAAAATTTTATTCTTTATTCTATTCTAGCATTTTCCGGGGTTCTATCCGTTTGCGGCGATGTCTAAACCAACAGGAGAAAAAACTTTTCTATGCATCTAATGCCATGAGTTAATGATGTTAAAACGCTTTTATTTATTATCGAAACGTAATAATGAAGAACCGCTTCCAATCTGGAAATCTTTGGGGGAGGCCTATTTCCAGCAGTGGACGTCCTATGGCTCTGATGATGATGATGATGAATAATGAAGATCGAAAAAGTATACCATTTAACAATGTTTTGACCACTGCATAATTATTTTAACGTTTTTCTCATCGTTTAATCAGCCATAATAATAATTTTGTAATGGTATTTCTATGTATGTATGCAAATTATTAAATTATATTACTTCCTGATTGATTTTACGAATTGGAAAGTTTCAGCATAAGCAACGAGATTGTACGCATTATTCAAAATATGTACCACAGTAACAATGTTTTCATTTGCAATAAAAACAAGTAACATTGAAATAATATATTGGATCTCAAATAATCGAAAATACATAAATTATTTAGATAACGTTTTTATTCATTGAAGAATATTAATGTTCTCACGTTACAACAGGTCGTTAATATAAATTCATATAATATAATGGTTTTACAATATGTAGATTATGTCACGTAATTATTTTGTAATGTTTTTTTTCTACCTTCCCTTATCCCACCTTGATGTGGGGTCGGCGCAATATACTTTTCAAGCATGTTGCAGAGAGGATTCGGCTTAGATTTTACGACCGGCCGTCTGCCTGACGTCAACCCCCTATAAGGGATCCAGTACCGGCCAAATTAAGTTAGAAAATTTGCTTTGCCCGACCTAGGAATGTAACCTAGGAGTACCCCTTGTTCATTTCCTTCATGTTTTATTAATTATTATTAGTAGAAAGGTAACTTATATTTATTAAATCCAATTTGAACTCATTGAAATGCAATACATACAGTTAAGAATATAATTGTTGCAAAACTTTTCAGTGCATCCAATACACAATCCGATACCTGCATTTTATTGCTTTTCAATTCGCGATTAAAAATATATCCGCACGAATATTGGGTGTGACTTTTTGTATTCGCGAGCGAGAACTAGTTTACCATTGTGTTCGTATGATTTGTGAACCGATAGGATAAAAATAAAATAGCACAGCTAGAAAATGCTAGGACGAAATTGATTGTCGTGATCCACTTGCGAATTTGCATGTTACTGTAGATAAGGGGTAACATTCCCTCGCTAACACGACTAGGCCGGGGTCGCTGCCACCCGGCTGTTACATAACTTGCGGTAGATCGCGGATTTATCGCGAATTGTAAAACCGTGGCGACAACCAATCGTTGGATTGCAGTCGCAGTTTGAGTAATACGTATGTATGGGTTAGGGCCAATTCACACTGGGATGGCAGCGGCGCAGCGCGACGATCATTTTCCGTGTGAATTAATTTTAATTTTGCTTTTATACTGAGAAGATGCGCGTGGCCGCGAGTTTGCTTGCGGTGTCACTACGCCGACTTCACAGAGAAAGCGCGCGGGCCGCGCCGCTGTCGTGTCGGCCACTGCCATCCCGTGACGTGCACACACATTTAGATTAGGGTGGACAAAAATCTTGCATAATTATAATGTTCAATTTATTCTTGCTTTACTTTAACCATCATGGTCATTCTCACGTCGATTAGAAATAATACACCCAGCGCTGTTTGGTGACCGTTTCTTTCTTTCATTATGTAATTTTAGCAAATTCTCAGGGTAGACAATGTCTCTTTGTCTATATGAAATCCACGCCACTGCTGCTATACCGGTGTGAATTAGCCCTTAGGGTAGGCGGACTTGGCCGTCTCGACGAGCCAGCCGAATCGAATTAGGTCGGGCGCGATGCTATCTTGCTTACTGCAACGCCCGCTCCGCCCTCCGATAACAGAATGTCTAACACTAGATAGACCGCGTTCATTTGCTTATTGCTCTCTGCTCTGATGACGACTCCTTTAATAGTCTAGGGAAATGTTTTCCATGTCCGTGCCTTATCTAACCGTGTTTCTAATTTAAATTTAAATCGAGCTTGTTCGTGACGTTTCACGGAAAATTATAGCGTAGCGTTTTATTTTTTAAATCATTGAACTTGTATCACATTTTGCTTGCAACTTTATTCATATAAGTGTCCAAGAAGACAAAATGGCCCTTAAAAAAAATTTGAAAGTAAGTAGAAATCATCGAAATGGCTCTTCAATTTGTATGTAGATCGATTGTGGATTTTGACGGGAATTCTGACAGGGTGGGGCGTCGTTTGTTAAAATTATTTCATATTATTCTCATTTCATATTGTTAACTGATGTGGTTTAATGCATCAAACTGGAGTGAAGATGGACAGTATAATGTGGTTTTTTTAACCGGTGATTTTGGATGAGTTTTGCTTGTTGAGTTAGCTGGCTTTGTTCGGTCAATTCGCCGAGTGAAGGTCATCTAATGGGCACCGCGCTGGAAGGAATTACCGCCATAATCCTAGCAGGACCTTGAGACCATCCACATCTGGCTCTCATGATCATTGTGAAAACATAATTGCTCTATTTACCTTGACATTGGCTAAATCATCGCAAATGTGTGGAAGCCATTATTGTTAAAAGAAGAAGAAGAGGATGTAGATCGATGCTAAAATAACACTTAAATAGGATATTTATTTAAAATTTTAATTTATTGCCAAAACAACATTGGTACAGCCACCTAATTTACAATTAGCCCGGCAACCTAAGTACGCAATTTAATGGTTGTTTCCAAGTAAAAGTGTACCTAATTTATTTCATTACTAAAACACGTAGACCCCTCGCAAGCAGCGTGAATTCATTATGAGTCCTAAAAGCAAAGGTTTTCCAAGGAACATGGCAAAACTTGTTTCATTCGACAGACCGTGTAGTTCATAACTAGGAGAGTTCGGTGTCTATGAATAACTAGCGACCTCATTAACCTATATGAGACGGCGCGTGTACCTTAGATCACTGTACCATTAACAATTAAATGAATCACCTCTACAGTGACCGAAGGCCTCTGGCCCTCTACAGGGAATAGTCCCCGTAAAATCCGTATCAGGGGTTTCCAGGTAATTTTACAGTTCGGCGTTTCCTTAAATTCATAGCTATAGAGAGTTGGTTTATATTTTATTATTTTTGAAATACATACATATTATGTTAGCAAGTTCCTCCTTTAAAAATACCGCGTAGAGTTTGGTCGCCCATTACTTTACATAGACTTACATTATAGATAATCTATAAAACATTTATATTAAGCAAAATTTGTATTAATGTTATAACATAACATAACATAAGCTCACGCCTGTATCCCTAAAGGGGGTAGGCAGAGGTGAACTAGCGAACTAGAACACTCACACTTCGCCGAGCTTAGTTCCGTCCCAGATGTGATAGGGGGCGAGCCTATCGCCATATCGGGCACAAATTCCAGATTCCGGGCTGATATGGAAAAATCCAATATCACTTTACCCGACCCGGGATCGAACCCGAGACCTCAGGACGGTAGTCATACCGAAATACAACTACGCCACCGAGGCAGAATTAATGTTATGTGTATTAGAAAACCTAAATATTAATTATTCATTTTAATTGTATTCATTATATTAGTAAGAACATAATTCTGATTATAACGAAATTAACATAACTATGAAATGTGATACACATCTGCGACGTACTAAAAGTAATATGATCCATAGTTAGATAATAATGTTATCATTTACTATATTATTATAATGTACTTATTACCATTATCAATACAGGATATATCAACAAGGTAGTTTCCAAGATTGTAGATATCATAACAAGAGATAGCAATATCAACAGCAGTAAAATAACGTGACGCACGAAGGAATGCCGACTCGACAATAAGCTATAGCCATTGTAAGTAGAGGTTGTAATAAAATTGCGACCGGGAATTCCTGTGTTTGGGCGGTGCTCGTGTTGTAGGCGGGCCTAGTGACGGGAGCTCTGTGTCGCAGGCTTGTTCTTCCGCTGCGGCTGTAAACTGCACATGTTACGAGAATCCGACCGCCGTGCGACATGCTTCAACCCAGAATCTATCCAGTGGCGTGTATTGCATATAAACAAAGAGGTGTCTCTTTGTTTATATGCTATTTGAGGGTAGACCGTGTGGTCTACCCTGGTGATTTGCTCTTTACATAAATCATCTAAACAAAAAGGTGACAAAAACAAATGTCAAATGGACAATGCACGATTAAAGTTTAAATCGACATGATAATGATGTTACTATTATTACTATGGTATACGGCCATACGGCGGTGATGTAAGAGTTGAAGAAAGAGTTACAAGTTTTGTCTACCCTGTTTGGAATGTCTATGCACGTCGCTGAATCTATCTCCCAATGAAATTTCATGAAGCGCTTCGATAAATGTCGCATTATAGGCGTATGTACATACATACATCAGCTCATGGCTATATCCCAGAAGGGGTAGTCAGAGGCGAATTTACGAACTAAAACACCCGCACCTCGCCAAGCTTATTTCCCTCCCTGGGGGCGCGCCTATTGCCATATGGGCTGATATTAAGTGAAGAACCCTATCACTTTCCCCGACCCGGGTGGCGAACTCGAGACTTTAGGTGCGTAGTCGTAACGTCCAAGCAATACAACTATACCACCGAGGCAGTATAAGCGTATGTATTTGCAAGGGTATACGAGAAAATAAACTTGATGAACTGGTACCGCGTACCTCATAAATTGTAAGCGATTTTCATAAATTTCGTCGTGTACAAGCCACATAAATAGCATCATAAGAACTACTAAGAACCGGTCGCTAATTGAGCTGTTATAAATATCAACTTTGCATTCAGTTCGCTGCTCTTTTAATTCAGAAGGAGCTGCTTAAAAAGCACAAAACCTTAATAGTTCTGCCTCGAAGCTATAGCAAAAATATATTGAGTGTTATCATTAAAGTGAATAGCGACTGAATATGAATATTAATCATCGGATATTATTTTTTTGTGGCATGAAATATTGAAGGGGTCTTAGTAAAGTGATAAAATAAGCCACTTACAATTATGACATATCAGTTTTCTTACTTTTTTTTATTCATGGATACTAAACATGGATACATAGATATATCAAAACTTGTAGGATTGCAATCGTACCAGTATTGAAGTTGGAAAGATTGCATAATGGTGAATTTGTACAGAATGTTTGATTAGATTTGGACCTTTAGTTATTTTTTAATAGCAAACGACTGCCAAACGAGCAGTTGAGACAGCTAATATCTTCACTGTCCATAGACACCCATGAAACCAAAATAATCCAACCAACCAAGAATCAAGCGTAAGGGAATAAGTGTTTGCTACCTGGATTAGATCATACATAAAATTGGTAGTTAGATAATTTATGTATGTACCTGCTTAAGTTCTTAATTATATTAAAAAATATAAGAAACAGTACCTATTCTCATTTTACCTATTTTTAAAAATAGGTAAAATGTGTATTTGTCCAACACACATTTATTTTCGTTTAAATACTAATAGTAGTTTATAGATAAAAAAATTGTACAAACAAAAAACTATAAGACATTATATGCAATTTCTGTAAACAACTCTATTTCCCAGTAAATTCTATTATTAACCGAAACATATTCTCAACGGAATTGTAAAAAATGTAAAATTAACGTAACACGGAAATGGTGCCTCGTTTAACTTTTACAAACAATTTATACACTTTGTAGTCGCAATTCCGTATTCTGCCTAACCGGAGTACTTAGTACGTGCTATTTAACCTCGAAGAAACACTGCAATAAAGTATAATTACAGCAAACAAAGATGCATAAATCTGAATATTTTAAATGCATAAATAGTTTTTCGCACACAATGAGCCTATCTTATAAAAACAGTTTAGCTGAGCAAATGGCTAAAAATAGTTTGTCAGTTTTTTCCTATGTCACATTGTTTGAAAATAAAAGGGACAGAGTATACTTTACCATTTGCTCAGTTAAACTATTTTTTAAGTAAGGCCCAATATATTTTACTTACAAGCAAACATTTTCCAATTTATTGCAATTGGAACATTGGAAGTTGGAAATCAATTTCCCGGATCCAGATTCAGAAATACAGAAAGAAATATCTACCACTTCGAATCGTTAATAAATAAAAACAGTTTTTAATAAAAGCGCTGCGTTCAGCTAGCGGCCCGATACGGCGGCATATTGCATCTGTGCAGTATACATTCGCTAATATGCCTGAACTCCTGCGATAAAGCCTAAAATCGCACGACTTATTTTACTACTGGAATAATTCTTCGGATTTTTGACAGCGCAATCGAAGTTTCGCGCTAGGCTCTGCCGCCGGGCTTTAATTAACAACTGGCACAAAGTACAAACTCGAATTGCTACGTAGCTGGAACTGTACTGTGCAACTGAGAAAGTATCGCCTGCTTTATGTTATTACACGAAAACTTCATTGATACTTTAATCTGCTTTCATACAGTTTATTATGTATTTATTAGAATCGCAGTGTTTTTATTTATTTGCCAAGCGTATGTGGGCTGTGGGCCGGAAGGTCCTAAGTTTTAATTTTTGGAAATACAGGCACGCAATGCAATTTTTTTTTTAAACATAAATCATAATAGGCGTGTTTGAAGTTCACCGCAGGCAGGAAGCTGGTTGCAAAAAATAGGTAGAATCCTTTATGCAACGTGCTTAAAAAGTGTTTATCTGACTCATATTGGACTGAAATAAAAGCAGATGGAAGAGTCCTTTTTATAGAGTTTTAGTAAATTTGGATACACAATTCGTCAAAGCGTCATTAACGATACGTTTGCAAAAACGAATACATGACTTCGCATCGTCATTATCATAAAACTTGCGAGAAGGCGGCGATTAAGAACAACCCGCAATCATGCATGATCAACCAAAAAGGAAACATTTTTTTCTCTTGTTCGAGGGCCCAGTTCGGACCGATTGTAACGAGTTCATTGGAAATTCAAATCGGCCTGGACCGCCGTTCGTGATCAATAATATTACACGTACGTGCTTCCTGAAGTCAGTCCTCGAAGACCGAGCGATTGGACGTGGGGCTTAAGCGAATATCAATGCTTATCGGATTATGCTCTCTTTCTTTCTACCTGCCCTTATCCCACCTTAATGTGGGGTCGGCGCAACACTCTTTTTCAAGGATATTGCAGAAAAAATTTGACAAAATTTTTACGACCGGCTGCCTGCTTGACGTCAACGCCCTCTGGCGGATTCAGTCCTAGGCAAATAAAATTAGAAAATTCGCTTTGCCCGACTTGGGAATCGAACCCAAGACTTCCCGGTCCATAGTCCGTATATGCTGCCACTAGACAAAGGAGGCGACTTATCGGTTAATCCTACATGGAATTATAATAATTATTCCATTAAAACTCATCATAGTCTCTATCTCTTTAATGAACGTGTGCAATTTACACCTCTAGTAAAGTACTTGCACTACATCGTAAACGTATCTGACAAGTTTTTTAAACTTGACTGCGTTTATCTCAACTAAGTAAATGAAGTGACAACTCTTAAGCGAGTGTAGGAGTCACTTAACTGGATCGTTTTTAAATGAAGTACTCCAGATAATGCATAGGTGACGTGTTATGCCTCATTCGCACGAGAGATTGTAATAATGATTTCTTAGGTTTACGCGAATGTTATTTATTGAAATGAAATTAGTGTTTACGGATTTTATCGTGATTTGTTTGGTATTTATATTATTTTTAGTCGCAACGTTTTGAAAGCTTTACAGCCTTCGTGGTCACGGGTCTGATCAAACAAATCGTGATAACATCCGTAAAAATAGTTTCATTTCAATGACAGATTTTAAGCTCGTAAAGCTCGTTAAAAAGCGTCTTGACATGTCGTTTATATGAGTTCTTGAAAATCATTCTTGTCTTGTTACTGATAAGGTATATTCTACATACCAACCGTTTTTAAACGTCGCGTTTTAAAAACGCCGCCGTTTGAATAACTATACTAAAGTTCTAGAACTCATGTGTTATATTTCAACGTATTTTAACGTGCGTTGAAAAAGCTCTCGTGCGAATGAGGACTTACAAATAAAATCCAATAGCAATTTTAATACACTCATAAAGTAGCGCATATAAGCGGCGCTGCGCCTTATATCGCTAATAGGTTAGTTTGTACATGCATACACTCACACCTGCATCCCCGAAAGGGTAGGTGAACTACAGAACTAGAACGGCCATATTTTACCGAGCTAATTTTCGTCCCAGATATGATAGAGGCATGCCTATCGTCATTTCGGGCACAAAGTCCAGACTTCGATCTGATACTGAATAGAAATAATAATGAAAACAATAATACTTTGCCTGAACCGGTATCGAACCCGAGACCTCAAGACGGTAGTCGCACCGCGCACGTAATACAACTATGCAACCGAGGCAATTGTTAGATTGTAATGACATTCAATAGTACGTAGACGGGACAACAGCGCGAAACTTGTGATCCAAAAGTTGTGACCTCGTGGTCATAACTTACTCAGTCGTATTTAGTTGTTAGTAATATTAAATCTGTTGGTTTGTGAGTAAAGCAGAATCTGTTCTTGTACGAATTATTAGCAAAGTCCACTCGAAAACACGGTCTGCAAGTCAAATTACGATGGATTATTTATTCCGAACGTAGCGATACTATTCGTGTGCTGGATGTGAAGAAAATTGCACCGACTAATGATCATATCGCTTCTTGAATACAAATTTAGGTCTTTCAGCACAAGCGGGCAGCGGCTGGCCTATTACAGCCGTGTTAGACTCGGTAAATTGAAACGGCGTTATGATTTATAGTGAGACTTCACGAACCAGTATTACTGGCAGCTCTCTGCATGGACGTGACGTGAAGTTTAAAAGTGCCGTGAAAATTATAGCCGAAGAAAAAATATCGTCCACCTCGATGCCAGTTGGACGTATATTTATGTCGTCGAAAAAAAATGATGTCAAACAAAAATATAAGAATTTCTGCAGCAAAATGTCTAAAATATTCAAATAGAATGTTCCAGATGCATACATAAGCTCACATAAAATCTGTATCCCCAAAGGGTTAGGCAGAGGTAAATTAGCGAGCCTATCGCCATATCGGGCACAAATTCTAGATACCGGGCTGATGCTGAATTGAAAAATCCAATATCACTTTACCAGACGCGAGGATCGAACCCGAAACCTCAGGACGGTAGTTATACAGCGCACGAAATACAACCACGCCACCGAGGCAGTCTTCCACGTCTTTTATCAGTTGTGTGTATCAAATTACAATCAAAATACATTAAATCTCCACTGCCTTCGTGGCGTGGTGGTATTTCGGTACGACTACGGTTCTGAGGTCTCGGGTTCGATCCCCGGGTCGGGCAAAGTGATATTGGATTTTTAAGCTCGGCGAAATGTGGGTGTTCTAGTTCGCTAGTACGCCTCTGCCTACCTCTTCGGGGATATAGGCGTGAGCTTATGTTATGTTATGTTATTAAATCTCCAGTAAAGATTTTGACGAGGTGGTGTGAATTTCTTCGTTGTGATACTGTATCAAACCACGTGGAGGAGTTTCGCATGAAAATGTGCTCGTTTGCCAAAAACGCTGGCTGGAATATAGAGCTTAGAGTACGGAGCTCTTAGTTTAAAAGTCATATTTAGCTAATTACGTTGCGGGCTGCGGTCGTCCGGACGGCGGTTTGGCGTACAGTGGCCGGGAATTTTACTCGAAACGTATCTGAATATATTATAGTCGCCGTGTTCTATTAAAAGTAAAATTTAAAACCTGTGTGGAACATACCTTCTAGTACTTACAGTTGGCCGCTCAGTTGAATTGGTCTATAAACAGTAAGAACTGCAAATTGAATTCGTGCGTATTCTTTACTCGGATGCCTTCGTACGTGCATGTATGGAATTGATTGCTATATTCATAGGAGTTCCGATGGCCTATTTTCTATTGTTTGTATAAGAATAAATAGTTTTCATATTAGCCCTTTATTGATAATGATCTCTTTTACCGATAACAGCTAATAGCGATGTTGGTAAAATCTATCTTTCCGCTCTCTCATTCCACTTCAATGAGAAGTCAGGCAACAAAGTTTTCAGGTTTCAAAAATGATTCGACTTTCGTTTTTACGATCGGATGCCTAACTTAAACCCTATCAGAAAGGGAGGGGCGGGATAGTTCTGTAAAACAATCTTGAAACTAATAATTTTAATATAAATATAATGAAATAAAACTATTCTTACGGATTCTATCACGATTAGGTTTTAATTATTATTTTTTAATTATTAAATATAATGTTCAGTAACACAACATATTATTTATTATTAGAGATAAGCAATCTATGGTAGATTTATTAAAACTGTTTGACACTTGGAAAATTATAGCTTTGCCTTAGCAATCAATTTGCGATAATTATACATTTTACTTTGTTATTTAGGTGACTTTCTATTTATTGCTATGATTTTTCATTGGTAGTATAATATTTGATATTGCATTCAGTGTTTCTAAATTCGAAATTGTTTTTATAAAATACTATAAAAAAAATATAAAAATCTTTATTGATCACGTAGGCATGTAAAAAAGCACTTATGACAAGTCAACACAAGTAAATTTTTAAATTAATATATATTTTAAATTTTATAGTAGTAAAACTATATTGGATTTTGAATAATTTATTATCAAGTCCCGCCAATATAGCCAAATTGGCGATAATATAAAAAAAGGATTAATTAAAGTAGCATCAACACAAAGAGTCGCTATCCCTCTCTTTCTTTCTTATTGCAGTACGACTCCATTATCGCGAGATGTCTATCAACTCTGTATATTTTTTTTCTATTTTATCGCCCTGCAAAGGCTTGAACATATTCTGCCTATCCTTATGGAATACCTGATACTATGTATGCTGTATGTATTCTTCATGATTGTTAAACCCATATAGAAATATTATAACAAATATTCAACCTGTCAAGAAATTCTACAAAAATAGACAATATCTTCGATATTTACGTCGATATAGTACAAGATTATCTTCGATGTTCATACATAAATGCATGGATTTAAAGGCGAAACACAAATACCACTTCTGAATTCTTACATTTATATTAATAATGCCTTTATCGTAAAGTCTTATGATTATTACCACCGCGTTAACAGCACATAATGTTATACTGATAAGTTGAAATGCTACTGTATGTGTATTTTTCGTAATTTCGTGTGAATTGTACGACTTAAACTACGACGTTACTACGACGTCTTAAAATACTTTTGTTAATTGTAATGAGTCGATTTCGCCTACTTAGTCTAGGGGCAGTGTATATGGGCTGTGGACCGGGAGGTCCTGGGTTCGATTCCCAGATCGGGCGTGATATTTTTCTAACAGTATTTTGCCGGGACTGGAACCCCCAGATGGGGGTTGACGTCAGGCAGGCAGCCGATCGTTAAAACTAAGCCAAATCCTTTCAGCAACATGCTTGGAAAAGTGTGTTGCGCCGACCCCACACTAAGGTGGGATAAGGGCAGGTGGAAGAAGTGATTTGTTTCTTGATTCAACTATCGCCATCTAACGGCAAACAGAGACAACGACTTGGACTTCGATAAATCTAACAACGATCTGCAACTTTATGCCGGATTTCTGTGAGACAGTGGTAGCTAACCGGGCAAGTCTACTTGTGTTGTAGGCATAAATATCTACAGCGTGACTCCAACATTCAAAAACACTAAATCATTAACTCAACCATAATTTTCGGACGTTGCTCGCTAGCGACTTCGTAAAATATTTGTATGACAAACACCCCAACGCCTCTATAGCAGTTGCGTAGGAAAGTATTGTTTTTCATGCAATATTTTATTAGTGAAAACACAGTAGCCATACATATGCAAGGATAAATAGATAACACTGCGATATCAGAAACGGGATAACTGGTACGGAAATATAAGTCTCACTTGTCCAGCGGGACAGGTGAATTGGTCTCAGTTGTCCCGTCGCTGGACAAGTCAACTGGAAAGGTGGGATGGGCTAATTATTTTACGTAGTCGCTAGCAAAGAAACACGCAAATAACTTATGGTTGACAGCTTTTTTTTATAGCAGAGACTAGCAGAGACGACCAGATGGATCACCTGATGGTAGGTGATCTTGACTGCCCATAGACACCCAAGACACAAAAAGAATCATGGTTCATCGTCAATCAAGAAATCGTGGTCAATAGGGTTTTTGAAAGGGAGGGGGGTAATTGGACCACCGGAAATTTCACTCACCGAACGAAACGTGACAGTGAGCTGCCGCTATACGTCGGTTTTCTTTGAGATAGTGGTATCAATCCGGTCGAGCCAGTCCATTCGTGCTGTAGACGTAACTGTCTACAACCTCTCTTCTCTCTCTTTTACCACAAAAAAGGGGAACCGCATTAATGCCTCGCTCTTCTTTGAAAAATACATAAAGATTAAAAAAGAACAAACTGCATAGCAAATATTTAACATGTTATCAAATTCATTTGTAGCAGTAGATGTGCAAACAACGTACGTCCAGCGAGAAGTCCACTTGACCTGTATCCAATAATTTCACAGTTGTAACAACGTGCAATACACGGCTAAGTTATGTAACCATTTCGCTCCTCTAGTGTGCAGTTTTGTTCAAAAAGTTCGACGCTAAATAACTTCGGAATTATGAGCGTGATTACTTTCTTTCCGCATGTTTTCTGAGTTTTGTATACTTTTCCAATAAATAAATTGTTTGTTATTGGTGTTTGTTTTGTTAATTGATACATACGTGAACTGGGTTAAAATAAAATGAATCTAAATCTTGGTGGGCTCTTCCTAAGGTCATAAGTTCTATTTCCTGGTTGAGTGATAATTATGTCTTGTTTTATTTAATTAAATAATTTAGTTTAAAATCAAATTGGGGCTTGGAATTCATCTTCAGTCATAAGATGTATTGTAAATTGTCACGTTGATCGTAAGACTAATAACTCTCAACTCTACCTAATTCTTTATAAAGATAGGTGTGATTATATTATGTTCTTCTATCACCTGACCTTATCTCATCTCAATGTTGAATAAGCACAATACATTTTAAAGCAGAAAAGCTTCGGCTTCGTTTTTACTGACCGGCTCCTGCTTGACCCCCCTCAAACCCCCTGGGTGATCAGGTCTAGGGAATATTATTTTAGAAAAAAAGGCTTACCTTCTTTAAATTCAGGACTTCTTATTCACGTCCCATATAAATTGCTACTAGACTACGAAGGCGTCAATTATTTTTAATCATCAATAATTATTTAATAAACTTTCTTAAAAAAAATCATGTCAGGCGTAGACGCCGTTGTTATATGAAATAACTAAGCAACCACACTTACACTGTAATATTACCTACTCTATTTGTTAATATTTAATATAATCACATTAAACTGTACATATGTACCAGAAACAAGACTTACTGCGGCGTAGTTACAAGTGTCTACGGAAACTGAGAGCTGTTATTACAAGAAAATTTATGAGGGGAATTGCTTCCACTAAGTTCTAAGTTAGCCGTAAACAACAATCCCGAAGTTGTACTTGGGTGTCGACTGTCGGCCTAATGTGACAGGGAAGATAAAAATAAATCCTCTCTGAAAAACTGTATAAAGGAGGGTTACTACGTTATGATTATAATGAACTTTATGATTTTTTGGGAACAATAAAATGACACTCCATGTGATGAGAGGAAAAAACAAACTAGTTTTAAAGATAAGAAGGGCGTAAATGTTTTTAAAAGTATGCGACATAAACGATGCTGTTTAGGTATTGTAATAAAATGTTAACCGTCCTGAGGTCTCGAGTTAGATGCCCGGGTCGGGCACAGTGATATCGATTTTTTCAGTAACAGCCCGGAGTCTGGAATTTGTGCCAGATATGGCGATGGGCTCGCCACCTGTCAAATCTGGGACGGAACTAAGGTCGGTAAAATGTGGGTGTTTTAGTGCGCTTGTGCGCCTCCGCCTACCCCTTCGGGGATGATTGTCGGAATCGCTGCAAAGGCTCAACGTATTGGCTTGTTCAAAAGTTCATGTTCAAAAGTTATATCCTGTATGTTCATGTAATGTTTTATATAATACATTTTATTCAGTATTTATTTATCTATGAAATATAAGGGAATCGCAATTTCCAGTAACTACTTGACATGTTTTCATTTTATACTTATAAATTTGCCGCGTGGCAGAAAAGTTCTAGAGTGGAGACCACGTATCGGCAAGCGCAGTATAGGACGTCCACCTACAAGGTGGACCGACGACCTGATAAAGGTCGCAGGAAGTCGCTGGATGCAGGCTGCTTCCAAAAGGTCGATCTGGAAATCTTTGGGGGAGGCCTATGTTCAGCAGTGGACGTCCTATGACTGATGATGATGAATGATGAATTTGCCGCGTGTTCTAATAATTGTTTCCAAGTTATTGGTAATTTTTGATAAATATTACTTTTGATTACTATTTTCGTATGCCAGCAGGATTCAATATTATATATTCATGTACACGTGTACACATCATATATTCATGTCATATAAAATTATCCTTAAGTGAGTAAAACGGTCTGATGATAGTTTAGGGCTTAAACTAAACAAAACTTTAATCTAAGTGGCTACACGCCATATAGCAAAGTTTTGTTATTTAAGTTAGTGGTAATTGGTATTATAATTGTTGTCAAAAGTCATAAACATATTAGTTTAACACGGGATATTATTGTAGACTAGAACTTGTTCGTGGCTTTGCTTGCATAGTTCTATCGTTTGAGAATATAACTAGCTTATGTTGTAATTCAGGCTGTGTTATATTTGTGCGATAAGGTCCTAATTTTTTTTGCTATTAAGGCGTGATTGCAAATATCCATAGTCATAAAAAAATATTTGCAGCCGACTGTTGTTCTGTCCTGGTCCTGGGTAATAAGCCGCAAAATTGATGCAAAACCATAGTTTGTAGCTGCCGACTGCGTCAAATAATTCTGGCATTTTCGCTGCAAACCGTCCGATAACTGAATGATTCTGCAAGTAAAATGCCGCAAACTAAGTACAATAAATGAATACTCGATCTAAAATACACGCTTAGAGCCAGCCGCAAACTATTCGGTTAATGGGTCCACAGCTTTAATATTCGAGTTATGACCGCTTAAATATTATTAGTATACCCATGTTGATTTTATATGTAGATATAACTATAACCCAAATCTTTCTTTGACATCATATGACCCGCTTATTAATATTCGTCCCACTGCTCTGTCCTCGATTTCAGAAAGGGTTTACATAGTTCACTGCTTTGACGCAATACGTGATGGTAGACCGATTACAAATGTAGACTACCTACTCAATATCCGTCGATACTGTTTGCTGCCACATTGTCATAGCGGCCTACTTAGGTTGAGAAGTCGTGAAGTTCTGGATTCTATATTTGAGTTTTTCGATGGACTTTCACTGGGAATGGTATCAGTGACGTGCATAGAAATTCCGATCAGGGTACACAAAAATCTTACCCTTTTTTACCTTCAACTCTTGCGATCGAAAACATAATCGGAGCATTGCCACTTTGAAAGTCTGTGTCATAATTTTATTCTTTATTTATGGAAATAGCAAATTGTTAGGGTGTTTCGATGTCTATCTGGACTGCACGCCACTGACTGGTATTAGAATTTATGGGTGTAGGTTTTCGGGTCTGAGTTGTGAAACCAAATCTTCCGAGTTTGTTGAGACACTGATATCTCATGCTGATCAGTAAGTAAAGAAGGAGCGTTTTCGTTTCTAATACTTTAAAATCTTTTGGATTAAACCAAAGTGGCTTTTTTCACGGGATTTGTCAATCATCCAGTGTGTAACTAAATAACGCGAAGTCGGCATAACCCTGTCGACTGTTGAAGAAAGCTATGTCTATCGAGGGTTGACGGCAATGCACCTGCTGCCCACGGCACCGACACTGGCAACCGTTAAGTCATTTTACAATGTCTAGATAGAAATGTGTTATTATGTGTTACAATCAGAATGTACAACAGCAAGGCGCATTTATACAATTTCGCGTTGATATAAATATAGAGTAAGTGGAACTAAGTAGAATATTCAAATAGCTATTTGCGGCATTCAGCAATTGAATATGAGCGATTGTCAACGCGGACATGAGGTCGATGGCCCCGCTAGATCATTACTGATATGCGAATGGCGCCTGGTGCGGTTTGAAAACGCCCTTCTGCCCGTTATTAATTGCCCCACGAACAAAAGCAAATGACTCTAGAGGTGATCCTGCGAGGGTTCGCCGACGTTATCCATTCAGCCCGTGTAGACGTCCGCCAAGAGAAATGTTCATTCACGATAGGAGAATTTATGACTTTGATTTACGCGAGACTTTTCACGTGGCGCCCTCGACGGAGTTTCTCCATAAATAGAGAAGGGTCGCGTGACGTTGGGGGCGTTCGTTATTGCATGTTAGAGCGTCGCGCCGTCACTATTCAACCTCCATCGACCGTACTGAATTGATACGTAGCGGAAACACTCATATTTGCATATTGACTTTTTCACTCCAAACGTGTGTGGTGTACCGAATGTGTGACCATTATTGGTGTACGACCCGAGTTGAATGATGACCCAGAATATTTTAAGTATTTCCAATATTTTAGCTCGGCGAAATTCTGCTTTACAAGTTTCATAAAATTTTGTTCCAATTTCGACGCGCGATACCTACATATTTTATGATCCTATAAAGTTATGTAACTTGTAATACAGTTTAATTTTATTCCTTTCAGGTAGGGGATATGCAGTTAATGCATACCAAAGTATGTAAATTGAGAAAAATGAGGCTCGAAAATATGTACAATAGTTGTTGACATGACATTGTTTGGTGGTGCTGCAACGGCGAATGTAGTTTTATCTCACACAATTTCAATTTTTCATCTGCGGCTGTCAGCTCGCCGGCGGCAGATAAGTAACGTCCGCGTCGCGTCCCGGCGTAAAAGTTTGTTCGCCGCCAGTTTGTTCGCTCCACTTCCTTTTATAAACTTTTTGTATGAGCCACCGGCGTGATATCAATAATTCTTACAATTTGTGCCAGTATTCAATCGATAGAGGATCACTGCCACTTTGGATCACAGAATCTTGATAAACAGTCTGGCGGTATGTCTGGACATCATTTTCTTTACTAGTTAGAATTTAGTGACTCATGCGTTTTCGATTAAATATAATGTTAACGGATTATGTTGTTATTAGCAAAGTTCCTTTATATTTTATACAGTGGACCAATGAAGACTATTTTTTCCTATCTAAAATCTGCAATCAGTCCATGGACTATAATCAGATGTGGTGAGGTAGGTGTAAGGACGTTTGGCGATTCAGGGCCATTACCCCAGCACGCTAATTGTGAAGCACATTGGCCCTTTTTCAGTCTCATTAATGACGGTGGTCGCAATAGTACATTAGTTAAAGGTGTTGTTCCAGGCGCTCTGCATACTTTCATATGGATCATTTAGCTTTTTCAGCCATAGTGAGCATATTTAAGTAGTCATGTAGGAATATGTAGGAATATTCGTATCAAGCTCGCTGCGCATTGATGACATTTAGTTACTCTTTCTTACAAATGTTATAGACGCGCATCGAACTTGGTTTGAATTCGATTGTCAAAAATTACCTTAGAATTTATGAATTCAATTTATTTATTTAGTAAATATTTGTTTCCAACCCTCTAAATAGGTTCTACATAAATAGATATTGTGAAAAAGATAAATTCCGTACTAAAAGTTATTGTCGGCTATAATAATAAGATTAAAACGGCTTAGAAGGCTATAAATAAGGTAGCGGCAGAGATTACTTACAAAAGTAGCTTCTCATTTACATAACGAGTCAATCAACTACATCGCAATCTATTCAGAAAGTTTTCACGACTGATATTCAGAGGGCTGACGGCTCCTTAGCTGTGTGTTTAGTGTTATTTTACGGACAGTTAATTAAAGCCCCGTTCTTAGTTTGAGTTGGTCCAACTTTTACACTGATAACAACATTAATGAAAAGTCGTCTGTATTTGGGCGAAGAGTGCCGGTGACAGAGGCGGGCGGCGCAAGGGCGGGCGGGGTTCCATTCGGCAGGCCGTGCCAGTTCGCGTCGCGTCGCCCGCCCGAGGTTACGTCGTCGCCACGGTTCTACGCTCCTTCTACGAGTGCCACGCGATCGTGACCTCTCAAATACTATTCTAAGTTATCTTTATGGACGATAATGGGGACCTCTGCTAGCCCGATTACTGCAAGGCCTGACAATGTGTTTAGTGCGTTATGTGCTTGTGTTTTCTTTCTATGTAATATGTGTTGAAGACGTATTCCGTTTATATGGGTGCACTGGTCTGTCGTCGAGTACTGTCACCTCCTTTTAATGTTCACCGTTTGTGTAAATTAGTTTTACAACTGCTATGATGCTGTTGACGCCAATGATAGTTTATAGTCGAATATAAACGTGTTATAGATCCCTAAATGATGTTACTAAGTTGCTTTCGCATTAATTAAATATTAATCGGTTTAACTTTATTTCTGGGGTAAGATTAGTAGACAATTCATGTGACTTAATTAGTGGCGATAGATGATCTGTCGCCCTTTTCCTTAATAAGAGTTGTATCATTTATTAACAAGTCGTAATATGTATCGTTATATAAGTATTACTGAGGATTAATAGACATATAATTAATTAAATAAGTTCGAGAGGCCGCTCTCCTAAGCATGCGTAATGACCCAGTAAAACATTATAAGTTAATATTATAATAACTATATATACTACTTAAAGTTCACATTAAAGCAATTTGGGCATAAAAATTGGGTTATTTCTGTCAGTCTTTCTAAATACGTAAACATTGATTTAGTATTCTTTTTCTGAAATATTCCGAGCACTTATTGATTTTAGCCAATAAAGTTACACATGGAGAATTCTACTATTACTACTACTTTTTTCTTTCACGGAAAAGAAAACGAAATCACATAAAATTATGTGATTTAGTATTCTTTTTCTCAATAATAAACTTAATCATTCCCCGAAGGAAAGTAACATTCTCCATGTGTAACTTTATTGGCTAAAATCAATGAGTTCTCGAAATGTTTCTTAACAAAGTTCGTCGACGTGATATTAAATTCGTTTTGTATTTTCACTAAACTGTAATACAATACTTTTCGTTTTGTTGTTATATTCGCTAAATCCGAAGCAGAAAAGGTACTCGACTTTTAGGGTTTTACTTACAAAAGTTTATATCTTGGATTCCGTCGCGTCACGAAATAGTGACGTAGGGAACGGTGGGATTTTTGATCAAATCAGTTACTGTAACTGTTTTACGGGAAAAGTTTGGAACCTTTTGAAATGTGATTGGACTTTTGTTCTAAGCACCTGGAGTAGTTTTGGTAAGTGATTTTGGAGGATTTCGATGAGAAATACGATTCGTGAATCAATTGAATTGTTTTGGAGTGAAATCTATAACCATAATACGATTAGCCCTTGCCTGTTGGTTTGAAATTTTGTTCAGCAAATGATGTGGAATTTGTAAGCAGAGTTGTTTTGTTTTATAATATCTATATGTTATTGAGCATTCTGTCGCCGCCTTGGTCTAGTGGCAGTGTATAACTGTCTTGGGCCCATATACTGTGAACCGGGAGGTCCTGGGTTCGATTCCCAGGTCGGGTGTGGTGTTTTCTAACATTATTTCTTCGGGACTGGATCCCCCAGATGGGGGTTAACATCAGGCAGGCAGCCGGTGGTAAAAACTGAGCCAAATCCTTAATGCAAAATGCTTGCAAAAGTGTGTTGTGCCGTCCCCACATTAAAGTGGGATAACGGCAGGTAGAAAGAGCGAAAAGTAGTTGAGCATTCTTTCCTACGTGTATTACTACAGTCTATGAAATGTAATTTTTTTAAAGGTTATCCTTCATATTTAATACGTAGCTGTCATAGGGCTTGAAATAGCCTCATGATGAATAAGAAATGGGAAGTCAATCAAGAACGGTTTAAAACGTGCCCCTCATTCTTTCTTATTAAGAAAATTATTTACAAGCGTAAAATATTACCCTCCTTCCGCGGCAGTTGGGTAAAAACTGTGGATAAATTTACGAAAGAAAACGAATTTATAGAATACAAAGACTTCTATGTATACTACAAGACAAGCTGTTTAGAAGAAAATTTGTGTCACATTACGGCGAGTGGTTGACGTTTAACGGCTATGGAAAAGAGCAATCTCTATGGTGAGTTGTGGTCAATTGACGGAAACTTAGTGCGCAAATTCTATGTACTGATCAGCCTGTCTAATACATCCTGTCTAATATGTCTTTGATAGAATACAGAATATTTGATAGTTGTAAGATTTTCTGTTTAATCGGAAATAAACCTTGTTCATAGGATAAAGTACGTTTCTACTATTCTACTTCTTCTACCTGCTTTTATCCCATTCAGGTCGGCGCAACATACTTTTCCAAACATGTTATCCAAAGGATTCGGCGTATATTTTGCGCCCTGCTGCTTGTCGTCAACCGTCTCTATGAAATTTAGTCAAGGGAAACTGTTGAAATAAAACTATTTTTGACGGAATTCCAAAAAAGGAGGGGGTCCTTAATTCGTCTGTATTTTTTTATGTATGTTACGCGATATCTCCGCCAAATGTGGACCGATTTTCAAAATTATTTTCGTGTTCGATAGAGCTTGTTTCAAGGGTGGTCCCGAATTTTTTTGGTTACGATCGGATTTGAAGTCGGCCAGTTAAATTTTTAAACTTGTTACGGATTCTATCACGATTTGGTTTTAATTTTTATGCCCGACGTTTCGAAAGCTTAGTCTAGATACTATGGACAACTGACACCTTAGTCCGACCCATGACCACGAAGGCTGTAGTTTTCGAAACGTCGGGCATAAAAATTACAACCAAATCGTGATAGAATCCGTAAAAATAGTTTTATTTCAATGAATAACATTCGCGTAAACCTAAGAAATCATCACGGAAAGTGTGTTAGAAAAAAATATTTATCTAATCTGGGATTTGAACCTAGGATATCCCGGCTTAAAGCTCGTGTAACCATTAGATCAAGAAGGCCTACCAACATAACTCCAAAATGAATTATGAACCCGTATAAAGTATCCATACAATTTATACGTATATTTTACCACTTACAATAATTATTAAAAGCATGACGACGGTTCATTATCTTAATGACGTACTTTATGCCATTCTCCTTGATGTTGAGCCATATCATGTTATAGTACAGCCGACAGACATGACAAATTGGTTGACATATTGACCGTATTATTATGTTATTTGTACTTTATTATCTAAAGTAATTATGTACATTAAAATGGCATAGATGGGGATTTGCAGATGAACCGAAATTATTATGAGATAATAAAAAGTTTAAAAATTTAACGGACCTACTTCAAATCCGATGTGATCAAATTTATATGGAACCGTCCTTGAAATAAGCTCTATCGAACTTGAAACGAATAGAATTTTGAAAATCGGTCAACATTTGGCGGAGATGTCGCGTAACATACATTAAAAAATACAGACGAATTGAGGACCTCCTCCTTTTTGGAAGCCGGTCGCTGATTACCCCAATAATTTGATAATGTAATTCGTATAAAAATTATTAGAAGGTTGTTTATTTAATAGAATTTGGAAAACACGTATCTTGGTGAAATTTTAAAACTTTAACAGAACACCTATCAGATAGATTGATATATTACAGTTATAGGGGTTTTCTTTAATTTTTATCATTACGAATTTAGTTAATTTTAATATATTATATATTAATAATACACTTAGGGTGACTTGCACCACTATTACTAACCTACAGTTAGTCCTAACCTCAAGTTAAACAGAAAAAGAAATATATGAAGGACATGTAATTCATTACATGTAATTAATGAAATGTCATTATATATTATCTATAATTACATGTAGTACATTACATGTAATGAGTTACATGTCCTTCATATATTTATTTTTCAATTTAACTTGAGTTTAGGACTAACTGTAGCGTAATAGTGGTGCTAGTCGCCTTTAAATAATATTGACTGAGTGACTGGCGAATCCTGAGATATAACGCCAGGAAGAAAGAAAGCACAACAACTTAGTCTGCGTCACATATGCATAACAACGCACGCAACGGAAGCTCTCAAAATATTATGCACGTATTATACATATAAACCTTCCTCTTGAGGCACTCTATCTATGAAAAAAAAAACGCATCAAAATCTGTTGCGTAGTTTTAAAGATCTAAGCATACATAGGGCTGTCCCTATTCTGCTGTCTGTCTGTACAGACAGCGGGAAGCGACTTTGTTTTATACTATGTAGTGATAATGAAAATTCCTCGAGTATAGTATATAATGGTTATAGAGGTAGTATGTAAAATAGGTTCACAACTTACAGCTATGCGGCGGAGGTTTGCATCTTCAATACCTTATGAAAAGGCAATTTTCCAAGGATACGTGTGGTATACAACATTTTTGTACATATTTAAACATGCGGTTGGGCGAAATATAAGCAGGAAAGGCATGTAACTTTGCTGTTTATATCGTTGATCGTTATTACTGGTACGTACTTCCTTCTAAAGAAGATCTAAAAGTCATTTAGAAGTATGGTTTATCGCACCATATCGCATTGAAATGGAACATATTGGTTCTAGTATTTTATATTCAAACGACGGCGCTTTTAAAACGCGGCGTTTTTTTAAATGGTGGTATGTAGCATATACCTTATTAGAAACGGGCAAGATTGATTTTCAAACCCGCATATGAAAAGAAGTATTGAGAACTGAGACGCTTTTTTAACGAGTCGAGCATTGAAAAAGCTCTCGTGCGAATGGGTGATATTTTCAGCCGTCGAAATATTAACCTCTATCTCCTCAATACTTCTTCCATTCGTTCCAGAGGTTCGAATTCTCTTTCCACTATCTATTCCACACATTGTTATTTTCGTTATTCGTGGGCTAGTATCCACTTAATCTCCGTACCAGGTGTGGTATTGGTTCCTCATCATTTTTCTGACTGAAAACTGTTACTTTGTGAAGCCAAGTATAAATATACTTTTATTTTTAACTCGTACTATATTTTTTTTTCAATATCATTCCGAAGTTTGTGACCGATATGGCGATAGGCTTGTTCCTTTCCCTATTTTATTTGGGACGGAACTAAACTCGCCGAAATGGGGGTGTTCTAGTTTACTTGTGCACCTCTGCCCACCCCTTCGGGGATACAGGCGTGAGCTTATGTTATGTGTGTTATATTTCAACGTTTTAAATTTCAATTTTAGTGTATGTTATATGGGAAAATTGATCCACCTAAGTGGGGTTTGAGGTAATCAGATCATGGTAGACTAGGTCGCCTGACCGTGTAACTTATATTTGTCCAATATTACACGGAATTATTGTAGTCGGTCATTAATTGTTGTAGCAACGGATTTTTACTACGACTAAATACATTATATCAACTACTTAATTTAGAATAATTAATAATCAGTCGTGTGAACTCTTGCATTATTACTTTTTTTTTCTTTATTTATGTTTCAATTAGAATTGTTTGCATTAGAAATACCTATTCCATGGTTTGCTCATAATTCTTAAAATAAAAATATTGTTTTTGCGTTTGTTTATTTTTTTCTTAAGACCTTACTAGAAACATGACTACGTTGGGCTAAACCCGTTTAAGAACTATCAATATAACCAATATTTTCAAATCTATCGGTGTTTTCTACTCTATGTTAATGCTATTCTGTAGAATTTTTATAGTAGACAGCACAGCCCGTTGGTCTTAATTTAGTCATATCCACTATCGATATCTATAGGCGCAGATCATGTAGGTGACATATCATCATCATCATCATCATCATCAGCCATAGGACGTCCACTGCTGAACATAGGCCTCCTCCAAAGATTTCCAGATCGACCTGTTGGAAGCGGCCTGCATCCAGCGACTTCCTGCGACCTTTATCAGGTCGTATAGGTGACATATATACACTTGTAAATAGGTACATTTCAGTATAGTCCTGTGGTGAAGTGTGGCCACGGCAAATGTCACTGTGAATATGTTGCTCTCGCGACTAATCACATATGCATTACTCAACTCGCTGGAGACCAGCCATATAACATGGTGACAATGTTGTCACAGAACATTTGAAGGTTGGTTGGTCACACACATAGTCAGACTCAGGAATATGTAACAGTTACAGACAGTATGGACAGACATAAATATATGGTGCTGGACAATTGAAAGTTCCATGGTGTAGGGGTGTGGGACCGCAGTCAATACATTTTGTGAACTATATTCTGTGTTATGTTTTTTAATTAAACGTAAAAAACATAACACAGATTAACATAAGTAAAATATTTATTGTGTATAATTTTAATAAATACATTTTTCATTTTCATCGTAGTTCATAATATTCGGGCCATTGGTTATATACATTTTTAATTTTGCACATGTAGGGAAATAAATTATATTATTATAAATCATAGTATAGAGTAATAAATACATACTACTTTAAGGCTTTCGGGTGGATTGAATGTTTGACACCAGCTTACCTCCTAGTCTAAATATAATCCGCTTAGTAACCGAATTGGGTTGGCTTTGTGAAGCATGGTCTGAAAACCAATCGTGTGTGGTCTGTACGCTGCGGTTCACGGCCATTTTGGTCAATTATAGGACATCTAGTGTATTTCACTTATTAATTTCATTATTTTCATAAAATTTAAAATCTATAGTAAATAAATACAGAACTTGAAGTCGCCGCTTCCAACAGGTCGATCTGGAAATCTTTGGGGGAGGCCTATATCCAGCAGTGGACGTCCTCTAGCTAATGATGATGATGAAATACAGAACTTCTACTCTATCACTACAGATTCAAGAGCTTCGAGAGATTCAAAATTCAAGAGCAATAATCGCATCTATGTTGAGTGTTGCATGCTTTCAACTCCTAACTTCCAACTGTTCGTTTGCTGTATGCATTTAATATCAATCTGTATGTCATCATATCATGCATGTGTAATACGTCAAATGGGAGCATCTATGGGAGTGACAAACTGAGTGACATCTCACAGCGAACGTTCTACGATGACTCGTGCATAAATCATAGACGTAGACGTACCTTACTAGTTGTAATCTCACAGTATGAACGCCCGTTATTAGCACCCATCTTATACTACCTTTACAACGCGCCTCATTATTATCAACTAATTATAATATATCAAAAGTATGGAAATGAATAATTGAATGACATCTTACAGCGAACGTCCTACAACGATACGAGAGGCAAACGTAGACGTACATAGTGTAGAATTTGTAATTTCGCAGCGTTGACGTGCAATATTAGCACTCATCTCTCATTAAATTTACGTCGCGTCGTATCTATTTATTAAGGCTAAAGTAATAAAGTAATCAATTGAGTGACATCTAGTACGTTCCGCGGTGATACGACAGGCATTCCTCAAACACATAGACGTAAGATTGTAACCTAAAAGTTTGAATTTCACGTGTAGACGCACGACATTAGCACCCATCTTATACTAATACTTATATTATGTTTACATTACGCCGTATCTATAATTAAATGAAAAGTATGGATTTGACTAATTTAGTGACGTCTCATTAGGACCGAGAGGCACCCAATGATGTAGGCGTAGGTTATAAATTGTAAGGTCATAATATAGACAACGATATTAGCATCCATCTTAGACCTCACCTCACAATATGTGAAATGTTCAAGTAAAACTTCAAGGAAATAAGCATATTATTGTTACAAAGAGTATATTAATGGATAGATATCTAACGCATGAAATGTACATGTATTATCATTACCGCTGACAGGTAGCATAAGGGATTATGCGATATTCAAAAAATCCTTGAGGAGTAATTTCTTATCCTTTTAGTGGAAAAAGAAATATCGTATGTTCCTCGACGTAGAGCAAGTTAGTATAAAGAGAAACAACGTGTAGTAACATTTAAAATTTCATTCATTGACCGACAGACCATTACAGACCAAACTAGGTTTTCTAGACGAAAGTAATTAATCCGAAGCGAGTTACGATCAAAGTTTGGTCTAGAACAAACGTAGCGTAAGTCTGATTACTACGACTACATTTTTTTTTTTTTTTTTTTTATAGCAGAGATTGGCAAACGAGCAGATGGGTCAACTGATGGTAAGTGATCTCCACCGCCCATAGACACCCAAGACAAAAAAATCATGGGTGCGTTGCCGACCTAAAAGGAGGGAATGGAAGGGGAGGGAAGGGGATTGGGAAAGGGAGTGGGGAAATGGGCCACCGGAAATCTCACTCACCGAACGAAACGCGACAGCAAGCTGCCACTTTACGTCGGTTTTCTGTGAGACAGTGGTATATAACCGGTCGAGCCGGCCCATTCGTGCTATAGACGTTACTGTCTACAGCGTGGCTCTACCACCTCAAAATTACAAAGTCAATGTGTTTCGTGCTTTGTAGCGCTGCTATCAACTGTGGTTTATGCATTCGAGACCTTTAATTAACAGTGGGCTAACCATGAGCTTTTTGACATTACTCGCAAGCAACTTTGTAAAATATTTGTATGACAAACACCCGAACGCCGCTAGCGGTTACGCGGGGAACTAACGTTTTCCATACAAATTTACGTCCTTGCTCGCGTAAATACGTGCAACAAACTCATGGTTGGCCTACTGGTTTTGTATCAAGATTTTATTGAGATGCTTTGTCTTAAGGTATAAAATATGGCGCACATGACAAAGACAAGCTAATTTGAAGGCGTAATATATGGATGTAATAAGTACAGAATACAGGTGATCGAGATATGTTGTGTTTGCCTACTCGTTGAAAAGTGTTACTACCTGTATAAGGAAACACGATGGACTTGTCTCTGTGGTCTTACGCCCGGTTCCAATAAACAATCTCAGTTCGAATATGCAGATAGATTACAAAAATTTGCCAATATTAACACAGTTTGAACATGACTCCGTCAAAGGACTTGATTTGATTGGTTCATAATCGCGAACTATCTGCACTATAAACTGAGATCGTTTATTGAAACCGGCCGTTAAACTGGGTCTGAAGCCTGAACATAGGTTTTGGGTAGACGGAGTAAGAAACATCAAATATTAATGAGTATCTATTTTCAGATCACAATATTTATAATCATAAAGTTATCTTAAAAACAGACTTCAAAACCCTAATCACGACATCTATGCTGTTGTTTTTAAGGAGTTTACTCCGTACTTGTTCATCAAATCTTGATCCAACGGGACCACCCTTAGAATAAGTCCCGTTCGGTCCTATACGGCAAAAGTGCAGTAGATATCGAGTAAAAAATATTAAAAAAACATTAATTGAGAACCTGCTTCTTTTAAAGTCGGTTGAAACACGAAACAAAAAATATAGCAGAAAAAACACAAATTCATCTAATATTAAATAAAACCCAGTATAGGGAGGGTTTACTGCACCTTGTTAGTTTTAGTTAACGTCCCCGTTTACTATATAAACATTATGACACTGCAAAGGGAGCGGATAAAAGTGTACGAGGACATTTTGTGCGCACGTAGTTTATGTTCCTATTACACTTGAGCCATATTTTATGGTCCTCCGATGAGTGCCTTGGGACATTTTTTATGAATAGACCATGATTAAAGGCATTGGCGAGTTACAATGAAGATTACATGGCTCGTACGTTTTTTATGAATAAGATTTATGCGTGCTCATTGTCATAAAAGCGTGTAAGCAGGCTAACATTGGTTTTGTTTATTTTATTGTATATATGATTTATTATTCAATGCGGGTTTCGGATTTAGCGTTATGTGACGATTGTTTATTAGATCTAGGAAGAAAGTTGTTAGATTTTTCAAGGAAAAAACTCTTTGCCTTTCTAAGGCCATAAAAAGAAACTATTCACGAATAACGTAAAATATTTCAGCAATCCAGCGCAGAAATGTTTGCAATATTGTTTTTATAGTTCACGAGTAGTGTTGAGGTGGTTCACCTCCTTCAAGCTAGAAGTGGGTTACACTGAAATTCCATTATTTCTAAAATCTTTACATAGTTTACGTTAGGGTTGCTAATAGTATCGATAAAAGTATCGATTTTGGCGTTACATTTTACTTCATATTTTGTTATTGTAGTGAGTGTAGGGCGGCTTGGCTTCTGGAGGCCGAGACACTTACATATGTAATATACCTATATATGTGCGGCCTCCAACGGGTTAACAAAATTCAAAATTCTAATGGGTAGGTATATTTTTCTAGTACAATATTTTTTATGTAAACGGTATACTATTTCCATATTATTATGTTATTACAAGGTAGTAAGTATTTTATCGATACATTTCTGCTCAATAGTTATTTTGAGTAACAACGGATTTACATAATATATTTTTTAGGGTACCTTCACACTTGTTGTACTATTGATCTAACGCCATTAACACAAAGCATCGAGCGGAATGAAGAGTATGTATGTTTAATAGACATCATTTGTAAAGTTTATCGTTGTCCTCACTTCAAGAGCTACATTAGTTACGTAAGAAAACAGGCCGATAACTACACAACATCTATTCTACGAATTAGACTTTATCCTACAACTTTATAGACTATAATAAATACTAAACTTTGCGTATTAAACTATGTTTAACAACTACCATCAGCCTTAGTATATTCTTAATAAAGTATACTGTTTTGAAACATGTCACAATAGTAATTAGTGTTACGAGATTTAATCACATTTCTTATTGCTGAAATGTTGAAATAGGCCAACACGCCACGAGCCACGCGTTAATACTCTCCAACTTTAATGTAATGACTTTTGTTTTTAATTTAATTAATTGGAACGGATTATCCTAGTTATCACAGGGATTCACACAATGTTATTGATTTTGTTCAAAGGTCATTACTTTATTAATGCGATGAACTTTTGTGTCTGCGTAGTAATAATTGAATTAAGAGCATTCTTCGATACATACTTGTTTCCCATTCTTAACTTTGACTTTCCTAACTCAATAAAGTAACGCTCACGTGTCAAAATCAGTGGAATCAACAAGACTAATTCTCGTTCACTTATTTACTTACGTCGAGCTACTTCTTTGTCGGATTCGGTAGCGAATGTTCAGAAGGAACTTGTAATTCGAAAGACAAATACCACTGACGAACAAGAGAAGTAATTAAGATACGCAGATGTGTATTCTACTCTATAACTTTCTGACTTTGAATGTAACGTATAACAAAATCAGCAAAGTTTGTCTACTAACTTACCCTAAAATTGGCAAGCTCGTTTTGCTTCCATTCATTTTATTTATACTAAGTGTATTATAAAATTCATAGTACGCTTAGAATTTGGCGTTGATGGCATCATTGTAGAGTCTAAATGTTTGTGCAATTCATTTACAGCGTCGTTAATGATGTTTTCTATAGTGAAACATAAGCTCAAATGAGGCGATTAAGCGTTAAAGATGAACAGGCCGGCCTACGATTACACCGTGCCTGCATCCACCACGTATTATGCGAGTAATAATCGGCCACCACAATACGAGCGCGGCTACGGGCAGCTCACCGCCGACCCACTCTATAGTCCATCCTCGCACCCTCTATCTAACTATGCAGATGTGTATGAGGGTAACAATGACACCACACTTAGAGCTGAAGAAAGACACTGGTACATAGAAAACCATAAGAACTTACAGCCCACTTATGACGTTAATCATGACGCTGTTCATCAAGATGCCAAAATTAAAAAAGAAGAGGAAAAGAAAAGCGAAGTACCAGTCAGACGAGATGTTGCGCAAACAAGGCAGAGAAGGAAAGAAGATCGTTGCTCTTGTGAATGCTGGCCTACTACAGACAATAACGTTGTACAAGATAATGTTGGAACTGAAACTGCGAGGTCTTTGTCGAGGGTAGACATGGTTGCATCATATGGGGTGTACAGTAATAACCATGACGATGAAAACTCTGGCTTTGCTCGGCTCTCGGAGAAGAGTACGATGTACGGACAAGGAAGCGAGGCTCCCGTGCAAGGTGTTATAGTGAATCAGCAAGGGAACAGTGCTGTGGTGCGGGCTGAATCTCCTGTAGAACGTTCCTGTGGCAAGTGTTGTTGGTCATCGACACCTCCGGCCGCCAACTCTGAAGATTATTGTTGGTTACACTATTGCCGACCAGCACTGATTGTTCTACTACTATTATTTTTTCTGGTGTTGCTGGGAGTCTCAACAGGGTTTTTACTGACGAATAACTGTAAGTACCACCATTCGTACTATTTGTTTAGTTTTAGGTAACAAATGTTGCAGATTAAATCCGTACATCGTTTAAATTTTTAAATGGACAGTACGAACGCGTTGGTAGGTGGATCGAGAACTGCAGATGGGTCTGCCGTTAAAGCAATTCATTCGATCAAGTTGATCATTGCTATCCATTGATAAAGCCGGGTGACACTACTGTAGCGCCATTCTCTTCACATGAAACTTTTATATCTAATTCCATGAAACCGTTCGGATGTATTATGTTCCCCTACATTTTGAAGTACATTTAAAATTCATATTTATTAATTTTTGCCAAGTTCCTAGCCTTCTATGATATAATTAATTTTTCAATTACTATTTAATACTTATCAAATGTTATGCGATTCACTACTACTACCATTAGAGCAATAATAGACCCTACATATCGTCTATATCCTACATTTAGCAAATGGAGTACTCGAAATCCATGGTATAATAGTATAATACTGAGGAAAATCTATAAAAAAAAATACGAGTTGATTAATTTGCTTGCTTGCAAATAACATTTCATTAAAATCATGATAATTTATTATTACACTTTTATGAACCACTGTAAGAATCATTAGTGATAAAATGATTATAATATTAACCCTGTAATAATACTGTCCCACTGCTGGGCACTGGCCTCCACTGCTAATAAAAGTGGTGAGGCCTTAGCCTATCATGCTGGCTGGGGCTAATGCGGATTCATACTATACCTCTACAAAGTAATAACATTAGAAGTATCGTGTAATTTATTTACGGATTCATCTTGATAGGTTTTGCGTTTCTTATTGCCAAATTAGATCAGCTGGGCAGACTGGCTTCCTCGAGGCGATTTAGTTTTAGATTATTAGATTATTTAGATTTAGACCCTCCTTGGTTTAGTGGCAGCGTTTATGGGCTGTGAACCGGGAGTTCCTGGGTTCGATATTCAGGTTGGGGGCTCTCTAGGAAACCACGCAGCAGACGAGCTGGCTAAAAGAGGTTCGGATCAGCCGGTGATCGGTCCTGGTCCAATAATACCGCTACCATTTAACCAGTTAAGGTCATGGCTTCGTCAGAGAACATTAAAACTACATGCTGATCAATGGGCAAATATCAGTACATGCAGACAATCCCGGGAAACGGTGCCACACCCGGATAAACGCATAACTAAACGCCTGTTGTCTTTAGACAGGCCGTCCCTACGTATAGTCGTAGGGATGATTACTGGACATTGCCTACTTAACAAACATCTATATGTCTTAGGTATGACTGACAGCCCCCTATGTAGGGGATGCCTGTTAGCCGATGAAACAGCTTCCCACGTCATCCTGGAATGCGAAGGTGTAGCTACACAACGGGCTGAAATCCTCAATACACCGAGGTCGCTCCGAGAAGCCTGTGGAGACAACAGGAGGATCCTGCGCTTCTGGTCGGAGCTAGGCTGGCTAGATCTCTAGCTGGCATTAAAGACACGCACAATGGTTCGATTCTTTAACGAACTAAGTGCGGAAAAAGGAGCCCACAACCAATACCAATACCAAATACTCAGGTTGGGGCATGTTTCTGGCACGAGTTACCTGGGATCGGATTCCCTAGAAGGAGTATGACTTCAGGCAAGCAGCTGCTTGCCTAGACGAATCCTTTCTGCAACATCCTTGAAAAAGTATGTTGCGCCGACCACACATTAATGCGAGATAAGAGAAGGTAAAAATAAATAAATGGTATTATTTATTTAGCTAGAATAACAAATACATATTCACACCACTCACAGTATTTTATTATGGACGAGAAAAAAGTGTGTGCAATTGACTCTTTAAATTTTAAAGTTGATTTCATTCTACTAAATGGAGAACCGTAGGTGCATGGGTGGCAGGTTCCGTGGCGCTCGTTTTTCTCTCTGGCAGAACATTAATTTTAGTGGCACTCTGGCACCACACAGAGTCGGATTTTCAAATTGCGGTAAAACCGCTGGAATTAAGGAAGCATTTCGAATATTCACAAAGCGAAGTGAGAAATGTAAAAATCTAATCTGTGTTAAGTTTGATTGTTGGCGCTAGTTATGTTTTCATATTACTTATTTTGAAGTGCTAATGCGGTTTTAGTTTAAATCTTTTAGTTTTCGCAACATATTATGGTGGAATTTATAAGTACATTGATTTTTTTTCATCATTTGACTGCCTCGGTGGTATAGTTGTATTGCGTGTGCTGTACGACCACCGTCGTGAGGTCTCTGGTTCGATTCCTGGGTCGGGTAAAGTGATATTAAGGTTTTCTACTCAATATCAACTCGGAGTCTGTAGTCTATGGTTCTATAGCCTATGCTTGTCCCCTATCACATCTGGGACGGGAATAAGCTCGGTGAAATTAGTATACTAGTTTTCTAGTTCGCCTCCTATCGTATCGGCGATACAGGCGTGAACTTATATCATGTATAAAATAGCAAAGTCGACAGGAGATTAATTCCCGGGGAATTCATGTTAGAAAAACCGTGTTCCCCGACTTGTGATAGCAACCCATAACCTTCTGATTTAGGTAAGTCAATGAAGCGACCAAGATTCGATTCCTAGGATGGTTAAAGTGATATTGTGTATAACTGTTCAATTAACCCCAAGTCTAGTAGTATAGGTGCAAACTTATACTTATTTCCAATCCAAGATACTATAAAGGGCGACCTCTATCACATCATGGTATCGAAATAAGTTTGTGTAAATTGGTTTTACCTACTAGTTGCGCCCTTACATGCGCCCTTACCTACCTCTTTAATGATAGCAGGCGTGAATGTAGGAAAATATTTCATTACCAAAATATTACATAACATAATTTACCTGAATATTTCAGGCTGAAATGTAGCGCACGTGTCCCAAAGTAACTTTGAAACTCATCGATTAACTTTTAATTAATTAAACGAGGAATTTTGCTTGTTAATATTTTCTGGGTGTCAGTTTATTCTAGAATAAAATTGTTTCGGAATTTTGACACGAGTAATTCAGGTTACCTAATATTTTCAGACTGTACGAATTTTTACGGACCTACTAAAAAAACCCTATAAAAAGTAGCAAGCAAGTACTTGTACTGATGTGTTATTCTGATGTATAATTATATACTTGTAAAGTTACATCAAAATCCATCCAGTAGTTTTTCATGAAAGAGTAACAAACATACACAGACATATTCACAAGCTTTCACGTTTATAATATAGTACAAATGTGCCTTTTTGTACTGTGGCCTTAGCAAAAATATTTTTAACAATCGAAATCGTATAGAGCTGACTGCGTACTGATGACGTTTGGTTAAAATTTCAAACAAATGTCACAAACGCGCATCGATGTCGATTCGAATTCGATTGTCAAATGTTTTCCTGCTAGGGCCGCTGGATTCGTACCGATTCATTATAATCACAAGTTTAAAAACTTAACGGACCGACTTCAAATCCGATCTTAACCCAATATACATGGTACTACCCTTGAAATATGTTCTATCGAACACAAAAAATAATTTTGAAAATCGGTCCACATTTGACGGAGATATCGCGTAACATACACAAAAAAACAGACGAATTGAGGACCTTCTCCTTTTTGGAAGTCGGTCGAAAACCTATGGCCCAAATCTGTTATACTTGATTACGTATAAAAAAACAAAGAATAAAATATTTGAAATAACAATAAATATTGAACATTTTGTACAATTAATTATATTCAATTTAATATTTGTACAGTCTGCTTCATTTCCGAAAGTCAGAATAACGAGTCTCAAAATATTGAGTCCCAAGCAATAACCGATAGCAATATTCGAAGCAGTTTATTTACATACACAGTTCGTGAACACGCTACCTACGTACTGGCACAATCGAAGAGTTATTCCGAACTCTATTGCAATAGATTGTCGAAAACTCGAATCGTTCTTTTTTTAAAGGCAGAATTAATTTCCACTGGCGCCTGTGCGGCTGTGGAGCCAGGGGACTGACTCGCGTTCAACTTTAGCTTCTGAAGCCGAGCGCGAATGGCTAATCGATCGATTAATTTTCACGCCGTTTGAACACAAATTTCTTGCGGAATGTGCTAAGGATTGGATTCCGTGATAGGTACGCGTGCAGGTATGTACGGTTCTTGGTATTTGAGGTGTCTCGATTAGGTTGGAATTTTTGTGATATTAATAGAATGGTTATAATTAGTGTTCTATTTAGGGATTATTTTCGAAGTGTGTCAAATAAAAGTATATATAATTTAATAGATATGTGGGTTGGGTACAATACTAAATACCAAAGCCAACGTTTTGACGTCAGATAGGCTAGTAGTAAAAACTAAGCCAACTACTTTCTACAACATGCTAGAAAAAGTTCAGTGGGATAAGGATAGTTGGAAAAATGAAAGATGTAATGTTAAGATAAGCGTCCACAGTTTCGCATCGTAAGTCTCGGACGCATCGCATCAAACGGATTACTTGTTAAGGCAAGTGTCATCGGCACGCATCGCAAAAGTTGCCCCTCGGAGCATCGGCATCGGCAATGCCGACAGGTAGCTTCCTGCGATCCGTACGATGCGGATCAGAGGACGCACTTGTACTTGTACAACTTTCTGTACAAAGAATATCTATTACGATGCGTTTGATGCTTACGATGCGAAAATTAGTACACTTTAGTTGTGTATCAAAACGTCATGGTTTCAAAACGAATACGCGGAAATGCATTATCGTAAATATCTATATATTGTGTTTCGGCGAACGTGAAATTAAATAGATATCGGCCGCTATAAACACCAATGATTCCGCACGAGCATTTCAATCGTCCGATACGAGATTAAGTCCGAACGCAACAGGAAACTGGAGCGAAATCGATTCATACAACGAATCGAGCAGAGGCGGCTGTTATGGCTCCGCAACAAATTGAAATTGATACCATCGGTGGGCAGCGGCGGGCGGCCGGATATTACGGGTGTCAAGCGCAATCACGCACTTGCCTCCGAGCAACTGCTAGGTGGTCGTGGTGTCTAACACTTTGTTAACTCTACGTAATTGCGGCTTTGAATGTAGTCGACGTTACAGAGGCTATTCCACGTGGAAGTTCCAGTTTAATATTTTTATTGTTTTTTTACTTTATGATGTAGCTGTAAATGTTATTGAGTATGTTTTTAAGGGAGGGACTTTTTTCGAACCTTATTTATATAGGTATCCGCGATTTTAACGAAATTTAAGCTCAAAATCCAATTCGATGTTTTATTAGTATTCATGTAGATGGAGATTGCTTTATTAATTTAATTATATTGCTAACATTACGTGCCAGGATAACAAATGCATGGAGCAAATCGTACTTTCGACCGACTTCCACAAAATATAAATCACAGTTATATTACTAGTCGCTAGATACTATTTACGAGCATACCTACATATGTTATTACCTAAGCTTATAATTACGCGACTAACGCCCGAATGGTCAAACGTTGCTCAACTTTAACGACTTCCTATATTGATTTTCTCCATACAATTTTGACAGATAACGCGGCCTTAAACGACATAAGGCGACCTTAAGTGTATGAACATTTGCCGGTAACTAACGTGATCGTCATTCAACATTAGTCACACAATGTCTACTGCCGAATAAAGGCCCTCATAGAAATCTATATTTCCATCATTATTTCTTCATATAAAATAATTAAAGAATATTGAATTCTGTCTTACGTAATTTGTTTTACAGTATAACGAATGCATTAACATTTTACGGTAATGGCCTACTAATTTAGTTATTTCTTGCAGTGAAAGCCACTATTAAGGTAATAATGGTTGAATGTATTCCGAATTAAAGGCAGTCACGGCAAACTGCAGACGTGTTTAGAAATATTCGTTCCAAGACATAACTTTGGCGTCACGTGCATGTATTGGTGACTCGACACCGGGTATTATAGTGAAAACCTTCGTGATAAGGGGCGGTTAATCATGTTCTTTACCCCTGTATAAATTATAGTTTCTGGTTGGGACATTCTAAAATTCGGTATACGAACCTAACGTCAAAAAATAAATAATAATGATTTTTATTGTGTTTATGATACACTTCGTTGATGGTGGCTACGAAAATTCCAAAATCAAATTATGCTTGATGCAATATGAATCATATCACATTTTAAAACTTTTGAAAACGAAAAGCGTTATGAAATTCATATTCTTGAAAAATATTCAATATAATACATTGAAAATACGTCCGATTCCAAAGTAATGTTTGATGAATAGGTTGCATTGATCATTTAGGACTTTCAACTTTCGCTTTATCTTGAAGTATATTTTACGCAAAAGAAGTATCATTTTTCGAGTTATAGAACATAAAACTGTGCAACTTTATCGCTCCTAACAAAAACATGCAGAAACAGTTTGAAATTCAGAATTCATTGTACAATACGAGCGGCGCCGCCATTTGCATACCGTCCATTTTCTAAACCTTACACGACATGAGCAGCCGAAGTCTGGTTGTTGCACCGATCGGATTCGTTTAACACGTGACTGGACACCCGCCGTAGTTTAATAGCCTCGTATATGTAAAGGACAGACGCGGTGTATGTCCAACCAATTTGCAATAAAACAATATGGCGAGCCCCAGCACGCCCGCAGCCCGCTGGTCGCTACAAGCTCTCGTATTTTATATTTACTGACATTAGTTGCGACACCTTTGTGTCCGCCGAAATGTGATTATGTTTTGCTTGTTAAGTTGGTAAATTGTATTTATTAATCCCATTCAATCTTAATAATCAAATCCAGATTAGTTTCTTTCTGCACTTCTTTGTAAACTTATAAAATTTTTTGCTAGATATTTTGATGGATTTATTTTACCGATGCATATTGTTTATACTTGCATCAAGTTGATTTCAACTTTCGGTTGGCTTTAGTTTTGTAGAGTGTTTGAAATGGACGAAAACGAGTGGAACGTCGTTTCCTTTCGAGAAAGTAGTTGAGTGGTAAAGCACGATTGGGCCGGCTCGACCGATTTGATACCACTATCTCACAGAAAACCGACGTAGTGGTAGTTCGCTGTCGCGTTTCGTTCGGTGAGTGACATTTTCGGTGGCCCAATTCCCCCCCTCTCTCTCTCACAATCCCTTTTCCGTCCTCTTCCATTCTCTCCTTTTAGGTTGGTAACGCACCCATGAGTCTTTTTGTGTCTTGGGTGTCTATGGGCGGTGGAGATAGATAAATAATGAAAATTCATTGTGAAATCACCTCGTGTTAATATTGGCTGACGTTTTGACATTCGCCTTATTTTTCCTAATATCTCGTGAATATAAAAGAATAATCTAACTAATATGCGCCGCGAAGATATCGGTTTAATATAATTTTTCACTGAACATTTCTATTTAAATATTAATGACAATACTTACCAATAAGTATGCAAGATACATAGTACATACTCTGTAGTTTGTACGTTATTTTTAATATGAATTGTTTGAATTTATACGAGTTGAATAATGTTATCTTGGTCGTATCTTTATTTTGAATTACGTTAATTAAGAGAAAGGAAATCTTTTTATGGTCGTTTCCTAAAAAGGCAGCCGCGAATTTTTAACGCTTATTATGTTGCCTGTGATTTGCTTCCAGTTGAAAAAGTTGTTCCGCCTTCTTGAATCGCCACTCTAATGTAACTGAAATCACACTGTTTTCGTCTAGGCGTAGGAAGATATTCTTAAGATGTTTTTATCCGCAAAAAGATAATACACCACATAGTAGAAATTGTTACGTTAAAATAATAGAGAACAAGTAAGAAAAGCAAGTAATTTGTGGATACACGTAGGAGACATTTCGTACTGTCGTAGTTGTATTTTTTATATTCCGAACACTTAGCGTACGAAAAACCAACAATGTTTCTTCTGTACCGTATTGTCATAAGACATCCGAGGACAAGAATGAGTCAAGAGCATTCACTAACGACTTCGTCGCAAATTCGGTTACAGCGGTGTGTTTGCCGAACAAGTCCTTTCGGCATACAAAACGTGAGCTTTTTGTTTTGTCAACATACGTACTATATGTACATATGAGTAGAGATGTTACATTCTACTCGAATTAAGCATTGTCTTTTGAGTTTGTCGATACGTTATACGTCGCTGAAGCAATAATTTCTTAACGAGATTTTAAAAGATTTACACATTCAATGAAAATATATTGAATGTGTTGTAACATAAAAAAAAAAAAGTTATCGATTAGTTAAGACTACGTTGGCAGAACGACTCGTGTTCCTTGGGTAATTAAAAAAAAAAAGAGTTCATTTGACATTATGTTTTGTCAGATTGACAGATGAGTTATTGAGTTATTTAGATGTCGATCGGTATGGTTAATCATGTTAATAATTGCGATTTGTGATTTGGACTTTTGTTTTGCGTCATGGAGTTTTGTCTATTGCCTGGCGCAAAGGTATAAAAAGCTCGGCCTCCCAATCGGGCGTTCCCTTTTTTGAGAGCTTCGATCTGCGAGCATCGATTTCGTTGGTGCCTCAAGGCGGGGGCCGCAGCAGAGACCGATCGACACCGACAGCGCTCTCATGCAGCGCTTCGGTACCAGCGGATAACGAGAAGGTCCTAAGGCTGAGGTCGGCAGCTTGGGACATCCATCTATAGGCATCCTTCGCGTTCCCTCAAGGTATGGACACGTGTATTTTCCTTTGTAGTCACCAATCACATGGTGATTTTGTGTTTCAAAGGTTATAACCTGGAATTTATTGGTTCCAGGGGCCTTCTTGGATATAACTATTCTTGGATATTACTATCCTTTCTGGATGGTCTCCTTGTTCTGGACTGCATTGCCTGGGTGAGGTGCGGTCCAGGGCCAGCTGCGTGGGTGACTGAGCGCGTGGCCGCGTCGTGTTGGTGTCCACGTGTTTGGTGGATCACCCCATTTTATATGAGGTTGTGCTCGGAGTTGGCTGCGAGTTCCACTCCGCAAACCCCTTTAGAAGGTACCTCCGTATTTTATTTCCAGTCTGTCCCGGAGGCTGGTGGCGCCCCTTTTAGCTTTTTTTATTTAAATTTGTATTTGTGGTAACAGTTTACTATCATAACATCAAAATTAAATGTACTCGAGCATTGAACGATAGCAAAACCAGTAGGCTCACGACCCGCTCTGTAATTATTTTATACGACCCGCTCTGTAATTATTTTATACGACCCGCTCTGTAATTATTTTATAAGAATAAAAATAATATAATTGTAATACTGGTGATATTTTAATAATATATAGATTGTATGGGAACATCTCGGTCTTTGGTTTTTAATTTGTTTTAACCTGTACACTTGTTACATTACACTTTTACATGTTACAGTGGCGCCCAACGTGGGGCTTGCTTTCTTTCTTTTTAATACTGGAAGCATTTGCCATGTCATTCCGCTATGGTGAATAGTTCATTGCTCGTTTACTGATGTTTATGATTTTGTAACTATAATAATTTGTTATACCACTTGTTAATGTATTTAAAAGTGAAATGACATCATTCACAATCATTTACACAGGTTGTGAATGATTGTGTATTAACCTTGAATATTGTATGACCTTATTTTGTGCTTTTCTGAATCTAAAAATAATATTGATTTGTATTAATAAAATTAAATTTTAATTGTTATAATGCAAATTTAAATTAATAATTTTCAACTTAGAAATTTTGTACCAGAATTTTTTATAACTACCCTCAACTTAAAAAATAATTTTAAATTTTAATTTAATTATTTTATTTGAGCTTGTATTGTTTATTGTGTAACATAATTCAAATCAATTGTATCAACATGTTGGAGGAACGTCCTATTTGTTTTAATCTTTTACTTAAGGATGAATTGCAGTATGAAGTCATGGTTCGGGATGTTGCCCCGGCCACTGATGTTAAAAGTTTGAGACTTCAAATTAGGCAATTAGCTAAGGAGTTACCTCCATGTTCTATTGATGCATTTGAGGGTGATATTAAGGAGGAATTAAAGATTGTAAATGGGAAACTGGAAGAGCTATCTCGTTCAATTTTTGAACCTAAGCGTTCATTAACTTTAAAATTTTTAAACCGTGCCCAAGCGTTGTCACATCATTTATACCACCGTTTGTCACGTATTGTACCTATAGATTCTGAGGTTGCCACATATAGGGATTGTACCTTAAGGCTTAATAAAATCTTATCGTCACTTGACACTATGGTTGCTGGATTTCAGGCAGGTCCTGCCCAGTCTAAGAGTGCTGAGGCGTGTGCACCAGTTCCTGAGGCTTCCGTGGTGAGACATAAGAGTCAGATGGTGAGTTCTCTGAATTTAAAATATGATGGCAAATCGTGTATTAAAGTTTTTCTGCAACGTCTTGAGGAACTTTGTGATGCTCGTACCATTTCAGTCGCTAACCGTTTCGCTTCTGCGGTTGAGTTATTTGATGGTGAAGCTTTAACGTGGTACAGAGGAATTAAGGATAGTATTTTTTCTTGGGAAGAATTGAAGCAGGCCTTGATTGATGAATTTTTGCCTTACGATTTTGATCGTCGTTTGCTGAAGGAGATTCGCAATCGTACCCAGGGTCGTACAGAGAGAATTTCCACCTACATAAGCGTCATGCAAAATTATTTCGGGCGACTTAGCACTCCACTTCCTGAGGACGAAAAATTCGACATCATTTTTAATGGCATCAGACCCAAGTACTCTGTTCCGTTGGCTCTCCACACTATTGAGGACTTGCCAACACTTAAGAAACTTTGTCGTTGTTTGGAAGCTAGTTGGCAACGTTCCGATTCTTTTGCAGAACCTCCAAAACCCTCATCCTGTTTATTAGCAAAGGACTTATGTTACACAGGGAGTTCGAAACCCCGAGTGGAAGTAGCTAGTTTTGCGAACCCTTGTCCGCGTTGTAGGGTTAACACGCACAGTCTGAGGGATTGCCCCTCCAGAGAAAAAGTTTGCTTCCGCTGTGGCAAGAAGGATTTCACAGTTCGCACTTGTCCAGATTGCTCCGTCGCGGGTTCAGATCCCAAAAAGATTTCTGTAAATCCGAAAAAACATAATGACCGGTACCAACATAAAAAGTCTAATCGTTCTCATTGTAGTATCTCAGAGAATACTAACAATGCAGCAAAGAGTACTACGGATGTTAGTAAGCCTAATGCTTTTGTCTCTCCTAGTATTTCGTCGGTACCGCATCATAAAGGTCATAGAGATGAGCGTCCTCATCTATCGGTAGAGATCCATGATAGGGTATTTAATGGTTTGTTGGATTCTGGTTCATCTATATCTATTTTGGGTTCAGAATTAATTGACTTATTTTTGTCTTTGGGTTGTTCTCTTAACCCTTGTGCTGACTTTACGCACATCACTACTGCTACTAATTCCCAAGCTAAGGTTCTTGGTTGTTTTACTTTACCGGTCAAGGTTCGGAACTTGACTCGTGTTGTTACTTTTTATGCCATACCAGACGTAACTACACCTCTTATTTTGGGAGTTGATTTTTGGAAAGCTTTTGATATAGCTACTCAATTATTTGAGGATTTCTCTGCAGAATCTCCAAAAATTAGTGTAGTTAGCGTCTCGGAAGTGCGTTTGCCTTCAAATTCAGGACAATGTGGACTTACTCCTGATCCACCTCAGATTAAATCAATTGTTGTACCTAATCGTAAAGACTCTGTAAATGTTTCACCAGACGCGCTAACGCGTCCTGTCCCACTTCTAGAAACTGAAAAATATGATTGGTACCACAACATCTTTCAAAAATGTAAGAATCATCCCACCTCTTGTCCGAATTATTCTATTGCTGATGGTAAACTCTTTCGATATTCCAAAAGTAAGTTTCGTTGTTCTAGTCGTTTTGTTTGGAAAGAAGTTATCCCTTCTGACCAACGCCCAGACTTAGTGAGTTCTTGTCATTGTGGTGAACTATCGCATTTGGGTTCTTATAAAACGTACCAACGACTATCTTTACACTACTTTTGGCCTGGCATGTATCGAGATGTGATGGAATTTGTCAAGGGATGTGACCAGTGTTCTGTATACAAGCAGTCGCAGAAACCACCTTCTGGCCTGAGTGAGTCTTTTACAAAGGGTAAATTTGCTTTGGGAAAAGCTCACGTTCGAAGTTCCAGAAATCACAATAAAGGTCGGAGTACTGCCGAACATCAGGTAGATGATATTGTTTGGAAGAAAACTTTCCCCTTGACAGATGCAGATAAATTCTTCATGGCGAAATTAGCACCTCGTTATGAAAAATGTAGGGTTGTTTCTAAACACTCCCCCTTAGTTTTGAGTTGGAGAGTGTTGCAACTGGTAAAAGTATGGGGTCCTGGCATATCCAGCACCTCAAGAAAGTTTAAATTACTTTCTTCTCTTTTTTCTCTGGTCATTGGACGCGCAACCCGATTTTCGTGGATATCTCGCTGCGCCGCCAATGTCTCAGTGCCTTTAGTAAGGAAGTCAGTACCTGACTGTTAGCATTTGCTCGTAGTATTTTTGCAAATGGCTAGCATAGTGTCTTAGGATTGGCTTGGAGAGTAGTAATGCGATACAGTCTCTGCTGCTTTAAAGCAAGTGACTGGCCGCAGTATCGTGTTTTTTTTATTTGCCTTATTATGCTGAACTATTTTTGTTAGCATAGGGAATCCATCGACACATTGTCGTGGGTTCGATTTTGGTGTTTGTTTTGTGTCGAGTGTCACCTTTTATTGGTGTGGTAGTTAACCTACCACTCGATACAATTATTTTTTTTTGTTCTTGTTGATTCTGTAGTTGTTGGACGCGCACCCCGGTTGATACTGTTCGCCTCGATGCGTCGCCAACGACTCAGTAGTAACGAGTTTTGTAATGTTGAGTGTTATATTTTATGTGAGTATGGTAATACACTCACTAACGCTCGGCAGTTTTTTTGTTGTTGTTTTAGATCCGGTATCCTGTAGTAGCTGGACGCATAGCCCGATTGGTACGTATCATCTCGCTATGTCGCCAGCAACTCGGTCCGTTGATTTGTGTTTTTTTTTTTTTGCTTGTTTTAGGTCAGAGTTGTGGTCTTGGGTTGTAGAGAGCTGGAGGACCAGCGTTAAATTTTGCAAGCAAAATTTCCCTAGGGAGGGGGGTACTGTAACATAAAAAAAAAAAAGTTATCGATTAGTTAAGACTACGTTGGCAGAACGACTCGTGTTCCTTGGGTAATTAAAAAAAAAAGAGTTCATTTGACATTATGTTTTGTCAGATTGACAGATGAGTTATTGAGTTATTTAGATGTCGATCGGTATGGTTAATCATGTTAATAATTGCGATTTGTGATTTGGACTTTTGTTTTGCGTCATGGAGTTTTGTCTATTGCCTGGCGCAAAGGTATAAAAAGCTCGGCCTCCCAATCGGGCGTTCCCTTTTTTGAGAGCTTCGATCTGCGAGCATCGATTTCGTTGGTGCCTCAAGGCGGGGGCCGCAGCAGAGACCGATCGACACCGACAGCGCTCTCATGCAGCGCTTCGGTACCAGCGGATAACGAGAAGGTCCTAAGGCTGAGGTCGGCAGCTTGGGACATCCATCTATAGGCATCCTTCGCGTTCCCTCAAGGTATGGACACGTGTATTTTCCTTTGTAGTCACCAATCACATGGTGATTTTGTGTTTCAAAGGTTATAACCTGGAATTTATTGGTTCCAGGGGCCTTCTTGGATATAACTATTCTTGGATATTACTATCCTTTCTGGATGGTCTCCTTGTTCTGGACTGCATTGCCTGGGTGAGGTGCGGTCCAGGGCCAGCTGCGTGGGTGACTGAGCGCGTGGCCGCGTCGTGTTGGTGTCCACGTGTTTGGTGGATCACCCCATTTTATATGAGGTTGTGCTCGGAGTTGGCTGCGAGTTCCACTCCGCAAACCCCTTTAGAAGGTACCTCCGTATTTTATTTCCAGTCTGTCCCGGAGGCTGGTGGCGCCCCTTTTAGCTTTTTTTATTTAAATTTGTATTTGTGGTAACAGTTTACTATCATAACATCAAAATTAAATGTACTCGAGCATTGAACGATAGCAAAACCAGTAGGCTCACGACCCGCTCTGTAATTATTTTATACGACCCGCTCTGTAATTATTTTATACGACCCGCTCTGTAATTATTTTATAAGAATAAAAATAATATAATTGTAATACTGGTGATATTTTAATAATATATAGATTGTATGGGAACATCTCGGTCTTTGGTTTTTAATTTGTTTTAACCTGTACACTTGTTACATTACACTTTTACATGTTACAGTGTAAATCTTTTTTAAAACATTTGATTAGCCCTTCGTGTGAGAATCTTTTTTGCGCTTGTTAAAAAATCGTATCAACATGTCTGTTTATATGAGTGCTTGAAAATCATTCTTGTCCTGTTTCTAATAAGGTATATAACGCCCAAAAAAACCCACGTTTAAAAAGCGCCGGCGTGTAAACAACTATAGTAAAATTCATTTGTTCCATTACAACGCTTTTTTAACGCGCGTTCAAAAAGCGCTCGTGCGAGTGAGACCTTAGTAGTTTCATTAAATTTTAAAATAATATAAAAAATATTTGATGACTCTTTTATGTGAATCAGATTTCGGAATGAGATAATTATTGTTTGAAATATCTAATAGATAAACAAAGACCATTTTGAGTAATGTATGATTCAATTACGTTATGAGACTATTTTATAAAATGGTTGCAAATTAACTTTAGGGACTGGTTTGAATTAATTCATCATTATTTTTCGTAATGCATTTATTATCTCAGCCTATCGCCGTTCACTGCTGAACGTAGGCCGCCCCAAGTGGGCGCCAACCATCCCGGTCCTACGCAGCCCTTATCCATCCGCTGCCCGCCACCTTTATCAAGTCGTCGGTCCATCCTGCAGCAGGACGTCGTAATGCATGAAATTATTTATTTAAATGAGTATTTTCGGAATTAAGTATCGCGAGTATAAACTAAACATGTATCTATGCACCAAATTGACAGCCTCCGTGGCGCAGCGGGCGAGTAGCCGACTGTGAAGCGAGAGGCCGCGAGTTCGATTCCCGCATTGAGCCAAATGTTTGTGTGGCCCACAGATATTTGTTTCAAGTCTGGGTGTTGTGAGACCGAAAGTCTCTCATACCTGATACTCTCTGACACCCACGATACAGGATTATACCTAGAGAGAGGTCAGGACTAGGTGTGTGACTGTTGGGCGTATTTATTATTATTATTTAAATTAATATTTGGATACTTGAGTATGTCTAATTGCTTGTAACGTCACAAGCAACATTTCGTTAGTAGTATAGTACATAAATTAATATATGTTCAGATTACAATGCAGACGTCCAGACTGTCAGGTGTTTTGCATAAAAATGCCGCCCACGTACCGTTCGGTTTACGATATACCTGAACATTTGCATCACAGCGTAACCGGCCCCAATTGTTGTTTAAACATTGACGTAGCTAGTTATGTTTGAGTAAATAGGTGGAAAGTTAATTTGTAACTAAGCAAAAACCTATTGTTCAAAATTCTGTTTATAAAATTTGTCTAAAGGCTTTAGCCTTAGCCAACATACATACCTTTAAAAGGCTACAAAAATAAGAACTTCCCCGAAAAAATTGAAAGTTCTTAATAAAATCCTTTCAAATGATAATGCAAACATTTCTCGGAATACCAAAGTTCAGTCTTCCATGTAATTCATTGAAAAGTATTTTTCTTACGTGTAATTCTCGACTTTATGGAAGTTTGCAAACTCAGGTTCGGTATATTTAAGCAAATACTTTTCATTTGTGGTATTTAACTAGTGTCATAATAACTGGGTATTTAATACCATTACTTTTAATATAAGCTATGATTTAAAAGTAAAAAAAAAACTATATTTTTTAGCTATTTCCTTTCTAGTGTACTTTTATTTTTATCTTTTACACATGTTCGTCGTAATATGCCTAAATTGGCATAAAACCCAGAACCTCACGATTCAAACCGTAAATAAACTGTCACCAAACCACAAAATCATAATGTATAAAACCATAAGCTACGTTCTATTAACCTGAATGGCTAATAGTAACCAAAAAAGGTTATATATGCAAGCTAATTTATTAAACAGATTGTTATAATTACGGCTAGGTCATTTGTATTGCGGTGTGGTAATAGTCCGCGGCGCAATAACATCCATAATTTGAGGTTAGCATTTGTACTACAATGATCATTCATTCATATACTTCTATGGTTTTGTCTGTATAGTCTAATTAGAAGTATTTTTGAATGGCAAACGAGCATGTGAGTCACCTGATGGTAAGTGATCTCCATCGCCCATAGATACCCAAGACACAAATGTATCATGCATGGGTGCGTTGCCAACTGAAAAGGAAGGGAATAGGGATTGGGAAAAGGAGGGTGGAATTGGGCCACCGGAAATCTTACTCACAGAGTGAAACGCAAAAGCGAGCTGCCACTTTACGTCGGTTTTCTGTGAGATAGTGGCATCAAATCGGTTGAGCCTTTTTTGAAGTCATCCGAAAATCGTGGTCGAAGTTCTCTGGTGGTAAATTACTGTCGCTTACGGCGATTTAAGCCTCTCATGGAAATGAAAGGAATGGGAGACGCCTACTTCTACGATAGAAAGGCAGAAGGCCTTTCTAGACTCAACATATTATAATAGGTACTAAAGACATAGGATAGGATAGGAGACAATAGGATAGGTAATTTGAAGATTTAATTTATGTACTTTTTAATTGTTTCAGATCTTCATTATCAACCTCGACCGCCTGCACCTGAAGGTAAAGTACCTATATATGTATTTTTTACATACATCACGCCTGTTTCCCCGAAGGGGTAGCCTGAGGCGAACTAGCTAACTAGATCACCCACATCTTACCTAGATTATTTCCATCCCAGAAGTGATAGGGCCTATCATAATATAGGACACAAATTCCGTACTCCGGGCAGATACTAAGTTGAAAACCCAATATCGCTTTGCCCTACCCGGCAATCGAACCCGGGACCTGAGGACGATAGTCGTGACGCGCATACCGTACCTACATACAATTGCCGTATGCTGTTATATCTTTTTAACCGACTTCAAAAAAGAAGCAGATTAACAATTCGTCGAAATAGTTTTTTTATCGTAGTATATTCAGTTGATTGGAACTCTATTTTGCTGGAATCTAATTTTGTACAAACCAATAAATCACTGCAGTGATTAAATGAGTAAAAGGTTATTGTTTAATATTGCAATTCGCAAAACGCTAACGGTTCAATTAGTCGGTCAATGTGGTTCAAAGCTTTTAAATAAAATTATTCCGTTTATTAAGAACATAAAATCATTGCATCATTTAATAATTATTGTATTGAGTAGGTATGTACCTCTATATTACATGTATATTTGGCAATTATTGTATGTTGACGTAGGAATAAGAACTATAGTTACCTTATTTCTGACAATAGTAAATATATTCGAGCACGATGCGCGTCTATGAAATTTGTATGAAATATTAACCAAATGCTGGACATAGACCTCCCCCAAAGATTTCCAGATCGACCTGTTGGAAGCGGCCTGCATCCAGCGACTTCCTGCGACCTTTATTAGGTCTTCTGTCCTATGGCTGATGATGATCATGATGATTAACCAAATGCAAACAATGCGCAGCGAGCTCAAATACATTTATGATTATCAGAAAATGCCCTGCTCGGGCCGTAGATTAAGAAAGTAGTAATGTTATCGTTGTCCATTGACCTAGCCAAGCTCTCCCCCCCCCCCCCCTCCCTACCTAATCACGTTCAAAAATATATCAAATAATTTCACAGAGACGAGTTGATGTCGTAATTAACAAATACCTTAAGGTCTCTGAAATATATATCATGATTTATCACATAAATATACACATACAAAAATAGAAAACTAAATATCCAACGACCATCAAGGACATTTTTTTGCATTCCACGGCTCCTAGGGGCCGGTATTAAAAATGAATCTACGCGCTACGGCAAGTGCTACGGAAATATATTCAAACAGGCTAGGAAGCGAATGTGTGGTGTGGCGTTTTTACTTTGCAATGTGTGACGTCACTTAATTCATGCTACAGCCTAGTACCTACGAGTTCTTAGGATGATATCTTTAGACAGAGAGATAGCCGGTCGTAAAAACTAAGCCAAATCCTTTCTGAAACATACTTAAGTGTGTTGCGTCGACCCTACATTAAGGTGGGATAAGGGCAGGTTAAAAATACACCGCTAGCGAGACATGTCAAAAAAACATGGTCTAACACAGTTCAATTCTCATTACCGACACAACGACGATAGTTTTCTTGTGAAACACTAGTGCTGCTAAAGAGATTTCCAACAAAAACGTTACAAGTTATAAAAGGATTAATTAGCCTACCTTTATTTTCTGAAAACGGCACATTCTTAATACTTTACATTTGTAGTGTGAATCGATCACAAATGAGTATTTGTTACACTTGGTGTCGGAAAAATTGTCCCAAACGACAAATCCATATCCCCAATAGAATAATAATATTATTAAGTAATATCTAATAATACCGTAAATAACTACCATAACAAGATAATGAAATTCGAAAATGTAGACAATGTCGAGGGTGTTGGGTATTATTTGCTCATCGCTCTGTACGCAAAACCAAGCCAATCAAATACACAAAAGTTAAATCAAAAGATTTATCTTCCATTCGCTTGCTAATTTGCTCAGAGCCACAATAAAAACAAACGAGCAACGGCTTTATTTTTGCAGCTCAAAATGTTCTATGTAAAAGTTTGGCTTTGACGAAAAGACAAACGGAACATTTAAAAGTTGGAGCTGGGGACGGTACTGATTATGGCAACAGCTGTCTAATTCAAAGCAAATAGCTGGTACACGACCCCAGAGTTACTCGTAATGCCTTATCTTTAGTCCACAATCCGCGTGTGTAGTGCGGGTGACATGCCAACTCGGTGTCTCGAGCCAACAAAATTGCTTTGTCTCCGAGACTTAGGAAGGGTGCGTCCCGCATTATGTCGCCGACAGTGATGCCATGTTATTATTTTCGGCTTATTTCGTTGGAATGCGTCGTTTAATGAATTTCTCTTGCCTATAGTGAGTTCTCATCGTGTTTATTGATAAGTTTCGTACTGTGTCTTTTAATAATCATCTGTAGTAGTAATTATAATCATTTGTAGTATTTTTCTTTAGGGACTTTTTTATAGTAATTATGATTAGTTATATTCTTACAAACTGTATAACATTATTGTAGTCGATTCCCTATTTGTGTATTATTCAAATTTTAATGTATTCTAATAAAATAAAATGCTTATAAAAATAAAAACAGTCGCCTCCTTGATCTAGTAGGAACATATCTGAGCTGTGGATCGGGAGGTATTGGGTTCGATTCTCAGGTCAGGCAAAGCGAATTTCCTAATTTAATTTGCCCAGGAGTGCCCTCAGTGAGGGTTGATGTCAGGCAGGCAGCAGGTCGTAAAAACTAAGCCACATCCTTTCTGCAACATGCTTGCAAATGTGTTGCGCCGACCCCACATTAAGGTGGGATAAGGGCAGGTAGGATGAAAGATAATAAAATAAAATGCTACAAACTACAAAAGCAATTTAGCATCTACATCGCTTCGCCTCTGAATACTATGGATATCAATGTTATATCGTTATACGTATTGAAAATAAAATACCGCGCTAGATTTATTCTTATATTTTAACGGTAATACCTCTATCCGACAGCAATATTAGACGCAACCGGCGCTGCGTACCTTGATCGGAGCTTCTTTCTAAAGTTTCAACCCGCATAAATATAAATTTATTTGCGTTCAGCTAATGTAGAATTTAAACAGTCCGTCGGCCTGAAAAAAGCGTCTCGGTGAATTTCCTAATTTTCTTTCATTTAGAAAGAATCCGCCATCATTTTTATCTTACCTTCTTGTCACCATTTATCTCGGGTTTCTCCAACAGCGATTTCGCATTCTAACATTTTATTTGTTTCTTACAAAATTGTTATTTCCGACTGCTTTCTTTTCTCTAAGCGGATTCGTCGACACTCGACAGCATTTATATGAAAGCAAAGGAAATGAGTTCGCGGCTGAATTCTGTTACTTGACCTCTTTTCTCAAAAGACAAACGTAATGCTTAAACAATTTGTCAGCTTCTTACTTGTGGGCTGTGGCAGGTAGAGTTTCTATTTGATGTAATTTTTGATACGGGCAATGCTTACAAAGACAGCAATGAAACCAATATTTTTTCACACTATTTATTGAGTAAATAGAAAAATTTATTACTTTCATATGAGAACGCTTAGCCGTGCCGAAAGCAACATCTTCCTAGGAACTACTTTACAAACTTTTTTGAGTGGTAGAGCCACGCTGTAGACAGTTACGTCTACAGCACGAATGAGCCGGCTCGACCGCTTAGATACCACTGTCTCATAGAAAACCGACGTAAAGTGGCAGCTTGCTGTCGCATTTCGTTCGGTGAGTGAGTTTTCCGGTGACCCGATTCCGCCCTCCCTTTCCCAATCCCTTTTCCCTCCCCTTCCATTCCCTCCTTTAGATTGGCAACGTACCCATGATTCTTTTTGTGTCTTGGGTGTCTATGGGCGGTGGAGATCCCTTACCATCATGTGACCCAACTGCTCGTTTGCCAGTCTCTGCTATAAAAAAAACTTCCAAACATCGGATGAACGATGCGATAATGTAAATAATCAAAGGTAAATACACTATCCATTAGGCAGATAAAACTATAGTTTGGTCCATATTTTTTTCCCTAACGCGACTTGGAAGATCGTATTGCTCAACTCAGCGTAATTTATATATCAAATAATTTTAACACTGGGTTTCATTCATTAAATTGGAAATTGCGTCGACTCCACCCGAGTTATATATAGAATTAAGTCTTATTTAAAAGATTTTTCCTTCCGTTCGAATCGAGAATATCGTCTTTATTAGCACTATTCAGAGTCTTGAATTGGAATCAATTAGATTGTCTTCGAAAGATGGAGACGTTCGTGATCCTTCTCAGTCAAGCTGACAAAGTAGCGTTAGTCACTGCAAGTCGTAGCTACATATTAAAATGTTTGAAGATTGATCTTTAATATTTTTAAAGTACTTTTGTAAAACCACGGGCGTATAAATAATAATAACAAATTTAAAAACTTAACTGACCGACTTCCAATTTGATCAGATCGTGATCAAATTTATATTGGACCACCCTTGAAATAAGCTCTATCGAACACAAATTTTAAACATCAGTCCATATTTGGCAGAGATATCGCGTAACATATGTACATTAAAAAAAATACGGACGAATTGAGAACCTTCTCCTTTTTGAAAATTGGTCGAAAAATAGGACACCGTCTCGCCTATAGTTAAACGGACGTCACAGATAAGCCACGCACACAAACGCGCCTTTACAAAAGTGCTCTACGCACACACTAACACTCAGTCGCTACCATTACGTATCAATAGATTCGATCGTCAGAAAACCCTTCTTCACTTTCAGTGTTCCTAGCGCAACGTCCTCTTTTTCCTACGTTCATGTGTAAGACATTGTGAAAAGTTAGGCCCGCTGAGTTCGAGACCGCGGCCTTAAGATCACTTACAAGTGGTTCAGACTTGTGTTTTATTAAAATAGTTCAAATGCCAATAATATTTTAGTGTTTGAGTTTGTAGTAACACTTTACGTTCACTTAATTTAATATTGATAAAATAACTCTTTTTGATTTATTGTACACATTTTTGTATGGCTGTGTGAGCTTCTAATTATGAAGTAATAAAACCTACGGTCAACATATATAGCAAAGTACTAATGAACCCGTAAAAATTCTTTGTTACATGCATACCTTACCACTTCTGGCATCAAACAAATAAACCCATATCTTTCACTCAGAAAGCTCCAAGAAAACTAATTGCGAGCCAAAGAAACCCTAACAAAAAACGTAATTTGAAGTATTGCGGAACTTTTTCTTCCTCACTCTTCCTTTTGCAGAGGCGTGTGAAAAAACGTTTTGCCGATGGGGTGCGGAGTGTGTGTCTCTGGGGGACGGACGTGCCCACTGCGCCTGCCCCGCCAGCTGCCCGCCAACCGCCGCGCCAGTGTGTTCCACTGCAGGCAGGACCTACCGCAACCATTGCTACTTACGAAAGGAGGCCTGCGAACGGAGACTCAACTTGCGCGTCAAGCATGACGGTGAATGCGGTTAGTGTCGCTTGCTTACTTATTACCTTTGAGTTTGTATGGTTACATTGAGGCTTTGTGTTATTATCATGTCTGGGGATGGGATGGAGTTTCTACCTATTTTATGATAATCTTGGAATAAATCATATCATTATTAAGGTTTCAGTATGTGTTATCCTGTTGAATACACTAGTATGAGTTACTTTATCCTCCCAAAAGCAATTATTAAAGAAGAGGCTTTAAATAGGGCGCCGTTTTCTTATTTATAACCAACTTATGCTCGCGGCTCTACCCGCAAAAGGTTTTCTGGAGTTACGTCCTCCATATAGGCAAATTTAGCTGATTAGCGTGATTGTCTATAAAATTTTGCAAGGCGCCCTGAACACCTTCTTCTATACTCTATATTACGTTTGTATGTTGTTTTAAAACTAAAGGTACTTGGGCTGCGTTGGGTTCAAGTTTTCTTTATAAAAACCATTTTCGACCGACTTCCAAAAAGGAGGAGGTCCTCAATTCGTCTGTATTTTTTATATCTTTTTATTGTGTGTTACGCTATATCTCCGCCAAATGTGGACCGATTTTCAAAATTCTTTTTATGTTCGATAAAGCTTATTTCGAGGGTGGTCCCATATAAATTTAGTCACGATCGGATTTTGAAGTCGGTCTGTAAGTTTTTAAACTTGTGATTATTCACAATCTATTCTTAATTTATGTATATCTTAACAGACCAACTGAATTACGTGCATATTTTTAATAAGTATGGGTTTGTAACCATACGTTTATATATTTATAATTATCTTTAAACAGAGGCTGGTGATCCCTGCATAGGGGTGACGTGTCCTATCGGTGCTCGATGCGTGGCAAGCTATGGACAACCTGAATGTAGGTGTCCACGAAGTTGCCAACGACGGAAACCTGTCTGCGGGACTGACGGCAAGGAGTACCCATCAGCATGTCATCTCGACAAATATGCCTGTGATAATACGCTCAACATAAGCATCAAGTATCATGGAAAATGTGGTGAGCATTACAGTATTTTTAGTAGAACTTAGATATTAAAATAAAACTGGTTTTTACGGATTTTATAGCGATTTGTTTTTATTTTTCATCCGACGTATCGAAAGCTTTGCAGCCGTAAAAACTATTATAGTTTTATTTTTTCTAACATTCGCGTAAACTTAATAAAGCAAAATTTAGAAATCACTTGAATCTTTTTTACAAATTGTTTCACTTACGATTTTATAATATATATACCTCTCGTTTTTTTTTAATCACTGCCTCGGTGGCGTGGTTGTGTTTCGGTACGACTACTATCCTGAGGGCTCGGGTTCGATCCCCGGGTCGGGCAAAGTGATATTGGATTTTTTCATATCAGCCCGGAGTCTGGAATTTGTGCCCGATATGACGATAGGCTCGCCCTCTATCACATCTGGGATGGAACTAAGCTCGACGAAATGTGGGTGTACTAGTTGGCTAATGCGCCTCTGCCTATCCCTTCGGGGATACAGGCGTGAGCTTGTGTTATGTTATGTTTTAAATAAATAAATAATACACCATCCAACAGTCACACACCTAGGTGTGTGACTGTTGGATGTTGTTGTTGTTGGTTGAGTTGGATGAGTCCTGACCCCACACTAGGTATAAGCTGTATCGTGAGTATCAGAAACTATGAGAGACTTTCGGTCTCACAACACCCAGACTTGAAACAAATATCTGTGGGCCACACAAACATTTGTCTCAATGCGGGAATCGAACCCGCGGTCTCTCGCTTCACAGCCGACTACTCGCCCGCTGCGCCACGGAGGCTGTCAAATGTTTTAATCATAATCATCAGCCAAAGGATCTCCTCTGCTGAAAACAGGCGTTTAAATGTTATATTAATTTACTCTTTGGTAATGAATTACTAAAATACGAGTATTATGTTTTCCCAGCTTTGTTTTCATAATATGAAACTCAGCGTTTTGAATTCCTTTTGTCAAAAATCCTATACATTAATCTGGAACAGTCTCTTAAACAAACTCAATATAAATTGGATACAAAAGTCTGCAGCCGTAATAGCAGATTAACGTGTGGACGGTAAATCTTTCGTTGTTGCCAATTCCTGTTTTATTCGGTCGAAATTCGAAAGAGCAATACGTGGTTTATCCGGCTTTGCAACGAATTTTGAGGCAAAAAGTTTATCCAAGTAGTAGACTACTAGTTACATATCGTAAGGGTTATATTTTGGAAAATATTTTGTAATACCTATGTATTCCGGAATGCTGAAACGCTACTAAACTTAGTGGGTACAATATTGTAATTGTCATACACCATACAATTTTAACAGATAATATGGCCCCGAAATTACATAACACGACCATACATTTTACCGACCGTCAGAGGTGGCACATATATATGTTACATAAGCGTATGGGCCACCGGAGGCCGAGCCGCCCGTGACTATCTACAGTAAGAGAATATATTTTGTCATAAGCATATGGCGTTTTATGGGAAGAATAGAAACGTGTAGGTAACCAGAATGCATATTATTATCTAGAGACTGAGCCCCTTACTTATAAAAATATTTAAGCGCTGCTTATCTTTATACCATAGGCTGTCCCTTTCATTTTTAAACAATGTTACGCAAGGAAAAAAGTGACAGGTTATTCTTAACCATTTGCAAAGATGCTTTTATAAGTAAGGCCCTATATGACTAACTTATTGCATAAAAATTATAATGTCCTAAATGATGCATCTTTCTGGACCAAGTCAGCTTCATCCTAGTGATTCATTATATTTTTTCGACAGACTTCAAAAAAGCACAAGGTCATCAATTCGTCTGTATTTTTTTATGTATGTTACGCAATATCTCCGCCAAATATGGACTAATTTTCAAGACTTTTCTAGAGCTTATTTCAAGGATGGTCATATATAAATTTGGGCACGATCGAATGAGTTTTGAAATCGGACCATTAAGTTTTTAAGCTTATAATTATTTAGGACTGCACTGCGCATCACGTGTAACGTGGTAATTTTGCCATGTCTGAATAAATCGTAGGAAGTTCATACCCAAAAACATATCATCACGACTGTATATTAAGCAGTGACATTGAGTTTTTCAATTCAGTATCAGCCCGGAGTTTGGAATTTGTGCCCGATATGGCGATAGGCTCGCTCTCTATCACATCTGGGACGGAACCAAGCTCGGTGAAATATGGGTGTTTTAGTTCGCTGGTGTAAAAATAATAATGATTAATCACTTGAAATGACCGCATAATATATTTATTTCGTGAAACACTTCATATTCCTACGCTCCACGTCTATACCCATTAATTAAGGAAATTTAATAACACCGCAGCAGGACACAAAAATGAATGGATAATTTTTTACATTTTAATATTTAATGAGGGATTATTAATTACAAATGGGAGCGTATTGTTAGTGTGGATCCTTCAGAGCATAAAATAAACTCGTTAGGGAAGCCTTCTCCGTGATAATAGACGTGGAGTACACAAAAAGGGTCAACATTTCATTTCACCCCGAGAGGATGACGTGACGATATCTGAATGAAATCAGTCTCGGAGAGGAAACGTGTTTGGAAACGCGTCACGCTCTGTCAGATGATTTTATTTATCGAAAAAGATTTCTGCAATATCAATCCGATATGAGATACCGTACAATTTCATATCGAATAATCGGTTATTTTCTATTGTGACAGGATATTCCTTTTGCCTAATAGATACTCGTGAGCACGCAGTCCTACTAATATTATAAACGTGAAAGTTTGTGAGTATGTGTGTGTATGTTTGTTACTTTTTGGCGCAAAAAATACTGGATGCATTTTGATGAAACTTTATAGGTAAATAGATTATACATCACAATAACACTTAGGCTACTTTTATCCCGGAAAATAAATTTCCACGCGGAGTCGCGGAAAACAGCTAATATATCATATTTTCATTCTTTCCATCTTCGCATATCCCATCTGATTGTGGGGTCGGCGCAACACACTTTTTGCAAGCATGTTGCAGAAAGGATTCTACTCAGTTTTTACGAACAGCTGCCTGCCTGACGTCAATCACCTGGGTGATCCAGTCCCGTAAATCGTGTCAAAAAACCACCCGCCTGACCTGTGAATCGAACTCAGGACCTCGGGATTCACAGCCCACACACGCTCATATTCTTATGATCCTGGTATAAAGCAGGTGATAAAATGTAACACGACTGCCTCGGTGGCGTAGTGGCATTACGTGCGCAATACCACTACCGTCCTGAGGTCTCGGGTTCGATTCCCGGGTCCGGCAATGTTATTTTGGATTTTTCCATATCAGCCCGGAATCTGGAATTTATGCCCGATATGGTGACCCCTCGGAACTAAGCTCGGCGAAATGTGGGGGTTCTAGCTCGCCAGTGCACCTCTGCCTACCCCTTCGGGGATACAGGCGTGAGTTTATGTTACGTGTGTTGTGACAATGCTTTAACCGACATGGAGGGGCCCTAATCGCTGCGTGTTCGAATAAATTTCGAAATAAACGTCATTTCGACTTATCACACTGTAACATCAATATAATATACCCTAGATGCACAGTTCTTTGCAAATATCGTCCTAAAAAGTGGACTCAGTAACAAAACAAAGAAAAATATCACAAGTTCTAATTCTATCAACACAAATATAACCCTATGCACGTGTTATAGAGTAGCTTATTAATTGACATAAGCAAGCGTTCTTAAATTTGAATTTTGAAATTTAGAATTCTATCGGCGTCCGACTGTAGGCAAAAGAAGTGCTTAAGCACTCCTTTGCTGTCCCATTTTCCGATCGTCAACTGTGCATCTAGATAAATAATATATCGATGCACTGTAAAGGTGAAATATAACAAGGGGAGCTAACCATTGTAACATTAAATTGTAATGTTTGTCGCAGTTAATACGGATTTACATTATTAAGTAGGTAAACGTTTTTTGAATCGAAATGTCGCGGGATTTTTCGTGTTGAATATTTTAGCATTAAAATATTTATTAAACGAGTATTCATAAAGAAAAATAAACAAGAATTATCATTCGGATCATTGCGTCATATCGGACTTTCTTTCTATCTACCGTTATCCCACAGTGGGGTAGGCGCAAAGAATGTTGTAGAGAGGATTTGGCTAAGTTTTTACAACCGGCCGCCTGCCTGACGTCAACCCGGGAAAATTAAATTAGAAAATGTGCTTTGCCCGACCAGCCCACCTAGCATGCGCGTCACGAGATATCCCGATGATCGACTGTCGAGATGTTGTCTACGTGTTGTCAATAATATTGTATGAAATTAAACGAGGACGCATGTTAGTTTCCGTAGACAAATAGAGAAAACCGGTTATAACAGGACAAAAAGCGTAGATAAAATGTTCTCGCAGCGCGCATGCTAGGCGGGCTGGGAATCGAATCCAAGACTTCCCGTTCCACAGCCCATACATGCTGCTACTAGACCAAGGAGGCGACAATGCGTCAGATATCAGACAAAGAACAAAAATCACTACGTAAAAATGCAAGCATCCCTGATTCCTCGCTATTTCCGCGTTAATAGACATCACCAACGTGACGCGCACTTGACGCTTGACGCGATTATTGGATTTGATATTATTCCACCCAAAACAGCCAAAGTATCAAAATGCCAGTTTTATAAACAAAATGTAGCATTTCGTCACATATTATTTTTGGTTAATAGTAGAAACTGGCAAACGAAGTAATACATCTTTCAGCTTTGATAATACAGTCAGTAGAAACATAGCGTCCAAATCACGCTTAAAAGTGAAAATTCACTTGACAATTTTTCGTAAAAGTAATTTAATCTGGGTTATTTCGAAGGTACTTACATCGGTTAACCCTTTTCACCAAACTAGTCCCAGAACATTCGATCTAAACTAAATTTCTACAAGACCGAATTCCAACATTCCGACAATCTTCACAAGATTCTCTATTTACATTACTGGTTTGTTTTGTCCTTTTATTAAATTGTTTTATCTTGGTTGTACTATTTTCCACCATCGTATTGAATGATGTAGGTTTGTTATACTAATATTTGTTCATAGCTCCGTTCCGTTTCGTTTTTTCATCATATTATTTCCGTGATAAAAACTAGCGTTATGTTTTCCTCGGGACATAAAGTATCTCTGTGCGAATTATATTAATGTATTACTCAGCTATTAAAAAAAAACATCAAAACCCTATCGTATCTACCAGGTGAGTTACACCCAAAAATTGAAAGCAGCCTGTTCAGATTGAGTAATATAATCCAATACCTATAGTATTGGATTATTTATGACATTATAATATGTTATATTTTGTCCTAAAACCAGAGTAAAAATGATTGCAAACTAAATACCTCATATTACTGCATAGTATATCACAAAGTCGTTTTCCGCTGTCTGTTTGTCCCTACGTATGCTTAGATCTATAGAACTACGCAACCGATTTTGATGCGTTTTTTTAATAGATAAAGTGATTCAAGAGGAATGTTTATATGTATAATACATGCATAATATAGTAGAGAAACACTGATAATTTTAGAGGTTTCTAATGTCATGTCGTAAATAAACATATATTAACATAAGCTTACATTGCTGACTGAACCCTACGAGATAGATCAAAATAATATATATCAGCATTGCACCCGTGCGAAACCGGGCGGGTCGCTAGTTCCTATTATAAAATCAGCTGAATGCATAGACGCATGAGTCGCTAGCCTACTGACACAGTATTTATGTATGAAAAAACACGCGCGCTGAAAGGTGCTCGTGATTTCATTGAAGCGACAGGACAAAATTCGTAGCTGTAGCCGTGTCAGTTTTCACTATTATTGTTAAAGTGGTTGAACTTTAAAGTCGACAAAAACACATGTTTTTGTTATAAGATTAGTAAAAAAACACATAATATTCTACTACAATCACTAATAAACCTTCCGGCGATGCATTTTACTTTATTGTGTATTTTACGTCTACGACATGAACACTGCCGACATGTTTGAATATTTATTAGTATATTGTGTGCCGATATCTGGGATATGAGATTTAGTAGCGACGTTCTCTCTCTCGATGTAATTTCTCCAAATATTTACTAGATATAAATGTCCTCGAGATCCACTGTAACGTCTGATCTTGGGATCTTTGCACTTTCATTTTGGCGATCCCTTGGCTTACCCCGGATCTGTTAAGGTGTCTACTATTATAAGTAAATCGGTTTCACCCGCGACATACTTACACGTCTTTATAGTGGAGATAGAGGCTGTTATTAGGAGATTTGTTCTTGATCCTAGAGATGAAAGAAATGTTTCGCTATGACATAAATATTATGCAATACAAAATAATTAGTTTTTCTAAAACCTTTCCATAATGTAATAGTGGACGTCCGGTGTCTGATGATGATGAACATAATATAAAACGATCCCAATTAGATTCTTCCCCCTCAGATTTTTGAGCCTGCAGCACTTTTAGTATGTCCTTCTCTACGTTTCAAGAACTCTTCTAAGTGTAATATTGAAAGAATTATCCACCAACTCCTAATAGTAAAGGAGTTATATTATATTTTCCATCATCAGCTCAGCAACATGAGATGATGAATAACAGACGCAAATACCTGAATAATTTTAGGAAATATATTAAACCCACTATGGGTCCCTATAAAATTTGAGGGATGCCCTCGATTTTTCGGCGATCCCATCATCAGATGCAGTATACCCTTTTAAACAAAAAAAGAATTTCTCGAATCGGGGAACATACATAAAATAAAAAAAGATTCCGACGAATTGTTAACCTTCTCCTTTTTTTGAAGTCGGTTAATAATAGCATAGATAACTACTATTCTTATTTGGCACAGATCCATGTGTAGAACACGAGTGTGCCGATGGCGGTGTGTGTCAACTGAACGAAGCGCGCGCGCCGGTTTGCCGATGCGGTCCATCTTGCGAGCTGGTGGCACGACCAGGCTCCGCAGTATGTGGCTCCGATTATAGAGACTATCCTAGCGAGTGCGCACTACGACAAGAGTCTTGCCGAACACGACAACAACTCACCATCGCTTATAGAGGAGAGTGCGCTTCAGGTAAATAAACATTTTATACTCTGTAGCACAGACTGAAAAAGAAGAATTAAATATGAGAAAGGGGATGGGCTCGGGGCATCTGACTTCATAACAAGAAACAGAAATCCATTTCACGGCAGTTTGCTTATACTCAGCATGGAGAGCAGCAATATGCTGATAACCCGACGCCTCATGGTGTTCACAAAAATATGATGTGGATGCGTCATTATTATCTTGGGTATCGTTCCGTTAGGTTTTCTTGATAGCGTCCAACTCGTCTCACCATATTTTCCACGGTCTGCGTCGATACGTCATTTCATTACTGTAATTTTATAATATAATTATTGATTTTTTAATTTTGTAAGCATCTTTCTATAACTGGTCCACAAATTTAACTCATCTTTGTCATGTGGACGTTCCGAGGTCAAAAATCTAACTAGTTAAGTCTCATCTCTCGTTGATTTCTGTAAGTTGGTTGGGTATTTTTCGATAAATCAAAACGAAAATGAATGAATGAAAATTTAAAAATGAATGAAAATTTGATGGTCGGTCCAAAATTAATGATGAATTATAAAAACGTGATTTCATGATCATCATACCAGTCTATAAAGGGGGTAGAAAAGATTCGTTTCCAGAAGTTGCTAACAGAAATGAAATGGTGACGGATATTTCTTACTTCTTACTTCAGGAATTGTACATTGACTTACAGAAGTAATAAGTTCTTACAATTCTTGTATCAGATGAAAGCAAAGTTGGAAATACGAGTAGAATGTAGGTATGGAAAGTTAAACTTTGTGTCTTGTCAGATTCAATCTTTCATTTTAATACGAATATGTAGCTCCATTGTTAATTTACTTTGCTAAATGGTTTTTCATGTAGTTTGATAATTTCACTTTCTATTTTAAAATCTCAGTGTTAATGCATTGCCTTTTAACTTTTCAATTATTTTCATTTCAATAATCCACCTTAATAATAAAAGCGTAGCTTTTACCTTGAAGAATGATTCTTGTATAATACAAAATATTTTTTTGCCAAAAAATTAAAAGCTTTCGAGTTATCACCGATTTGTAAAAGAATGAATTGATGTATTTACGTATATAAAATATTTTACTTGAAACAAGAATATAATTCTATATTATTCTGTTGGTTGAAAAGCTAATCTGAAATTAAATCTTTGTTCGAAAATGCAAAGCGGGTGCCTTATTGTAGTCGGTGTTGAAGAGACATTTTGTTCTGAAGAAAGTAATTGAATACGAGCATCGAAGCGTCAAGGCGACCTAAAGAAATTGTGACAGGAACGAAATAATTTTATTACGTCGTATTAAAGTTTTGTCGTTTGAAGGGTTGTCTATCTTAATTTTTTTGAACGGCGCGGCGTTCGCCCACTTTGAAGTTAAATTTATTGTGACAGTTGCTTTGGCCTCTTGTGACCAAAACTTTGAGGCTTTATAAAAGAATAGTTTAGTCAGTTAAATAATTTGGGGAGAATTGACGATGTAAAAGGGAAGAAGTCCTATATATTCTTTATTTAGGATAAATAGCCATTATGAAAATGTAGTTATGTTTATCGTTTTATGGGACTCATGACCAATACAATGCCATTACCTATGTCCTTGGACGTACCAGTTTCAGTTTAGTAGTGTGTTCAGTGAAGTGATTAATTTGATCAATAAATCCGGTATCTCGTGGACAATATTATAATATTATTCTGTTGTGTATTTGTCGAACTTGACGTTGACAGAATTGTCCCAAAGGATATAACAAAAAAATAAGAACAAGATATGGATAATAATGATGTTTGTAGCCCAACATCCGTGCGAGTCAGTGAAGTGTGGTCTCCGGGAGCACTGTTCGTTGGACGCACGTGGCGTGGCTGTGTGTGGATGTGGCGCGGAGTGTGAAGCTGTGGTGCGACTTGTATGCGCCACTGACGGACGCACCTATGACAGCCCGTGCCACCTCGACCGAGTCGCGTGTCTCGAGGGACGCGATATACGAGTCGCGTATGCGGGGCCTTGTGGTGAGTTTTATGATGCACTGGCTTTACTAATTGTAACTATGTAATGAGTTTGAAAGTTGATTTTAAACTACACATTGTGTTATGTTAGTGTTCCAAGACTAGTATCCAGTTAACAATACTATAATTTGCTCAAACTGCCTTAATGATTCACCAATAGGTTGAGAGTGCAGTTTGGAGTGCAATGTGGATGGCATTTAAATGAAATATCCATAATAAAATTCAGATCATTTTATGAAAGGTATGGAGAATCCGTGTGCACGTGTATCATGTCCATGGGGTGGTGCATGTATTGCACGTAACGGGGCTGCACAGTGCGCATGCCCTGTCTGCGACGCTGCGCTTGCGCCGGTCTGTGCTTCAGACCACAACACCTACGGCACCGAATGCAAGATGCGCATGCACGCCTGCCAAGAAGGAATTAACGAGGGGGATCTCCGAGTCTTGTATAATGGAACATGCCGTGAGTATTTAGATTGTATGATTTAAATTAAATTTTTTGTTGTAGCCTTGACTGATTATTATAAAATAAATTTAAAAAATCATTGATTGCGTACACACATATGAAATAGGTATGTTTTATTTGTAAATATCTTTACAGAGATTGGAACTACTGGCTAGGCAAGCATAATGACGACACACAACAATGATTACACATGATAATGACGAGAAATGTATCTAGGGAAGGCTGGTTATTGGTAGACAGTAAAAATTTAATTATGCTCTGTGCTAAAGTGACACTAAAGAAGAAAATAACTATTAATAGCACAAAAAATAATTATGAAATTCTGTTACAATTAGCTAATACAAGATTAATAGGCTTCATTTCCTACCTGTGTAACTGCGCACAAAAGAGATTCGGTAAAATTATACTGAAAGCTGGCTAATTTCTTTTGATTTTACATTTTTCTCATTCCAGGAGTGAAGAAATGCTTCCATTAGTCATTTAAATTAAAGAGCCTTCCCCATAGCGGTGAATTTAAAGATGAAATAAATTATGAAATACCTTTGTGAGAAAAGTCTCCATACATTTTAGACTGAATTGTATTTTTTCGCGGTTATCGGTAGGTCTAACAACGCTCTATTTATTTCCAATACATGTTATTGTGGCTTAAGTTCTCACAAGCTTAAAGTGTCTCGTAAAATTTTATTTCCACACACATATTGTGTTCACTTTCGAAATCAAAATATTTGATACTACTGATTTCTTAAGTTTACGCGAATATTATACATTGAACTAAAACTATTTTTACGGATTCTATCACGATTAGGTTTTTATTTTTATTCCCGGCGTTTCGAAGGCCTTGCAGTCTGACCCGTGACAACGAAGACTGCAAAGCCTACGAAACGTCGGGAATAAAAATTAAAACCTAATCGTGATAGAATCCGCAAAAATAGTTTTATTTCAATATTTGCTACTAGTTTTTGCTCGCGACTTGACTCGCGTTGTAGTTTTTTCTGGGACCTCTTATTTATATTGTTCATAATTACATACATACATAAGCTCACGCCTGTATCCCCGAAGGGGTAAGCAGAGGCCCACTAGTGAATTAGAACACCCACATTACGCTGAGCTTAGTTCCGTCTCAGATATGATAGGGGCGAGCCTATCGCCATAACATAACATAAGCTCACGCCTGTATCCCCGAAGGGGTAGGCAGAGGCGCATTAGCGAACTAGAACACCCACGTTTCGCCGAGCTTAGTTCCGTTCTAGATGTGATAGGGGGCGAGCCTATCGCCATATCGGGCACAAATTCCAGACTCCGGGCTGATATGGAAAAATCCAATATCACTGCCCGACCCGGGGATCGAACCCGAGATCTCAGGACGGTAGTCGTTCTGAAATACAATGAAGCCACCGAGGCAGTCGTTCATAATTATATACGGATAAAACAACGTATAAAATTATGTTATGCATTCCGTACTAAATTGCAACCCCTAAGACTTTTAGATATGATTCAAAGTTTTATTAAAATTGGCCCAGCTGTTTAGTCATGAAAATTTATCAGACAAATAGTTATAAATTTTCATGTGAGTCTTTTTTCTGGATGTTATTTTCATGGGTCAAAGCTGTCGAAGTATACAAGTGAGAAATCAGTAGCTATCATGAAGTTTTTGTACGTAACGTAACGTTTACGTTTCGCGGTAACGATTATGTAAAATGTTTCATCACAAACGCCCCATCGTATCAGTTACATACAGAATTACTGTTTTTCATAGAAACATTTTACATGGAAAAAACGCATAATTTAATGGGTAAATCTACAGTGGTAAAATCAATTAGAGATTAAAACTGTTTAATGAATATTGATTAAGACTTGGACTGACGAACGGACACGACAAATTAATTCTATTATTAAAAGGCGCTTGAGACCAGACTATTGATTATTGAAACAATATTTGATAAAGTCTTCCTCCGGCTAAGTCACAGTTTAATGAAATTTCTTTCAATAGGATATTCCGTTCCACGCTGAGTAATAAATTACCAAGAAGCTCTTCTAAATTAAGCACTTTTCATTTTTGGACAATTTGAAAGAGGAATTCGTTTTATTTATCACGCGCCGTAAATAACGTCTCATTCTTTATGCCTTGATCCTGCTAGTTTATGGGACAGGTCCTTAATCCTTCTGACTTACGGGAAATTCAGACCGATGCAATTTATGTACTGGTATTTGGCTTGCTTAATTTGACTGTAAGAGTATTTGTTTTTAGTAATGGCTTTTGTCTATTCGAGTATTTATTTCGGTCGCCTCCTTGGTCTAGTGGCAGTGTATATGCGATGTAAACCGGAAGGTCCTAGGTTCCAATTCCTAGGTCGGATGAACCGATTTTTCTAATTCGATTTAGCCGGAGCTGGATAACTCAGAGGGCGTTGACGTCAGTCAGGCAGTCCGCCGTCAGCTAAATCCTTTCTGTAACATGGCTAAAAAAAGAGTGTTCGCCGAACCCATCTTAAATGGAATAAGGGCAGGTATTTTTTTCGGGTTTTCAGTGATATTTGTTTCGGGTGTGGGTGTTGTGAGACCGAAAGTCTCTCATAGTTCCTGATACCCACGATACAGGTTAACCCGTCAGAGGCGGCACATATATATGTTCCATAAGCGTATGGGCCACCGGAGGCCGAGCCGCCCGTGACTATTTAAACGTAGCTATCAGACTATGCGTGCGACTGTTGGATGTATTTATTTATTTTATATGTTTGTGAGCAGCGATAGCCCAGTTGGGAATGGTACGTACTGCCGGGGCGAGTGTCGGAGGTTCGAGAACAGCCCCAAAATGGAGCATATACCTCTGACTTTTCTATATTAAGTGTGCTTTCATTGTGAATTATCGCTTGCTTTAATAGTGAAGGAAAATATCGTGAGGAAACCTGCATACCCGAGAATTTCTTCACAAGAATCTTGAAGGTATGTGAAGTCTACAAACCCGCTAAGGCCAGTGTGGTAGAGTAAGGCTTAACTCCTATCAGTAGTAGAGGAGGCCCGTGTTGAGTTATATGTTTATGAATTTGTTTACCGTCAACCCCTTTTGCGGATACAGTCCTGAACAAATCTAGAAGAACCCGTTATCCAACTTATAATTAGAATGCAAAACATCCCGGTCCATAGGCACTAGGCCAAGAAGGCGATATTTTGTATATAACATAGTAACAAAACAGTGTCGCATACTAACATTGTTGATACAGAGTCGTGTGCGGACATCGTGTGCCAAGGCGGCGGAGACTGCGTCGTGGATGCGGACACCGGCCGACCTGTATGTCACTGCAACCACAACTGTACTGAAGCTCAGGTCAGATACCAACTTGTGGCTGCCTCAATGTTATGATGATAATTCAAATACATATTGTCAAAGAGATTTAATAATACTAACTTCAAAGCAAGCAAGTTTCCATACAAATTTATCTCAAACTTCAGTACCGCCATCAACCAACAATGCGAGGCCGATTATTACAATTTACACCCTAGAATGTTTTGTGAATGGTTAAGAATCACGTAAGATAAGTTTATTCACTCAATATTATTATGCTGGCCGGCCTGATGCGCGTATATTTCAAATAAACTGCGCGACTTATGACCACTAGGTCATAAGTTTTGGATCACAAGTTTTGTGCTGTTGTCCCGTCTATACATACACTGTTGAATGTCTTTGCGTATTGTAGTGTTTATACTTAACTTTATATTACCCCTAGTTTCTTCATGTATAGCTAAATTAATAACTAAGCTCAAATAAAACCAATATCTTTTTAGTGTATGAATGTAATGTTGGCAAATAACAGTTAACAGCTTCCATGGAAAAATGTTGAAGTTGTGTAGTGTCATATTTAGCAGTTACTTTTACTTTGTCACCTTACTTTTACTTTTGTTTTCGATGAAGAAACTGGGGGTTAATCAGTAAATATTTTGTGTCGTTTAGATAGGGCTTAATACAAAATCAAAATAATTGTAATAATTTTTACGTACTTTAAGCAAATATAAATAGCAACAGCGACAATAATTTGACGTAAAAATATCTGTTACATTATATTTAAAATCAAAATTACAGTGCACACATTTAATATGTTTTGGTCCACCACGAACACGCTTATTTCACTTTATCGAGCACGCCATGATCACTTCTTAGTCCCTCCAAATTATTTACTTCAGAATAAACACTCTCGAACAACAAAGATTTCGAATCCAATCAAGCTAAGCCGATTTTGAATCAATTTACCAAATCAATCCACTGACAATAAGTATGTAATGGTTGAAAGGGACGATAGTAATTTTAAGATCATTGTTCTTATTTAGGCATTTAACCTACTAGGTTGCGTAAAGTTTGAATTTGTTTTTTATTACTTTCACTGCTTCCATTTGAATTCAAATGTAGTTTGTGAATAACTTCTCTAAAATCTACAAACTTTAAACGTTTCCCTAAGGACGTTTCGTTTCTTCAAAGTTACAAGCTAATCTCATCTGAATTATTAATTTTTATAACAAAAGTTATATTGCTGATCATTATAAAGATATTCTACGCTGGCTAACAAGAGTTCTGGAAGTGGAATTTCTGTTTATAACATAGGCTCACGCCTGTATCCTGAAATGCGTAGGCAGAGGCGAACTAGCAAACCAGTTTCACCGAACTTATTTCCGTAATAGATGTGATAGAGAGAGAGCTTATTACCATATAGGGCACAAAATTCGGACTCCGAATTGATACTGAGTAGAAAAACTAATATCAGTTTACATGACTCGGAGATCGAACCCGAGACCTCCGGACTGTAGTCATATAGCGTACGCAAAACAACTACGTCACTGAGGCAGGCAATTTCTGTTTCCAAGTATTATTTAATTCAATATAAACGTACAAAACTTGTGTTAGTTTTCGTAAGCGAAACATGATGTTTGATTGTAACCCAATTTTGTATCAATATTTTGTTAAAACCGAGGTATGCTTTTGCAGGGTTTAGTAAATATTTTCCTTTAATGAATTAAAAATGGAGATTTGAGGAATTCACGCTTTTCAGTGTCGGCCAAGCTTGTACTGAATAAATTAGTTATACCATGAATTCGGCTAATTCACACAAACAAATATGGCACTTGCTTTCAAATTCATATCTTTTACAATAATAAATAAAAGCTAGGCAATTTAATTGACTGATTTTCATGAGGAAAGGAGTAAAATATTTGTATCTTGGTATTGTAAAGTATCAATATTCTTTACGATACCGAGATTTGTGTCCAATCCAGTGACTGCACCTGATGTCGAGGTACTAATTTTTAAAATTTTATTTATTGCAAGCCACAATCGTTGTTTATAAAGGTGTTCTATGATATATAGGACATAATTGCCCTGTTGGGCACCGTAATACGATATATATTCACCCCCTTATTCATAATAAATTAGTAGAGCGTAATAAGAGTGTAATAGTACGTTTCATTAAAATTGTATTCATAATGGTTCACTAGGGTTAAAATGTTCCAACGTTTGATAGTGAAAACATGGCCGATTCCGGTCAGCCTTTTCAAGTTTGATATTCTTTCTTAATGACATTAATTTTGTTAAAGTCCCTAGACCATCTTGGGGAGTCCTAATGGGGTCCTAACCCCATCTAAGATTGATATATTTTTTATTAATTGTTTCCAACCAAGACTTCCTATTTGTTTCAAAGTTTGCCAGAGATAAAAATAATATTTTTCTGTAACCAGCAACATTGTATTCGATAAACATATTTCAGTTCTCTTTTGGCTAAAGTAGGCAAAAGTAGGGTTATGTTATGCGTTCGATAAGACCAGAATTTCATTATGACTAAGGGGGTTAGACTATAATAGAAGGTGCCTAAGAACCAAAGTAGCAGTCACAATATTATAATTTCAGTGGTCAGCACCGGTATACAGTCGGATATATTATTGTGCATTAGATATCCTCACCACGACAAACTACAATGTTACAACAACGCCGTTATACTAAAATATTAAACGCAAATTGTTCCAATGCATAAATCTCGTCAACACGTTCCAACTGGATATAATTCCATAAACTCCTAAATCTTTTTGTTCGTAAATTAAACCCGTAATTTGTACGGCAGGAGTCGGCCGCGGTATGCGGGACAGATGGTCAGACCTATCCTTCACAATGCGAACTGGACTCGACGGCGTGTCGCGAACAAAGTGATTTGCGGCTCGCCTACAAAGGAGATTGTGGTATGTTAATTATCCATTGTATTATTTAAAATTGCGTTCGACGGGATGTATTTATTTAATAGGAATTGTTTTAAGAGCCTCACTATGAACAAATCGGCCTATGGCATGAATAGGACGACTCGTTCGGACTATTACTACTGTGGTGCAAGAACCGATGTGAAGTGACACCAGCGGCCTGAGCAGGAAAATTTCTGACAACCGTAAATGTATTCGAACTCGATGTGCGTCTATGAAATTTGAATGAAATATTAACTAAACGTCATCAGTATGCAGCGAACTCGAATACATTTACATTTACATTAGTTTTTCGTGCTCGGGCTACTGTTTTTATTGCGTACGGTAAGTTGACATTTCGCCCTCCTTGCCAACATCCACTTGGTTCTTGGCATTTTTAATGTCCATTCCGGGTGATCATAACCACTTAATAGTGGGCTGTCTGCTTCGTAGGCTAAAAGAAAAAAAGTGTTTAAAACCACATTTTTACTACCTCTACATGTCGAATACTGTTTGTGTTGTCAAACATATTAGACACAACGAAATTGTATGAAATATGTATAACCCTCTCGAATTCTGTCTCGGGTTCGATCCCCGGGTCGGGCAAAGTGATATTGAATTTTTCAGTATCAGCTTGGAGTCCGGAATTTGTGCCCGATATGGGGATCGCTCGGCCCCTATCACATCTAGTATAGAACTAAGCTTGGCGAAATGTGGTTGTTCTAGTCCGCTACTACGCCTCTGCCTACCCTTTCGGGGATATAGGGGTGGCTTATGTGTTATGTATAACCCTAAAAATAATATATCTGTCGGAGGGCCAACGCTAACGTTGTTTTTTAAAAAAACGGTGACGTCAGCATGGCTGACGTCACTTTTGACAATAAGATGATTACTCATCTCATTTATCAACTGTGAACACTGAAATTCACAAACTCCCTTAATTAACGGTGCTCAAGAGCACCGTCTAGTCAGGGATGTGGACAGTCCGAGTGCCGGAGCACGACTGTTTCGAATTTGCTCTGAACACTCCTTTTATAGGGTGCAATATTCGCAACTACCTACTCGATACCGAATATCGAATGTTAAAGAAATAATTATAACGATTATTTTAACTTTTTAGAATCTTTTAGCGATTCAGCAGTTTAACAATTGTAAAATGAATTAATAACGTGAAATAACAACGGCTTTTTAAATAAGCGTGCGATTTTGCGCCGATACGGCCATTCTGATAGGCGGTGCGTGCTCTGCACCAGCCTTGTAATTTGTTGTGAATACTCGTAGATCAAATTTTTTTTTTTCTTTTCTTTATTTCTTTCTTTCTTTCTTTTCATTTGAAATAGCACGTGCTCCTATTGAAAGCTCGTGGTTGTACGCCGATACGGTCATTTTGAAAGGCCTCGTTTATTATTGCGAATTTAAGATTCCGACTTTTTTTTTTAAACTACCACCGGATCCAAACGCGGCCCTGCCTGAGAAGACCCGGCGAAACAAACTCAGCGGGCAAAATTATCTAGCTCACAAAACAATTTCCCGAATTGACCACTCTGGATTTTTCAAATTGACCACTTATGATTTTTCAAGTTGATCACTGACGTTGACATTTAGACTTCAAATATGACTGCAACAGTGTCACTCACACCGTCTCGATCAATCCTGACCATAAATCAGGTAGTTTCTTGTTTTTGCATTGAATTCCGAGATGAAATTGCATACAAATCAAAATACGGGTATTTAGACGCACCGCGTGCCCTAGTTTATATGGTTTTTAGAGGAGGTATCCGACCAGCCTTGCCAGACCATATTATCAATATTTGTACAAATGTTCCACACAATGCACAATCAGTAGTCAGAGTGCGAATGCTCCACGCATCTATGCACTTTTCTTACGGGGATGATGCCGTGGTCCACAGGGGTTCTAAAGGAACGGGAAGGGTCGATGCTGTGGCGCTGAGCGGTCCTGTACGCCGTGGTCCACAGAGGCTCTAAAAAGGTTTTTTTTTTTTTTTGTGCAAATGTTCCACACATTAATGCACTAGTGCAAATGCTCCACACATTTATGCACTTTTTTATTGTTAAGGATAATGCTGTGGTTCTGAGCGGTCTCGTACGCCGTGGTCCACAGTTTTTTTTTTTTTTGTTAAGGATGATGCTGTGGTTCTGAGCGGTCCTTTACGCCGTGGTCCACAGGGGTTCTAAAGGAACTGGGAAGGACGATGCTGTGGCCTGGACCTTTATTATTGACCGTGGTCTACAAAGGCCCCGAAAAACTAGTTCGAAAGTATCGATCGAAATGAGAGTATCTCGGATTGAAAGTATCAGTCGGATTGAAATTATTAGTCGGATTGAAATTATCAGTCGGACTGAAATTATCATTCGGATTGAAATTGTCAGTCGGATTGAAATTGTCAGTAGGATTGAAATTATCAGTCTGATTGAAACATCAGTCGGACTGAAAGTATCCGTTGGATTGAAAGTATCCATCGGATTGAAAGTATCAGGGCAGAAAGGTTCAAGTTAAATGAGTGGGATAGTGATCCCACTTCTGATGTCGGAGGGCCAACGCTAACGTTGTTTTTTAAAAAAACGGTGACGTCAGCATGGCTGACGTCACTTTTGACAATAAGATGATTACTCATCTCATTTATCAACTGTGAACACTGAAATTCACAAACTCCCTTAATTAACGGTGCTCAAGAGCACCGTCTAGTCAGGGATGTGGACAGTCCGAGTGCCGGAGCACGACTGTGTCGAATTTGCTCTGAACACTCCTTTTATAGGGTGCAATATTCGCAACTACCTACTCGATACCGAATATCGAATGTTAAAGAAATAATTATAACGATTATTTTAACTTTTTAGAATCTTTTAGCGATTCAGCAGTTTAACAATTGTAAAATGAATTAATAACGTGAAATAACAACGGCTTTTTAAATAAGCGTGCGATTTTGCGCCGATATATCATTATAATAATATATCCCGTTTGGGATATTGCGAACGCAAATATCATAATATAGTCCAAGTTTCATAGTAGTGATAAAAGTGTTTCCAACGTACAACTTACATCACAATTTTAATGTAAACTCGTGGTTAGGATGTCTGTACATTTTCACAAGACTTCAAAGGTCACTGCAAGGTTTCGTCAGAGGCAGCTATTTATTAGAATATAATACACTTAACTTACATTTTTACGAAACTTTCCAGACGAATTAAAGTCTTGACAGGGTGAAAAGTTAAGAACACTCGCTTATTCTTCAAAGCAAAGTGCGATAGACATGTTATATTCCTGAAAGACTCTAGCGAGATCTTTCCTTAATGTTCTCATTATTTAGTCTGGTTACTACTTATTCCATTAAATTTCCTCCCTTTTGGTGTATTTTGGTCTATTTACTTATCTACGCATCTACTTTAATCCTCAATCTGAATACAGGAAATTTCAATGTGGAAATGTAGGTAAGCTTAACACTGCTGCGAAATTATGTTTTCCCTTTTAAGTTTTCTTTGACATCGTTGAAAAAATAAATGTTGACAAAAATTATTAAAGCTTGAAGAAATCGTTTGACCTTTTTGGTGTTGTTCTGTATTTACTTTATTTGCGAAATACGAAATGGATGTAGTGTTTTTATTAACGTTCAGGTCTTTGGTCTAGTGGCAACGGATGTATATAAATGCTTTGAAAGGGGATGTTCTGGGATCGATTCCTAGGTCGGCCACTAGGCCGGGCCAGGTCCGGGCAAATTATGTTAGAAAAACTATTTTCTAACATAATTTGCCCGGACCTGGATCCCCTAGACGAGGGTTGTAGTCAGAAAGGCAGCCGTTCGTAAAAACTAAGCAAAGTCTTTTCCGCGCCATGCTGAAAAAGTGTATTGCGCCATCTCCACATTGAGTTGGGATATGGACACGTGAAAAGATTAACATTCAGCTAAATGTTAGATTAATTGCATTCCGATCATACTAGTATCTTACTGAAAACCAACGTAAAGTGGCAGCTCACTCTTGCGTTCTTTTCGCATAGAAATATTCTTTAAGCAAAGCGATTCCAACGTCTTTGTCTGTTCGCTGAGAAAGAGGGAAAGAGAAAGAGAGAACGAGAGAGAGAGAGTGAGAGAGAGAGAGTGAGAGAGAGAGAGCTTCTCGCTGGCTCAAATCCTTTTCCTTCCCAATCGCCATTGCCCTCAGTTTAGATTGGCAAATAACCTATGATTCTTTAAGTAATTTGTATTACTATAAGCCGTGGAGATCACTTATCATCAGGTGACCCACTTACTGGCTTCCCAGTCTCTGCTATAAAAAATATTAAAAATACAAATGTAGAGCAGTATTATAAGTAATTATAGAGTTGAGTATTGCGTAACAAATCAAAAACTTTGTTATGGAAAACAGATTATTGGAAACGATCATATTCCATTTGACTCGGATAAGGTTAATCAATATTCGTATTTCTGTGACCCCTAATAATCCAGATAAATTGGGTGAAACCTTGTCGGGTTGTGACCGGTTATGACAATCCGACCTTTGAAAATGATGTGTTTACATTTCATTTGGGAACACTAGTAATTTATTATTAGACGATTTTTTTGGTTTTATCGCGTATATTTTTGATGGTAAAACAAGACTAAAATTAAAACTTTGTTCAAATCCTACGTCCTATTTATAAAAAAGCAAAGAATACATTATGAAAAGTAAAAACGACTTCATATTGCGGCATATTTTATTAATTGTCACATTTTAAACGGCAACTTCAGACAAATGTATGTCGGTAGAATGTAGGTCGCCGCTCGCAGAACGCGTTACTCTTTTTGCGAGAGCCTCCATTAATTTAAAAAATGTTTATCTACGCCAGCGTACAATACGTTGTTCACAAAATGTTGATTAAGTGAATTAACGTATGTTTGAATATGAAATATGAATTTGACTAATAAAATTTGTATACGTGGTACAGATTAGGTTGTATTTTTTTATTTACAAAGATTGTGAGTGTTGATTTAGGATTTTTTTTTATTAGCAGAAACTGAGAAACGAGGTAGGTTACCTAAAGGAAAGTATACAGAAGTAGATAGAAAGATCTCTAACACCCATAGTACCAAAATAATCAAGGGGGTGGGAGTAGGAATTGAGAAGGGGAGGGAAACGCAACAGTAAACTACCATTTTATATTGGGATTATGTGAGACGGTGGTAACTATCAGCTATATCTCAGTTGGGAATGATACGGACTAACGAGACGAGTGTCGGAGGATTAGACCAACCGTAAAAAATAGCATGTACATTGTAAACCCCCTAACTTTTCTATATTAAGTGTGTTCTAGTTATAAATTGAAAAGTCTACATATAATTTGTTCCTAAATTGCTGAAGATCGCTGTATTTTAAGTAAAGACACACTGATTATTGTTCTACTAAGTTCGTCACAAAACGCAAAGCGGATGCCATTAGCCGGCGTAGAAGTATCCAATGAAGTTTTGATTGTGCCATCCTTAAGAAAGTTTGTAATACTTGGGAACCTGTGCCTGTACCGTTATACAGGATTAGAGGTCGATGCGGGATTAAAGTCCTCCATAGCAGGCACCCGAAACAAAGTCAGATTAAGTAAAGCTCCTTTGTGATGTGCATCCTCCGGTTACTTTGAACTTAATCGCTTAAGGTATATTCTGTGCTGTTAGAACTTAACTTACTCTAGCCCAGTGACGTGCACAACCATTTCAATCAGGGTAGACAATAACTTGCAAAATTATTTTCTTCAACTGGTACATCACTTTTATTATCATAATACCATCCCCATTTTTTATTTAAAATATAAGCCGGGTGCTGCTGTTTTAAAAGTTGTTTCGGGTGACGGTTTTTTGGTCAAGATTTTTGTAAATAGCAATTTGTCAGGGTAGACAGTATATCTTTGGCAATATGGTAAGCACGCCATTGCTCTAGCCATTTATGGACATCAGACATCAGACATCCGAGGTCAGAGACCTCAAAGGTATTCCGTAGTTTGCTTATGATGCGTGGTTAATACTTTGGAAAGTCGATTGGATTATGAAATAAGTTTCAAGTCTAAGGCCCCGGTCTCGAACTTAGCGAGCGCAGAGCGGCGTGTTTCCAATGCATAGATTTAAATGGAACTGGCCTCGAAGGCAGCGGCACGACAACCGGTCTTTTTTTTTTGTTTTCGCGGGGAAAGCGATTTACCGCTACCGCCGCGCCTGGGGGGAGACACGACGGTTATGTCGGGTTCGCCGGTCTTACGACCCAACGTTGAGCCGCCCGGGAGAGATGGAAATCATTCGAGCGACCGTTGGGCCGAGTCCCTAACACTATGTACACCCTACACCGACAATACCGACTAAAACCCCGCGGTGGCCCTCTTCGACGCATTGGAACGGCCCCGGGTTTCCATAGGCGAGAGGCGCCCAGGCTTCAACCGGAACCGTCCCTGCGCGGTGCCGCCTTGCGGCCCGTCTCCATTGTGGGGGGGCTCATAAGCCCCCGCCGCCGAAGGACGCTCTCGGCGTCAACGACAACACACGATAACCGGTCTAGCAATACGTTGCCGCGCCGCTCCCTGCGCCACCGCCGCCGCCACTGAGTTCGTGTCCTCAGACCAAGTCCGCTAGATATAGATATTATCCAATTACAGATAATATCATTACATGTTTGAAACTTTTCTTGCAATATTTTAGTTGGAAACGGTCGAAAATAATTTATTTAGAAAGAAATGCGAGTATTGTTATTTAAAATTAAAATATATTAAATGTTTATTTATTGAATTTTTTTCGTAAGACGAAGAAATCAAATTTTTTTTTTCATAGAAATTTCTGTAATCATAAAGATCGAAAAAATTTAAAAGATATTTTTTTTTAATTCACAAATGAACAAAATAGATTTTACCTAAATATTATGTAGGCAAGTGATTTCTTAAGTTTACGCGAATGCTATTCATTGAAATAAAATTACTTTAATAAACGTCGGGAATAAAAATTATAACCAAATCGTGATAAAATCCGTAAAAGTAATTTTATTTCAATAGGCAAGTGATATTAAAATTATTCATGTAGAATCTACGATACGATTGTCAGTTCTATGAATGAAAAATATATAGATGTATGAATAAAACTTACTATAAATTTCTTTGAAGATGACCCATTTAAACTCTATAAAATGTGGAGGATCGGCGTATTGTAGCGTGTATGCGATAAGTGTACTCGACTTATAAACACGCTGACCGTGCAAAATTCGTGAACAAGTTTATTATTAGCATCGGTATGCATTCTGTTCAACATAAATACTTTTATGGAACTTTGGAATAATATAACCAATTTTTACAATAATATGTTGACTTTCTGTAAATCATGTTTTAGTAATTTTCATTGAGACTTTTATCTTTTATAATAATATTTTTGACAATCGAATTCGTAGAGAACTCGTTGCGCACTGCGGGTTTAGTCAAGTGGTTTATGCGCTAGTCGAATAGAATAATCGAATAGAATAAATGTATGGGAATGACATAAGAGTACGCTATATGCGGCGTACTCTATCCGACTAGCGCATAAGCTACTTGTCTAAACCCGCTGATTACATTTGGGTAATATTTCATACAAATGTCATGGACGCGCATTGAGCTCGATACGAATTCGATTGTCAAAAATATAGGCTAAAAAATATAGGCTGCTAAGGCCACTGTTCAACGGTAACATAGTAATATATTTGGCTTCTGAACATGTTTGTACTTCAAATATAAAAACGCGAATTGAATGTTAAACTTATTAAATAAAACTATAACATATAATCACTTTGCATATATTGTAGGAAAAACGCATAAGAATTTTCCATGCTGGTGCGTAATAACAAACCTTAAATGGATTCCGAATTTGCCTGTCAAGAACACATGGTTACGCATAATCCCGCCGTATTTCATACTTCGTGAGCAATAAGTATTGATTTTATGTTGTTGGCCACAGCCCGTTCGTTTAATATTCTAATACATAATAATTATTATATAGTTGAACGAGTTGGTAATTCTGCGTTATTACCAGCATTATTTTGCTTGTTAATCCGCATAATTCGACATGACGTAGGTGCTTTATATAGTTCGTACATATTGCATTTCCACATCCATAATTATTAATTCCTTTGCATTTTATTAAAGATATAATTAAAATGATGGAATAAATGATAATTATTTCGGAAATCGGTGCAGTGCTGAAAACTCCGCTACTTTTTTGCAATACATCTTTCATTTCCCGCCCGGCATTAATCGAGCGCTTACGCTAGACTTTCATTTTGCGGAGAAGTGGTAAACAATCGTTATTAAATTTGCACGGGTGTCTTCCCTCGTTCCTCACTGCGGAAACGAGGAAGTCCAATTTTCCTTAAATGTTAGAACAGGGTGGTAAGATGAGAATCTCGATTGTCCAAGTGACATTATGAATTGAAACTTTTATTCTAAGTAATTTTGAACTGCAATTACGTTGTTTCTATCCCATTAGATTATTGTATGATATTATTTAAATCTTTGGATATTTGTGCATTTCTATAAACGTTCTTTAATCGATCACGTCTTAACGGCTGTATTGATGAAATTTATTAGACAGATTAATCATAACGTGCATGGTGACATAATATATAAGATATTATTGATCTAAAAGGATATTATTAATAGTATTTTAATATTCTTTCTTTCTACCCGCCCTTTTCCCACCTTAAAGCGGGGACGGCGCAACACACTTTCCAGCATGGAAACAAATTTCAGAAATGTTTTGGCCTAGTTTTTTTAGAACGGTTGGCTTGAAGTCAACCCTCCCCCCTCCCCTCTGGAAGAGAATTAGTACTCTAATAAGAAATTATAAGGCATTAAGATTTTACGTATATAGTTCGTAAGTAGATATTGCATTAGTCGAAATAAGCGCATTTATTGACAGCGTTATGTGAAGACGTCCAATGCTCGTTCGGTGCAATTTGCGCGGCTGGAGAATGCGTATGCCCAACTGACTGTACCGGTGCAGCTCGTGAGCCTGTTTGTGGAAGCACCATGCAGACGTATCCCAATGAATGTGAACTACAGAAAGCCGCCTGCCGGCTCCCTCCACCAGCCACTCTTCACGTCATCTTTTACGGAGACTGCAAAGACAGACTCGCTATTGTACCACCAATTGCTATGAGTGAGTGTAATATTTCTTCTGTCACTATTAAGGCATGTAACCTTTAAAAACTAATTGGAATTATGGTGTTAACGTAGGTACATTTTAATTTTATTCTTAATCACTTTCACTTAGCACGTATCTATAAAAGTTGTTAGTACGATGAAAATATTTACCATAAGACCGTCATCAACCCAGTTGTTAGCAGTAATTCCAATAAAACGACCCATCCGTGATCAATTAACTAACTTTCCGCTTTATCGCTCGACTAACACGCAAATATTTGGGGATGGGTAGCGACGACCGCGATGACCACGACTGAACTGGAGGAAGGGTCGACGGATTCCTCGGGAGCAACTGATGTAGGCACCATCAGCCCTACAGCATGTCGGGATATTCGATGCGACTTCGGAGCTAGCTGTGAGATCGGAGCAGATGGTTACCCTCGCTGTTCATGTCCCTTCGAATGTCCACATGACGATGAGTACTTCCCTGTCTGCGCTTCCGATTTTCGACTCTACCCAAGTCTCTGTGCTATGCGAAAAGAAGGATGTCAAAAGCAACTCGAATTAAGACTCCGACCGCTGGATCTATGTAAAGGTTTGTACGCATGTTTTACAAATACAATAACACTAAACATAACCGAGAACTTAACACATTGTTTCCATATGGAGAAGGTTAGTTTCAAATATTCCGTCTCGAAACGAAGTGTTATTAACCGCAGGTATGGAAGTAAGGCCTTGCGGTAACAACAAGGCAATGGTTGATCCAACAACTGGTCTTGAAATTGACTGCGGTAATGGGCCTCACCGGCAAGATTGCCCCGTCGGTAGCTATTGCCATATTACATTGACTGCCGCAAGATGTTGCCCTAAAAGTGAGTATTACGCAAATATAAAGAGAAAACCAATCGTGCCTCTGTGAAAATCTTTTATAAAAGAAATTTACGAATGAAATTAGGGTAAATTTTATAAATGTTACTGACGGATATTCTTTCTGGGATTGTCGTGTCTGAATTAATAATCATCCAGTTCGTTACATTTCAATTAAAAACATAAATCACATTTCACTTGGAATACTCTGTAAGGCGTTGTAGCTATGCTGCGAGATGCGTATGCTCTTCTGGTGGCTTTACTTTTAACATTGACTTATACGGAGTTATTCAGTTGCATTATTTCGTTTCTCTACATGCTTTAATGCTATATGTAATTTCTAACTGGTGATATTACGTATGTCAAAATGAATACGCTAACGGCACGTGGCACCAATACTAAATTGTAAACTATCACGCTAGTTGATGCTGCTTCGATTCCTTTGTTTGGTGTAGTGAAATAGCAAATGTTATTCATTGGAATAGTACATGCAAGGCTTTTGCATCAAAGACATGTTTGTGGAACAGATGACACGAGGCAACTCGACGAGAGGAAGGGTATTCATTGTGGCGAGAGCGTGTTCGGATGTTGTGCTGACGGTAGCACTGCGGCCACCGGGCCTAATGAGGAGGGATGTCCGATAACGAGTTCGACTTGCGGTTGCAATCGTCTCGGCTCGGTGTCGGATCGATGCGACGAGGGTGGCCAGTGTGTGTGTCGGCCGGGCGTGGGCGGTCTCAAGTGCGACCGCTGCGAGCCCGGCTACTGGGGCCTGCCGAGGATCGGCTCCGGCCATACTGGTTGCATCCGTACGTATTTATTTTGCACATTCGACGCTTCTCTTATGTTTATTCAGGCTCTTTACAGCCTTTTTAATGTTCTCAGGACGTGTTGACGCATAAACACTTTGTTATTGTATATACACTTCTTTTTCGGTGTTGGTTTGTAAATTACATTTGTTGTTATTGGACTTGAGCGATATTGAACTTGTGTGCGGTTGATATTTATTTTAATTTTAACGGTTGTAGCCTGCGGCTGTTCAGCGTTTGGTTCTGTGAGGGAAGACTGTGAACAAATGACTGGACGCTGTGTTTGCCGTACAGGAGTTCAAGGGCAGAAATGTACCGTATGCGCTGACCATCGACGGAGATTAGGACCTAATGGATGCTCGGATCGTAAGTATCATAATAACCTACCTGTAGGTTTCCTTTTTCCTTTAGTTATTATTAAAATATGCTGCCGGCTCGATATGGTAATTTGAGTGGTGGTTGATTTTTGAGTGGTAGAGCCACGTTGTAGACAGTAACGTCTACAGCATGAATGGGCCGGCTCGATTGGTTTGATACCACTGTCTCACAGAAAACCGACGTAAAGTTGAAGCTTGCTGTCGCGTTTCGTTCGGTGAGTGAGATTTCCGGTGGCCCATTTCCCCCCTTTCTTGCCCGATCCCTTTTCCATACCCTTTCATTCTTTCCTTTTAGGTTGGCAACGCACCCATGATTATTTGTGTCTTGGGTGTCTATGAGCGTTGGAGATCATTTACCATCAGGTGACCCATCTGCTCGTTTGCCAGTCTCTCCTAAAAAAATGTATTTCTTCTTTGCCAGGTGTCCTTTGTCGATCACGATACTTTTAATTGCGATGCGATACTAGAGGTAGCTTAACCTTCTCCAGTAACATACTACACTGCTCTAAGTTTACCCTTAAGCCTTGTTATTTAACAGTACATTAAAAACAAATTTGTGAAACATAACATACTCTTGTAGCGGAGATTGGCGGCGTGGTTTCCTCATGCGTTGAATTATCGTGCTACTTCGGGGCCGTGTGCACGGAACGTACCGGGGGTGCGCTCTGTGAGTGCGCTGCAGCGCCCTGCTCTGATACCGACACCAATATGCTGGTTAGTGGAAACATTTTGATATTGTAACTTATCTATAACATTAAAGCGGTATTTGTTTATCAGATTGTATAGGGTAATTTATGGAATCAGAGAACCGATTTTGTGAATTTCAGTATAAGGACGGTAAAGGATAGTGATCCGAGCTACATAAAATATTTTACAGTGCGGTAGATGTGGTAAGATGAATTATGCTATAGCAAAAAATAAAATCTTTTAGTGCGTAAATAATTATCAATAGTAATAAAAAGCACCAACCTGTTTAAAAATGTATGATGAGGGCGATTTAGATCAATCGATTCTGAATATCTTTTGTATTATTATGTGAACGCTATCAGTAGCCCGAGCACGAATAACTAATGTAAATGTAAATGTATTCGAGTTCGCTGCGCACTGATGACGTTTGGTTAATATTTCATACAGATTTCATAGACGCGCATCGAGTTCGAATACATTTACGGTTGTCAGAAATTTTCCTGCTCAGGCCGCTGTTTAAAATATTTTCTGTACTTACCGATTATTTGTAGTGTTAACTTGGCGTTGTTGTTAGCCTAGCCCGTGACATTTTCGGGTGTTCCAAACTTGTTTACATTACGGATGTTACTCCCCATTAGTGTCAATTTCGACGATCCAATAAACCATTTAAGTTAATAAACTTAATATAATAACTACTAGTTTACAAACTTACACGTCTGCATAATCCATACACATATCGATAAACATGTTCATAATTAAATCGATAAAAGTTATTTCATTGTGATACCCATCTTTCAAATAATTTCAACTTTATCGACAGTCTTATTTTCAAAATTAATTCTCTTCGTAGTATCAATCACTCCCCTAATTTATTAACTTTGTGATTTATGAAACTTGGGAACTCCGATCGGTTCGAAGTTTGTATTAAGTATTGTCAGCGTTCGTATAACCAACAGGTATGTGGCAGCGATGGGAAAACTTATGAGTCGGAGTGTCACCTCAAGTTGCAAGCGTGTCGCACGCAAGACGATATCGTAGTTCAGGCGTTCGGCCCGTGCAAGTTGGGCGAAGTGGCTGGCACCGCCGGCCCTCCCCGGCCCTCCTCCCCGATACAGTTCACACAACAAGATGATGGAGCTGCATCCAAGTCCACCAGACATCTCCTGAACCCCAACTACAATAAATACGATTGGACGAGAAAAGAAACTCCGAGCGATTTTGACGGCGTCCTCTCGAGCCAGAAGTTCAAAGGTAGGTTCAGTTTATTTTGACTGTCTCGGTGGTGTAGCGGTATTACGCGATACGACTATCGTCGTGAGGTCTCGGGTTCCCGCGCCCCGGTCGGGAAAAGTGAACTTGGATTTTTCAGTATCAGTCCGGAATCTGAAATTTGTGCCAGATGTGACGATAGGCTCACCCCCTATTACATCTGGGACAGAACTAAGCTCGGCAAAATTTTGGTGTTCTAGATCGCTAATACACCTCGGCCTACCCCGTCGGGGATACAGGCGTGAGCTTATGTATGTTATGTCAGTATATTTTGATATGGATCAATTTGTGATAATGGAATAAGGCTTTATTGATTTTTATGTAGAGTTCTAGACGGTTATTACGGCCAAACCTCGCGTGTAAAACGTAGGTAATGTTTTTCTATATTCATTACTAACACCTTACAGACTTTTACAAGATCTTAGCCTTTTTTTAATTTAATCTTGATAGTGATTCTGGTGAACCGGAACAACCACAATTACGTACTGATTTCTTAGTTCACGGAATGTTATTCATTGAAATAAAACTATTTTTACGGATTCTATAAAAATAGTTTTATTTCAACCACAATTACGGTGTTTAATATTTACACACCTTACATTTTAATACAAAATATTATTTTATATATTTATTATAAACCTTTTTAATATGGGGAAAAGAGGTTTATACTAACGCGGAATACGAATATTTGAAAAAAGAGAAATGAAAGTAGTTGACAAGTTGGCGTCAATTATTATCGCAATAAGAACCAAGAAGAAAGGAGCAGAAAAACTATAAAATATCAGCGGCTCTGAATCATATTAAAGAATTTATATATACACATCCAGGAGATGTAATTATTGGACTGCTAACCTTTCCACGGGTTTAAGGGTGAGCTTAGTTAATATATATATATTATATTTTATTTTTAAGACTTTTATTCACAGGAACGAGACGCCAGGGCTGAATTCCAAATCGCGGAGTAATATTTAACATTTGGTCCTTCGAGCCGGATTTTTATAGCGGATATTTCGGATAGTTTTCATTGGAATTCTCAAGTCCTGGAGTTTCGTTCTGTTACAAAAGTCGCGGTCGGTTCTTATTGTAGTTTATGCGGTATCATAAACGCGGATAGCACAATATACTTTGGCGGATATAAGTATATTGATTGCTCAAAATTCATAAATTTATTTATTTTTCGGCTTCGAGCGGTTAGGGGCCGATTTTTCGTTAAACACTCTACAGAGAAACTCAAATTATATTATATTGCGGTAGGGCTACATATATTTTATTAGATTGCTCCCTTTATTTAGTATATATTTTGAACATACATACAAAACATACAGTAATTATTTTCGGTGCGGATATAATATTTTATTCATCAAGAAAATAAAATATTACAAACATTTTTTGTTTGAATTATTGATTTTTGTCTGTTGCTTAGAAACCAGGCAATTCGAAATCCGGTTTTTGTCAATAAAATTGACAACGGTGACAGCTAACATAAAACGTTTGATAGCTCGGCGGTGATTAGATCATTGGATGTTGAACGCGGGTTCAAATCCAGTTGAATTATTATTTTTTGTTCGTTTGGCAATATTATTAAATGACGTAGATTTTTATTGCTGGTTTATTCTTAATTTTTTGAGAGAGATTTTACTTTAATATTTTAATAGGTATATTTTGAAAATGCCTCCTAAAGGCCAACCTAAACTATTAAAGGTGAAGTATGATATTGCTTCATTAAATTTGGACAAACTCTATGAGCTCTCACAAATAGAGTTCATTTCGGAAGCGGAAAAAAATGAATTTAAAGTAAGGTATGCGGATTTGGAAGATATATATACGGAGTTTACATCCAGTCATATTGAACTCCAGGCTAACCTGGATGAAGGTGATGATTCAGAAGGGTTTACGAAAAAATATGTAGCATATAATCAAAAATATTATGATGTAAAACGAAAGTTTTTAGAGTTGTTTCCGGAGGGTAGCTGTCAGTCTTCTGAATATGGTACTGCTTCCTCAATGGATAAGCCAAGGGGCAAGCGGGCCCTCTTGCCAAGAGTTCAGCTTTCGACTTTTTCGGGTAAAATAGAAGAATTTGTATCTTTCATGGATTTGTTTGAGTCGTTGGTTGGAAAAGACCCAACATTATCAAACACTGAAAGGCTATATTATTTACTTGGGTCTCTTTCCGGGGAACCAAAAATACTGACAAGACACTTGTCTATTACTGCGGACAATTATTCAATTGCTTTAGATATTTTGAAAGCTCAATATGGCAATACAAGATTATTAGCGGATAAACTATTACATAATTTATTGTGTACTACTAGGGTCACAAAGAATTATTCATCTTTGAAACCTTTTCTTAATACTGTCATAGAGAATACTAAGGGATTGGAAAAGATGAAATTTCCAGTTTCGGCATGGTCTTATCTTTTATTTTACATAAATTTTCAAAAGCTTGATACTAGCCTGAAAAAACGGTTTGAAGCTAAAGTAATTGATAAAGAGTTACCTAGTTTTTCTGATCTGATTCAGTTTTTAGAAAATGAGGTTAGAATATTGGAATCTAGTGGTGAAAGTCTCGGTGGTAAAGATGGTACAATGAGTTCACGGGCACACCATGTAACATCAATAACTGAATCAATAGGGTGTTTATTTTGTAAACGGGGGAGCCATCATTTATCAAAATGCGAACAGTTTTTAGCTTTGACTCCACGCAAACGCAAAGATCATATAAAAGAATTTCGGCTTTGCTTTAGATGTTTAGGAAAGCACAGTATTAATGAATGCCCGTCGAGTTGGACGTGTTTTAAATGCAAATCCACTAAGCACCATTATCTTATTCATTTTGATTTGCCGGTGGCGGCTGCGACTAGGGGGGTGTCCGGGGTTCCATCAGCGGTCGGGGAATCTCGCACACATAATGCGGCCTCAAGTCGGTCAGGCGCATCGGGAGTTGATCCAAGCCACGCATCTGCACCGGTAGTAGATGGCGGCGCGGCTTTAACTGCATTCAACAGAAGGAAGGGTTTAGGTGGGTATCGGCGGACTGTGCTTCTAGCGACGGTTATAGTGCGTGTTATGGATAGATGCGGTCAATTTCATGAAGTGCGCGCACTATTAGATGGGGGGAGTCAAAGTACTTTTATCACTGAACATTGTGCTATCAGGCTTAATTTAAAACGATTTAAGTCAGATATTGTCTCCGTTTCGGGATTAGGGGGAAGGCCAGTAAGTGATTGTAAAGGAGGGGTGAATTTAGTTTTATGTCCTAGGTTTTCGGAAAATCCTAGACTGGTTACAAATGCTGTAGTATTGAATAATATAACCCACAACTTACCAGCTGAAACGCTATCTGAGAATTTGGCGACATGGTATAGAGGTATTAATTTAGCAGATGATCAGTTTTATGTTAGTCGACATGTAGATATATTAATAGGTGCGGATCTCATGTGCGAAATAATGATAGGCGGTTGTGTAAAAATCAATGATTATTTACCGTCCGCAATTAATACTATATTCGGATATGTAATAATGGGCCCGGTAACCTATGCAGCTCCTCAGATTATTGGTAATCGGTCTCAACAATTATTCTCGGCGCATGTCACCACAGATCAAATTTTAGAGAAATTTTGGGAGGTGGAAGACATTCCAGATAAAATTGTAATTAACCCTAAAGATGTTGAATGTGAAAAGAATTTTAGGGAAACTCATCTTCGGCAGGATGAGACTGGTAGATTCATGGTGCGGTTGCCATTTTTAGAGGATAGACCGGAATTGGGTGACTCTATTTTAATAGCTAAGAAGCGGTTCATGTCAATGGAAAGGCGATTACTTTTGAACGCACCATTGCGTGAGAAGTATATTCAATTTATGCGGGATTATGAACGTATGGGGCATATGTCTGTCTGTGACCGGGAACCAGACGATTATGCAGAAGGAATCGGTTATGTAATACCTCACCACGGTATTTTTAAAGCGGGCTTTGGGCTGGATAGCACCGGTGCTATCTTAGTGTAAAGTTCTTATGCAGCGGCTTTGGAGGTTAAGTTCATCGTGGGATGAAACTCCACCACCGGATGTGGTAGCGGAATGGTCTGGTATTGTAGCTGATTTACTTAAGATCGAAAACATTTCTATTGAGCGTTTTGCATTAACCACAAAGAAGATTTGTTCTTTGCACGGTTTTTCTGATGCTTCTGAAAATGGATATAGCGCGGTTGTATATCTTAGATCTGTGGACGTTAATAACACAGTAAAGGTTTCTATCATGATGGGTAAATCGCGGGTTGCACCATCCAAGTCAAAGGTTACAATACCGAAACTAGAATTGTTAGGCGCTGCTTTGTTAACTCGGCTTATAAAGTATGTTTTTGAGTCTATTAAAAACCTCATTCAAATAAAAGATATTTATTGTTGGTCGGATAGTACTATTGTTCTTTCTTGGTTACGATTGCCTCCTCATACATTGCAAACGTTTGAAAGGAATCGGGTATCCCAAATAGTAAATTGCGGATTAGAATTAAAATGGCGGCATGTACCATCACAAATGAACCCTGCTGACGTGGCAAGTCGGGGTTGTCGAGCCTCGGTTTTGCTCACGAGTACCATGTGGTGGACACCTCAGTGGCTTAAAGGGGATAAAATAACGTGGCCATTAGAGAAGCTTAGACAGGAAAAAGATTTACCGGGAATGCGAAAATCTTCGGTAAATGTTCATATGGGAATTATAGAGGTAGATCCGGATCCCATATTTAATAAGTACAGCTCTCTTATGATGTTGCAGTCGGTTATAACTTATTGTTTTAGATTTATTCACAATACTAGGAATTTATCTAGTAAAGTTTCAGGGGTTCTAACGGTAAGGGATCGCAAATTGGCTTTGGAACGTCTGGTTAAATTAGTTCAGCAAACGGACTTTGCTGACGACATAGATTGTTTGAAAAGAAATAAACAGTGTTCAACACGGTTAAGGCGATTGCTTCCATTTTTAGATAGCTCGGGTTTACTGCGTGTAGGAGGTCGTTTAGACCGTTCAAACCTTTCGTTTCAAACAAAGCATCCACTCGTTCTGCCCAAGGATCACCCTCTAACTAGATTAATTATCGACCATACACACAAGGTTCATTGTCATATTGGAGCGACAGGCCTACAAGCTATTTTACAAAAGGATTTCTGGATCCTATCGGCTCGGCAAGCCATTCGAAGTCGTATTTTTAAATGTATTTCGTGTTTTCGGTCTAAGGCAACGCCAGTGGAACCAATTATGTCTGCCTTGCCAAGTGACAGGGTAAATGCAACTGGTGTATTTCATACGGTGCAAACGGATTTTGCAGGTCCATTTTCAATTAGAGCATCACGTCTTAGAAATGCTAAAGTATTAAAGACTTCCGAGCGCGATACGTTCTGATAACGGTACTAATTATGTAGGGACAAACAAACACCTTCATGAGGTTAATAAATATCTATTAAATAGAGAAGTTGCGGATAGTCTCATGAATGTCGCAGCCAAAAGCGGTATAACTTGGCTGTTCAATATTCCTGGGGCGCCTCATTTTGGGGGTTTGTTTGAAGCGGCGGTTAAATCTGCTAAAGCATTAATCAAACGGATGATCGGGGAGCAGATTTTAACCTACGAAGAACTGACCACAGTGTTTACAAAAGTTGAAGCGGTTCTTAACTCTCGACCACTGTGTCCTTTATCAAATGATCCTAGTGATCTTGAAGTGCTGACACCAGCACATTTTTTGGTTGGCAAGCCTTTACTGTCTGTACCAGAGTATAATTTGGAGGACGTAACTAATACACGTTTAGGTCGTTTTAAGTTAGTTCAGGCTATAGCTCAAAGGTTTTGGAGGCAGTGGAGTGACCGGTACCTACACTGTCTACAAAATAGGAATAAATGGACAACACCGAAGGATCCGCCAAAGGAGGGGGATCTTGTGTTGATTAAAGAAGAAAATATTTCTGCTCTTAAGTGGAGACGCGGACGGGTTATAGATTTATTACCTGGAAAAGATGGGGTTGTCAGAGCTGTCAGACTTAAAACTCTCTCAGGGAATTTTATGAGGCCAGTTGTAAAAATAGCAAGACTGCCTCTGGACTAAATCCAGGAATAACGTTTCATTTTAGTTGATTTTTTTTATTTTGCGGCGCGGTATATTATTATGCGGCAATTCAAACAGAAGTTTTGTTGTTTTGTTTTCCTTTTGATAAAGGCTTTAGCCTTTCTCGGGCGGGGGTATGTTTAATATTTACACACCTTACATTTTAATACAAAATATTATTTTATATATTTATTATAAACCTTTTTAATATGGGGAAAAGAGGTTTATACTAACGCGGAATACGAATATTTGAAAAAAGAGAAATGAAAGTAGTTGACAAGTTGGCGTCAATTATTATCGCAATAAGAACCAAGAAGAAAGGAGCAGAAAAACTATAAAATATCAGCGGCTCTGAATCATATTAAAGAATTTATATATACACATCCAGGAGATGTAATTATTGGACTGCTAACCTTTCCACGGGTTTAAGGGTGAGCTTAGTTAATATATATATATTATATTTTATTTTTAAGACTTTTATTCACAGGAACGAGACGCCAGGGCTGAATTCCAAATCGCGGAGTAATATTTAACATACGGTTTAATTGGAGATGCTTTCTTCAACATTTATTTATGACATTGTGGTCATCAATGTTGTATTAATTTCAACAGTATGTTTTTGCCAAGGTCATAGATTATGCAAACGTACACGATTAATTTTGAAACTTTTACCTTAGTAAAGGACCTAACCTAAAATATAAATTATTTCTAAAAATTTACAGTAATGCGAAAGTAAGGTTTATATTCCATATTTTTAATAATAAAAGCAATGTACACATGATTTTCGATCCCTGTCCCAACTTTCATTCCCATGCCATGCATCCCATTCATTATCTTACCTGTCAGATTAGTCCGGGTTATGTTCCGGATTAACCTGACAGGTTAATCGTAAGGTTAATAAGTTAAATCGTATTTAATAAATTGTACTATGTTTATTGAGTAGTAGATCCACGCTGTAGACAGTAACATCTTAAGCACGAATGGGCCGGCTCGACCGGTTTGATACCACTGTCTCACAGAAAACCGACGTAAAATGGCAGCTTACTGTCGCGTTTCGTTCGGTGAGTGAGATTTCCGGTGGCCCATTTCCCCCTTCCTTTCCCAATCCCTTATTCCCTTCCCTTCCATTTCCTCCTTTTAGGTTGGCAACGCAGCATGATTCTTTTAGTGTCTTGGGTGTTTATGGGCTATTGGCCAATGGAGATCGATGGTGTGTTTATCAGGTGAATCATCTGCTCGTTTGCCAGTCTCTGCCATAAAAAAATCCTCAACCTTTCCAATACGTATTTAATTCTCCATAAAAAAATCAAACATTGCACATTTCCAATAGGTATTTCCCTAAAAAACCAGCAACCTGCGACTGTGAGAACCTATAAATTATAATAATTTATCATGAACGCGTAAATATTTGTGATTTATGCACGAATTTGGACAAAAGGCATTTAGATCTCTAATCTGGTTCACGTCGAAAGCTACTCATCTTAGGGCAAGACTACACGCAGGCGGAATCGCCAGCAGCTAGTTGTACGTAAATGTAAACATTAGGTTCGCAAACAGCAACAACGGCGACTGTCGGGGCGGTAGGAGCTCTGCTGGGAGACCTCTGCACTGAAGACGCAGACTGTATGGCGTTACCGGGAGCGTACTGCGCGCAAGGCGGCTGTGTGTGCAGGCCGGGGCACATGCCCACTGTTCACAGGAAAGCGTGTATTGGTAAGTTGTGACAAGTTTTTTTTACAATACGGGGGAAATTATATCATCGGATTGATTTATGTGACTCATGAGTGATAGTCAAAGCTTTTAGACGTTATAAATTAAGGCTACTGAAGGTGCTAAGGACGAATTGAGTGACGAACGCAATTCGGTTATTCCATTTGTATTTTTTTAAAAGACTAGCATTCTAGCATTTATTAGTGCATATCGAAGATTTTTTAATGAATTTAAAAAACTGAGTTGGACTCTTGAAGCGACGGTTCCATTTGTAAGTTTGGGTGTATCCGTGTCTGTTCCATTATTATTATTAGAATTTTTAACTTGATAACAAAATATTATTACGGTATTCCAGTCGCATAACTGTAATTTACTTAGTTAAAAGTATATAAATTAGAAGACATATTACATATACATAGAAGACATATTATTTGCCGTATGTCCCTTAGGTGGAACCAGAATAAACAGACGACCATTTAAGCTTAGTAAAAAGTATCTTTGATACTTACAGAATTATAATAATTATGAATTTATGATCGTCAAAACCTGGAGTGGTTTTGACGATCATAAATTCATAACAGTCGGAATTGAACTAAAAAGACGAATTTTCTTTAGAAATCACCTTGTTTATAGATAATTTTATTACTAATTATTTTTACCGGGGTGCGTAATTCTAATATTGATCATATCGCATTTCTATATATAGTGCCTATAATAACCGCTGGCGTAAGTTACGGGCCTCCCTAACACAGCGGTTCGTAGCTCACCCTCGTATTGAACACAGCCACGCAACCTTATTCTCCGAGCATACTTTTCTACTCGTCCACGTCATTGCCAAGCAAAAATATTTTAGTTAATTTACTATTCAAAGAGAAAAATTCCATGAATATTAGAGCAATACGATATATTCCGCAGAACAAACACCACAGGAGACGACTGAAGAATACAGCGCTTGTTTATCGGAACCATGCTACAATATGGGCACGTGTATTGATTTACCAGGCTCCACTTACACCTGTCAGTGTGCGGGGTCCTACACTGGGCTCAATTGCGAATCACTTACAAAAGATGGAATATCCAACAGCTACATTGAAACACCATCCTTTGACGGCTCATCTTACATACGTCTAAAACCGTTGAAGGCTTACCACAAGTTGAATATCGATATAGAATTTAAAGCCTTTTCCGAGAATGGCGTCATATTGTACAATCAGCAAAAACCGGACGGCACGGGCGATTTTGTTTCGCTCGCTTTGGTCAACGGATATTTAGAGTTTAGGTGAGCAAAATTTCTGTATTTTATTGAAACGCGAATAAAATTTGGACCCGATGAAACGGCAAATGGAGCGGTTCAATTCTCACGTTTTATTTCATTTCACGATTTAGGTATAATCTAGGGAACGGTGTATTAATTCTGACGTCTTTGGAAAAGATATCGTTAAATGAATATCATAAAGTATCGGCGAAACGTTACCACCGAGATGGGATTTTGGCTATTGATGACATGGAGGACGTCGTTGGACAATCTAGCGGTCACTTGAAAGCGCTGGATCTTGCCGAAGACGCATTCATCGGAAGCGTACCTACAAACTATTCCAGGTACTAACTACTTAAATATTAACTAGCTGTTATTATTTTTCATACACTTAATAGTTTCCCAACAGTAATAACCAATCATAAACATAATAGCTACTTTTGTTCAGGGTTTTCGATAATATCGGCACTCGAAGCGGGTTTATCGGCTGCGTGAAATCGTTGAGGATAATTCGTCATCAAGTGACAAAGAAATTGGGCCGTCCTGACTCATTAGTCGTCGCTATAGAAAACGTTAGGGAGTGCCAGTCTAACCCGTGCATGAGTATTCCTTGCAAGAATGGCGGCACGTGTAAATCTATAGAGGGGTCGGCGACCGAATATACTTGTAGCTGCGTTATCGGATATCAAGGAGCCAATTGTGAGGAGAGATTAGATCCGTGCGAGTCGAATCCCTGCGGATATGACGAGGGGCTATTGTGCGACATAGGATCCGACGGCGGACACGTCTGCCGTTGTTTGTTTGGAGGTGAAATTGGTTCTAATGGAAATACTTGCAGTAATGGTGCGTATATCGTTACTTCGATAATGTGTTTGCTGTTACTCGCTACATTTTAATTTTTTTGCCAACCACGGCGACGTGACTACACTACCTGATGGTAAGCGGAGTGCAGTCCAAAAAAAACACCCACAAACAATGGGTTTACAGCTGATTACCAGAATCATGCGGGCCTATTTAGGCTTCTTCACCCTCTAAAAAGGGAATAAGTAATTTGTAGGGGCTTGGGATGAGGCATGGATCACCAATGCAGACAGAGGAATGTACACTAATATCCGTCCCATCCAACCAAATCCTCCAGAGAACGGGAAATGCACTGGCTGATCCAGGAACACGAACAACACAAGGAGTGTGGGTCACTATGGCAGGTTTCATTTTATGTGTACAGTGGTCGCCATCCGGGCGGGAAACCATCAGCAACTTTCACGTGGAAGTTTATTAACAGATCTAATCTAGGGGAATGGGATCTATCTTAGAGGAATTTTAGATATGATAGGAAACCGAGATAAAAATTATGTCTTATGTCTGATAATGTAGCTTTCCATAGATAGATTTTTTCAAATTCGTTCTGTAGATTTTTAGCCTATTAATTACGAACAAAAAAGTCTTTTTATTATATTAGTTTAGACATTAGAAGCGTTAATTGGTAATTTCATTTCAGACGTGAATGTGATACAAGAAACTTGGACGCCCCAGTTCAATGGTACCAGCTATATAGAGTTACCGCCACTCGAAGGACTAGGGAAATCGTTCCGAATAGAAATTTGGTTTTTAACGAACCGATTTTCCGGAATGCTTCTATACACCGGCCAGTCTAATAAAGCCAAAGGGGATTTCATTGCGATTAACTTGGTTAATGGTTACCTACAATTTAGGTACAATTTGGGGAGCGGGATCGCTAACATAACGTAAGTGAAGTGTTCAGCGGCCTGAGCAGGAAAATATCTGACAATCGGAAATGTATTCGAACTCGCTGCGCACAGATGATGTTTGGTTAATATTTCATACAAATTTCATAGACGCGCATCGAGTTCGAATACATTTACGGTTGTCAGAAATTTTCCTGCTCAGGCCGCAGTAGCCCGAGCACGAAAAACTAATGTAAATGAACTCGAATACATTTACATTTACATTAGTTTTTCGTGCTCGGGCTACAAGCCTCTGTTATTATGAATGTAATATGTATATAGTAATTATGTATAACATTATTATGAATGTAAAAGTTTGTATTTATCAATCGTGCTTAAACAGTTAAATCTATTTTAATGAAAATGGTGCATAGCTAGAGTACGTATATCCTAGATTAGGATTTACATAAAAAACAATATTTTGTGTTATTTTAGATTTAGGATATATTTTTTCCGGTAGAAAATTATTACTTACGACTAATGCGGTTGGTCGCAAGTAGAAGCTAGTATTGTTATATTAGTATTAATATTAATAATATTAGTCCTGTAATATCACTGTCCCATTGCTGGGCACGGGCCTCCTCTACTAATGAGAGGAGTTAGGCCTTAGTCTACCACGCTGGCCTAATGCGGGTTGGTAAACTTCACATTCCTTCGAAGTTCCTGTGAAGAAATTCTCCGGTATGCAGGTTTCCTCACGATGTTTTCCTTCACCGTTATATCAAGCGATATTTCACAATGAAAATACGCTAAACATAGAAATGTCAGAGGTGTATACTCCATTTTGGGGTTGGTTTCGAACCTCCGACACTTATCTCGGCAGTCCATACCATTCCCAACTGAGCTATCGCTGCTTAGTAGTATTGTTATATGTAAATAGCCACTGTAAAAAAAATCAGAATTATTGTGTCGATAATATTTTTTCCTTGTTATATCAAATCATCAGGGATAACATATTTTTATTTAGGTCTCCAGTTCCGATAACTAAAGGTCGTTGGCATAGGGTGAGAGTATCTCGGTCTGGTCGCCATGGAACCCTGCAGCTGGACCACTACCCGACTCAGAGGGGTCACTCGGCGCCACCTCTCACGCATTTGGAGCTCACATTGCCTTTGTTTATTGGATCTTTACCGTGAGTATTCTTCTACCTATTTTTTTATATTATTAATAGAAATACAGAATAAATTTTATCCCACTGTACTGTGGGGTTTATACAAGTTTTTAAACGAGTTGCAGAATGGATTCCTCTTTGCTTTTACGACCGACTGCCTAGCCCTGTCAATGTTTTTGTATAAATGTTTTAGCATATTTATATTTCCAATTGTTTTTCTTGTGATTGTTGTTCTTTCATATTATTCTGAATATTAAAAATTATTTTCCAAATATCAATATTTTCTAAGCAGTGATTAACTTCGAAATTAGGTAATTCCTAATTTGTTTTACGTTGAGTGTTATAGAATGCTCACAAAGCAATTTTCGATTACGCATATTGATCAATATTATTCAATCGTAACAAAACCTTCTTCGAGCGCTAATGTTACGATACGTAACAATTTATACGTAAGGTGCGACTCAGATAAATAAACGTACACGTTTATTAACAATAAACTCGATAAACTAAATAGTGGTTTGGTGTTAACTCTAACTACAACAATACAACATAACTACCGGGGACCGTCAACGGCAGAACTCCAACATCTCTTGGTCCTTCGAGCCGGATTGAGTTCTTTAGACGTCCTCCAACGCATAGGACATCAGCATCAACCCAACATCCTTTTGATGTTGGGGTTGATCAGCATCAACCCCAAGTAAATAAAAAGTAATTAACAATTAGTTACCAGCGTAACTAATTGTTAATTACTTTTTATACGGTCTATTATACACTCTTAGAAAAGTCATAGGTGCATGTTTTGAAACTGCGCTATTCGTTTTGGTAGTTCGTACCACTCCCAACCGAGGTAAAGCTGTTGTAACAATCGCTATATATTTTGACCCGCATACATAGCCAGTATCTATAAACACAACACACAAAATAAAACTGTAATATTATATCATCTGTGCTTGTAATGCGATAAGCGAAGAAATGGCGACAGGTTGTCACATTCCCCACTGGTTCCAGCGCCTACATCCGCCCACACAAAATGTCAGGAGTGACCAGCAGTTTTATTGGCGCAGTGCAACAGGTTTTTGTGAACGGGAATCCACTTACTTTGTACGGTGGTGACATTGCGAAGTGCGCTGTTGTCCAGGAAGAGGAGCACTTACCTTGTGCCACGACTGGAGTCACCAAATATACCGGACCGCCGTGTGGAGACGGTAAGTACTCACATATATGGCGATATTGACGTGAACTTTATATAAAACAGCATTACAGGGGGGTTACCACAACCTCTTATAGCAGTGTTATTATAATTTTACTTGTACCGATTCCCATACAAAACAAACGAAGAACGATTATAATAATACTGCTATAAGAGGTTGTGGTAACCCCACAGAACATTTAAATGGTTGCGCATTAAGTTTAAAACTTGTGTTAAAATATACTATAGTTGATTTGCTAAAAAAAGTAAATCATTTTCGACTGACTTCCAAAAAGGAGAAGGTCGTCTTTTCGTCTTTTTTATGTATGTTACGCGATATCTCCGCCAAATGTGGACCGATTTTCAAAATTATTTTTGTGTTCGATAGAGCTTATTTCAAGGGTGGTCCCATATATTTGGTCACGAATGCATCAAGTTGAAAGTTGTCAGTTAGGTTTTTAAACTTGTGATTATTATGCGTTAAAGCGCTGCAATATTTACATGTGACTGCCTATTTAGTACACATTTGACTCCCAGATAATTCATCGAAAACAACAGCTAAAGACACTTCAAAATTTTAGCTGTTGCTTTATATAATATTAAAAGATAATATTGCTTTTACTTTAATTTAGCTATTACTGTAGTAATACATAAAGAAACTGGGGGTTTGATGTTCTATAAAACAAAATATTGATAAAGAAATTCTTCGACAATCCAAAAAAAAATACAATGAGCATGATAAAGTAATATCCACAAGTCCTTCTTAAAAACGTTTCAAGCCGCTTGATATTGATAAAATTTTTGGGATTGACCTCGTCAACTGTTACAAACTTTTTAACTTTCTGATTTAAAATTATAAAAAAAGGAGCCACGCGTAGCCCAAGAGATAAAACGCGCCCTTGTAAGCAAAAAGTTGCGGGTGTAAATCCAAGTTTTGTATACAAATGAGTTTTTTTACTAACTTGAGTCTGCGTGTTAACGTTTTGAACACTTACAGTAAAAATCAACTTTTAACATCTGCTTTTTATTTTTTGTGACTATGAATTTTGTACAATCTAGTTGACTGTAGTTGGTACTTAGTGTTTACTTAGATATAGTAGTAGGTATGTACCTAGTATAGGTGCAGTATACAAAGGGCGTTAGCGGTGAAATCCAATTTAAAACGACTTCAAAAAAAGGAGGTTCGTCTCGTTGGTTATTCGTCAGTATTTTTTATGTATAGTGGCCACTCCAACAACCGATTAGAGTAGACCGATTTTCAAGATTCTTTTTGTCATGAATAAATCTTAATCTAAGGGTGGAACCATATTTTGGCCCAGATGTGATGCATTACGAATTTAATTACAACCACAGCAAAAACAAACTTGCTTATATATATTTTCTCTACTATTGTTACCACAGTAGCAACACCAGTTTTCCGTTTTATGGTAACATATAAAACACAAGATTCGAGTACAAATATAAGCTACTGGTAAATCTTTTAAAATTGGACGGGAATCGCGGTACACCCTGGGACTTGTCGGGGAATAAGGGGTCCGTCCCAATACGTATGTTTGGAAACTATTTTATTAACTATAAAATGTCTCCTTAATACTAAGTTGAAGAGGACTCCTACGGTGATTGGTAGTCACAAAACAAGTTTTAATATTCTGAAATACAAAGCCGAACATCCAAAACGAGCATTTCACAAAGCGATACAAAATCGTAACAATGACAATTAGCTCAGAGACGCAGATGAAACGACGATCATGAAATGTTCTTGGAAAATATAGACATAAGTCGTTTTCGTAAATGAAATATATTTTAAAGATTGAAAGAGATCAATATGAACTAGTAGCAGATCAATAGTCAATATTCATTCAAAACAATGGATTCAAGCGTGTGATAAGTACATATGAGTGACTTTTTCAATGTGACTGTTGTCACTCTTGTCTCGTATAGTGATGATTAAGTATGGAGATGAAAAAAAATAAAAATAAATATAAACACAAGTTTTGGGTCACAACTAGAACTAAGCATATTTTGTAACAATAATTGTGTATTAATGGTTGTAACCTGTTTTGTGTGAAATAAATAAAATAAATAAATAAATAAGATGCGCGCACGACGACGCGACGTGTGACGTGACAAATGAATGACTTTCGATACATATCCCTAGAAAGGGCAAGATACAAAATGATCAGAGTGATATTCACTCGTGTGCGCAAGCTTTTAGAAATAACATGACGAGCATTCAATCAACAAATTAGCGTAATGATAAAACTAAATTGAACATTGTTGTACAGGTTTAACACCATGCAAAAACAACGGGTCATGTATACCTCTACTTAATGAATACAAATGTATTTGCCGCGATGGTTACAAAGGCAGAAATTGTGAAATTCAGCATCCGACCGTGGAAATGTTAAACGAGAGAACTCCAGTTAATTTTGACGGAAATAATTACTTCTCGTACAGAAGCAGGGGAGGTCGTAGGTAAGTTACTTGGCCGTTTTTCTTATTGTTAATTAATGTACTACAATGGTTGCAATTTAACAGTATCCTAGTAATTTAACTGCCTGAACTCTTAAGACAAAAAACGTTATTTTTTAAGGGCCGATTTTACATTTTTTTCTTAGCGACAATTTTGTGGTAAATAAATAAAAATAATATATATCGGACTATTGAAAAATCTAATTATTTTTAATAATACTAAATAAAATATTCTACAAAAAGGAAGGCTATCCATGTAGGAAACAAAAAGAAAATTTCTCATATAGATTGTAAATCAAATGAAGAGAAAATCCAGTCTTTACACAATTGAAAATCTAGCAGATTCAAGATTTTACAGATGTACGTCATACGTAGAATACAAAAGAAATATAATCCGTTGAGAGGTGACTGTCAGTAGCGCCAAGTGTGGCTTAAAAATGCTAACATTAGACATGTTTAACTTTAGGCTTGGTTTTAATCCTCATATTTTATGTGTGAAGAAATTATTCATTGTAGACAAGAGTGCCACAGCCACAACAGACTGGAATATTTTTATTGAATCTCACAAAACAGACTGGTTCGTTCACATACAATAGTTTTAATTTTGCTATCCAGAGGTAAGAGCCTCCCACACCATCATACATCCAGCAAAAAACCGTATCCAGGACAAATGTGTGCACACTTGCAGTGAAAAATAGGTGTCGTTAAACCGGTTCCTGTTGTTTGATGTTATCCAGTTTGCTGTGATAAAGCTGAATAACAAAGTCGACAAGATCGGTTTTTAACTGGGCACCACATATAAGATGCTAGCGTGAATGTTGGTGTTGAAATACATCCGCGACTATAATTCAGATAAACAAGGGAAAATTATAATTACATTTATTATAATAATATATTGTAAGCTTGATATCTTGTTAAATGTAACCATTGTATACCAGGATAGTTCAACAAATTTGTGCAGGTTATTCTATGTGTGCGTGATGTTGTAAATGTAGATTGAATTTCTAGAAATATCGGTTTGGATACTATTCTATATCTTGTAAGTTGTGACATGCGCACACATTATCACGGTATATTAACAAGTCGCGCATACAAATGAGTTGAACTATGTATATTTATTTTGAGTTCTTATTTACTGTATGTTACTAACAGCTATTGTTCTACGTTTCTAGCTTACATACTAACAAAGGACATTACGGTGTAAGATAACATTCGGTGGACTCATCAAATAACAATTAGACCTATTCACCACTGCAAAATTCTTAGCATAGGTAATAACCACTTCACTTTTAACACTACTTATGTGTATGTAAGACATATTTTAAAATGGGTTTACAGTTTAGACCAAACGAGCGAATGCTCATTTTGTGCTCGCTTTCTAAATTCTCTTTGTGTAAAGAGATTAAGCATTCTTTTGTTATTATATCTTTTTGAGCTGAAAATGAACCGTTGTTTACACCTACAGATTAAGAAATTCTAGCATTCGCTCTTTGTTTATTTGGTCTAAATCCTCTTTTAGAATGTCTGTCTTAAGCCTTTCGTTCAAATTGTTTTAATGTTTCTTTTTCTGTGTTTTATCAAATTAAGTATGGGGAATCGATATACTTTCTACAATTGGTTTAAACGTAGGAACATTAGCCCTCCTTACGGTTCCCGTGGCTAAATATTTAATGTAGACATGAATATTCCCCACTTAAAGTGTAATTTGGACGGTCGTCCGAACTTAATGACCGCTAATTATAATTTTATTGGTGTTATTGTTTTGGTCAGTTACGCTATTTTGTAAAACATTTGTGTAAAAAACATTTTGAAAATTTACGTATGCTAAAACATAGCCTCAGAGAGCCTTTGGTGGTACACCGTCGAGAAGCCGTTAAAATGATGTCTAGGTGTTCTTCTTCTTTTAAAATAAATGGCTTCGAAGGTTCTAAGTGTTGAAGACCAAAGGTCTTAGCTCCCGGTATCCACGACAAAAGGTTCATCACCTACCGTAGTTTCAGGACTTCATGTATTATTTGTGATAGCTAGTTTTTGTTGTTTTTCAACAGATTTTAAAAGAAGGAGGTTATTAATTCATTGTTTTTTATGAATTCGTATTTATCAAATTCTCTGGTAAATGTGGTCTGATTTTCAAGATTCTTTTCATCTTCTACCTCTATAGTGCTTATTCCAAGGGCATAAACATTTAAGTTTGGTCAAGATGTGATAAATTTGGAAGTCAATTTTGAAGTTTAAAACTTATGTTTATTCTAATAGTTGTCTATATTTAACAAAACCATATTGCAGCGAATACAATAGACAAGCTTCTCTACTTTAAAGTGTTGTTCACGTTAGTTAGTTCTCCTTGGTTGGTTGAATGTATAAATTCAAGTCAAGCAAGTCAAATAAGTTACGCCCAAGTTTACGCATTTACATAAACGCGTTAAACTAAACTGCGTGAACGGGAATACAGTTTCTAAGATTACGTAGTCCCTATTTACTTTTGCTTTATTGTTTTATGAAAAGATAAGTTGAATCACGTCTTTATCTTATTTTTGGGGATCATAGCTTAATGGGTAGTAAATCGTTGATTGCTCTTTTATTTTGTCATAAACCATTTTATTTACATAGTCGAAGGCTTTTTATGTGGTATAGATGTCATTTCATAAAGTGGGGCGTGTTGTCATATTCAATGTTTGCAAATATCGCCCAATGAAATAATCTATAAAAAGTAATTTGGAAAGAGAATCTTGTTACTAGAGATAACACCAGTACATTCAACTTCTGGCTGTAATATTTCTGCCCACGCTCGATTAACGTAATGCTTCTCAACGATACACTAATGTGTAATCATTTGTCTCTTTAGGATAAAAAAAGGCAATGGAACATTTTTAAATCGAATGTGATGTTCGAAAAAAAATAATACCTAGCTTATTACCTCTTTCCATTAATAATTTAGTTATGGTGAGCCGCTGTGATGGGGGTTAAGGATATGAGTTTAATTTAATATTATAATTATTTAATTTTTTATCACATTTTTTACTTTTAGTTTCATAATATTGGTTTCTAAAATTATATTTTGTGGTTTTATTTCTTGTTTGGTTTAATTTAAGAAACAAGTCCAAAGGAGTTGTTTTATAACATCTCAAATTATTTTAGGAACGGCGGAGCTCGCGGTATTAGATATGAAATTAAATTTCGGACGTACAACGACTCAGGTCTTTTATTGTGGAGGCGGAAGATCGGGATAAGACCTCGTGATTTCATTGGACTGGGCTTAGGCGACGGAAAACTTCAGTTGATATATACAGATACTGATATTAAGGAGATAAATTCTGCTATGCATGAGGACTGGTTTCAATGTGTGGAGTCAAAAGTACGAGTGAATGATGGGAGATGGCATACGGCGACTATTCGAAGGAGGAAAAGACTAGCAATGTTGCAGGTGGACGACAAACCTCCAGTAAGAGGGTACTCACAATCTTTGCTCGTACCTTCGAAATCCAACCCTAAGCTGTGGATCGGTAAGATTTTTTTACACAATTTTCCATTTATTATATCCGTTATTATTCATTTTGATTAAATTTTAACGTATATTTCAGTAATAAATATTTGAAACAAAATTCCCTTTGATGAAAATATTCCAATCTTAAAAAGGTTCAACTTTATTCAAAGCTTGGCAGCGAAATGTATTTGAAATTGCATCAAGTTATTGTGCGCCGCAATCTAAAACATGTTCTTTTTGTGTTTGCTGCCTCGATCTAGTTTCTATTGTTGTATATTCCGGTTTTAATGCGAGTAAATTATGACACCTCGCTACGGAGATTAGGGTCTTTAGTGTAGATAATATTAAACGCTATTTTATTCTGCATTGCTGTTGTTTGATCAGGGGGATCGCCGTCTCTGCCACTAGGGTTGCCACCTTCCCTCTACACCGGTCTACGCGGGTGTGTAGCTAGCGTGAAAGCAAATGGACGACATTTAGACCTCGGCACACCCATACGACCTGCGACTAATGTGAGACATTGCGAATAAAAATCGAGTTGACTACAAGCAGAAACGATTGTGAGATGAAAAAAGAAAAGTATTATTTTGTAGCTGTTCTGTTGAATAGTTTTATAGTACCTGTTTAATGTTATGTACCTAATACATATCCATTCCATTTCAATTGCATTTTAGTAAATGTCATAGTTATTAATATTTTTCAAAGGATCGGGGACATAGTCCGTCGCACAGTATCGCATACATTTTTACGTAACATATCCGGCATATGTGGCCATATCTTGCATTTTATTTATGATACATAGTTTGTAAGTAGTCGATTATACCGGCAATCATATCGACAATCAACATAATCTACAGTTAAGACTGAAATAACATATTGATGAATCTACAAATTACGTGAAATTAGGGTGCTTAGATGTTTCTCCATAGACAAATTGAATCCACCTAAAGTATCATTGTATTCAACCAAAAGAATGTGCTGCCATAATAATTTACGTTCTAGCTATAGGTGTTAATAATATTCAGTTTTGTATAGGTGCTCGAAATACACACCAGATTTTGCAATACATTTTATACTCAGAGTATAAATTATGATATGGATAAATGAAAAAATCTGAATATTTTCTTGTTATTCCTCTCTTGAATATTATATAGTTGTTAGATTAGTTCGTTTCAAACAAGAAGTAAGAGTTGCGAAGAGAGTTTCTAAAACTTTCATTCGAGAAGCAATATGATTGATGAGTTGGGTGAACATTCCATTTACGACTAACACACGCCTTGTCCACGACTAAATGTCCATTAAGAATTGTCAGCTTAGTCATTATTGATTTAGTTTCTCGTACGGTTTATTTATGTCGTTCGATTCAATTACTTTAATCTTTAATTTAATTATTTAATAAATAAACAGTGCCATAGTAATTGTACAGTAAGTAGCTGTTTTCATTAGGTGTATCGTGTTTATAGATTATGATTTCAATCACAAATTACTTTTTAATTTCTAATACGCTTATAGGTATTTCTTATTCTTTATTATAATTCGGTTTTATTGATCTACATCGTGTCTTACTTCAAGATAATAGTTTATAATACTCTACATATTTATTCATGTAAAATATAATTTATAATTTCATACATTAATTTAATATTCTGATTATGTTCTATATTGTATTTAACAACTTTGCCGTATAGTTTTGTAATATATGTACATAATTCACTAGTCTAGTTTAAGTTTAAGACGCTTTAAATATTTTAGAAGCAATGTCCGTAAACGCTACGAATTGTTGATACTCTGGTTTATTTTAGAAGAAATTCTTTTCACTTTTGATATAAACTTCCAGATAACCTCCAAGCGGAGTAGCAACTTACTCTCCTGGGGGAGTTACCACCACGTCTTATAGTATTATAATTTTACCTGTACCGATTCCCGTACATAAAAAAAGATTATAATAATACTGCTATAAGACGTGATGATACCCTCCCTGATGTCCATTTTAAGTTTTACGAACCATCATAATTTCAGAAAAGTACTTTACGGCACAGTATTAAAGTTACATTTAAGGTGTGTAGCCTGACTTACCTTGAATGAAAATTAATTAACCTTACGTTGTTTTCTTTCTCGAATTTTGTTCGTGAAATATTTTTTGCATAAAATGGTAATTGAGGAATATTTTGTCGTTGTGAAGATTAACCAAAACGGCTTAGAATATCTACAGAATACTAAATAAATAACGAATTTGAATTTTATTTGTAAGAGTGTAAATTTTAAAACTACCTAATGTTATGTATAGTCAAATTATTGGTAAATAGAAACTAGAGTGGATTATCTACGTAATAATTTTGTTTAACAATTTCTAACGTGCTAATTTGAGCTCTGAACGTTTTGGAACTAAGTTGTTTTTCTACTCTTCATCTAGACGATACTTGTAAGGTAATGATACTAATAAAGTAAAACAATGACAATATTAAAACTATGTATCAGAACGACATTAGTGTTGTCGTATTAGACGTGCTTCGTGTTAAGCGAGTCATAACCAATACTCTTTTAGACTTAGATCCAACCCTACCGCCCTTAATTCCTGGTACGATTGCATAATCTCCTTATGATAAAGATTAATAGACATTGTATGGTAAACGTTACAAAATGTTTACGTAAATCTACCTGAAGTAACGGAGGTAGGGTTAGCAGCAATAAATTTACCTACCTGTAGGTACGATAATGTATCACTGGGTCTTACATATCTTCCAGTCCAATTTGTTACGCAATGTGTGTTTTGATGTAACTATCTTAGTTTATTGAATATAAAACGATTAATAAAAGAGACTGCAATCCGCAAACGGTTGTTTTAATATTACTTACATTGTTAGGAACGCTTAATAAGAACATTGTCGCATTTGATTCAACGTTTTCCACCATATTGAATCAGAAATCTTCTGTTTTGCCTATGTAGGTTAACGAGCAGTAATCAAAACGGAGATGGAATTGTTCTTTACAAAGTAAGAGCTCGTGCGGAAAGTAGATAAAGCATCTTATTTAGGACAACAACGTTAAATAAAATTTCTTTTGTCCATGTCTTATCGATAGGGCTCAGATGGAGACTAGTGGCGTGCAGTCCATATAGGCAAAGAGACACTGTCTACCCTAAAATTTGCTATTGATCAACAAAAAAAAAATTCACAAAAAAACTATTTTCATTATAGCAGCTCCCGGCCCGTCGGAGGCGGCACATATATATGTTACATAAGCATATGGGCCACCGGAGACCGAGCCGCCCGTGACTATGTAGATAGTCACGAGGACGATGATGACAGTGATGGAATGTAAGAGTTGTAGAAAATAGTTTTGTAAGTTTTTGTCTACCCTGATCAGAATGCCTATGCACGTCACTGATGGCGTATAGCTTGTGTATCCTTTTCAAGCTCCAATGTTTTCGACCGACTTTAAAAGAAATACTTAATTAATCCATCTGATTTTTTTCATAGCAGCGACTGGAAATCTAGCAGATGGGTCACCTGATGTTAAATGATCTCCAACGCCCATAGACATCCAAGACCCAAATGTATCTCGGGTGCGTTGCCAACCAAAAAGGAAGGAAACAGGGAATGGAAAATGAAGAGGGGAATTGGGCCACCTGAAATCTCACTCACCAAATGAAACGCAACAGCGAGGTGCCGCTTTACGTCGTTTTTCTGTGAGACAATGGTATATCCGCGATATCTCCGGCAAATGTTGACCAATTGTCATTTTTTTTGTTGTGTTCGATACTGCTTATCTCTTAAAGGGTAGAGCCATATAAATGTAGTCTTGATTTGATGAAGGAGTACGGAGTAAACTCCTTAATAAACTAGAGATTGAGGTTTCGGTCTTTAAGTTTTTTAAAATATGTTATATCTTGTTCGTATTGCTAAGTTTTAGTATCTACTTCCGTGTTTAACTAGCTATGCTGAATCTAGAATCAGAAAGAGTAGGTAAATGGTGCACTGTGATGGCGCGTACACACCGGGCTGAAGGAAGGCGAACGAATCATGCCTGTTTCATTCGCACAACAGCGAAACTTTGATTGTGTGAACGCAACAGGTATAGATTCTTTCGCCTTCGTTCGGCTAGTCTGTACCCGCCATCAGATGTGGCCCGGAGTCCGCGTCTTCGTGAAATAAATATTTTAAAAAATGAAGAACCATCTGTCGCTATTATGTCTGAACTATATCGATAGCTATAATAAATAATAATAATAATAGTCCTGGAATATTACTGTCTCACTGCTGGGCACGGGCCTCCTCTACTAATGAGAGGGGTTAGGCCTTAGTCTACCACGCTGGCCTAATGCGGGTTGGTAGACTTCACATACCTTCGAAATTCTTGTGGAGAAATTCTCGGGTATGCAGGTTTCCTCACGATGTTTGCCTTCACCGTTATAGCAAGCGATATTTCGCAAAAAAAAAACGCACTTAATATAGAAATGTCAGAGGTGTATGCTCGATTTTGGGGTTGGTCTCGAACCTCCGACACTCGTCTCGGCAATCCGTACCATTCCCAACTGAGTTATCGATAGCTAAACTCTTCCCAATTGATCGCTCAAGCACAGACTTCACTCGTAAAACCCTCAGGACGTGTCTTATCTTTCTTGATCATCAGGAATTTATGGATAATAAATTAGTTAACTGTTTAGAACGCCTTTGTGTGAGTGGGCCTGTGCCGCGAATATTACTAATAGCCTACAAACACGAAAGCTTTTAATTTAATGATACAGACAATTGCGGGACTGGTCGCGGGTTGATACAATGCCAGACACGGTGTTGGAACGACCTGATAGCTATTAGGCGATTAGATTGATGATGCGAACTTGTTTGTTACTTTGACGCGTGTTGTTGGGTTTTATGGAGCCCAAGTTACACTAATGAATGTAGTAGTTAGTGACTCAGAATTATTGGATGTATATTATTTTGTAAAGCAGAGGCTGGCAAGAGCAGGTGGGTCACCTGATGGAAAGTGATCTCCACCGCCCATAGACACTCAAGACACAAAAAGGATCATGGATGCGTTGCCAACCTAAAGGAGGATAAAAGGTATTGGAAAGGGAGGGGAGGAATTGGGTCTACGGAAATCTCACTCACCGAACGAAACGCGACAGCGAGCTGCCACTTTACTTCGGTTTTCTGTGAGATAGTGGTATCGACCGATTTGAGTCGGCCCATTCGTGCCGTAGATGTAACTGTCTACAGCGTTGCTCTACCACTCAAAGTATACAAGTATATCAATCCTTTTAAATTATAACTCCCTCGGTGGCGTAGATGTATTGCGTGCGCGGAACGACTACCGTCCTGAGGTCTCGGGTTCGATCACCGGGCCTGGCAAAGTCATCACTTTGCCAGTGATTTTGACACTACACACATCTGGGACGAAAATGAGCTCGGCGAAATGTAGATCTCCAGTTCGCCTACGCCTACCCCGTCGGGGATATAGGCATGACTGTAAGTATGTGAATTATATTATTATGGTGGTGTTTATTATTTTGTCATGTCTAAATGCAATAATTGAAAAGAACCGATTCGATAATATTTTACTCCCTAGTTAACTTTCAATTAAGTAGTTGGTTATTTAATATAGCGTGTTCATAATTTATTTTGTAGTATAATTTTGTATTTACGCGATGATAAGTAAGTATGATATTACACGAGTAATTTAAAATTTCACAATCATGAAGGTTAAAAGCATTCGGTAAAAATATAGTAAAATTTATAAAAACAATTACCTTATGGATTCATGGTAACTTATTTTTAACTAAAGCTTTGCTATCATAACTAAAATCTATTATTTTTAAATGAATTGTCAAATTACGAAATTATATAATACCGAGACTTTGATCAATGCATCAATAATGTTAATATTTTAGCAATTCAATTACTTTTTATTTGACGAATTGTGTTATATATGAGGGCTTAAAGGCGCGAAGAGCGAACAGATTGATATATCGTCCTCTACACGGACCCGCCTCTAATCTCAACTAGCCTGAATTATGGTGCAGAAAATATCCTCTCATTCTTTGCATAAGTCATAAATCATGCGAGCTACCGGAATCCCTTGAGGCATTATGGAGGAAAATAAGCAATAGGTATATACATGTATTAAGCAAAAAAATGAAACAGCATTCACCATTCAGCATTCTTCTATCTACCCTTATCCCTACTGTGGGGTCGCAATACTTTCTTAACCGATTTCGACAAAAGAGAAGGTCTTCAATTCGTATCTTTTGTACGTTCACCAGTTTTTGTTCGTTCAGTACACCACGCATGGATCGATTTAAAAGATCTTTTTTTAGCATGTTGTAGAGAGGATTCGGCTTTTGAAGTTTTATGACCGGCTGACTCCCTGACTTTATTTGTTTTTATGTAGCAGAGACTGACAAACGAACAGATGGGTAACCTGATGGTAAGTGATCTCCATCGCCCATAGACACCCAAGACACAAAAAGAATCATGGGTGCATTGCCAATCTAAAAGGAGGGAAATAGAGATTGAGAAAGGTAAGGGGCAATTGGACCACCGGAAATCTCACTCACAGAAAGAAACGCGATAGCGAGCTGTCACTTTACGCCAGTGGTATTAAATCGGTTGAGCCGGCCCATTCGCGCTGTACACGTAACTGTCTACATCGGGGCTCTACCACTCTTAGAAAAACGTTAAGCCATTTTGGTGGTAAATTGAATTGGACATTGCGTTTCCTAAAATAAAATGTAATGAACTTTTATAAACCTGATATCTGACAGAACGCTATTCAAAAAAACATTATTTACCAGTAATTTAGACTGTTACGTAACATATTAAGGTCAGGTAGAAACGCAAAGAGCTAATCTAGTTCTTAATTGAATGAAAATATTACTTGGAAACGGTTGATTAATAAAAACCTGCTTCAAGCTTAATACAAATTGTTTGTTTTAATATTTCAACACAAATGTCTTGAGAACATGTTATTTTTAAAGAAAAGTAGGCTTGTACAATAACGTTTGAAATGTCAATTAGTTTTGTTCTTTATTTAAATTCAAGATGACATGGAATGAGAGCTCAAAGTCCCCCCTGATTATTCAGTAGATTTAAGTAATTGTTTTGCTCTTTCTTGATTGACAAATCTATAATTTATAGGCTATTACTAATTTGGTATTAAGTCGACGAAAAAACTAGGTATTTGTTAAAAAAAATGGTAAAGCTGTTTATCAACCATAGAATATCCTTAATATTATAAACGTGAAAGTTTATTAGTGTGTGAATGTTTGTTACTCTTTAACGCAAAAACTACTGGATGGAGTTTGATGACACTTTACGGTTATATAAACAGTCATGTATAAGATCAGAATAACATATAGGCTATTTGTCCCGGAAAATAAATGTCCACGCGAACGGAGGCGCGGGAAAGAGCTAGTTATTTTTATAAAACCTCGTCATAAAAATGGATGTCCCTTTTAAAAAACGAAAGTCTTGTTCAGATTTGTAAATCTACTGACATTGTTGTAATTTATTTCTTAAGGTCCTGATGATTTCGCATTTCATCTGGCAACTCTCAGTGAGTTCGAGAGAGAATTACACCCGTTTTTAGAAGTTACGAAGTCATTAAGGTTAAAGCACGAGCATACGTAGGGACCAAATGGTAACGAAATGGAACCATAAAAACATCGCGTGTTCTGCGCAACGCTTTATCACTTTATTAAATGTTCGAGTTGTTGCAGGTGGAAAGCTTTTGTAGTTTTGAAAGAGCTCATTTTATTTACGACTTGTTTTTAAAGCAAGGAGCCATTATTAATATTTTAAGTAGTGAGAAATAAAAGTTTCATTTATTCATAAAAGGAATGTTTACTGTTGACAGTTCCCTTTTCTTAGAAACTCTTAGAAACTGGTGAGTGTGATAAAAAGAGATTACAGAAAAATATGGAAACATGAAAGCAACATTTCAGTGGAAACAAAATTAAATGAACATTGTTTTTTTGTAAATGCCTATAGTAATATAGAATATTGGTATATTACTTGGTTAATTTACTAGTCCTACATGGCCCATAAACCAGATGAGAAGGAACTCTTTTTTGCTTCTTTTACTATAAACCTTTTTATAGGGTGAACATAACATAAGCTCACGCCTGTATCCCCGAAGGTGTAGGCAGAGGCGCACTAACGAACTAGAACACCCACATTTTGCCGAGCTTAAATATGGTGAAATGTAATAGAATTTAACTAAAGAAAATTGTACTGAAAAATCCTAAGGTTTCATTCTACCTGCCCTTATCCCACCTTAATGTGGGGTCGACGCAACACTTTTTCAAGGGTGTTGCAGAAAGGATTTGGCTTAGTTTACCCCCTCTGCGAGACCAGTCCCGGGAAAATTAAATTAGAAAATACGCTTTACCCGACCTGGGAATCGAACCCAAGACCTGTCGGTCCACAGCCCATATATGCTGCCACTAGACCAAGGAGGCGACAATGTCTTATGCTACGTTCAGAAAAATATTTAAATATTATAGCGACTTCGGTCCCGTTACCCGTATTAATTTTTATTTCTATAAAACTCAAACAAAAGAGGTTCCCACCTTTTCATTACATCGTGAGTAATCTTTACTAATATTATAAAGTCAAAAATTAGGATAATCGGATGTTTGTTACTCAACCACGCTAGAACGGCTGAACCGATCGGGATGAGATTTGGTACAGTGATAGATTGTAGTCTGAAATAGGACATAGGCTACTTTTATCCCGGAAATGTATACGGTCCCATGAATATTTGTTAGTAAATTTCCACGCGAAGGAAGTCGCGGGCAACATCTAGTTGCAGATAAAATTGTGTTAGGCGCTCCTGGACAACCTTCATCCCCGTATCATCTCTATTTTGTTCTTTCTCCCCTTGATTTCAAACTTTCCTAAAACAAATTTTATCAAAATCTGTTCAGAATATTAGACGTGAAAACATAGCTAAACAGACTTTCGCTTTTTAAAAATAGTATGGATATTTTGTTTGCGACTTCTTAAACACGCATTTTTATCACGCATAACAACAGCAGTAGTGCACGATCATGTATATTTCTTTCAATCGCGTATAAATAAGGTGAACATAAAAGCATACAGATGTCGTCGCTCGGGATTTGTATCTAGACTTCCCGCGGCTAGGGACGTGTCACGAATACGGACTGTGCCTCGCGATGCACATCAGCATCGCTGGGTAGAGGGATCAAATGATGTCGTAGGTAACTAGCGCTTTGTACAAACTCACATACGTTTTGTATTCAATGTGTTACCAGTATATAGTTTCAAAAGCTTCATGATTTTGAGTACACTTCTAATTTAATTTATATACATAGCCTCACGCCTGCCTTCCCGAAGGGATAGGCTATAGGATAGGGAACTAGCTAACTAGGACATTTCGTAGAGTTCATTTTCGTTCCAGATCTAAGTTATATTGGGCACAAATTCCAGGCTTATACTGTACACAGTGAAAAACCCAATACTGCCCGACTCGGGGATCGAAACAATACCACTATGGCACTGAGGCGATAAATAAATTAATCAATTACAATATTTATTTAATGAAGGTTATTTGTATAATAAAATGAGAATCTGACTGACTGACGTATCAACAAATAGCCGAAACTAATAAAACTAGGACCATGAAATTCAGGCGAGCACTAAGAAAGGATTTTTGGAAACACTACGAGACAGACTCTCACGCCGGCGTAACCGGGGCAACAGCCAATTTCATCATCATCATCATCATCAGCCATAGGACGTCCACTGCTGAACATAGGCGTCCTCCAAAGATTTCCAGATCAACCTGTTGGAAGCGGCCCGCATCCAGCGACTTCCTGCGACGTTTATCAGGTCTTCAGTCCACCTTGTAGGAGCCAATTTAATAAAATAAATTATCCCTTTAAAAATAATCCCTAAAACTTATATCAAACAAACCTAAAACGGTGTTAATATTTACTACATATTTACTCGATGTTAATATTCTAGATATTGTAATGTTCTATTGAAAATACTCGAATTTGATCGTAATTTTATTTTTACCTTTCGAAAGCTTAGTAAACACAACCTTAGTTCCACTTATTTCTTAGAAAAGGACAAATGATTTAAATTGAATAAGAAATTTTATCTTTTACTCTAGATTGTTTGACTATAAAACAAATGAACTCCAAAAATATTTGTCTTTAGGTATTCAAGAATTCAGAGCAGTATTAAGATTTCTTTGCAATACTATAAAAGCGAGGACATCAAATAAAATGTGTAGGTAACAAAAGGACGGTGGAGAAAATAATTTCGGGTTTGATATATTATCCCTGCGGAGGGCCTACATCATATGAGTCGCATTGAAATATTACCGCCTTGAGTTTGTCGCTCGAGATAAGCAATAGAAAATTAATTTTACATACCTACAAGAGGGAATTTCACGTGTCGTCGTGTAATTAAGGTAAATCTGGTAATAGATAACTACAGTTGAAGAATGTTGTATTATTCGAGCACGGCAAAGTGACTTCACTTTGATTACTACACTACAAGCCCCTCGATTTGCTTTTTCAATCTTCGAAGTGTGAACAAGCAATGCATTGTATGTCAGTGGTCGCTGGTTTTCTTTGGATTGCTTACTGACTGACTGATGACTGCCTCGGTGGCGTGGTGGTATTTCGGTACGACTACGGTTCTGAGGTCTCGAGTTCGATCCCCGGGTTGGGGCAAAGTGATATTGGATTTTTCCATATCAGCCCGGAATCTGGAATTTGTGCCCGATATGTCGATTGGCTCGCCCCCTATCACATCTGGGACGGAACTAAGTTCGGCGAATTGTGGGTGTTCTAGTTCGCCAGTGCCTCTGCCTACCCCTTCGGGGATACAGGCGTGAGCTTATGTTATGTATGTTTATGCTTACCATGAAATGTAGTTTCGAGGGTCGACGCTGAAAGGTTGACATTTAGTATCAATACTAATAATAAAAGGTGGTCTCTTTTCATACTACGTTAACTTACAAAATTAAGATTGATACAGCCCATGGTTGCACAGTAAACAAGCAGTCACTTCTTAGACTGATAAACTTATGGAAGTATATAACAGGGATGAAAAAAAGCGAACGCGAATCATACAAGGAGTGTGGGTTAGTATGGCAGGTTTTAACACTATGGGCCTTACTTATAAACACATAGCAACAGACAATAGCCTGTCCCTTTTATTTTCAAACAATGTGACACAAGAAAAAAAGTGACAGACTATTCTTAACTATTTGTTCAGCTAAAATGTTTTTATATGTAAAGGTCCTATGTGTACGGCGGTTGCTATCCGGGTGGATATCAATATCCCACCAGCAGCCAGAGTGTTTATTGATTTGCATTAGAATCAACAAGATTGATTTATACCCGGTATTGATTTACACATAAATTGTTAAGACTTTATAAGTCGAACATTAGTAACTGTTGTATACCTACTGCAGTGGCGACGGGAAAATTTCTAAAAGGGATGCCGGTGTCGATTTATCTTTGAATTCATCATCATCATCATTATCAGCCATAGGACGTCCACTGCTGGATATAGATCTCCACCAAAGATTTCCAGATTGACCTGTTGGAAGCGGCCTGCATCCAGCGACTTCCTGCGACCTTTGTCAGACCTTTTTCTTTGAATTAATATCTATCTATTAGTAGATATTTGGCAAAGGTAAGCCCGAAGGAATCATGTTATATGCACCCTTCGCCACTGGTATACTGCAATATATAGAGGTACATGTGCACACGGAGGCACCAAAGATTTAAAAGCTTTTCTCGTTTATCCCCGGTCTATAAATATGAATACATACGTATTATTATTCAACATATCTAAAACCGTCTTGCACATTACTCACCGAACCAAAACCCGTAATCCTTCACAATTTTGACACCCAAATAAAGGCTTGTCCATGCAAATAAGTTTTTACACTCGAACCACTTTATATAGAGGTATACAATTCAGTAAGGGAATAGTATGTTTAACAAAGTGTTTCCTAACACGCCGCAGAGGGACACAAATAGAAAATTATACACACATTCCGAGCAACCCATGTAACAACAATATTGCCAACATGACGGGGATCCGTGGAAATCGGACTCCGTGACTACGATAAATCGTTTAATTCCACCCCGGTGACTCGGCCGATTGCGAGAGGCCAAAACGCCATCACAATTTACTGCGATCCGGACCCAATGCTACGAATACTTGCTGCTTCGACAACAATTGAACATTATTTGAATAGATTTAATATATTCCCGGGGAGGTTGTGTCTATCATCGAAGTTACTCGATTGCGCTACAAATTAAGCTAGTTATAGGTAGGTATGTTAAATTTTATGCGATTCGATAATTATTATATACAGGCGTGAGGTTATGTGTGTGTGTGTGTGTGTGTGTGTGTGTGTCGGTAATTATTATCTTAGGTTTATATTTACGTCGTCTCCTTGTTGGAAGCGTTAATGGTCTGTGGGTCGGGACGTCCAGGGTTTGACTCGTAGAAGAGGCAACATGATTGTTCTAGCATGCTTTGCCCGCTTCTTAGTAGCAGAGTATATGGCCTGTAAATCGGAAGGAGATCGTGGGTTCGATTTCCAAGTCGCCGGGCTGTTACTGGTAATATAATTATTCATAAATACCTTATTCAAACAATTTTTAAAATTAGAATATGGACTTCAAAATCTTTCAAAATCACGTCTTGACCAACTGTAAATTGCATCCCAGTAAACTCCATCCATCACAAAATGAATCTTGAAAATAATTGATCCACATTGAAGATATTATATGTAGATAAAAAAATTATACCGTCGATATGATAACCTCCTCCTTAATTTGGAATTGGTTGAACAAACTCAAATGTAATCGCCGTGAGATACTTAGTGTGTTAACATGTATAGAATTTCCGTTTCGTACCTAAAGCCCTCGAGCCAGATTATTTCGCTCGAATTATATGCAAAACCTCAGCAAAATTGAACAATTTTAAAAGCGCTTAAAGTACTTTTAAGGTAACATTTCGTTGAATATGAAAATAAGCTGCAGATAAAAAGGTTTTATTTATAAGTTACACTCAGGTGCACAATTATAATTCTGCACGTTCTTTAAAAGTAGTAAATTTTATATAACAAACTACATATATAGAGGTGTGAATGACAGTATCATTTAAGTCTAAAATATAATGGAATGGGCAATTTCGTAAAGAGCTCATCTCAAAATATAAATTATCTATAAGTACATATATAATATAATTAAATATATATAATATTTTTTTAAATTCTGGATTGCTAATTGACTCTTAATTGTAACTTAGAAATAAACTTTATGTATTGTACACTACTCTGTAAAAATAGTTAACCAGTTTTATTCGTTTCCTTAACATTTTCTTTTATTCAATTAGATTTCCTTTTTAGAATCTTACTTTTACGTGCTATAATGCAATCCAATATGATTGAAGTTTTTGATCTTGTTAATTATATTTATGTTATTCAATTCAAAAACCCCCAATTGTCTAGTTTTCCTCTACCTATTCCATCAGGAGCTATATGTGGAATAAATTACATTATAAAATTCTCTATTGAGTTGGTTACTACAGAATCTCTTGTCCAATTTTAAGCACAGCCTTTGTAACGGATTTATGATGGATATTGCCGAAACCCGATAACCGTATCGGGGGCCAGCTCCAAATTTTTGCTAGCACCCAGTCATAAATCCGAAAAGTCTGAGTCAAACATTGCTTATTCATGCGAACACTATGTGCAACCCCAAGCAATAGATTAAACTGCCGATAACACTCGCATTTGTCTACGCATGATACGAGATACGTATCTTCACAATGGTTTAACGAAACCTCAGATTAGAGTGTAATGAATAACGTCCCAATAAACGATTCCATAGTATGCAGATATATCACAAAAAATGCATATAAAAACAATCTGAACATGACGGCTATAAGTTTTGTTAATCTTTGTTTCATCTTTTTTTGACCGACTTCCAAAAAGAAGGTCCTTAATTCGTTAGTATTTTTTTTATGTATATTACGCGATATCTCCGCCAAATATGGACCGATTTTCAAAATTATTTTTTGTTCGATAGAGCTTATTTCAAGGGTGATCCCATATAAATGTGGTCACGATCGGATTTGAAGTCGGTCCGTTAAGTTTTTAAACTTATTATTCATTACAGAGACAGGCAAACGAACACGTGGGTCACCTAATCAATCGTCACCACACATAGACATCCAAGATACTAAATATGGGTACGTTCCCAACCTAAAAGGAGTAGGGTAGGGTCTTAATAGATTTAAAGTGTTACAGCTTTTACATATAAATTCCAGCACAATCTCAATCAAATTCTCCTCCTTTTTTAAGGTGGTTAAAATAGATCATAAACGCATGTCACGTATCATGCACGACTTATCTCAAGCAACTCGAATATCATCCGAGAAAATGCCGCGAGCTCTTTTCGAAACTGTGGAATAATGTTATTGATTTGATAATGTCTTACAATAAACTAGCTTTTCCTAGCGACACTGGCTCCATACAAGGTTTTTCTGATTAAAAATCGCCTTCTTGGTTTAGTGGCAACGTACATGGACCTGGTGTTACTGGATTCGAAACCCAGGTTAACCACACGTATTTTTATGAGATGATTTGACCTGGACTGGATCACCCAGTAAATGACGATAGGCAGGTCGTAAAACTAAACCGAATCTGTTTTGCGACATGCTTGAAATGGTCGAACTAGGATGTGAACTTATAATATATATATATATATATATTTTCACATTACCAAGAATACTATATAGTAGTAGTCGAATACTAGTGTATTCTTGGTAATGTGAGTACTTAAGTATTGTCTGTATGTTTGTACCTATAACAGACAGTAACATAGTCACAGATTAGTAAAAACGGGGATATCTCCATTTATATATTTTAGTATATCGCATGATTAGCCTTTATTATTTCATCGCCCCAGTTAACAAAAAACGGCACTGATAAATCACACCCAGAATAGAATAAACTTATCAGGTACGTACGGTTCAAACAGCCAAGTAGTTTCGTAGCCAAAACTGGCGTCTTAGTCTGGTGGGATATGTCGCGAAACTTGGACTAAGTCGTATTTAACTTCGGTGAACACAGCTTGTGTTGCAGCCGTATACCAACAAATTTTGACACTTTATACTTAACAATAATTGGCGAATTTCAACTGGCTGCAGTTGTGGTGCTATTTCCATTTCCTTTGCCTCATTTGAAATCGAGTACTGCATTTCTGATATTGATTGGATTTTAATGTACATTCTTTTTCCACTGTCCTTATTCCATTCCAATGATGTTGCAGAAAGGATTAAATTTAGTATTTGTGACCGGCTGCCTATCTGACGTAAAACCCTCATTGCCGGGTGCTCACCAATCGAACGAACGTAAGTGGACAAAGCCGCGAGTAAAAGCTATTATTGTGTACTCTCACCAATCTGCCCTTTGGTTAAATTTAACGTCATTAACAAAGATATTCTGATGTTCAACTTATATTCCCTAAGGATAGAAACTTTACCGCGGATCGAGTTGCAGAGAGAAGCTACTTCTAGATACTTTTCAATTTCTTGGAACACAGTTGCTGGATAATGACAGCTCCATATTTTCTTTAGTGAAAGTAGTTGTTTTCAAACTTACTGGTTATCTTGAGAAGGCAAGCTAGAAGTACATAAGGCCGTTGTTTTTTTATTTTGGCAGTTACTCTTAAGAACCTATTTATGTTTGTTCCGTTTTATGTAGCTATATCCATTGTTATTAATCTTCATTACTGTTTATATTAAAAGTATTTTAAAATATATAAATATGAAAATACATAAGTTTGGCGAAATGAAGGTGTTCTAGTTCGCTAGTGCGCCTCTGCCTACCCCTTCGGGGATATAGGCGTAAGCTTATGTATGTATGTAAAAAATACATATTTAAAAACATAAAATTATTCCCTTCAATGGCGAGAACTCGGGACACAAGCCACATGCGGTTAGGACCCCAGAGTAAGGAAGCTCCTCACAAGGCGTGTTATTATTACTAATATTATTTTAGTTTAGTTTCTTTTTGTTTAATTAATTTTGTTACGGGACAATAAATATACTCGTAGTTTTACGTTTTTAGAGACTGGTGGCAAGCCTCCTGATTCAATAGTTTTATTCATAGTCTCCTTCTATCTACCTTTATCCCAGTACAATATGTGTTCAAAATACTTTCTCGAGCATGTTGCAGAACCAGTCCCGGGAAAATCGAAACAAATCTGGAAAACAAAATCCAAAAACTAACTAGAAAAATACTACACATTTCCATTTCCTAGTAAAACAACGCCCAACCTATTTGTAGTTTGAACATTTTAATTATTTACCTGGTGTTGAAACTAAAACGTATAAAAATGAAACCAAAAACGCTACACGGCCATCAAATTATGTTTTTGTAGTCATTACTTGTGAATTAAGTTGAACTTACGACTCTCTGCCACGAGCGGTTCAGTTAATACCGCTAAACATGCAACTATTCAATATTTCAGTCAGTTAACAACGCTTCTGTAACAAATAGCTTTTGTTAGCCCTCATTTGCACGAAGGCTTTTTCAACGCTCGTTAAAAGGCGTCTCAACATGTCTGCGTATATTCATATAAAGATTACCTGGAAAATCAAATCAAAATAATTTATTTGTAAGCATGGCAAGAATGATACAATATAATATATATATATATATATATATATATATATTATATTGTATCATTCTTGCCATGTTTCTATTATGGTATGTTCTACATACCACCCAAAAAAACGCCGCGTTTTGAAAGAGCCGGCGTTTGCTAAATTTACTAGAACTCATTTGTTCCATTACAATGCTTTTTTAACGTGAGTTGAAAAAGGTCTCGTGCGAATGAAGCCTTACTCTAGAAATACCAGCTTGAATGTAAACAGTTCATATAGATTGTCGTACTGCGGTTTTTACTGTTATACAAATACGTATATTCGTCTTTATATGTATATTTAGGTATATATCTACCTATTATTTCAACAGCCTTCGAGGTGCAGCAGGCGAGTGGTCGGCTGAGAAAAGAAAGGCCGCGGGTTCGATTCCCGCACCAAGAAAAATGTTTGTGTGATACACAAATATTAGTTTCCGATCTGAGTATTGTGGGGCCTGTCCCTCGTAGTTCCTGATACCCACGAAACAGTTTAAAATGAATCAAGTGGGGTCAAGACTATGTGTGTGACTGTTGGATGTATTTATTTATTATAATTATGTTAAAAAAAACTCTAAATTATTAATAGGAAAATTTAAATTAAAATAAAACGTATCAACTGATTATAAAATGACGGATAATGATGATTTACTTAGATTAATGAATGAGATCTACGCGACCGCCTGGGATTTTAATTTATTCATTAAAATTCGATCCATATTCGGCGTATATATTTATACAGCAACATTAACGTTTATATATTAATCATCCAGTAATCTAAGATAACAATAAAAGTGTGTTAAAAATGCTTTATTTAAAATGCGAATAAAACCACACACATTTTTTTTGCTCTCGATTTATTTCGATAAAATCTTAGAATCTGTTACGCTTATAAATTATACTGAATCCCAGATCATTTCAAAAGTATTTTCTGCATTTCTTTGGTGCATGGAATAGTCGAATTCTTTACAATAAATATCTTTGAAGCATCGTCATGCCCGCGAGATGAAAACGAGAATGTTCCTTATAAGTATGTATCTGAATTCTTCAAACAGCTATTTAAATACAGATGGGATGTTTTTTTGCTATTCATAATATATTATTATTAAAATGTACTTAAATTACATGCTATTTCATGTAGGTATTTGTGTAATAATTACCAAATAAAGACAAAACCTTTTCAGTCTCCCGGTGCTCTTTGATGCTGTAAGTGTAAAGCATGCTTATATGCTATTTATTTGTATACAATACAAACAATAGTGACGTTTTAATTTCCAATGTATTAATTTGTGGCGCTAAGTGTTTTGTATCGAGAGAACTGAATAATGGGCCTTACATAAAAAAACATTTTCGCTTAGAAGAGCCTGTCACTTATTTCCTTGCGTTACATTGTGTAGATAGTCACGGGCGGCTCGGCCTCCGGTGGCCCATACGCTTATGTAACATATTTATGTGATGCCTCCGACGGATTAAAATGAAAGGGACAACCTATGGTTAAAAATAAGCAGCGCTTAAATATTTTTATAAGTAAGGGGCATAATTGTCAACTTTCACGACAGAAAATGAATATAAGAGGACGCTGTGACTATAGTGTATTACCTCTATAATAAAATTGTGACATTGTGTGTGTAAACTCCTCGTAAATGAAGATATTTCTACGTGGTTTGTGGCAGTGATCACCGTACGGCTAGAAGTTATGCCCGACTACGATTTGCCCTGTAGTGGTGAGTTATGCATATCATATTTGCTATGTTCTATATTTTAAAAAAGTACACACACCTCTGCCTTTTATATTTTAAGTGTGTTTCATTGTGAATTATCGCTTGCTGTAACGGTGAAGGAAAACATCGTGAGGAAACCTGCATACCCAAACATTTCTCCACAAGAAGTCTAGAGGTACTAACCCGCATTAGGCCAGCGTGGTAGACTAAGGGCTAACCCCTGTCATTGGTAGAGGAGGCCAGTGCCCAGTAGTGGGACAGTAATATTACAGGGCTGATTTTATTATTATTACTACCTGTAATATAATATATAATATGATTGATACTCTACACACCTTCATGGAATATAATGTTGTTACCGATAAGCTAGTATTGGAATTTGCAGTATAAGGATTTTTCTTAAGTTTTATGATTTTGTATAAGAGTATAGTTATGTATTTGTTTATATTTATGTCATCATCATCATCATCAGCCATAGGACGTCCACTGCTGAGTTATATTTATATAATTTTTTTTTTCGCACTACAAGAAAATAATGTTTTTACATTATCGTCAGCTGATTTTCTAAATAAAAAAAAATATTTCGAAAATAATGGAATTCTATAACCGTGTCAAACAATCCCAAGCCACTTGTAAAAATAAATAAACTTGACATTTATCACAAGTTTAATAACTTAACGGGCTGACTTCAAAATGTATCTGATCATGACCAAATTTATATGGAACCACCCTTGTTCAGCTCTATCGTTTATGTGTTTGTAATAAGCTCTATCGAACACAAAAAGTCTTGAGTAAAAAGATCTTTAGATTCGGGTAGATATCACAACATATATAAAAAACATACTTCTTCCAATAATATACTTATTGCAATATACTTAACATAAGCTCACGCCTGTATCCCCGAAGGGGTAGGCAGAGGCGCACTAGCCAACTAGTACACCCACATTTCGCCGAGCTTAGTTCCGTCCCAGATGTGATAGGGGGCGAGCCTAACGCCATATCGGGCACAAATTCCAGACTCCGGGCTGATATGGCAAAATCCAATATCACTTTGCCCGACCCGGGGATCGAACCCGAGACCTCAGAACCGTAGTCGTACTGAAATACCACCACGCCACGGAGGCAGTCCAATATACTTGTTTTTGAAAAAAACTTAACGGACCGACTTCAAATCCGATCGTGGCCAAATTTATATGGGACCACCCTTGAAACAAGCTCTATCGAACACAAAAAGAATTTTGAAAATCGGTCCACATTTGGCGGAGATATCGCGTAACATACATAAAAAAAATACCGACGAATTGAGGACCTCCTCCTTTTTGGGAAGTCTGTTGAAAAGTTGAAAAGTCAACATAGAAAAACTCCTATTAGTTGTTAGCCTCAAAGGAAACGACAAACAAATAATCACGCCGGGTGGAAGTTAATTACTGGAATAAATAGAGTACAAATTGATCTAAAGACCTTCCAGGGATTTCCTTCAACGAAAATTAGAAACATGGGAAATATACCTGATGCTTGGAATATATTTTCTAAAAGGTAATAGTTTACTGTCTCGGTGACGTGGTTGTATTTCGGTACGACTACCGTCCTGAGGTCTCGGGTTCGATTCCCGGGTCGGGCAAAGTGATATTGGATTTTTCTATATCAGCTCGGAGTCTGGAATTTGTGCCCGATATGGCGATAGGCTTGCCCCCTATCACTACTGGGACGGAACTAAGCTCGGCGAAATGTGGGTGTTCGTGTACAGTGTACATTCCATATATGCTGCCACTAGACCAAAGCGGCGACGGAATTATAAATATTGTATGGTGAATTAAAATACCCATTATCTATCGATTGTTATAGAAGCTGGTAGGAACCTCGTCATTTGGACCTTTCGATAAAACGTCTTTGTCTCTATGTAAACAATAATGCTGTCATAATTTTATATTGTTATGAAATGAATTTAGCCTTGAACCCACTGAATTTGCGTCCATTGTAAGCCGTATCGCTCGAAATTACAAGTATTGTTTGCCCAGTAATATTTATTGTTATTTGCAAGGCACATTAACTTTCATTTATGTAAATCACCATTTACAAGTCCCAGTGTCGATACTGGAAGAATAAAACCTTCAATTGTATTGCATTTATACTTCTTTATTTGGCAGAAGAGCCATCTGGGTAGAAGTAGTCACCATCGCTCATATCAGTGTCTGGAAACCAGTAAATCAGCATTCTGTCTATCGGGAGAAGAAAGAATTGAGGTTGGGACGGTAAGCAATATTTGTTCTACTCTTTCTCACTCAAAATACCAAAACGACAATAAATTACCACCACATGTCGATTGTCTATGAGTCTGTGATAATAATCTGCTCCCGTCAGCTCATGTTCTAGAAATTAATCATCTACAGAATGAATCGGCTAAACTCGTATAAGATACACTAGCATACATTTTATTTACAGATTTCGAAATACACCAAACATTTCTTCAACATCTTTTTTCCGTATCAATAAGACCTCGCGTTCAATTAGCTAATGGTAAACTTAATTAAGGCGTAAGAAAGCAAATGTTGGAACTGCGTTATCCCGGCAGCTCTGCGGTCAACGTTTTTATTCAATCGCCTCTTCTTTTCTCACTCTTACGTCGACGGCCGTAATAGCACCCTATACTATTTTAGTATAAACAGTATAAGTTTAGGGTGATATGGTATATTAAAATGAATTCTCATTGGAATGGAGTACTAAGACTGATAACGTAGAAATAAAATAAGTGAAATTAGAGCGCATAATGCAACTCAATTATGTTAATAGTTGTCATTTGAAATATCCTACAAAATTGGCTTGAACTGAAATTGCTCAGCATGACTATAGGCCTTTTTGGAATAGGCACGGTCTGCTGTTTCAATTAGAAATATTCTCACTTCACCTGCCTTTGGGCATAAAGAGTACCGAGATTATTGGATCTCATGACTTTCGCATGTCTTGCCCAACTATTATATCATGGAAATTAGCTTAGCGAAAAATGCGTGCCTATACTGTTCTACACCATAAAGGATAAAAACATGAATTTATTTATGTAAAAATGCTCTTAACCCAAATCTTGCTATCATGGCAAGGTGCCCAGGAAATGCACTCCGTTGTCATACAATATTGCGATACTTGATATCTACCCGAGATGTTTGCCAACCTTCAAGCCACCTTTAATGTAGTTTGATTATTCTTGGCTCTGTCTCAGGTTACTGATTATATGAAAAATATGGAGGGTGGTTACTGATATACGTCTAGATATGGGAAAACTTAAAATGTATTCCTATAACATTCCAAATGGATTTGACAGGGAGTCTGACGTTAAAATTATTTCATAATATTGTCTAGAGTTGTGTTTGATGTTTTAAAGTGTTGTGTTTTATGCACCAGACTTAAGCGAAGATGGATAGTATAATGTGGAAACTTTTTAATTGGTGATGTTTGGTGAGTTTTTTAGTACGTTGTTGCTTTTTTCGGCCGATTTGCTGAGGGCAGGTCATCTGAGGGGCATCACACTGAAAGGAATTGCCGCCATAATCCCACCAGGATCTTAAGATCGTCCACATCTTGGTCTCATGGTCATTGCAAAACTTGATAATTGCTCTATTTACCTTGACATTGGAAAAATCATCGCAAATGCGTGGAAGCATTTTTTTTAAGAAGAAATGCCAAATGCCTACTTTGACATCCGAGCCCAAATAACTTTGACTTTGGAGATCGTTTCGATCTCGCTACGTTATGACATTTGTATGAAATTTTAACTAAACGTGATGAATGCGCAACTCAATTTATTATTTAAATATGTAGTCGAAGGTAATTTCGTACTCCGGCTGGTGTCCCAACATTCTGAATTTATTCATATTTTTCCAATAAATTATCAGACCAAACCTTGGGATCGCCTGGACGACGAAAATAGAACTTCTTTGAACTATGTCTACTGCGTAGTGGAATTTGTTTAGATGTCCACCACGATTCTTTTTGGCTGTAAATCTGTTTATTTCTCTACACTAATGTTTTTAATAATTAAAAATATAAAGCTCTGGAACCTTAAGTTTAGGCGGTTGTATGTATAGGTACAGACAACAAAACCAGCCAATGGCTAAAGATATTGTAAAGTCGTGATCAAAAGTATACTACTACAGAAACGAAATCGCGCATTAAAAAAGGCAAATAATTTTGTTTCAAATTCGCAGAAACGGCCTCACAAAGTCAGGAACAGTGGGTTACCTCGTCACGCCTGGCTGCCTTTCCTACGACAAAATGCACTCACGCCTCCGCCGGGCCGCGTGCACTCACGAATGCATTTACATATTGATCTCCAAATCACAGTAGCTGTCTGAATCGAAAATAAAAAATATATTTTAACCCTGAACGTTGCTTGCCGAACGTATGTCGTCTCGTACATTGTACTACACGTTTACTTGGTTGCGCTTTTTGTATTCGTACATGAGCTCATGTCTGTATCCCTAAAGGGATAGGCTGAGGCGCACTAGCCAACTAGAATACACGGACGTAAAAAAAAGACGGACAGAGCGTTAGGAAAACTGAAAGTGAAGTAGGGTTTTCGGCCCATTCGATCTATCGATATGTAATGGCGTGTGTGTGCGTAGGGCGCTTTTGTACAGGCGTTTAAGTATAGGCGAGATGGTGTCCTTCTTTTTTTACGACCGTGTTAGAATACCCACATTTCGCCGAAATTAGTTCTGTCCCAGATGTCATAGGAGGGCAGCCTATCGCCATATCGGGCACAACGTCCAGCCTCCGAGCTGATACTGAAAAACCTAATATTACTTTGCCCAACCCGGGGATCGAACCCAAGACCTCAAGACAACAGTCATACCGCGCACACAATACCATTACGCCACCGAGGCAGTCAGTTTTTGTATTCAATTACATATTTATTACTACTTCGCGTTTCGTTCGATTTATCTGCTTGGACCAAATAAGTGAAAAATATCAACTAAATTAACAACATGGAAAGGCGGCATCAAAAATGTACACGACAAATAACTTTTTCTAGGAAAAATTCAGTAAAATGGAACATTAAAAATTCATTTATTTTGACGTCTTACTTGAAAATCCAATCTTCGTCAATAAAGACATAGCTTTCAGAACGAACGTGGAATAAAAAAGCGGTTCTAAATTAACTTTATTTGGGTCTTTTGCGCATAGAATTTCTGAATAGCTATTCAGTGTACCCATTTCGCTATAAAGTAACTGTACAATATGCGATTAATAGTTTTATGCCATTAGGCATGAAATATTCAAGTAGCAATATTACTCGCGTTAGTGGCACCAAAGTTCTCTTTCGTATCATTTCACATAACAAAACATAACATAAGCTCACGCCTGTATCCTCGAAGGGGTAGGCAGAGGCGCACTAGCGAACTAGAACACCCACATTTCGCCGAGCTTAGTTCCGTCCCAGATGTGATAGGGGGCGAGCCTATCGCCATATCGGGCACAAATTCCAGACTCCGGGCTGATAAGGAAAAATCCAATATCACTTTGCCCGACCCGGGGATCGAACCCGAGACCTCAGAACCGTAGTCGTACCGAAATACCACCACGCCACCGAGGCAGTCATTATATATCATTTCAATATGTTGAATTTGACAAAGTATTAACTATGTATATGTCACAAACTTGGTTTAGATGTTGCATATATGGGTTATAAATCGAGAGGTTCTGGGTTTGATTTCCAGCCGGGCAACAATGTGTACTGTCACGATTTACCTATAAGTATCCCCCAGAGGAGGTTGATGTCAGACAAGCAGCCGGTTATGAAACTCAAAGTCAAATCCTTTCTCCAACCTGCTTAAAATGTGTGTTGTGTCCATCTCACACTGGAGTTAAATAAAGGAAGTTTATTTATTTATTTATTTGTAGGTACACCAACAGCATACATATTGTTAAATTAAATCGTAAACATTAGTTAAGGACAATGTAGCTGATACATATGCCAGTTACAGGTACACAGCATTTACCAAATTAAATTTATAACTAAGTTGCGCAAAATATGAAGGAACTACACAAAACAGCAAATGTGACGTAAAAAATATCTAAATCTTGCATTTTTTTTAAATGATTATCATATTCGTGCCTCGGCGTGGTGGTATTTCGGTACGACTACGGTTCTAAGGTCTCGGGTTCGATCCCCGGGTCGGGCAAAGTGATATTGGATTTCAGCCCGGAGTCTGGAATTTGTGCCCGATATGGCGATAGGCTCGCCCCCTATCACATCTGGGACTGAACTAAGCTCGGCGAAATGAGGATGTTCTAGTTCGCTAGTGCGCCTCTGCCTACCCCTTCGGGGATACAGGCGTGAGCTTATGTTATGTTATGTTATATTCGTTGCATATTCTAACTGTCGAAGAATTTATGCCAACATCAGTGTTACAGAAGGGTATATGAAAGATTCCAAATATAGGAAACCTATGTATCGTAAATGGTACATTAAGTTGGACGAATATTAACTACAGTTATAAATTTTCATCTCAATAATTATTCAGCATCATTCTTTTCCGCCATTATATAAGAATTAAAATAAAGCGGCTCATTACTTCGTACACAATGTAAATCAATTCAAAAATAAAATTATCATTGCCATTGTTAAATCCAGCGTTGTTTCGGTATTAAATGATTGCACAAACGACATTGTGATTGCCAACACCGATAGTAATTGGCCTACTTCAACAAAGGCAGCATTAAAAGCCATAGCATTTATTGACATAGAGCATGAAGTAGAATGCCGATCCATTAGTGGTGCTATTGCCCATCCCCTGGGACATGTGTGCGGTGTATATGCCAGTTGCAATGTCTCTCTGGCTTAGCAACCCCCGGTCACTTTGTCAATGTAGGAGGTAAGCAAGCGTTGATTAAAGAGCCGTATCACGTGTTTGTTTTACTGTTCATGTATCGGGGCAATTAGTTGCAAGTGAACTGTATCAGCCTAATGTATTTCGTTTAAGCTATGTTTGAGATGTATACTTTGAATTACTCATAAATAACCGAATTTATACCCGATATGGCGATAGGCTCGCTCCCAATCACATCTGGGACGGAACTAAGCTCGGCGAAATGTGGGTGTACTAGTTCGCTAGTGCGCCTCTGCCTACCCCTTCGGGGATACAGGCGTGAGCTTATGTATGTATGTTATGTCATAAATAACTTATATATTGATACGTGAATCGAAAACTTTGTACACCTTTTTAATAGAATTGCGCGATTGGCTGAACGTGAAATTTGACAGTTATATATGGAGAAGAAATGCATAAAGCTTATAAATGTATTATAGTCGAATGCGACCACTTCGAGACCACTATTCTGAGGAAATGTCTTATTTTGATACGTAATTGTTTTGTATGACAATAGGCCTTTATCCGACTTTGTATGGCGTCGGCGTAACATACTTTATTAAATAAGTATATCTCAAAAATTATTCGGTTTAGTTTGTAATGGTGTTAGTAAAACCAACATTAAATAATGCTCGACCCAGGGTTTCAACCTGGAACACTCCGGTCCATAGTCCCTATATGCTACACTTTCACGCAAAAACTACTGGATGGATTTTGATGAGACTTTACAGTTATATAGATTATACATCAGAATAACAACTAGGCTTCTTTTATCCCGGAAAATAAATATCCACACGAACGGAGTCGCGGGCAACAGCTAGTACTTACATAAGTTATAACTCCATTGTGTGGGGTCCATACATGGTCATACACCATTAGTACCTAGGTAGGTATTAAAAGAGTAATAAAAGAAAACCATTAGACTCCCATTCTCATACAGTTCAGTATAAGTTTTTTGCAAACGCGACAATAAAGAAATGGTCGTTAGTTGGAAGAATGTAGTCTATACATAAATAAAATTAACAATAGTGATAGCTGTTTTGCTCGCTACAACATTATAATGGCGTCACGTTATTAACATGGATACCACGAATTCATGCGGAACATATTGTTAGCTGCCGCAAAATTCCCTGTTCGGCTAAATTGCGTAATGAATGATTACGTATACGCATAAGTCTAGGTGTTTAGACATGGAATTGTTAGTACGTAATTTCTAGGCTAATTTTTCTTTCTGCCTGGCATTATCTCGGCCATGGTCCGTCTTCCTACATGAACGCTTCCATTTCACCCGGTCTCGAGCATCGTTTATAGTGAGGCCATTGGCTCTCATGTTCATGCTCCAGAAAGTCCAGCCAGCCCTTTTTGGGCCGTCCACGAGAACGCACCCCTGGCACGATCTGTGCCAGACAATTGTGACCGACGCGACGTACTCCTATGGTTTCTTCAAAAAGTGGTGGTAACAAGGCTACAATCCTCATAGGATGTCTTATATTTAGAAACTATAATCCATTTAAAAATATATGTTCTTAGAATTATCTGCTTCTTAGCTGCCAACAAAACAATAAAAAAGTTTGAATTATTAGTAAAAAGATGCAGTGTTGTATTCCAGCTTGAACTTGGTAGGCAATGTTATCACTCAACATTATGAGACTTTACATCAAACGTCTCAGGATGACGAGAGCATTGCAGAACTACTTAGTAATTTATTTTTCAGTGCACCACCCGTGCTGCTATTCATGTAGTATTTGTAGAGTCGTCTGTAAAAACATTTCATCGATAATTTTTGTAAGATTCTAACATTTAACATTTTTAAGCAATTTACCTTATTAAATAAAAAATAATTTGCAAATGAGTAATAAAAATCAAAACGCTCAAAAGAGTGCAACGAGAAAACATTTCCAATAATTCTCAAAGGCTTCCGATTACAAAAAGCGAAACGCTATTGAGAAAATAAACTGACAGCGTTCGGGAGACGACGAAAGTTAATTTCACGGCCTGTGAATGCTTCTTGAGAACTCATCTCGGTTGAACAATCCGGCATGGCAGTGCGTCATTAATCAACAGCACCAGACAAATATCATTAGTACCCTCGGCTTCACCGGCGGAACTTTTTAACGTAGCAAAACCTTTTTACCTCTAGAGATTTTGGGTTTATACATACTTCGATAGGTACATAAAAGACCTGCTTTTTAAATTGAGTATAGTGTTGCTTATGCCTTTTTAAGCAATATACTAATATTGCTTATGTGAATCACAAACGTTAAAAAAAAGATGGACGGAGCACTAGGAACATTGAAAGTGAAGCAGGGTTTTCGGCTCATTCGATCAGTCGCCGCCTTTACGAGTCGATCAAATCGAGCCGAAAATCCTGCTTCACTTTCAATGTTCCTAGCGATCCGTCCATCTTTTTTTTACGTCCATGATGTGAATATTTTTATTCAACAATTCACATGACACATTGATCAAACCGGTGTTCAAATTCATAGATATTTGTTTCGTCTGTGGTCTTCAGACCGAAAGTCTCTATTGTTTCTGAAACCAACGACAAAAATATTTTATTTTATACTTGGGTCAGGACTATGTGTACGATTGTGGGTGTTTTTTACTTTTAAAAATAATGGCTTCCACGCATTTGCGATGATTTAGCCAATGTCACGGTGAGTATAGCAATTATCAAGTTTTCACAATGACCATGAGACCAGATGTGGATTATCTCAAGGCCCTGCTGGCATTATGGCGGCAATTCCTTCCAGCGCGATGCCCCTCAGATGATCTTCACTCAGTGAATCGACTGGACAAATCCAGCCAACGCACCAAGCAAAACTCATTAAAGATCACCGAGTTAAAAGTTTTCACATTATACTGTCCATCTTCGCTGAATTTTAGTGCATAAAAACTATATCACATTAAACAACAAACACAGATCCAGACACTAATATAAAATAATTTTAACAAGCAACGCCCACCCTGTCAAACTTCCCGACAAAATCCGTGTTATTTACCGTTTTATTACTATGTTTGTAAAGTCAAAATAAAAAGCAGACGTATATCCCCAGCTTACAATTTCGTAATTGTATTAACAAACATATTTCGTAAAATTATGACACATTTGTGAACTCTACGAATTTAATCCACACAAACAAATACTTTAATATGCATCAAAGTACTTAATTAATGCTGAAAGGACAGCGGGATGGCAAGGGTCCGTTACAGCCTGTTTCGCTTTGTCCAAAATCCTACCCCATAATTCTCGGGCAAGTGTTAACGCCGACACAATCTCGTAGATTTCATCCAGAGCGAGCACGCAACCAACCTCCGTCACTTTGCTTTAACAACACGTGAGGATATTCTGTGTTGTGAAATGGAGATGCAATATATATATGAACAGCCTGAGGAGGGATATTTTGACAATCGAATTCGTATCGAGCTCGCTGCGCACTGATTGGTTTGGTCACATTTGGTTAATACACACAAATTTCGAAGACGCCCATCGAGTTTGAATCGAATTAATTGTCGCTGGATGCAGGCCGCTTCCAACAGGTCGATTTGGAAACATTTGGAGGAGGCCTATGTTCAGTAGTGGACTCAGATTTGATAGGAGACGAGCCTATCGCCATATCGGGCAAATTCCGGACTCCGGGCTGATTGGAAAAATCCAATATCACTTTGCTCGATCTGGGATCGAACCCGAGACCTCAGGACGGTAGTCGTACCGAAATACAATCACACCACCACCACCAAGGCAGTCTTCTTCTCCGAGACTTCTAAATAAATAAAATCATGATTATAAATGAAAATATAAAGCAGTGCATGATTAAGAAACTGAAATTAATAAAACTACACATTTGCATGTTCATCGTCAAATAAGTATAAGAAAAATACTCTCCTGATGATAAATCACTTGTACTAAGATGAATCAATCATAGTCAATTAGTTAACAATATTTACCAAGATTTATAACTATCTTCAGGTCAAAGACATATAAGTTGACTTTTAATAAGAAATATGAACCAATGAAAACACCAAACCTCAGCATCATCATGCCAAGAACGTAAAAAGTTTAAAGCTTAGAAATTTTCTTAGCCAGTAGATGACATGCAGAACTTTCGAAGTTGGACCATAAATCATAAGAACTTAGTGTAATGTTGAAATATTAGGTAGATATAGAAAATCTTAATCCACTTTTCTTGTAAAAACTCAAGGAGGGCACAACTTTGTAATCTGGAAAGAGTTTCAGATATATGACTTGGGAATATGACTGCGATGCGGTCGCGTTGTAGAATAAATGCAGTTTGCGGGAAGTAAAACATTGCTCTCACATTTATCCACTGTCTTATTTTATACCACATTTGCATATTATGTAAATACTTCAGGGCAAAAAGTCTGCACTTTGTGGAGAGATAATGAATTTAGTACAATGTAGTTAAATATACATGATACAATAATAAATAACATAACTTAATAAATAATATAAATAAATAATATTGGCGAGTATGTAATTTCAAATTAACAGCATTCCACTAAATGCACATGAAAGTGTGTGTTCAAATCAAAACTAAAAAAATACCTCATAGATAGCATATGCCTTAATTTTGTGTTATAATGTAACTATAATGTATAATGTAAGAATTGTTATTATAATTGATCCCACAGTCAAACTGTTTGCACAGTTTTGTGGGACATTTTGTTAGCTCATAAGTTTGTATTGTATGATTAAATAAATAAAAAAAGTATATTATATACGGTATTTATAACAGAAAATATTTTTTTGTCTGTTTGTTAGGGCTAATCTCTGAAATGGTTGGACTGGGGTCGGCACAACCCACTTTATTTAGCATGTTGCAATTTGCATTATCCCCGTCTCATTGATCTGAAGCGTGAACTTGGACCTCACAATCAACAGCAGTCTCATCAAGCAAACTTACACTACATAATATTCAATCTTATTTTAGTCAGTCGTACTAAGCTTAATAACAAAACAAATGAAGAGAAAACAAACAAAATGCAATACGAAAACAATCTCCGTACGAACACAAGTGAACGAAAATTTTCAAAGCGGTCTGCATCGAGTTGAAATTAAGTATTACGTGAGATACTCCGCAAGCTCTTGAGCCAAAGGAACGACAGCGGAATTGTCTTTGAGAGGTGAGCGTGTATTGCTGAGTGAACAGAACGTGTCACTGAGATCCCTCGGAATTCCTACTAGACCGGTCAACGGGTTACAACTTGCTCTATTTATGTTGTAACATAGAAGTACTTTAGGGATTGTAGGATTAATCTCAGTTCTTTTCCAAATAATCTATTTATTCCAACCACTGCACCGTATAATTTATGATATATTGGAGGTGGATTACATATGTTACATAAGTGTCTTGGCCTCCGGAGGCCGAGCCGCCTGTCAGTATTTAAAATGAAACTGAAATTTGCAGGTCTCCCCTTTTTATTTACATCGGAGTGACATTATTTTCTGTTATACCTTCAATTACCTTACATCCAAATGTCACGGCGATATTTACACCAAAAAATTACATTCATTATCTCTCTTTTTAGTCGCTAATTTTCTGTAATAATAACCTTGGTGAGATCCAACCTTGACATTGGCCAAATCATCGTAAATGCGTGGTAGCCATTTATTATAAAAAAGAAGAAGATCTAAATTACATTCAAGATTATACCTTTTTCTTTCTGCCTGGCGTTATCCCGTCCTTCTGCCAGGATCTGCCTTTCTACTTAAAGGCTTCCACATCGCCCGGTCTTGAGCATTCTCTATAGTGAAACCACATTCGACATCGTACCGTCGTTATAATATTCAAATAACACAGATTCTATAGCAGTATTAATGTTTATAAATAAATAAATACACCAAACAGTCACACACCTATTCCTGACACCACACTAGGTATAACCTGTATTGTGGGTGTCATAGACTATGAGAGACTTACGGTCTCACAACACCCAGACTTGAAACAAATATCTGTGGGCCACAAACACTTGTCTCAATGCGGGAATCCAATCCGCAGCCTCTCGCTTCATAGCTGGCTACTCGCCCGCTGCGCCACGGAGGCTGTCAAATATTTATAGGATATTAAGATAAGCGGATATTTTACTTCCTCTTCCATGCATTTTTAATGTGGCTTATTTTACTTTCGTTCCATCTGCCCTATCGATTTCCTATATGAAGTCGGTGCAATATACTGTTTAATGTTGCAGAGAGATTTGAATTTAATTTTTATCTGCCCGCCATCAACCGTCAACTTCACTTAATAAGAAACAATTTTTACTTTGTAAAAGTTTGTAAAATAAAATTAAATCAATATTAAGCTGTGTCGTCCTAAGTTTAGCCGTGTAGCATATGGGATATTTAATTAAAACACAAATAGAAATTTGTAGGACCTTCATAAAAATATTTTGTTAATATTTAACCTTATTAATAATGGATTCACACCTTTCAAGTCGTTTTAGAAGGCATTTGAGGCTATAATATTTGCCTAAACGTCTCCTCTAGGGAATTTGTTTACCTCAATATTTGTCGGTCGCACGACAGCCGTGCCCGGCCCACTGTCACTTCAACTCGCTAACTCCTTGACTTATTGGACAATTTAGCTTTTCTCTCCAGAGGTATTGAGTCTTGGAGCAATATCCGATTGTACGTTGTACCTACAAAATTCTTTTACCTTTAATACATTTTATATTTCGACAAATTTTCCGAAAATTAATTTAGTGTATTATAGTTATATTTTAATAATCCCATTAATTACTTAACAAACCTGTTTTTTTTAAACCTTTATTTAAGCTTGAATCGTTGATGAGATACATAATTTAGGTAAAGTAAGTTCCCTTGTCTCCTTGATCGCCTCCTTGGTCTAGTGGTAGGTTAGATGGGCTGTGGACTGAGGGAGCTCGTGGGTTCGCTTCCCAGTCTAATTTAATTTGCCCGGGTCTTGATGCTTCAAAGGTGGTTGACGTCAGGCGGGCAACCGGACTTAAAAACTAAGCCAAATCCTTTCTACAACATGCTTGTAAAAATGTGTGGCACCGACCCCACATTAAAGTGGGATAAGGGCAGGTAGAAAGAATGAAGTTGCCTTGCCTGCTTACCTGGGGTAATAAATCAACGTTATTGAATATCTTATTGAAATTTGTTAATTAAAAGTGGCTTATCATAACTATGTCTACATCTAAAATCGTAATAATAAACGAGACCTGTATGATATAAGTTTCACGAAATATATAAAAAACCTAATTTAGAAACACTACTAAACAACTTGCATTAACTAGCGTTTAATCTTGGATTATATTGGTCGCGCTAAAAGACAGCAATTCAATTTTAACAGAGTAGCTGAAAGTGCGGTTCTATGTCATACATTCAAGGCTATCTTTGCAGCTAGTATATGAATTATTCAATTTTATGATTCCACTGAGAAAAGTAATTAAGTTTTCCTTAGTCGCGGCATTTGCGGCCAGCTCGCGTTGTTAATTAATCATCGTAGCAGTCGCTTCTCTTCACTTCAGAAATGGTTAATAATGGTTGTCTTTTTCACATCCTTTCTGCCGTTTTCATTATTGAATAAGTAAATAAATTGCCATGAGTTTTAATTAAATGCTAAGTTGAGGTTTTTGCGAGCGAGAATGTCGATGTAGGAGTTTATTCGTTTTAATTAGGACTGTGAACATGCCACAGTGTTATTATAAATTGCGGCTTACCATCGGCTTTATGAAGTCAGGCATTCTTGTTTGATATTAGACACGAAAGTAATAGATGAGTATCAAATTATTACGTTCGAATATTTCCAGGCTGTTCGTTAATTAATTGTAACATTATATTGATTATTATAACAAAGCAACCCTTTCAAATGGAATTTCCGGTTGTAACCTCGCATATTAGATTACAACTATTCACTCGATTCGACAAATTTGTACATAATTTTGCTGCTAATGAGGGTGTTCAGTATCCTTCTCATCATTTAGTCGAGACTCATGACTAAGTTGAATTACTATAAGATGACTAATATTCTCGATGAGTAACTTAAGCTGCATGATAAAAGTTAACTCTGTACTTCTTCATTAAATAGATCTAGTTTATCTATAAAATCTACTCAAGAGGCTACATAATTTTATTCACATTTGTTTCTAAATTGCCTCGGTAGCGGGGTTGTATTTCGGTACGACTACGGTCCTGAGGTCTCTGGTTCGATCCCCGGGTCGGGCAAATTGATATTGGATTTTTCCATATCAGCCCGGAGTCTGGAATTTGTGTCCGACAAGCAATAGGCTCGCTCCCTGTCACATCTGGAACGGAACTAAGCTCGACGAAATGTGGGTGTTCCAGTTCGCTAGTACGCCTCTGCCTACTCCTTCGGCGATACAGACGTGAGCTTATGTTATGTTCTAAACTGCTATCATACGAGATTACTTATTATCGGTAATATGTTTAGTTTATTATTATTCTAGTATAGTAACGGTTCTGAGGTCTCGGGTTCGATCCCCGGGTCGGGCAAAGTGATATTGGATTTTTCCATATCAGCCCGGAGTCTGGAATTTGTGCCCGATATGGCGATAGGCTCGCCCCCTATCACATCTGGGACGGAACTAAGCTCGGCGAAATGTGGGTGTTCTAGTTCGCTAGTGCGCCTCTGCCTACCCCTTCGGGGATACAGGCGTGAGTTTATGTTATGTAAATAAAAAAAATCAATAAGTTTACCACAAAATAAATAAATAATCTTGGTTCATCTTGATCTCTATCATTCTTATTCAAATAAATTAGATTTATCCAAATCAGTCCACGCATGTTAGAGCTATGTGCAGCCAAGCACACACATAAAAGTTATATGAATACGACTGTCTCGGAGACGTAGTTACAATGCCTGCATTATATAACTACCGTTCCGGGGTCTCGCTTTCGATCCCCGAGTCGCAGATAACGTAATATTGAGTTTTTCTACTCACTATCAGCCTGAAGTCTGGAATTCGTACCCGATATGGCAGACTGAAATAAGCTCGGCGAAATGTGTTCTAGTTCTCTAATTTGCCTCTGTCTAGTTCTTCGGGAATACAGGCATGAGCTTATGTATTTGAATACGAATTGAGAGCCACATTCACAGAAGAAAAATAAAATTTAACCTATCCAGCAAAAGTGTTTCAATATTTGCTTTAATTACGAGAAAGGTTTCAGGGACGGACAATAAATATCAATTAAGTATTCCAATGTTTTTTGTTAGAAAAAACAAAAGCCTGAGTACAATTAGTTGTCCTTCATTAGCAAGAGACAAATCCTTTCAGTAGTATTCTCGTTCTAATTGTAGCATTAGGGGAGGCAGCGAGCTATTGTAGGACGTTGCCTGTCGGATGCCTTTTATTTGGATCGTTCAAGCTCACAACAGTCTCAAAGTCCATATAAATTCTGCAGTGCCTGCAGTTCTCTGATGAGATAATGCATTGCTATCATTGGATTCTTCTTTTATATATTACCTATTGTTTGATTTGAGAATTAAGAATCTGGGATATGAATTATGTATGTCATGGTTTTAAGCCTTGTTACTGCTAGATTATATACCGAATTATGTACTTGTGGGCTTTATGCTATTTTTCTTCCTAACCAATGATACTGGCCTGGATTACATTTGTAAGTTCACTCCCTGTAATCTAATTACGCATGTCTTTCACAAAGAATTACCATTGTAAAAAGGTTTGTAAGTTACCTGTAAATTTTTGAAAACTATGTAAGCGTTGGTTAGCCATTTTGGAAGAAGGTATTGAGAGCCAATGGACTCACCAAAATGGAAGCCTTTAAGTAGGAAGTCGGACCCATTACTTGGGCCGGGATAATGTAGAAAGAAAGAAAAGTAAATTCGTTAGCCTTAGTCAGATCCAAACAACGCAAAATCGATTTCAGGCCTAAACCTAGAAACCAGTTTGAAAATAAGAAATGTTTAACAAATCTACAATATCAAAATACAACTGGGTATTATATGACAATCCGAAGCGAGTACTACAAGACTTAAAATTCCGTTTCCTCCAGTGAGAATGCACAGACAGCAGTCAGTGATTGTATACGAAAATAATGTACCGAGACGACACCGCGACGGATGCCGAGCGCTCGTTTAAGCAACATCGGTTTAACTCAGCGCAAGCGGATCTCACGCTCCATCGCGTGTAACGCCCGATGGTGGATCCAGCCCCTACTAATTTAGGATAAGTGCTCACGTAGCGGGTTCAACGGTTCGACTACAAATGGAGGATACCTTTGAACTGCCGCGCCATGCCCCACGAAAAATAACGACGCCTGCGATAGCTGCGACGTGTACTGCGGATTACTGCGGGATTAACTTGTCGCAGCAATTGGAACTTATTAACCAATGTCTTGGCATACGATTTGCTTCGTACGTGACGTTTTCATATGCTACAGTGGTTCTTGGCTGCTCCTTTTGAGTTTAATTTTGTTGCTCGGATAACATATTTAATACCTACAGTTCTTCAGCGCAACACATTATATCATACTGCCTTATTTCGATAGAATGACTGTTGCAATAATTATAATAGAAAATTGGCGTTTAGGAGGGAGTGTGTCATAATATTCTATATTTGCAAATTGTTTCATATAACCACATAACTATGTTAAATAAAGGAAAAAAATACAGTTTTCTGTATTTAGCTTCTGGAGTGCTTCTTCTTCTGTAGCCTTTGATTATCCAGCATCATTTAATTGGAATCCCGAAATACGCATTAAGTGAACTAGAGAATCAGAACACCCAGTTTAATTAATAGTTCTAGTTAGATTTTCACCTCCTTAGTCTAGGGGCAGTATGTAGGCGCTGTGGACCGGGAGGTCCTGGGTTCGATTCCCAGGTCGAGCTAAGCTAATTTTCTAATTTAATTTGTCCGGGACTGGATGCCCTTAGAAGGGGTTGACAGGCAGCCGGTCGTAAAAACTAAGCTAAATTGTTTGTGTAAAAAGTGCTTGAAAAAGTGTATTACGCCGACCCCACATTAAGGTGGGATAAGAGCAGGTAGAAAGAAAAAGTAGTTAGATTTCCACTAATGTCTCTATCTAAACTTTTTCGGTATCACACTTGTATTTCCGACTACAACGCTCGGTGGTGCAATACATCGAATATTCTCGAAAGCACAATCCATTCATGCGTGTCCAATCAATTCGCCGGTATAAAATAGCTGCGTCATTTTCGTGCAGCCGTCGCGCAACGCAAAGCAGGGAACACAGATTGATCCTGTGATCAATATTAGTGCATTCGGATTCGTAGTAGAGTGCACGCGGGACGGGACGTGAGTGCATTTTGTCGTCGGAGAACCCAGTGAAGCGTGCCTCTTGCTGCATAAACACACGACTGAAACTGAACATTCGTTGACATGGACGGTGAATGTACAGTAACTACATTTTATTTATCATTTTTTGTACTGTTAAATTTAAAGGGTTTTACATTTTCAAATAAATTAGTTTTTTTTTTATTATTTTCATGTATTTAAATAGTAATGCAGTTTCATTTCATTAATTTTTCTACCTCTACTACCGACTGGGCTATTTCGTTTAAATATTGATTTCCTCTTCTTACCCTCAGTCACCAGCTGCTGAATACATTTTCCTTGAGGTTTGGGTCAAGGGAGTGAAAGTCCTTCTCGGCGTAGTCTATTGTCCACCCTCCACTGACTATTTCTCCAGTCTCGAGTCGATTCTGGAATCTTTAGGGTCAGAATATTCACATCATATCATCATGGGTGATTTTAACACTGATCTCCTTTCCTGTTCCTCCTTTCGCTCCTGCAAACTCATTGATATTCTTGAGTCCGTCAGCCTGCAAGTCCTGCCTTTAAAAGCAACTCACCACAACCTTGACTGCAATGATACATGGCTTGACCTTATTCTTACCTCGACCCCTTCCCTGGCTTCCCATTTTGGTCAACATCCTGCCCCTGGTTTCTCCCATCACGACCTCATCTTCCTATCATATGCCCTAAAACCTCCTAAACCCACTCCTAAGGTTCTGCACCTGCGTTGTTTTGGGCGTATGGATCCAGATTCACTTCATAAAGACGCCGAAAAACTGAACTGGGACCATTTAATGGCATCCAATACGGTCGACGAAAAGGTAAGTATTCTCAACAGTAACATCATTGCACTTTACAATGTCCACGCTCCTGTCAAAAAAATTAAGCTGAAACGTCCTCCGGCACCTTGGATGACCCCAGGAGTTCGAATGGCGATGAGGTGTAGAGACCGGGCCTTTCGTAAGTACAAGAGGGACCGTTCGGAGACTAACTGGGCCATCTTTAAGGTTGCAAGAAATCGCTGTAACCAGGTGATACGCAATGCTAAACGCCGACATATTCTGAGTAACATCTCCTCTTCTTCACCTGCCAATATCTGGAAGTTCCTAGGAACTTTAGGTGTTGGCAATAAAAAACCCCTTGACTGTCGAAGAGTGACTGTTGGTTTGGATGATCTTAACCGTCATTTCGCAACTGCTTCTTTAATAGACATCCAAACCAGGAGTCGCACTATTGATTTCCTAACCTCCCTACCCTATCCAAACATTACCCCCTTTCAATTTTCTTCTGTTTCTCCTGCAGAGATCAAAAAGTTTCTTCTGTCCGTCAAGACCAACGCCACCGGTTGCGACAATATCAGCCGCCGCATGGTAATTCTCGTTCTTGACCATCTTCTCCCCGCCATTTCCCAAATCATTAATTTCTCCTTTAGCTCTGGCTCTTTTCCGACACTGTGGAGAAAAGCCTTTGTGATCCCTCTCCCTAAAATCCCCAATCCTACCATCGCTAATCATTTTCGCCCCATTTCTATCCTCCCATTTCTGTCCAAGGTGCTGGAGGCCTGTGCCCACAAACAGCTTTCACGGTTTGTGCACTCGAACAACCTATTGAGTCCCTTCCAGTCAGGCTTTCGGCCGGGCCACAGCACTACTTCCGCTCTTCTCAAAGTGACTGACGATATTAGGGGGGGTATGGAGGAGACCAAAGTAACCATCCTGGTTCTGGTCGACTTCTCCAACGCCTTTGGTACCGTCAGTCACGACATCCTTCTATCTATTCTTTCCCATCTCCCGATCTCTACAGGAGCGCTGGAATGGTTTTCGTCTTATCTTCGAGGGCGGCAACAGTCAGTGCGCCTTGATGATAATTCATCAAGTTGGTGCGATACTGACTCTGGCGTCCCTCAAGGCGGTATTCTCTCTCCTTTATTGTTTTCTATATTTATTAATCTCTTAACCCTTAATCTTCAATGTGCGTATCATCTGTATGCCGACGACCTGCAGCTATATTCTCAGGTTGGTGTCGACTGTCTGGCTGGGGGTATCAGTGGTGTAAATCGGGATCTGACATATCTACAAAGCTGGTCCCGCGATTTTGGTTTGGCAGTAAATCCAACCAAATGTCAGGCCATTATTGTGGGCAGCTCCAGGCTGATGAGCCGGTTGGACCTGACAACCGTTCCACCGGTTGTATTCGATGGAACTATTATCCCTTTTTCCACTTGTGTGAAGGACCTGGGTTTACATATCGACGCCACCCTGTGCTGGAGGACCCAGGTAACCTCTGTATGCCAAAGGGTTACTGGTACTCTTCGCGCCCTCTATCGCCTAAAGAATTTCCTACCATCTAAGACTAAGATAATGCTTGTGCAAACTTTAATCCTCCCTCTTATCGACTATGGTGATGTGTGTTATTTTGACCTGAATGCAGACTTGCTCAATAAACTTGACCGTCTTCTTAATAACTGCATTCGATTCATCTTTAACCTTCGCAAGTATGACCATGTGTCATCTCATCGCCTAAAATTGAAATGGTTACCCATTCGTCAGCGTCGCTCCTTGCGCGCTCTTACCACTCTCTATACTTTTCTTACATCCCCCACTCCACCTTCCTACTTTTCCTCCCATTTTCAATACCTTGGCAGTAACCATGACAGGAACCTTCGCTCTTCAAGCAATCTTCTCCTCAAATGTACCCCTCATACTTCAGACTTTACTCATTCTTCCTTTGCTATACAATCCATACTCCTCTGGAATTCACGCCCTCTTGAAATTAGGTCGTGCACTACCCGGCTAGCTTTCAAAACTAGAGTTCGTCAGATGTTTGATGGAGTTGCAGAGTCATCTCTCTAGTATTAGCATTACAATATGTGTGTGTTTTATTATGTATTTATATAAGCAATATTGTAAGTATCTATTTTGTTTTATTTTATTATACTATATATTTTATTTTATATATTTTATATAATATTCATATATTATTGTATAATAGTGTATTATATTCAAATATATTCAGATAACATCTCATTCCCCTTGTATTTTTTTTTTCTTTTACACCTACCTTGCTTTTTCTCTGCACCACCTAAAGGTTGACTGGTAGAGAATGCCTCAGGCATTAAGTCCGCCTGTACATGTCATATGTATAAAGTGTTTAAAATAAAAAAATAAAAAATTAAAAAAAAACAAATTACCGATAAATTATACTTCAAAACTTTTTCATTTGAACCAGAAGTCAAAAGATCGTTAATTTTATTATATTTTAAAAATGGTAATCAGCCTTGCGTACTGATGATGATGGTTTCGTGCAACATAATTCATTGAAATTGCCAATGGCCATTTAGATGGGAAATGGACGTCATTTCTGATTTCATCGCCCTTTTCTTGTGCTACCTATTATTGACTGCCTCGGTGGCGTGGTTGTATTTCGGTACGACTACCTTCGGAGGTCTCGGGTTTGATCCCCGGGTCGGGCAAAGTGATTTGGATTTCTCCATATCAGCTCGGAGTCTGGAATTTGTGCCCGAAATGGCGATAGGCTCGCCCCCTATCACATCTGGGACGGAATTAAGCTCTGCGAAATGTAGATGTACTAGTTGGCTAGTGCGCCTTTGCCTACTCCTTCGGGGATACAGGCGTGAGCTTGTTATGTCATGTATTATTAGTATCGATTTGTATGAAGGCATCTTATATAATAATTCCGATGATTATATAAAGTATAAATTTTAAAGTTGTGATACTGGTCATTAATTATACAGTGTCTAAGCTCCTTGCCACCCGACACGCGACGCAGCGGCAAATTTTTCTACTGGCTTTGAATATTGATGTTTTATAAACACTGTAGAACCCGGAAAGTGCGCTTTCACCGCAGTTTTTGGTTGTTCCCCACTTGTTTGCATATTGAGAGTGATTTCAGGCGACATTTTTCATTCGCGGTATTCAAAAGGTTATATCGTTTCGTATAAAGATGGGTATTTCAAATTGGGGTACTGTTTTGTTCTATTCCTTTTTCATCAGAAAACTGTACTATATAGTTACTCCTATATTTGGTTTTTGTATTCATTTGGTATTTCAAAGCGGAGCATATTTTTGCATATTGTAACTATGAGACCAGTCTAATTGGATTTTTGATTATCAACCGACGTCACAAAAGAAGAAAGTCCTCAATTCGTCTGTATTTTTATGTATGTTCCTCGATATCTCCGCCAAAGGCGCCAAATTCTGAAATCGGACCGTTAAGTTTTTAAAGTTGTAATTATTTTCTATTTCAAATCTGAACTAATTAGTCAGCTTGATTAAATAAATCCTCTAACTAAGAACTATTTCACGACTTACAAGATTTGTTTAAGATGGGATTAAAATTGTCTTAATTGAATTCTTGTAAAAGCTGATTTGTTATTTAGTGTTTACACAGTAAGCAGTTCTCGATATTGCAGATTGCTAGAGCAAAACACTTTATTTATATTTTAAACGAGATTTTAATTAAGATGAGAGTTACAATTTGCAAGTTGCAAATATAAAATATAAGCTGAAAAATTAATTTACTTCAAAGAAACCTCGTTATGCATAAGAAACCTTACCTAAATAGTAAATTTGATGTAATTAGTCTGTCCTGTTGTGGCGGACGGTCGATTTAATTTTAATACCTATTTTATTTGTCGATATTTTGGTGTAGGTGAGCCTGGAGGAATAATTTTATATGTACGTTTTGCTCTTACTTTATCCTAACATCCAGCACAGAGTTAAGTCAAGTGGTAGAGCCACGCTGTAGACAGTAACGTCTATAGCACGAATGGGCCGGCTCGACCGGTTATATACCACTGTCTCACAGAAAACTGACGTAAAGTGGCAACTTGTTGTCGCGTTTCGTTCGGTGAGTGAGATTTCCGGTGGCCCATTTCCCCACTCCCTTTCCCAATCCCCTTCCCTTCCCTTCCATTCCCTCCTTTTAGGCTGGCAACTCACCCTTGATTCTTTTTGTGTCTTGGGTGTCTATGGGCGGTGGAGATCACTTACCATCAGGTGACCCATCTGCTCGTTTCCCAATCTCTACTATAAAAAAAAAGTTAGTCAAGAAAGGCGATCAAAGTAATCTCCGTCGAACACAAAAAGGATTTTGAAATATCGGTATCGGTATTTTCATGTATGGGCTGTGGGCCGAGAGGTCCTGGGTTCGATTCCCAGGTCGGGCAAAGCAAAAGTTGACGTCAGGCAGGCGGCCGGTCGTAAAAACTAAGCCAAATCCTCTTTGCAACATGCTTGAAAAAAGTGTGTTGCGCCGACCCCATATTAAGGTGGGATAAGGGCAGGTAGAAAGAAAGGCATCGGTATTTTCCGGAGATATCGCATAAAATACATAAAAAATACAGATGAATTGAGAACCTTCTCCTTTTTTTGAAGTCGGTCGATATAAGAAATCTGTTAGCCCCTAACAGATAATATCTTGTAGCACTCGTAGCCTGGGGCTACGAGCCGGCTACGAAGGCCTATATTGAAATATATTTTATCGGAAATACTAATAACTGATAATATCCACATATGAGAATATTTGGGTCAAGTAACTAGTAAATATATTACAAAAAATATTTAAGGTTAGGCCTTTTTCGAGTGTGTTACGTTTGCTACGATGATGATATTTCATTATTATTGCTTAGTCTTGTAGTTTGTTCCTTTAATTTTTTTGAGTGGTAGAGCCATGCTGTAGTCAGTTATATCTTCAGCACGATTGGCCGGCTCGTCCGGTTTGGTACCACTGTCCCACAGAAAACCGACGTAAAGTGGCAGTTCGCTGTCGCGTTTCGTTCGGTGAGTGAGTTTCCCGGTGGCCCAATTCCTCCTCTTCGCTTACTCAATCTCTATTTCCTTCCTTTCAGGTTGGCAACGCACCCATGATTCTTTTTGTGCCTTGTGTGTCTATGGGCGGTGGAGATCAGTAACCATTGGGTGACCCCTTTGCTCGTTTGCTTATTTTCTAATGAATATCTGACAGCCTCCGTAGCGCAACGGGCGAGTAGCCGGCTGTAAAACGTGAGATTGCGGGTTCGATTCCTGCACTGACACAATGTCTGTGTGGCCCACAGATATTTGTTTCGGGTCGGGGTGTGGTGAGACCGAAAGTCGCTCGTAGTTCCTGATACCCACTACTCAAGTCTCGATCTTAGTGTGGGGTCAGGACTATGTGTCTGACTGTTGGGTGTATTTAATTTAATTTATTTAAATAAACTGCCTCGGTGGCGTAGTTGTATTTCGGTACAACTACCGTCCTGAGGTCTCGGGTTCGATCCCCGGGTCGGGCAAAGTGATATTGAATTTTTCCATATCAGCCCGGAGTCTGGAATTTGTGCCCGATATGGCGATAGGCTCGTCCCCTATCACATCTGGGACGGAACTAAGCTCGGCGAAATGTGGGTGTTCTAGTTCGCTAGTGCACCTCTGCCTACCCCGTCGGGGATACAGGCGTGAGCCTTTGTTATGTGTGTGTTATGTTATTTAAATAAATTTAACTAATTAAAGTCTTATTTAATAAGATACAATTAATAGGGCTTACAATTATTTATAGATGTCCATATAAGTAGATAATGTATGTATGTATGTCATTACAGTTATATTTTTTCCATAACTTAAATACACTTAGCAACAAAAAATATTTTACGTTAGCACGAGGAAATCTTGTGGTTATCTTATAAAAAGGCCATTTAGCCGTGAGCGATTTCAGAACAGCGCGAAGCTTTCAGAGCTTTCACCCCTCTTCAATATGATGGCCAAAAATCCGAGATAAGAGCCCATTTGATAATTTCGAGAGATCTCAAAAACTTTTAACCTTCCAGTTTATCTGACTCTTTTTAATCAGTATACCTTCAATTTCCATTTGTAAGTTTTGTTAAATGAATTCAACAATTCGTATCGTATGGTTATATTCAACTCACCGCTCTTCGTGGTGCAATATTTAAATCCGCGGATAAAAATTAGCACTCATGACTCATCACTAGAAGTTCAACCATGAGCTTTTTCCATTTCTCGCCAGCAACTGCGTAATATCAGAAACTACGAGAGACTTTTCGCTGCCTCTCGTTTCACAGTCAACTACTCGGCGGCAGCGCCACGGAGGCTGTCACTATGTTTGCCATATAAATTATTTATCTTTCGTAGTCGATAGCGGCAAACGCCAAAAAACCCATGGTTGAGTCTCTGATTGTACTACAGCGGCCTGAGCAGGAAAATTTCTGACAATCGTATATGTCTTGGGTGTCTATGAGCGGTGGAGATCACTAACCATCGGGTGACCCCTCTGCTCGTTTGCCAGTCCTAGTTATAAAAAAAATTTGTAAAGATTCCACATTTTCTAATGACTAACTAACAGCCTCAGTGGCGCAGCGGGCGAGTAACCGGCTGTGAAACGTGAGGTCGCGGGTTCGATTTCTGCACTGCGACAAATGTCTGTGTGGCCCACATATATTTGTTTCGGGTCTAGGTGTTGTGAGACCGAAAGTCTCTCGTAGTCCCTGATACCTACACACGAGATACTATTCGAGCTCGATGCGTGTTTATGAAATTTGTATTAAATATTAACCAAGTGTCATCAGTGCGCTGCGAGCTCGAATACATTTACGACTGTCAGAAATTTTCCTGCTCGGGCTGCAGTACAGTATAATGTAGACCATCGAAAAGAATTGCGTTCCTCGACGTTCAGCAGAAGTTATGTCACACACACTAAATATACTTGTTAATTCCGAAATATGCCCCGCCTCATCGTGTCTCTATAGTAGATTTTGTACCATGTTTGTGCTGATCAATGTTCAAGTACTGTCAGAGTACTGTCAAAAGTCAATGAGTAAAAACAAAACAACATAATTCTTGAACACTTTAACCTTATTGTCTTTTGTCGCTGACTTGGTCATGTTTTAAAATATCGGATACTTCCACGAGAAAATCGCATAAAATAATATTCAAACTGTTATAGCCGTAAACACCTTCGCTAAACATGGCAATTAAATTATCTCACGATCGTAAAATTAAATTGTATTTTAAGAGTTAATTTTAATAATAACAACGTTTACGTAATGAAACCCGGAATGTACGGAGTTGCTCTAATTAGGTAGGTTTTCTTAGCAGAATTGGGGTTGCGGCGTGTATTACTCGCAAGTTGCCTCTTTGTGGCATTCCACTGGTATTCCAGTAAATGTAGGGCTACGGCAATTGCCCTCGGCTCTTTCAGGGAGACGTCGCAATTAACGCCTCAAAGTATTCGGGGTTCTGCGTACAGAAAATGCCCCTGTGATAATTGTAAATACACCTCTTAAGTCTACTGATCGCTAATACGCACTTCAGAAAATCTCTGCTTGTTAAGCCTAGTTTCGACAAGTTTCCTCATTCCTGCTAATAAAATGTTTCTCAGAATAAAGCGAAATTACAGTTTATTTGCTCGGTCCATGAGATATATTTTTATGATCTCGTTACTTGACGTTTGATGAAAGGTATCCTTCATACAATTCATTCCATTATCGAATTGGGTTTTTATTTGCAGAAGTATTATATTTGTTTTATTAATAGAAATGGGAATTTGTGAAATACTTTACAACCACGTCTGATAATTTTATCAAAGAACGTAACTATAAACATGAAATCAATATTATTTAAGCTGTAATTTTTCCACTCGCCTACAAGGTTTTGCTGGTGCTTCCTTACGTGGGTGCCTCAAAATATGAAGACAAATTATATTTCACAGTTAATACCCAAGTACTATCTTGACTATTTGGGTCCACGCAGAAATCTACCAACTCCTGCTTCGCGCAGGACACCGCAGAATTTATAGATACTTTATGATTGCAATATAATCATATGTAGCTTGAATCAAATATAGGTTTTGAATTGCTATGGTTGAGAATTATTGTAAATCTATAATTAATTAGACTCTATATTTAGATATACTCTATATCGAATAATCTTTTGCGATGAGGCATAATCGGCAAAAGCGTAGGCCTTGTCGCCATTTAACAAAATAGATAAAAATAGCGAGGTGGTGGTTTCTTAAGTTTACGCGAATGATATACATACATAAATAACGAAATATACATACATTGAAATAAAACTATTTTTACGTTTAATCAAACTGACACCCAAAAGACCAACTGCCAGACCTCAAGACACCGTGAGCTCGTACTGCGTAAATCGGAACATAAATGGTAAACTTTTTAAATTTTGTATAATTTTAAAGTGAATTGTAACACTAACATTCTTGAACAAATGACAGCTCAGTCCAACCCGTGACCGCGATGTCTGCAAAGCCTTCGAAACGTCCGTAAAAATAGTTATATTTCAATAGCGAGGTGGGTTTATCTGGGTAATCATTCTAAATACAGCAACATACAAGCGTTATTAAACGTTCAGCCAGCGTTATTTGTATCCGGTGAATATTCACCAAAATAGGTGGCAATAAATTGCATTGGAAGGTATCCGTGGGCCGTACAAAGGGGCCCATAAACTCGAGTATAACACTTCACCATGCTATAATGGCTAAAGGTTGTATGAATTGAAATTGCTTTATTAATACAAGCACTGGGAAATAATCCGCTGTACCGCAACGTTTGCTAATTTCGCCCACGGGTATTATAATAAAATATTGTATCATACTCACTCATGTGTGAGTGCCTCGTTGGCGTAGTTGTATTTCGGTACGAGTACCGCCCTGAGGTCTCGGGTTCGATCCCCGGGTCAGGCAAAGTGATATTGGATTTTTCCAATATCAGCCTGGAGTCTGGCATATGTGCCTGATATACAAATAGGTTCGCCCCCTATTATAAATGGGACGGAACTAAGCTCGGAGAAATGTGGGTGTTCTAGTTCGCTAGAGCGTCTCTGCCTATCCCTTCGGGAATACAGGCGTGAGCTTATGTTATGTTATTGTATCATAATTTATTTTTACCTATTTGCAAGTACGGTCTCTCTGCGTGTAATCGTATTTTTACTTCACCCGGTCTCGCAGATTCAGTGTAAAGCTAGCCTTATTTACTTAGGACTCTACAAAGTATCTAGGGGCTAGTGAGTCAAATTAGAGTAACTGAACTTTATCTTATTTATCTTTGGCCCGAACATCGTTGATTTCAATTCAAGAACGAATGTTTTTAATATTTTAAATTATGAACAGAATTATGTGAATGCAGTGCTTTGAAATTTGTTACTGCATTACTGCTTTCTATAAAATTAATATATTATTTACTTTAATAATAAGAATTGCACATACTCTTTGATAAAGATTTTAGGTTTGGATGAGTTTGTGTATTGATTAAAGTTATTTCTTACATTTCAATCAATTTCAGTCATCCACTAAAACTCATAAGATCCTGTAAATATTATTTTTATAAGAGAATAGTATCAACACATTCGATGCAGACCATTCTCGTTAAAAAAATTACATCAATCAATTTGAAAACGCCTCGAATAAGTTTTTGGTCTCCCATTTGAAAATTGCTGCCACCCAATTTTCTCTGGATATAACGATTAAAACTCCATTGTATATTCGACCAGTTACAGTTCTTATACTTAATTAGTTTAATATCGTTTGAATAGCAAATGTTTACATTTGTAATTATGTAATTACAGCTGGTTAATTGAATTTGCCCTACAAATACAGCGTTGAGGCTCAATTCAATTTGTATATACCTGTTTATTTTCAAAGAAATCAGCGAGCGATCTATACGAATAATGTAGTCTCGGAAATTTGAAGGTTTTAAGTCATGCAACTACCTGAATGGCGTCGCTGTATTGTGTTCGCGGTACGAGTATTATCTTGAGGTCTCGGCTTCGACTCCCTGGTTGGGCAAAATTGATACTGGGTTTTCCTACTCAGTATAATGGGTTCGGCGAAATGTGGATGTTCTAGTTCACTAGTTCGCCCCGCCCACCCCTTTGGGGATACAGGCGTTAGCATTTGTATCTATGTATGCATGTTGTGCAATACCTATGTATTTTTTTATACCTGATACTGGCAAGCGAGCAGATGGGTCACCTGATGGTAAGTGATCTTCCAACGCCCATAGAAACATAAGACAGGAAAATCATGGGTGCGTTGCCAACCTAAAAGGAGGGAAATAGGGATTGGGAAAGGGAGGGGGAAATTGATTTACCGGAAATCTCACCGAACGAAACGCGACAGCGAGCTGCCACTTTACGTCAGTTTTCTGTGACATAGTTGTAGCAAACCGGTCGAGCCGGACCATTCGTGCTGTAGACGTAACTTTGACAGCCTCCGTGGCGCAGCGGGCGAGTAGCCGGCTGTGAAACATGACGTCGCGAGTTCGATTCCCGCACCGAAACAAATGTCTGTGTGGCCTACAGATATTTGTTTCGCGTCTAGGTGTTGTGAGACCGAAAGTCTCACTTAGTTTCTACCCACGATACAGGTTACACCTAGTGTGGGGTCAGGACTATGTGTGTGACTGTTGAATAAAAAAAAACTGTTTACAACATGTGTCTACCACTTAAAAAACCTCATTGTTTTATGAATTTAGTTTATAGTTCCACGGAACGACGTATATACGTTCAGGAAAATCAATATTCTATAGATCAAGTGACGAAATGCGGTCAAAGTTGAAAACGACGATGGCACAAGTTATTGAGTTTCAGTCGCATTTATACGTCAGTTTGTGTTTAGAAGATCTATATTTGTGAAAAGTTTAAAAACTTAAAGAATCGACTTCAAATTTTATCCGATTGTGACCAAATTGTTGATAACAATAAAAGAAAGCTATTTCATTCAATGGAAATTATAGTATACCATTAAAACACTTTAAACTATTGCGAGTATTTTATTATCTACTTTCAAACATACCTAAAGTACTTTTGTTACGATACGATACGATAATTAGTCTAATTGAGTGCAATTAAGTTAATGTATTGAAATGTTAAAATCCCCTTTTTTGAAAGGTTAAAGCAATCATAATTAAATTACACACCGAGGTCGACTACTCCATTTACGTAAATCTGTTGTGATATCAGAAGTAAACAGCTAATACTAGCCATGGAAGTAACTGCTATTTTTATTCACCGCGCTACAACGTTAAGCTTTTAAAAAAGCTATTTAAAATGGCTATTTAAATCTACAAGCTTTTTTCGGCGATACAATAATATAGCTTTAAAAACAACAACAACAATATAATTAAGTCGTTTTTTATTATAACATCCATGACTAGCTAAAACCATTAGTGCAGGAAAAAATATTGGAATGCAAATTAGGAATATCATCAAATGTGAACGTTCATTAGGACGAAGGTTAACGATAGCAGAAACCGGCAAACGTGAAAGTGGGTCAGTGATATTATGTCATTTCTATCGCTAATGGACACTTAAAATACCTATTTCATAAGCTGATTTAGGCATCCTTATATTGTGTCTCACTCACTGTACGAAATGCAACAACAATCTACTAATTTACGGTGATTGTCTTTGAGACTGTGGGACTCTGTCTCTGTCTGATGGATATATCTGTATTTATTTCTGTGTTGTGACTGCCCTGGTGGCGTAGTTGTATTTCGGTATGACTACCGTCCTGAGGTCTCGGTTCGATTCCCGGGTCGGGTAAAGTGATATTGGATTTTTCCATATCAGCTCGGAGTCTGAAATTTGTGCCCGATATGGCGATAGGCTCCCCCCTATCACATCTGAACTAAGCTCGGCGAAATGTGGGTGTACTAGTTTTCTAGTGCACCTCTGCCCACAGGACACTCTGATACAGGCGTGAGCTTATGTTATGTTATGTTATTTCTGTGTTACCTGCTTCATTTTTTTTGTTAAATCCGTCTAAAATTATTACAATAATACATGTATTGTAACAATTTTATATTACCATGGTAATAACAACTATAATACATAAAAGGAGAACGTAAACTAATTGCACAATCTTTTACAAACAGATACTACTAATCCGGTAACAGACGTAACTAATATTTTTTTTTTGGTTATAACTTATAATAAAAAAAACATTAAAAGAAAACAAAAACGCATGCACATAAAATGACGATTTATACATAGATATGAGTGTAATGGCATATTATTAGTAGAGCCACGCTACACACTTTTATTTTTACTACAGCACGAATGGTTCGACTGGTTTGATACCACTGTCTCACAGAAAACCGGCCTAAAGTGGCTGTTGCATTTTGTTCGGTGAGTTAGATTGCCAGTACCCCAAATTCCCCCTCCTACTACCAATCCCTGTTCCCTTCTTTTAAGGTTGCCGATGGACCTATGGTTCTGTTGGTATTGTGGGTATTTAAAAGCGGGGTAACTAATGATCATGCGACCCGCCTGCTCGTTTGACAGTATCTGTAATAAAAACATGTGTGTAGAAAAACAATTTGTTAAAAGTATACACAGAATAATTTCAATATACACAAAGCATCCACAAAACAATTTCTATTACATTACAAACAAAATTGGGCTGCATAATTGACAAAATTTCTATACACCCGGGCTTAATGAAAGCAGATAACTAGGCAACTACCGTTACTTGCTGCGTACCTGTGCAAAGGGATGCTATCCAAACCGCGGTGTAATTACGCACTACGCAAACGTAGGCTTACCATACGTTCGGATTTACTAGGAGTTGTTATAGTTTCTTTATATATCTTTTTATTGTTTTATTTGTTACCTCTTCACGCTCAAACCGCCGAATCAATTTTGATTAAATTTTGTTTGGATGTGGCTGACACCCTAAATTAACACATAGACTACTTTTATCCCCGATAATAAATTTCCATGCTAACGGAGTCGCGGCTAACAGCTATAATGTGTCATTTCACGTCTATCATATCCCCGTAGAGATAAGTACTGCTATAAGTGCAACCACGTGACGGGTTGCTAAGTTAATTTACATTATTCAATTACACCTAATAGTATAAATGTGTTTTGTCCAAACTAAGAGTAACATAAAACTCAATATATAAATCTAGAATAGACAGATAATTTTAACTTGGTATCTCATGATCTTCAAGTTGAGTACGCTGTGGTAGAAAAATAATGAAGCCACTTTATCACTAAGGTTAATTAGTGAGATTAATAAAAAAAAAATTTTATTGCATACATAAGCTCACGACTGTATATTCAAAGGTAAACTTGCAAGTTAGAACATCCACAACTCCTTGTTTCTGTCCCATATGTGATAGAGGGCGAATCTATCGCCATATCGAGTATAAATTCTATAATCCACGCTGATGATAATAAATAGAAAAACCCAGTATCAGTTTATATTGCAAAAGTGTAGACTTCAATCTGGCTCTGAAAAAAATAATCAATATCTTGACTTTTGGGATTGTCCATATAATTTCACATAATATGGTTCTCCTACATAGTGAGTTTCGAGTTCATGACTATCCGTGACGTAATCAAGGATCACTGTTAAACATCGGCTTTAGCTGCAAACACACAGGATATTGACTAATATAGATACCCCTTGTATCTTGTACACAGTCAATCAATATTTTGTCTGGACCGAGATTGCAAAACGCATATATAAAAAAAATGAAGAGTAATAGATAAGTACTTTATTCAACACTTACTAAAAAGTACCCCATCACATGTTCTGGGACGAAAATATCAGCGACATGCGGGTGTTCTGGTCCTCTGGTTCCACTCCGCCTACACTTTCGGGGGTACAGCCATGTATGTATGCAGATTTAGTCAACGACAACCAAGTAGACTGGTGGTCAATGCCGGATCTAGGGGGTGGCGAGAGGATGCACGTGCCCCGGGTGGCAGGATTTGGAAGGCAGTTAAATCTGGAAGACGAATTTGGGGGCGGTAAATTCGGGCAAATTCGCAGCTTGCCCCCGCTTTGAAAAAAACCTAGATTCGGTACTGCTGATGGTAAATTTTTACAGTCGACTCTTACATTACTAGGATAATCGATAATCTTTAAGAAAAGGCTGGAATCTTTCCCCAAATGTCAAAATAAAGCATTGTAGTTATCTCATAGAATACTCCAAATTACAAGAGTCCATTTCGTTCTTGTTTCGGTATCTAGCTCTAAATACAATTGTACATAGATGTGATCCCGTCCATCGCCAAAGTAAAAGTACAAAGAAACAGGAAGAAGCTTTTGTAACAAAGGAGACTTCTGTAGCGTTTATCTCCTTTAAAAGATTTAGCTCTCTTAAATGTATTTGTGACATCAAATTATGTGATTGCGCGTATTTGTTTTATTTTTAATCTGTGTCCCCATATTTCGAACTATGTTAACAATATGTAACTGTGTACTTGACTATAGTAACCAATATCAATGAATTTCTGTAGGAACATAAATTTATCATTGAAATAACGTGTGCAATGGGAATTTATTAAAAATAACTACATTGATATTTTTATTTCAGTAATTTAAATAATTATTTTTTTTATCTGTGAGTCACGTGACTATAAACACCAATCACGATGCATGATGTCACATTACTAATTTTTCTTGCATATTTGTTCCACAAGGGCCCAAGACCTACGATCCAAAGTCATACTGCCTAGTTACTTGGTATATTTTTTTCTTAGTTTTGTTTAAAGCTTAACCTAATTTCAATGCGGATGTGATCGTCCATCAATATCTGATCGACGAAATATCTGACCGTTTTTTAGTTTGAAATCATAAATGTTATTCCCTCAATATTTTTATGAGCGATTTTGTATATACATATGGTAAGGAACAATGACGTCACCCGTATCTACAGTTAACTGATAGTGTTTTGGCAGCAAACTACCTCTAAATTATACATAATAATTTTGCTTTTTCTAACTAACCATATGAAAATAAATTACGAAATAATTTTGTACGCATTTAGGATAAACTAATACATAGCCCTGTACATTTAAAAAAAAATAGTCAAGTACCCATTGATTTTTATTATAATAGTAATAATCTTCATTTACGATAGTACTACACGTATAATCACACATTATGTTATTCAACTTTACACTGGGTACACTGTGCTCTATTATTTACATTTAACTTTGTTAAATTGTTGACTTATTTTGACTTTTATTAAATTAGGGCGACTTGTAGGTCACTAATCTAGAGTTAGACCTAAACTCGATTTATTCTAGAGCTCATTCATATATTTAAATCGAGATTTGAGATAAATCGAGATTTATCTAAGTACTGAAAGTCACCTCTAGACTTGATAAGAACTAATAATCACAAGTTCAAAAACATAATTTCGAAGATCCATTTGTCCATTAGAACGGAGATATGGTGTAATATACGTTAAAAATATAGAATTCAATTACACCTTCTTTGGACAAGTCGTTCGACAATTATAAAGATAAAACGTAATATTAAACCATACTCAAGTAGTACGTATTCAAGTTAATCATAATTAAAATGCATCTCATTACCTACAAAATGACACAAAGGACTAAACGTAATATATCAAAGTTGCAGCTAGAATTAATTAGGTTTCCTGATAATTATTTTGCAGAAGTGTAAGAACAGGAGCCAGTGAATAATACGAAGCGCGCCCTCTGGAGGTTGGTCGTTGTTAATTAATCGTCCCACTAGCAGTCCCCGTCTACTCGTTACGGCCTCGTATCGCTTTAAAGTCTATTCTTTTTTTATATAAAAAAAAAATATATATTATTAAAAAAATATTATTATTATTAAAAATTTTATATAATTAAAAAAAAACTATTCTGACCTCATAAGTAAAATGTTCAACCTATGCGTGGTATACTGTTATAGAAAGTTATATTTTTCACGGAATTAAATGCTACATTACAAAACTATCTTTACAATTCCGGAGACATCGAGCAATATACACAAAAAAATACTGATGAATGACAATCTTCCTTTTTTTGAAATTGGTTGTAAAGCTCATGGAATAATATCGAACATAATAAACATAATTTTGTGGATAGACATTTATTTACATTTCTGGAAAAACGATCGTGAATCTACTATAAGTGAAACATTTATCATACAATTACTGTTATAACTTATAATAATACTTTTCTGTTAAGTCTCACTTTTCTAATTCAATTACGTCTAAGAAAGAACGTTTTTATAACGTAAAAAATAATTTCTTTTCATTCGGAAATTAGTTTTTCATTTTTTGTCATATAAAAAATATAGAAAAAATATATAATATATTTATAGTCTGGCAAATATATTCGTTAATTTGTATTCATGTTATGGATCTGAAGGACTTTTTAATTATATTTTGTAGTAATTTGTTAGAGTTTAGGTTATTAAAAATTCACTAATTGATAATTTTCTTTTGAAATACACCAGAAATATAACCATAACTACAAATTTCTAAAAATGAGTTCTTAAAATATTATCTTTCTTTCTTTCTTTTTGCCTAGCGTTATCCCACCCAAGTGTCAGGGTCCGCCTTCCTACTTAAATGCTTCCACTTCGCCCGGTCTTAAGCATCCTCCACAGTGAGACCATTGACTCTCATATCATCCTCCAAAACGTCCTTAAAATATTAAAATATCAATAATTTTAAAAAACTTTCTTAAAATTTTATTATATCATTTAATTTACGAATTAGTTAATGCAAAGCTTAAGTAGATACTTTGTTCGTTCTTATGAATTAAATTAGCTACATGTAATTTTAGAGTCATAGACACGAAAGAAGAAGCTGAATATTGGAAAGGCTGAACTTCGTTTTAAAAATCATTTTGTCGAGCACATACAAATACATAATAAGTATAACTAATCGATAAAATAAGTATCTATTTATTTTCTATTGCTAAGTTAATTTACATTATTCAATTACACCTAATAGTATAAATGTGTTTTGTCCAAACTAAGAGTAACATAAAACTCAATATATAAATCTAGAATAGACAGATAATTTTAACTTGGTATCTCATGATCTTCAAGTTGAGTACGCTGTGGTAGAAAAATAATGAAGCCACTTTATCACTAAGGTTAATTAGTGAGATTAATAAAAAAAAAATTTTATTGCATACATAAGCTCACGACTGTATATTCAAAGGTAAACTTGCAAGTTAGAACATCCACAACTCCTTGTTTCTGTCCCATATGTGATAGAGGGCGAATCTATCGCCATATCGAGTATAAATTCTATAATCCACGCTGATGATAATAAATAGAAAAACCCAGTATCAGTTTATATTGCAAAAGTGTAGACTTCAATCTGGCTCTGAAAAAAATAATCAATATCTTGACTTTTGGGATTGTCCATATAATTTCACATAATATGGTTCTCCTACATAGTGAGTTTCGAGTTCATGACTATCCGTGACGTAATCAAGGATCACTGTTAAACATCGGCTTTAGCTGCAAACACACAGGATATTGACTAATATAGATACCCCTTGTATCTTGTACACAGTCAATCAATATTTTGTCTGGACCGAGATTGCAAAACGCATATATAAAAAAAATGAAGAGTAATAGATAAGTACTTTATTCAACACTTACTAAAAAGTACCCCATCACATGTTCTGGGACGAAAATATCAGCGACATGCGGGTGTTCTGGTCCTCTGGTTCCACTCCGCCTACACTTTCGGGGGTACAGCCATGTATGTATGCAGATTTAGTCAACGACAACCAAGTAGACTGGTGGTCAATGCCGGATCTAGGGGGTGGCGAGAGGATGCACGTGCCCCGGGTGGCAGGATTTGGAAGGCAGTTAAATCTGGAAGACGAATTTGGGGGCGGTAAATTCGGGCAAATTCGCAGCTTGCCCCCGCTTTGAAAAAAACCTAGATTCGGTACTGCTGATGGTAAATTTTTACAGTCGACTCTTACATTACTAGGATAATCGATAATCTTTAAGAAAAGGCTGGAATCTTTCCCCAAATGTCAAAATAAAGCATTGTAGTTATCTCATAGAATACTCCAAATTACAAGAGTCCATTTCGTTCTTGTTTCGGTATCTAGCTCTAAATACAATTGTACATAGATGTGATCCCGTCCATCGCCAAAGTAAAAGTACAAAGAAACAGGAAGAAGCTTTTGTAACAAAGGAGACTTCTGTAGCGTTTATCTCCTTTAAAAGATTTAGCTCTCTTAAATGTATTTGTGACATCAAATTATGTGATTGCGCGTATTTGTTTTATTTTTAATCTGTGTCCCCATATTTCGAACTATGTTAACAATATGTAACTGTGTACTTGACTATAGTAACCAATATCAATGAATTTCTGTAGGAACATAAATTTATCATTGAAATAACGTGTGCAATGGGAATTTATTAAAAATAACTACATTGATATTTTTATTTCAGTAATTTAAATAATTATTTTTTTTATCTGTGAGTCACGTGACTATAAACACCAATCACGATGCATGATGTCACATTACTAATTTTTCTTGCATATTTGTTCCACAAGGGCCCAAGACCTACGATCCAAAGTCATACTGCCTAGTTACTTGGTATATTTTTTTCTTAGTTTTGTTTAAAGCTTAACCTAATTTCAATGCGGATGTGATCGTCCATCAATATCTGATCGACGAAATATCTGACCGTTTTTTAGTTTGAAATCATAAATGTTATTCCCTCAATATTTTTATGAGCGATTTTGTATATACATATGGTAAGGAACAATGACGTCACCCGTATCTACAGTTAACTGATAGTGTTTTGGCAGCAAACTACCTCTAAATTATACATAATAATTTTGCTTTTTCTAACTAACCATATGAAAATAAATTACGAAATAATTTTGTACGCATTTAGGATAAACTAATACATAGCCCTGTACATTTAAAAAAAAATAGTCAAGTACCCATTGATTTTTATTATAATAGTAATAATCTTCATTTACGATAGTACTACACGTATAATCACACATTATGTTATTCAACTTTACACTGGGTACACTGTGCTCTATTATTTACATTTAACTTTGTTAAATTGTTGACTTATTTTGACTTTTATTAAATTAGGGCGACTTGTAGGTCACTAATCTAGAGTTAGACCTAAACTCGATTTATTCTAGAGCTCATTCATATATTTAAATCGAGATTTGAGATAAATCGAGATTTATCTAAGTACTGAAAGTCACCTCTAGACTTGATAAGAACTAATAATCACAAGTTCAAAAACATAATTTCGAAGATCCATTTGTCCATTAGAACGGAGATATGGTGTAATATACGTTAAAAATATAGAATTCAATTACACCTTCTTTGGACAAGTCGTTCGACAATTATAAAGATAAAACGTAATATTAAACCATACTCAAGTAGTACGTATTCAAGTTAATCATAATTAAAATGCATCTCATTACCTACAAAATGACACAAAGGACTAAACGTAATATATCAAAGTTGCAGCTAGAATTAATTAGGTTTCCTGATAATTATTTTGCAGAAGTGTAAGAACAGGAGCCAGTGAATAATACGAAGCGCGCCCTCTGGAGGTTGGTCGTTGTTAATTAATCGTCCCACTAGCAGTCCCCGTCTACTCGTTACGGCCTCGTATCGCTTTAAAGTCTATTCTTTTTTTATATAAAAAAAAATATATATTATTAAAAAAATATTATTATTATTAAAAATTTTATATAATTAAAAAAAAACTATTCTGACCTCATAAGTAAAATGTTCAACCTATGCGTGGTATACTGTTATAGAAAGTTATATTTTTCACGGAATTAAATGCTACATTACAAAACTATCTTTACAATTCCGGAGACATCGAGCAATATACACAAAAAAATACTGATGAATGACAATCTTCCTTTTTTTGAAATTGGTTGTAAAGCTCATGGAATAATATCGAACATAATAAACATAATTTTGTGGATAGACATTTATTTACATTTCTGGAAAAACGATCGTGAATCTACTATAAGTGAAACATTTATCATACAATTACTGTTATAACTTATAATAATACTTTTCTGTTAAGTCTCACTTTTCTAATTCAATTACGTCTAAGAAAGAACGTTTTTATAACGTAAAAAATAATTTCTTTTCATTCGGAAATTAGTTTTTCATTTTTTGTCATATAAAAAATATAGAAAAAATATATAATATATTTATAGTCTGGCAAATATATTCGTTAATTTGTATTCATGTTATGGATCTGAAGGACTTTTTAATTATATTTTGTAGTAATTTGTTAGAGTTTAGGTTATTAAAAATTCACTAATTGATAATTTTCTTTTGAAATACACCAGAAATATAACCATAACTACAAATTTCTAAAAATGAGTTCTTAAAATATTATCTTTCTTTCTTTCTTTTTGCCTAGCGTTATCCCACCCAAGTGTCAGGGTCCGCCTTCCTACTTAAATGCTTCCACTTCGCCCGGTCTTGAGCATCCTCCACAGTGAGACCATTGACTCTCATATCATCCTCCAAAACGTCCTTAAAATATTAAAATATCAATAATTTTAAAAAACTTTCTTAAAATTTTATTATATCATTTAATTTACGAATTAGTTAATGCAAAGCTTAAGTAGATACTTTGTTCGTTCTTATGAATTAAATTAGCTACATGTAATTTTAGAGTCATAGACACGAAAGAAGAAGCTGAATATTGGAAAGGCTGAACTTCGTTTTAAAAATCATTTTGTCGAGCACATACAAATACATAATAAGTATAACTAATCGATAAAATAAGTATCTCTTGAGTATCTTTTAACGCTTAAATAATTCATTATACAGGACAATACGTCCAAAAGCAAAACTATACATTTTCCCCACCAGGACCCAGCGGCCCAAGCAAGAATAATTTTGACAATCGAATTCGAATCAAGCTCGATGCGCGAAGATTTTAAGTTTTAAAGTAAAGTTATAACGTATGTTTACCAAAAGCCATCACTGCGCAGCGAGCTCGATATGATTTCGATTATCAAAAATATTCCCGCTCGGGCTACAGAGCCCAGTAGCTTGAATTCACACTGCCAACAAACGTAATATAATATTGTATAAACATGATTACCCGGCAAAAAAGGGTTACCCAACCACGTTCATGGCAATATAACTTCATTCGGTTACTATCAGTATATTTTATGCGGGTGTTTTGCATCATAGAGACGTTTCTCCCTTTTTTGCAATCAGAAAAAGCTAAGCTCGTTCTTTTTATCGATGCGGGCGGCGTAGAACGGATCTAATTTAAGTCTGTGAAAAAACACAGTTTCTCGCATTCTATTTGCAGTGCACTGTTATCCTTTGAATGAAAATTTAAGACTGCATGGAATATTTAAAGTAGTTCTTTAGAGTTCACTTTTTTAAGCGCGATCCTTTGCAGCGACGTGATTAGATGCGAACGGTTATTGAAAGTTAAATTTGTATTTTCGGCTCAAGTTTTTTATACATTCGCTCATAACAATCAAATTTCGAAAGTAATACTGATTTGCGAGTTAATAAAAACCACATTATATTTATACTTTATCTGACAAGGTTTTTTGAATATTGTAATAACTTATAACTAGTATAACAATTTAGTAAAAAATCATAACCTACCTTAGACGATGAGCTTTAAACTCATATTGTTAAGAAACACAATTGAATCTGATTAGAAATAAGTATAAACTTTCCAAAGGCTATAACCATTTTGGCTCAATTTGTACGCCAGCGTAGGACGTCCACCTACAAGGTGGACCGACGACCCGATAAAGGTCGTAGGAAGTCGCTGGATGCAGGCCGCTTCCAACAGGTCGATCTAGAAATCTTTGGGGGAGGCCTATGTTCAGCAGTGACGTCCTATGGCTAATGATGATGATGAGGTACGCCATATTATGTATGAGTGAATATTGAAAAAGTGTAATATCAACACACATTTTTAATTTGATTGGAAATTTGTAGAATCTTTCCAAATTTTGCTATATATTTAGACTCATATTTTCACGTCTTATTAATATGTGACGTGTTTGCATAGACAACGGCTGCATCTGACGTAATAACATCAAATCAGCGCCCAAGATAAACAATGTAAACATTTCTGATTTTTCATAAAGCTTATGGTCTTATCAAAAGTCCTTATTTATTCTGCAGCATTAATAAACGTGGAAAAAGGGAGATAAACCTTCGCCGTCCCAGTAAATTGAGCACTTTTTCACCTTTACAGAATTTGCAACGTCTTACAGTGTAATCGCGGATTACGCGGTAATAATGTTCGGGAACCGCCTCGTTTGTTTTCCTCGTCGGGGATAGTAATGAAGGTTGCTGCTTCAGTGAATTTTCCATGGCGTAAGCTAACTACTAACTCACCAAGGAAAGGTTTCGGAACTGCTCAAATAGTTTGTAAACCTTAATTTCAAACAATATAATTAATCTGCTTATTGTATTTTGACTACCTCGTTGCGTGGTGGTATTTCGGTACGACTACGGTTCTGATGTCTCGGGTTCGATCCCCGGGTCGGGCAAAATGATATTGGATTTTTCCATATCAGCCCGGAGTCTGGCATTTGTGCCCGATATGGCGATACGCTCGCCTCCTATCACATCTGGGACGGAACTAAGCTCGGCGAAACGTGGGTGTACTAGTTCGCTAGTGCGCCTCTGCCTACCCCTTCGAGGATCTATCATCATCTAGTATGTAATCCAAATACATCAAAATGGTCAGACGAGTGAGCGTGCTACGTGATTTTCATTTAAATCGACGACCCGTAACCATCCCCTATTGGAGCATTCGTTTAGCTTTGTCTAATTAACTATAAGGTTAAGCTCTGCTAAAGGATATTGTTTGTTTTTCAAATACTATGCTAGACATACCTAAATCTTCACTTGCGGTCATTTTCTACGAAATAATTTGTTACATTAAAAATATTTTTTCAGTACATTATTAGGACGTCTACCTACAAGGTGGACCGACGACCTGATAAAGGTCGCAGGAAGTCGCTGGATGCAGGCCGCTTCCTACAGGTCAATCTGGAAGTCTTTTGGGGGAGGCCTATGTTCGGCAGTGGACGTCCTATGGCTGATGATGATGATGAAAATATATTTTAAGCAACGGGGTCAAAACTTTTTGAATATTATGTATTTTTAAATACGATCGAAATATTGGGATTATAAGATTAGATTACAGCTTTATAGTGAAAACTTTGCCCTCCATTACAGTGTTGGAAATGGAAATTAAAGACACTTTAATTAATCTTACGATACAACTAGGTCTCAAAGGCGAAGAGTCCATACAACCCGATTCCTAAAGGCTTCCCTTACCAGATTGTAGGATAAAGTCAATGCGAATTTTCTAATTTAATTGTGTTCCGCCGATCTTATATTAAGGTGGGATAAGGGTAGGTAGAATGGCTTATATTAGCTAGGTATCTTCTAGAAGATAAAGTAACATTGGCTTAACTTTTAAAAATTTGCACCGTCGCCTGCTAGGACTCGTGTACCTAAATAAAGAAACAAAAATATGTGTAAATATTTTAAAAGAAAATACTTTAGACATATTCAAACTTATATAATATCCGTGAACAGTTCCACAATTTCACTGATATATTGACGCTATAAAGTTTGCAATTTTAAAAGAGTAATGGCATATTCCAGGTGCTTGCAATCACTATCGGAAATAAAATGAAGCTAGATAAGTAAATGGCTACGGTCGTGAAAACCAATTTTTGTTTTCACATTATTGTTACTTACACGTGGTGGTTACGATTCATAACTTTAATTTATTGCCTCGCGCTAAAGGAAAAGAAAGTCCCACTACATAAATTATTTTGTTATTGCCACTAGGCTATTAATTTATATCGGACTTTTCAACCGTTAAGCTTGTGTTCGAATCAAAAGAATATTATTTCTTTATAAGCTTTAATGTTATGGAATTTTACTGGAAATAAATAGTTGTTTACGACTTAGGTTCGACTACTTAGCTAAATTTACATTTTACATACATACATAAGCTCACGCCTGTATCCCCGAAGGGGTAGGCAGAGGCGCACTAGCGAACTAGAACACCCACATTTCGCCGAGCTTAGTTCAGTCCCAGATGTGATAGGGGGCGAGCCTATCGCCATATCGGGCACAAATTCCATTAATTAATTTTCGGGCACAATTTACATTTTAATTACATTTTACTTCAAAGTCCTTAAACTTATAATAAATATTGACAGCAAAAAAACTTCGCAGGTTTCTTAAGAGCACCTAAACATGCAATGAGCATTCTTCAATACCGTAAGTTTTTAACCGACTTCAAAAAAGGAGATAGTCAACAATTCGTCGGAATCTTTTTTTTATGTATGTTCCCCGATTACTCGAAGACGCCTGGGCCGATTCGAGAATATTTTTTTTGTTTAAAAGGCTTCCCAGATGATCCCATTGGCACCAAGTCAGGATCTGATGATGGGATCCTAGAAAAATCGAAGGCAATCCTCAAATTTTATAGGGATCCATGGTGTGTTTTATATATATTCGAAAACAATTTAGGTATTTGCGTCTGTTACTCATCATCTCATGTTGCTGAGCTGATGATGAAAAATATAACTTCTTAACTATTAGTAGTTTATGGATGATTCTTTCAATATTACAGGCTACTGAACACTAAAATTAGATAAATAATAATTAAAGTTTAACAAAACTGAAAACCGACTTCAAAAACGAACACTTAAAAGTAAAAAATAACAACAATTTCTTATGTTGGGTGACTGTTGGGTGTATTTTACTCTCTTTGGAATCGGTGCTGAAGACGAAGCAGATTAAATGAAAAGGCACCGATTCCAAAGAGAGTAAGAAATTGTTATTTTTTTACTTTTGTTATCAGTTTTGTTAAACATTAATTAATTAATTAAGCGGTGAAGCAAACTAAATTATAAAAACAATTCGCTCAGTCATATTGGCTATCTAATTTACAATCCCTGAAGAAACATTTGTTAGAGTAAACTGGGATGCGATGCGGTATGCCGCGCACATTCAAAGCAAACGATCGCCGACGCCCTGGTGCATACGAGATATTCGCAAATTGATAGAATACTAATGCTCTTGGCCCTTGTCTCAGGGTATAAGAAGGCAAAATGAATCAGACAAAATTGAATAGTTACTACAGCATCAGCTTAAGCATAATCACTACATAATATCAAAATTATGAGGTATTTATTTTATTATATTCTCATATTAACTCAATAATTACGTGAATTTTGTTTGAAATAAGTTGCATTGTAGTATTCGGCCATGTTCTTTCGAATAAAGTTGATGTACTTTTGTTTTGTTTAATAATTGTGCAATCTCTTGGCAATCTCTTGCTTAATCTGTACCTAACGTGTTCTATATTGTAACTTTAAATGTTGTATACACCTGCAAAGGCATTTCACATTGTCTGGTTTCCCTCATATGTAAATTATATATAAGAATTGTGTTATGATGTGTCGTTGGTGTAACATTAAATAAAATAAGTAGCTTCCCGTCTGTCTGTCCCTATGTATGCTTAGATCTTTAAAACTACGCAACGGATTTTTTTTAATAGATAGAGTGATTCAAGAGGAAGGTTTATATGTATTATACATGCTTATATTCATCCTCTAAAGGGATGTAATGGGGGATGAATGTTTGTCATGACTCTCACGCGGGCGTAGCCGCGGGCATATGAAATAAACTTTGAACTATGAAATAAAATTTATCTGTGACCCACAGATATTTGTTTCGGGTCGGGGTGTTGTGAGACCGAAAGTCTTTTGCAGATTCGGATACCTACGATACAGGTTATACCTAGCGTACGGTCAGGACTATGTGTGTGACAGTTGGGTGTATTTATTTTGACTTTATACATAAAATTCGGATATATTTTATTGATTATATTATATTACTGAACGTATATTATTTTATCAATTATTATAAAATACAAAAAATGTATCTCAAGGCTTGAAGATAAATAATGTTACTTTTCATTAAACATGTTAGGTAAACAACATAGGCGTAGTTATTTCTTGTTTTAGCTTCGAATTGAAGTAATCGATTCCAGCATCTAGCTTCGGACGCAGGTAATATTCGAGGCGAGCCAGCTAAACGAAAAAATGTATAACCCGCTGTTATAGAGTTTCGAAAATATCGGCTAACAGATCGAATAATTGAAAACACATTTTCAACATTTCGTTACATTGGGAATCGATTTCGATTCGATCCATTCGATATCGATTTCCACTAAAAGGCAAATATATTTATTCCATCCAAAATTAAAATTATTTTGTGGATTCGTCCGGTTTACACAAACTTGTGAATGTTATTCGACAGAAAATAATATTTGAACAGCGGCCTGAGCATGAAAATTTCTGACAACCGTAAATGTATTCGAACTCGATGCGCGTCTATGAAATTTGTATGAAATATTAACCAAACGTCATCAGTGCGCAGCGAACTCGAATACATTTACATTTACATTAGTTTTTCGTGCTCGGGCTACTGTTTATATAAACCTTTCATACAGTGTATTTAAACAGTGTGTATGTTAATAAAATTGTAAAACAGAATAAATATAAACACCGAATATGTTTCGTTTTGTAGGGTTAGATAAATAATTTGAGAGCCGTGTTTGTTGACCCATGTGTCCAATCATGTTCAATTTTAGACATAAAACAATTCGCAGTCATAATTCAAACGACATCACAAAAACAAATTACAATTAACAAACCTAATTCTGTACGGCTCAGTACACACGACTTTTATGATTTATCCGTGGAAACCCCGACGAGGGGACAGGTTTCACTAAGTTAGGGTTGTCATCATAAAGCGTTCTTACTTCTTACCCATAAGCAAGAACCCAAATTGGCTGGTAGGGTAATGGCTTACCCCGTTGCATTGTTTGAACAAGCTTTATTATACTCTCTAGTCATTATATGTAATTTGCTACGTGCTGTTGCATAAAATTATATTTAATATCTTGTATATTTTCATGCTTAATATTCACCAGGCGTTGACACGGTAAACAGGTATGAAACGCTACTATAAAACAAAAATTGGTGGGAGTAAAAATAAATAAAAATAATAAAGTTTCAAGTAATATGATATTATATTAAGATAACCAGCTTTTTCTACCTCTATGTTAAGTGTATTTTCAATGTGAAATATCGCTTGCTATAACGGTGAACGAAAACATAGTGAGAAAACCTGCATACCCGAGAATTTCTGTACTAGAATTTCAAAGGTATGTGAAGTCTATCAACCCGCATATGCCAGCGGTGTGGACTAAGGCCTAACCCCTCTAATTACTAGAGGAGGACCGTGACCAGCAGTGAGATAATAATATTACAGGGCTAATATTATTATAACTAGCTTTTGGCGGCAGCAACGCGCGCTCGAGAATCTGCCCTGCTGTGGAGGTCTTAGGGGAAGAATTTCCAAAAATGCTTAGTGCTCGCCTACGTCATAAATGGAAGCCGTGTGAAAAATTTTAGTTTCCAATAATTTCAACTTTACGCTGATGCGAGTACGTCAGTCAGACAGTATTTCTTTTTATATATATACAGATACCAACTCTGTATAAAATACTGTCCCATCACTAAGGACCTGCTCTGCCAGTGAGAGAGATTTGCCTTAGAATGCTATGTTGGCCTAATGCGGGTGTGCAAACTTCAAATACTTACCTTCGAATTTATTTTTGGGTAATTCTCCGACATGCAGATTACTTAAGAATGTTTTACTTTATTTACAAAGCGACACTTCGTAATGAAAACACACTTATAAGAGTCAAAAATGCTCAATTTTGGGATGTTTTCAACCCTGCAAACAATCCCAACTAAGATATCGCTGCTTAGCGTGTATGATATAGGTAATTATTTGCACTCAACTTATTACGCATATTTACCTACTGACTAAACCTAGGCCATATTTAAAAAAATAGTAGAAACAAAATTGCTAGCAAGGTTTACCGCACCATTTTTATATAAAAGCAAGTCTGACAGGTAAAATTATTTCACTACAGGTGCCGATTTGGTTATATCGTAAAATATGGCAGCCCTACGCGCGTCTTCTATAAGTGGATAGAGTGGGGTATGGATATTGGCACGTTAGGCGTAAAATAAGTCTCAGGTGTACTTGATAGCTTTTATCCGCCAAAACTGATAAAATATGCTTTTCGTTCAAGCCCGACCGTTATCATAGTTGTTGGTGTGGAATTATGAAACTTGTTTCTGCCTACAGCTGTCCCTGTAAAACTATTAGTTACGGCTTATTACAATGCTAATTAAAGGACAAGATTAATGACCGTCCCCGTCATTAGAATTAAACAATAAGTAATGTTCGCTCAGAGTATTACCAAACAAATGAGTTGAAATAATTGTTTTCTAAATTAGCGTCCGTGCTTAGTGTTTTAGTCAATACTTTTATATACACTAGCATTTACTTACGGCCTTGCCAGAGCAAAATTCTTATTTAGAATATTTATCTAAGTAATTGTAACCTAACGGTGTACCATTTGTCCATAATTAAATAGAAATTGTTAAATAGGTTAGTAACAGTCTATTTACACTGTTAGTTTTTTAACTTATATTTTACAGACATAACATAAGCTCACGCCTGTATCCCCGAAGGGATAGGCAGAGTCGCACTAGCCAACTAGAACACCCACATTTCTCTGAGCTTAGTTCCGTCCCAGATGTGATAGGGGGCGAGCCTATCGCCATATCGGGCACAAATTCCAGACTCCGGGCTGATATAGAAAAATCCAATATCACTTTGCCCGACCTGGGGATCGAACCCGAGACCTCAGAACCGTAGTCGTAAGCTTACGCCTGTATCCACGAATGGGTAGGCAGACGCACACTAGCGAACTAGAACACTCACATGATTTTGTGATGTTAATAATAAAATAAAATATAAGGCCTGCCTCGGTGGCGTGGTGGTATTTCGGTACGACTACGGTTCTGAGGACTCGGGTTCGATCCACGGGTCGGGCAAAGTGATATTGGATTTTTCCATATCAACCCGGAGTCTAGAATTTGTGCCCGATATGGCGATAGGCTCGCCCCCTATCACATCTGGGACGGAACTAAGCTCGGCGAAACGTGGGTGTACTAGTTCGCTAGTGCGCCTCTGCCTACCCCTTCGGGGATACAGGCGTGAGCTTATGTTATGTTATGTTTGTTACTCATTTTCGTCTAGTGACTAAAAGATATTATACTCTATATCAGGGTCACATTTCTACAAATTGATATAATCTAAAGCAATTACGCGTTCCAAGGATAGATGATACCTAGAAATGGGGTTCAGCTAGCTAAAGTGCTACAAATGATAGTACAATTACTAACGAGCTGCGAAACTTCCTAGAAGTTCAAAAACATCATTAAACAGCATTTGAAAATGATCGGTGGCTTTAAGAGCCGGTGTTAGCTGAGGCTTAGTGTCTAACGTGATAATCTCTGGCTAATTCATTCTCCGATATCGAAAGTAAGGTGTAATTATTGAGAATATACTTGTTAGAATTAAAGCAATTAAGGAAAGTTATATACATTTATTTACGGTCGCGCCACTGTCTTTTATTTACATTCTACTGCAAAAATGCCCGACTGGGAGCTTACCAGTGTCTCAAAGAAAACCGCCGAAAGCCTTATTGAAAATTATCCCTCTTAGTTATTTTTTTTACAGTATTAGGTTTTAATATTTGAATTTATTAATTATGACAAACAAAGAGATTAAAAATTACTGACAGGAAAAGGGCTATCAAGGAAGTTTCCATACATAAAAAAATATAACATAACATAACATAAGCTCACGCCTGTATCCCCGAAGGGGTAGGCAGAGGCGCACTAGCGAACTAGAAACCCACATTTCGCCGAGCTTAGTTCCGTCCCAGATGTGACAGGGAGCGAGCCTATCGCCATATCGGGCACAAATTCCAGACTCCGGGCTGATATGGAAATTCAATATGCCCGACCCGGGGATCGAACCCGAGACCTCAGAACCGTAGTTGTACCGAAATACCACCACGCCACCGAGGCAGAGATAAAAAAATATCTAAAACGTCAAACGCCATCTCCCATTTATTACAATGCTTATTACAATTTACACCCTTGAATGTTCTACGAATGTTCAAGAATCACGTAAGACAATGACATTGTCATGACGTATGACATTGTCTAAGCATTATTACACTGTGACTTATCACCACGAGGTCACAACTTTTATCACAAGTTTCGTGTTGTTCTGTCGATGTAATGTTGAATGTCTTTGAATATCAACAAACTTTACGAATCAAATTAATCTGCTTCATTCTGGAACGTCCGTGGCTTCATATTACGAAGCCATTGAATATCTGATTGCTATAGTTAGGTAAATGTAAGTGGAACTGATTCGGTAAGGATAAGATTTCTTTTGTGAATCACGGTATACGCGGTAAGGTTAGTTTTCCTTAACGATATTCGAACTCTCGTTTCCATATCTACTTCGCTGGTTAGGTTAAATCGATTTTCTAATGGGTTTGTGGGTACTACTAGAGGGATTTTATAGGTCAGTACCTACTTTATGTTTCTGCTAAAACAAACTTTAATAAATGACAAAAATATGTAAATTGTCATTATGAGTACATATTGTAACAAAAAATTAATAAGTGAATATTCCTGGCTTTTTATTTGATTTAGAGTTTCAATATTAGGAGTTTGTGACATTTTTACTCAATAGAACTGATGAAGGGTGAGAAACCGACTAAAATTAGATTTGGTTAATGAAATTAAAATATCTATAAATGTTTTATTCAATTTATCAATAAGCATTCATTCTTTTTCTTCTAACTGCCTTTATCCCACTCCAATATGGGTTGCAGAAAGTCTTCGGCTTAGTTACTTCGATCGACAGCTAGCCTGAAGCCCTTTCTAGAGGATTCCCAGGTAAATAGTGAGAAAACTGTTGTCTAACCTGGGATTCAAATCCCAGACCTCCCGATTCACAGCCCATATACACAGGCACTAGAACAAGACAGAGACGCTTCTGTTTTATTAACTTTAAATACAGACTATATTTATGAAATTGATGACAGATACGGTACTTTAAAGGAATTACCTCCGGCTTCGTTTCACCACTTTGTATAATTATTACAATTATTTAAGTTACTAAAATGTATATTTATGGTAATTTACGCCCAAATGGTCAAACGCTACTCAACTTTACCGGCTTCTTACATTCATTTTTGCCATACTATTGTGACAGATAAGGCGGTCTTAATCGATATAAGGCGACCTTAAGTGTATAAACATTCGGCGAATAGAGAATCAAGCCTCAATTTTAATTCTTCAATACTTAAAGATACAATAATAGATACCCACTCAAGTTTCTTCACATAGTAATTAAGCTGCCTCCTTAGTCTAGTGGCAGCATGTATGGACTGTGGATCGGGTGATCCTGGGTTCGATTCCCATGTCGGAAAAGCAAATTTTCTATTTAATTTGCTCGGGACTGGATCCCTCATAGGGGGTTGACGTCAGGCAGGCGGTTATAAAAACAAAGCCAAATCCTCTGTGCAGCATGCTTGAAAAAGTGTGTTGCGTCGACCCCACATTAAGGTGGGATAAGGGCAGGTAGAAAAAAAAGTAATTTGTGTCTCAGTGGCGTACTTGTCTATTTGGTTTTTTATCAACCCAGAGTCAGCTCGGGGACTTGTGGGTGTTCTAGTTTGCCAGTTCGCCTCTGCCAACCCCTTCAGGATACAGGCGTTACTTTATATATGAATGTTTGCAGTAATTTCTACTGCAGTTTATTCCATTCTACTTTTTAACTAAAACATAAACGTGTTCAATGTAGGTTAACAGCGTACTGAGCTTGGAATCAAGCCCAATTCAATGTATGCATCTAGTTACTGTCTGCTATCATACGGGCTATCTACAAAGAGTTTATTTGCAACGACTTCAATGAAAGACTCTATATAAACTGAACAGACTAATCTGACAGCCTCCGTGGCGCAGCAAGCGAGCAGCCGGCTATGAAGCGAGAGGCCGCGGGTTCAATATTTGTGCGGCCTGCAGATATTTGTTTCGGGTCTGGATGTTGTGAGACCGAAAGTCTCTCGTAGTTTCTGATACCCACGATACAGGTTACACCTAGTGTGGTGTCAGGACTCTGTGTGTGTCTGTTGGGTGTGTTTATTATTATTATATGATATTAAAAATAACTATCCTTTAGCATAGGTTTGGCCCGTTTGCATAAGCAAAAAAAATATTGTTATAGTGCATGTATCGGATCGATAAAAAGTATTTGCTAGTTTCTATTTTTATTAACATATTGTGAATACATTTATTTTATGTAATACAATAAAATTGTATTGAGTACAAGCTTTGTTAATTTAAAATGTATATAGTCATTAATATAAATGTAACATGATTTGATTAAACTTTAATGATTCTCAACAAAATAACCAAGTTTTTAATCCCATTACGCATTGGATTGCAGCCACTAGACAGTTAAACTAATCTGCCAATGCAAATTTGATCAAAGCAAAGCAAAATCTGTGGTCTTTAGGTAACAATTTATTTGGCAAAATAGTTGTAAACAGACGGCTCTAATCCAATCAAATTGAAGTCTTCGCACTATTAATTCAAATGAATACAAAATACGAAGAGTATCTTATTAATTCTTGTTCATTCGTAGTAAAAGCTGAACACGTTAATGTGTATTTTCTTTGAAGTTAACTTGTGTTGAGTCTCAGGTAATATATGTAATGAAGTATTCCGTGACTGTATAAAGCTGTAACAATATTGTTGTAGTGCAACTTTGAATGTGTAATATTTGCTAATACCTTTTACAAAAGAGCTTGTGGCTTCGTGACAAAAAAGGCGTTACGTTTTACTATTTAACAGCTGTTGCGTCAATAATGCTACAAGACAGTGTCAGAATATAAAGCTTAGACTTTTTCTGACACTGTCTCGACGTCGTGTCAACACTCGATGTCGGGGTCCGTTTGAGTGTCGCCACTCGGTCTCGGGGCCGGGACGAGCGTCTGATACTCGGTCTAGGTATCGAATTGAGTGTCTGACACTCGATCTCGGTGTCGGATCGAGTGTCTGACACTCGGTCTCTGTGTCGGGTCGAGTGTCTGACACTCGGTCTCGGTGTCGGGTAAAGTGTCTGACACTAGGTGTCGGGGTCGGGTCGAGTGTCTGATAGAAAGTACATCTTCGTTGTAACAACATGATGCTGAAAGTTCTTTAAGAAATGTTTAAATATTTGAAAGTATTAGCTATGTAAGTTTGGCGTTAGTCTGGTAGTTAGTCTTGCTTTATACTCGTATATAATTTTTCTCCATAACTTTATCCAGAAGTAATAACAAGGTTCGTCTTCTTATTAAGATACTTGAACTTCTTCCGACTTGATATATCCTCAGACTTGATATGTATCCTCATAATCACACCATTGGCTCTAATATCTTCCTCTAAACTGTCTTAAAATAATATAAATGCTCTTATACTGAAGTGGTACACATAATCAAGCGATATTGTTACAAGCTTAATCAGACAAAAATTAAATACATACGTTTAAGTATCTAAAAAGAGATTCATACACTCAGAAGTAGTTCTGGAATTGCCCTCTTTGCGGGGCTTAAGAACTCTGCCACGATATGCAAAATCTTCCATTCCAACTAGCGCAGCATAGGGTTATTTAACCGTCTTACCCATTTTACTAAGAAAAATGTAAAATGTTTTAAGTTTTAACAAAAAACACTATTCCAAGCAAACTCGGCGAATTGTGTTTTGCACGAACGGTTTATTTTATTATATTATACGTCGGCCCAATTTCATCAAACAGAAAAGTTTTCGGGAAACGTACGCACCGGGCCCCACTGACCATACACATTGATACACTCATCTAAATTCAGTTTGTTCGTGACTTGAAACTCAATCGAGGACTTCGCTCATAGTTAATTTGTACTGAAACTGCCACTTGAAGACGATCACAACTTTCCCTTAATTGGCTTAGAAGTTGCGGTAAACAAACAATAATAACGATAAAAACCAATATTGATGAAGGAACTCTACAGGGCACTAGCTAAAACATCAACTTAATAAAATTGCTCATTATGTTCCATCAAGACTTTAAGTTTAGTACAAAATGAGTTTGAAGTTTGATGATAAAACTAGTTGTAGCCCCGACGTCGTTTACGTAAGATATTTAACATAGGTAAACATAACATAAGCTCACGCCTGTATCCCCGAAGGTGTAGGCAGAGGCGCACTAGCCAACTAGTACACCCACATTTAAGATACGATATTTAAGATATTTCACCCACGTAAGATATTTATTAACAAATATATCCCACAGGGTTCGTATAAACATTTTTCCGGGATAAAAAGTAACCTAAGCTATACTAATAGCTTAGTCTGGAATACCAGACTATAAACTAAAACTATGTCTTATTCCTATGGACGCACATACTAGGGGCATAAGAGTGTAAGAAATCTTCAAAACCGAAATGACTACACTCTTTAAAGGGCTAACAAAAACAATGTGTACAACAATGTATACAACTTTATTCGTATTTCTACAGATTTAATACAGTTGAATTTTAAAGCATTACAGAGTTTGTTGTAGGTGGATCTGTTTAATGCCGCTCGCCGTACAGTGATCCGGTTTAAGCGCTTTAGATTCTGCTTCCTAGCTACAGATGGGCGGCATCCAACGCGACGCTTGGCTTACGCCACGTACCAACATTTCAATTAAAATTTATAATACACTATTCCAAGACTAAATCACTTATATCTTTGAAGGAGAGGACAGAGTTGCATGTAGCACGTCCACGTTTCATCGTGTTTTAATAATGTAATAAGAAGCAAGCTATACTTCTTGATTGGTAGCGCTACGCTGTGGACAGTTATCACTACAGAGTAGGCTCGACCGGTTTGATATCACTGTCTCACAGAAAACCGATGTAAAGTGGCAGGCAGCTGCTTGCGTTCGCGTTTCGTTCGATGAGTGAGATTTTCGGTGGCCCAATTAAACCCCTAATCCCTATTTCCCTCCTTTTAGGTCGGCAATGCACCCATGATATTTTTGTCTTGTGTGTCTAGGGGCGATGGAGATCACTTACTGTTAGGTGACCCAACGGGTCGTGTGCCAGTATCTGTTATAAAAAAAATACTATTAGCGATTAATAATTGCTTACTCCCATTTCATTAAAACATCCTAAATATTAATACTATTAAGATTATAAATTTTAATTTGCATTTTGTGCTAATCATTAAACCTCCGTCGCCTCCTTGGTCTAGTGGCAGCATATGGACCGGGAGGTCCTGGGTTCGATTCCCAGTTCAGGCAAAGCAAATTTTCTAATTTAATTTGCCTGGGACTGGATCCCTCATAGGGGGTTGACGTCAGGCAGGCGGCCGGTCGTAAAAACTAAGCCAAATCCTCTCTGCAACATGCTTGAAAAAGTGTGTTGCGCCGACTCTACATTAAGGTGGGATAAGGGCAGGTAGAAAGAAAATAAAGAAAGCTAATCATTAAACCGCTCGTAGATCAAAAGATTGGTCGAGTTATATCACAAGATGTAAAAGTTGTTCCAAGCTTATTAACAAGTAGGCTGGATTCGCTTATGATACACCGCACTCATCTAATCGCCAACTATTCCAATTCATATTAACGGATAACCGATACATATTGATACCGGCCGAAATAACTCCCATACTCATAATATAGTTCACTAACCACACCATTTCCCAATTTTCACCCGCAACGCCGAAACACATTACCGAAAACTCGGTATCAACTTAGTCCAGATCCCTTCGATTATAAATTTGATGACGACAGCGGCTGCTGACATTCGGCACACTCATAGAAACTCCGTAGACGCGTGATCAGAATTTTGATGGCAGGATTAAGGCGTCCCGGTGCGGCCAAGTTGCCTTCACAGATCCACGCTGATGGCTCCTAATTAAGACTCGGCTAATGGAGAGACATGCTACTACGTAATTCAGAGACGCTCAGGGATTCCATTATGGTAACGTAGGCAGTATAATATTAGCTGGAGTAGTGGAGAGGTAGAAGTGGCTCGGGACAACGACATATGAGCACACTATGCGTTTTATGTCGCGAGCCTTCTTAATTACATTATTAAATTATTTATGTTACCACTATTATGTTTCCTGCGGCCTGAGCAGGAAAATTTCTGACAACCGTAAATGTATTCGAACTTGATGCGCGTCTATGAAATTTTGTATGAAATATTAACCAAACGTCATCAGTGCGCAGCGAACTCGAATACATTTACATTTACATTAGTTTTTCGTGCTCGGGCTACTGTTTTCGGACATGTATCATGAACATGTGGAATATTTTATTTTTATTTTATTTATATAAAAAAGATTCTCCAGCGGTACATATGTTACATAAGTGAAGATAGTATCTAACCAAATAGTCAAATTCTGATGAATATACCAATTACAGGAGTACACAGCTTTGACAGTAAACATACTATTTTGTATACATTATAATATATGTTATATGATACTATTCTGTCCTCGTCACGGAACCACAATCGATAGAATGAATATGGACATAGCATTAGAATATGGACACACACATAGATTTTGATTACCAAGAGTTATTATGTTTTATTATTTAATTGGACATCATAGCACTCGAGGCGTGGTGAGTAGCCAGCTATAAAATAAGAGTGAGTGGGTTCGATTCCCGCATCGAGACACAAATGTATATGATCCATAAAATATATTTTTTTCAGGTCTGGATGTTGTGGGACACAAGTTAAACCTAATTATTATACCTACAGTAACTATGTATATGTTGGTTGTATTTATTTTATTAATATATTAAATAGGGTGTTTAATAAAGTTGGTATCAATAATAACTACACTTAAAGAGAGGATGGCTAGCAATCTAGCGGTAAATAGTTTTTGGATAATGGAAACTTGAATTTGCAACGATTTATTTTTCTGGCTCATTAGATCAGTAGTACATTTGCAAACCACCTATGGAATGAACAATTATTTTCAGCATACACAAAGCCATTCCTATGCTTATTGCGACGATTTACAGGTCGCATTCCGATTTTAAAATCGCCGTGCTTAAAAATTTATAAAAAAAAAATAGGTATAATTTATGTTTTTTAACTTTACCATTACGCTTTAAATCGTTCTCCCTGTATGTGGAATTATTATTGGTACCAACTTTATGAAACATCCGGTATAATATATTTACAATTAATTTACATATTATAGTTAGACCGGGGTTAGTTGCTGCAATGTAATTAAGTTTTATTATAACGTAACTGTAGCTATCCGTTGCTTCTCATTTAGTATCTAGATTACTGCACCTATCTGTATATAAAACTATAATTATTACTGGAATTAGCTTGTAGAGTACGCATATTACCATTTATATTAAATAGGACGATATAACAAGTGTTAATGTTTAGATTTATTAGGATTTTAAGTAGGTATTAAATAGGTATTAATAATAATGATACAATCCCCAGAGGACAGGCGGCCGGTTTTTAAAATTTAAGCTGAATCTGATCTGTAACACGCTTGGGAAAGTGTGTGAAATGGATCAGTAGATAGTAACAATATCAGATTTTAGATTTTCTACTACCAGTTCTTGCTCATTTCTCTCAAATTTAAGTAAAAAAAGCATACTATTCTATCTACTCCATAGCCCACAAATAATCTCTATACAAAATAATATGACGATCAATAGATCAGTTGCTGCGTTCAAAAAGGTCTATCACACTTTTGTAAAAACACTCTTGTATTGGTAATGATAGCAGTGATTCCAAAGTTCTTTTACTGGATCTGTAATAGTAGAAACCAATCGTCGAAAGTAAATCGGCCAGTAAAAGCGTCTGGTTACTTAAAAGAGATTTTATTTTTTTCCTAAGTACCAACCACAACTCGCCAAAACTACGCATAGAATTTAATCAAGTCTTTTTTAGACGATTGCGTTGTGTACTCAAATTAAAACAAAAGAATAATTAAAGTATGGGATAGACAAACACGATGCCCCTTAGTTATAAAAATATTTAAGCGCTGCTTATCTTTAACCATAGGTTGTCCCTTACATTTTTAAACAATGTAAACCAAGGAAAAAAATGACAGGCTATTCTTAGCGAAAAGATAAGCGAAAATGTTTTTATAAGTAAGGTCGATTAAGTCCATAATAGAATACTGTTATCACACCAGAGAAGAAGTCACTGAATTCGTTAAGTTAATACTTCTATCCCTTTCCTAAATCAAATCTAACAAACAAATTAATCAAATTAATTTTCAAACAATAAAATAATATATTGTGATAGATACTGATGGTTTTACGTAATACACGGTTAATATTAGTAAGTGTAGTAATGCCTCGGTGGCGTGGTGGTATTTCGGTACGACTACGGTTCTGAGGTCTCGGGTTCGATCCTCGGGTCGGGCAAATTGATATTGGATATTTTCATATCAGCCCGAAGTCTGGAATTTGTGCCCGATATGGCGATAGGCTCGCCCCCTATCACATCTGGGACGGAACTAAGCTTGGCAAAATGTGGGTGTTCTAGTTCGGTAGTGCGCCTCTGCCTACCTCTTCGGGCATACAGGCGTGAGCTTATGTTAATGTTATGTTATGTGTTTAGTAATCATTTTCATTGGTACTACTTTTAGCCAATATGCGTGAGCGTATAGACTTACCTACTCGACCTCCATTTAGAATCTAGATTATTTGTTTGTTACATTTTCTTATTTCCATAAACGAGAATCCAACGTCAATAAAGTAATACGTTGAAATATATTTTATACATATTATATATATTAAAAACCACCTATGGGGTAATAATTTTTTTAGCAGCATAAAGTCATTCCTATGCTAATTGCACCGCTTTACAGGTCGCATTCCGATTTCAATATCTCCAAGCTTAATAATTGAAAACAAATCTCCATATATGTGGTATTGTTATCGGTATCAACATTATGAAACACCCGGTATATTTCCTGATGTAAGCATAGACGTCATTATGTTAATTAATTCCTATTTCTCTTTAATTCAAATACATCTGTATAATAATATTATTATAATGAGTAAAACGATAGCACGGTTTCGTGGAACGGTTTAAGCAGAAATTGACTCTAAGCTGACGTCGAAAGATAAATTACGAAAAGTTATTATTTATACACGTCTTGCACCCGCTCGGTCGAGGAGCCAATGTTTTCCCATCTTAATTAAAGGCAAGGCTTTAGCGATCCTCCGGCGCTAGCTGCAAATTACTTATGTCGATTGAATTCATTAACTTTTATTATTTTTTAATCATGTTCTTGCCCATAATTGAAACGGTTTCAACGCGAGCACTTCCCTTAGACTTTTATTGGACCATACGTATGTGCGACTATTAATGGCAGTGGGGGATGTGAAAGCTATATTTCCCCATCCTGATGTATGAGGTTCTTGCTGGCTGTAATGAGAAATTCCGATGTCACAACATTTTGTATGACGGCCCAAGAGAAACGTTTTTGAACGTGGCGCTTTGATACAATTTGCAAACTTGTGACGGGTCCGGATTAAAAATGTTGACGTGGCATTTTTCGCAGCGGAAGGGGTTAAGGCATGAGTTATTGACAACGCATGCATTGTTCACATCGTGTGCAACCAATTTTTATGGTTCGTATATTGAGCCTTAAATAACAAATCGCGTATCATGAATTCCTGGCCTTATAATATTTACAGCGCGTATGTTTTATTCATAAGAGGTTTTCTACAAATATTTAACCAACGTAGAAATCCAAACGTATTTCTGAATTTATCTGGGGCAACAGACCCTTTAAACGATTACTGTAAACATGGAGTTTAATATAAATAATAAAACCTCTCAACCGAAATACATTATTTGATCTAGAGATCAGCAGCATATTATATGGGCTCCGGCAGACCGGGAGGTCCTGGGTTCGATGCCGAGGTCGGGCAAAGCGATTTTTCTAATTTGATTTTCCGGGACTGGATACCCCAGATGGTTTCAGGCAGGCAGGCAACCGGTCGTAAAAAACTAAGCCAAATAATTTCTGCAACATGCTTGAAAAAGTATGTTGTTCCGACCCCACATGAACGTAGGATAAGAGCAGATAGACAGAGTTGTCTATCATCCTTAACATCTATACATCCATCATACTATCATATACTTAATTGATAATACAGAAAGAAATATTTTCCGCAACGTTTCTATATTAGAAATAGTTTCATATAGCTAATATAACATACAATAAAACACGCAGTTTGTATACCAATTTCATCCAAAAATGTTACTTTATTTTTCCGGGTATGGCCAACCTTCCCATATCAACTTTTCATTGTGCTGCCGGAGTTATTTTTCTCGAAAGGACTCAATTTTGTGTGAACCGATAACATTTTCATGATTATGCGACGAGGATACTCCTTTCATATCGCCACAGTATCCAATCCACACTTGAAATTCAAATGTAAATGCGGGCCATGATGTTAAAATGCCATGAAGTATTGTATGCAGGGGAATATATTCTTAGATGATAATATACTGCTTTAAATACATTAGTACTGAATGTCTTGGTGGCGTGGTTGTATTTCGGTACGACTACCGTCCTGAGGTCTCGGATTCCTCGGGTCACGTGAAATGATATTAAATTTTTCAATATCAGCCCGGAGTCTGGAATTTGTGCCTGATTTGGCGATAGGCTTGGCCCCTATCACTTCTAGGAGGAAACCAAGCTCGGCGAAATGTGGGTGTTCTAGTTCGCTAGTGTACCTCTGCCTACCTCTTCAGGAATACAGGCGTAAGCTTAAGTTATGTTGTGTAAATACATTAGTATTGAATTATATAGTTATAATGTCGCCTTCTTAGTCTAGTAGAGACCGGAATGTCTAGGATTCAAATCCTAGGTCAGGCAAAGCTGTTTTTCTATTACGATATGCCGGAGACCGGCCCCCTGACTCCTGACAATTTGTCTTCGATTCGATTTAATTTAGTACACTTTTCGACCGTCTTCCCAAAAAGGAGGAGGCCCTCAATTCATCGTTTTTTTATGTATATTACGCGATATCTCCGCCAAATGTGGCGCCAATTCAAAATTATTTTTGTGTTCGAAAGAGCATATTTCAAGGGTGGTCCTTATTTTGTCACGATCGGCTTTGAAGTCGGTCCGTTAAGTTTTTAAACTTATGATTATTAACTACCTCTATATTTCGTGAAACATAACTAATAATTACACACAGTGAAAAAAGCTTAAAAGGAAACTCCAAATACTGTTTCACTGTGTCTAATTATTAGTTATGGAAATAAATATTTTTCATTTTTTCAATTCGTTGGTATTCTAAGTCACTAAATGAAATCGAATCGAAGTTAAATTCGAATCGAGTGTCAAGAACTGATTCCTCCTCCGAAGACCAGGACAGGAACCCACTTTAAAAATTGGGAAAGGAATGATTGAAAGATAGAATGAAAGAAAAAATAAAGACTAGATGGGACAAAAATCAATAAGATTCTTGTTTCAGATAATCATATAATATTACCAATGTAATATTACTGTCCCACTGCTGGGCACGGGCCGCTCTTCTAATGAGAGGGATTAGGCCTTAGCCTACCACGCTGGCCTAATGCGGGTTGGTAGACTTCACATACTTTCGAAATTCTTGTGCAGAATTTCTCGGGTATGCAGGTTTCCTCATGATGTTTTCCTTCGCCGTTATAGCAAGTGATTATTCATAAAGAAAACATACTTAATATATAAAAATCAGAGGTGTATGCTCCATTTTGGTGTTGGTCTCGAACCTCTTCCGTATTATTCTATCGCTAACAGATAATTATAATATTTGTAAAGCACCTTAGAGTCTTCTTCTTCTTCTCGTGCATCTCCATCACTGAAGGTTAGCAGTCAGTTCCTTGAACCTCTCCTTGTCCATGGCTAGACGGAACAGCTCTTCAACCGCTTTTATTCCGGTCTACTCCCTTATATTGCGCAGCCATGTCTTCCTTCTCCTTCCAACACCTCACTTCCAGCACCTTAGAGTAACCGAACATTATTCTTAACACTATTTTAAAAACAATTTATATAGACTAACAAAAAATACTTATATTAATGCAAAAAATATTCTAATTTGGCTTATATATTAATCACGCTTATTAAACTCGGCGTTCAAAATATGCAATTTAGTTCACATTTACGACAATTATGATTTAGAATTACAAATGAACGTTGTGAAATATTATCGCTCTGCAAAATCATGGTCTGCTTTTATTACTACACAATAGAGGCTGTGAAACAGGAACTGATATGGGCTTAACGCAAAAATTATACATTTTAACACGCAACAGGGCGTACTGCACGAGTCTCGCGTGACCCTAATCAACAAACCTTGTAATTATTAATTTTAGGAGTCATTAACTTGTCGTAATTATATTTTCCCATGTGCAAATTCAACTAATTCAAGTAGGTACCGTTATGTAAGACGGCAATCTGTATTATTAATAATTACAAACACTATGTAAAAAACATACGCTCACGCCTATATCCAAAGGGGTAGACAGAGGCGCACTACCGAACTAGAACACTAAATTTCGCCGAGCTTATTTCCGTCCCAGATGTGACAGGAGTGAGCCTATCGCCATATCGGGCACAAATTCCAGACTTCGAGCTAATACTGAAAAGTCTAATATCACTTTGCCCGACACAGGCATCGAACCCCAGACCTCAGGACGATAGTCTTACCGCGCACACCACCAAGGCACTCAATTACAAACGCTAAATGAAAATTAAACAATATTTTCGAGTCATTGTTATTGTTACTGGTCTAAATTCATGAGGTATTACATCCCATTCCAGGATAATCATAATAATTGTACAGTTTTTCCATTCGAAAATCACTCACGAGGCTGTCGAAAAGTATTTGGTAATCTTGATAAATCATTATTCCATATGAGAACACAGCATAAGCCTAAGGTAGTTCGTTTAGAGTATCTTTCACTTACCTTTATCCCACTCCAATATGGTGGCAGTGCAATACACTGTTTTCAGCATATTACAGAAAGAATACGGCTTAGTTTTTAAAACCGTCTGCCTACCTGACGACAAACACCCAGGGAAATTTAGGAAATCCCTGACGACAAGCACTTCTGAGCAATCCACATCCAGGCAAATTATATTAAAAACCCATTTTTTCTGACTTGGTAAACGAACTCAGGACCTCCTGGTCCATAGTCTGTGTACATTCCCACTAAAGTAAATAGGCGAGCAAATGAACTATACAAAGTAGTTTAAAAATTGCTTCGTAATGAAAATGTATTCGCATTTTGGTGAAAAGCAACCACGTGCCATTTAGCGGGATCAATCATTCGCTCAAATCTACTCACACGAAACTGGAGTGTTAAATGTACCGTAATAATTCGGTTTATATTTTTGTCGAGTCTCAAAGTTTATTTCATAAAGGTGGGACGATCGTCGCTGAATAAATTGTTGACTTGAGACAGATAGGCTTAATGGCAGGTAATTTACTGGCTCTTTATTTTATTTTGCTTAGTCTACGGACCTAATTTTATAGTGGAGTGGAGTGCTTGAACTTCGATAACGTTAGTGTTTTAAAGAATAGCTTTAGTGTTCTTCTTTGAAAAGGCTCCTCCGGGCTACCGCTGATTTTGACCATGTCAAATAGTAAACAACTACTATCAGCTTGAGTGTATATTAATATAACATAACGTCCAAATGGTCAAATGCTACTCAACTTTAACGGCTTCTTACATTTATTTTCGCCTATTTTGACATATAAGGCGGCCTTAAACGACATAAGGCGACCTTAAGTGTATGAACATTCGGCGGTAAGTCTGCTAATCGACAGCCTCTGTGGTGCAGCAGGCGAATAGACGGCTGTCAAAAGGTCGAAGGTTCGATTCCCGCACCGACACAAATGTTCGATAACTATCTCGTAGTTTCTAATACAAGTTAAATTTAGAGTGAGACCAGAACCACATGTTTAACTGTAGAATGCATTTATTTATGTACTAGCTGACCCGCGCAACTTCGTCTGCGTATAAGAGAGAGGGTTGAAAGAGTGAGTCGTAGGAACCTATAGCACAATAATTCTAAAGGTGATAATGATATGATCTACAAAACTTCGAGAGAACTATTTCTCACGTACTAACGTGACTTCGGTGCGGTCCGCTCCTATTGGTCGTAGTGTGATGTTATATAGCCTATAGCCACCCTCGATAATTGGGCTATCCAACACAATAATATTTTTTTCAAATCGAAGCAATAGTTCCGGAGACTAGCGCGTTCAATCAAACAAACAAACTCTTCAGCTTTATAATATTAGTATAGATTGGATTTACAGTAAGTAAAGTGTTAATAAAACGCCAAAAAACTATCCGATCGTTATCAAAAATAGTAACTATAGGGTAACTTTTGACACTCGATTCGATTAAGACTACGATTCGATTTCATTTATTGACTTAAAACTCCACTGAAATCGAAGTAAAAAGTGAACTAATGTCGCGTTAAAAATTACCAAATGATAAGTTCTCGAATGTAATGCGATATTAGCGCACTTTTTTAATTCGATTTCGGTGGAATTTATTTAAGTCAAAAATGAAACCCAATCGTATTCAAAATCCAATCGAGTATCAAAAGTCAGGGGGCAGAATTACGTGTGTGACTGTTGGATGTATTGATTTATAGTGTTTATATGTACTAAGAAGAGTGTTGATAAAACGCCAAAAAACGATCTTATAGTTGTCAAAAATATTAACAGGTGGGCTTTTAGTCTTTTTATTCTCAAGGGTCCTTTTAAAATCAAAATGCTGATTTTTCATTTACAATAAAAAAGGCAAGGAACACGTTTATACATTTTCTTTTGCAGACGCAAAGGTACGCGAATTACCCTCTCTTTGTAATGCTAATTTTAAAACCAAGGAATTCATTTTTTATTCATAAGTTTTTCTGCTCTAAAGCCAGCAGTCAGAGCATCCGACTCGTTTGCGATGAGTTTGAAGTTGAAAATAAAAAAATCATATGAAATGTTTCGCGTATTTTGTAGGATTCGTTTAATAAAACAACTGTTTTAGTATTGACAAATGTAATTTTATATAAAGATTATATCTTTTTGACAGCCTCCGTGGCGCAGCGGGCGAGTAGCCGGCTGTGAAACGAGATGTCGCGGGTTCGATTCCCGCACCGAGACAAATGTCTGTGTGTCCCACAGATATTTGTTTCGGGTCTGGGTATTGTGAGACCCTAAGTCTCTTGTAGTTCCTGATACCCACGACACAAGACTCGATCTTAATGTGGGGTCAGGACTATGTGAGTGACTGTTGGGTGTATTTATTTATTTATAAACTTATCATTTATCCACGGGCTCTTATCCCACATCAATGTGGGGTTGACGCAACATACTCTTCTAAGCATATTCCAGTTACCAGCTTCTTCAACTATCTTCAGGGTATCCAGTTCCGCACAAATCCTGTTAAAAAATCGTTTAGCTCGACCTTGGATTAGAACACAGGACCTCCGGATAAATCCTATCATTATACGCTTCTACGAGTATTCGACGACGGATTGTGGCGATACGTTGTTCAGTCACAAAAATATTTTGACATTGTGATAATTATTGTTATGAATTTAGAATTTTACAAAATTAGTTTTTATCTTTGCTATTCCTTTAAAGCGTTATTAAAGCATTTAAAAAAATATTAAAACAAGTTCAGAAAGCGGATTAACGGGATTGTAAGTTACATTTAATTTAAAGTGGTATGCTTTTGTTAGTCCTGGAGTGTAACACAAAATTGTTATCATTTTTACGCTAGCCATAAAGCGTGTTGGAATTCAGTATATTTTTAATGAATTTTGTCCACAACTATAGGCTTTATGCCCCTTACTTATAAAAATATTTAAGCGCTGCTTATCATTATACCATAGGTTGACCCTTTCATTTTTAAACAATGTAACGCAAGGAAAAATGTGACAGGTTATTCTTAACCATTTGGTCAGCTAAAAATGCTGTTTTAAGTAAGGCCCTATATATACATACCTCTATATATAAAGGATCAGGAGTATAGAGCTCCATTCATCCTATAATATAAAAAAAAATAAGTACTTTCCGAATGCTGGTCACGGGCCTCCTCTACTAATAAGAGGGGTTAGGCCTTAGTCATGGACCTACAGAATAAGAAGGACTGACTCTAGTTAAACGGACAACACCGTATTTGCCACGCACATAAATGCGCCTGTACAAACGTGCTTCACGCACACACTAACATTCATAACACAAAAGGCGAAAGAACCTTCGCGAAGGGCCATCGGCGATGGAAACCGAACGTTCCCGCATGTTCCACACCAACCGAACGCTAGCGAATCGCACAGAAGCTTGGTGAACGCAAAAATTTTTGGGTCTTACAGCCAAATGTTAAAAATTTGAAGGGTCCCGTTATAATTTCGTTATGTCGTTCTTTCGCATTCGATCGGTAGGTGCGTACCCGGTATAAGCATCCATAATCGGTGTCTGTGTTGTCAGAAAATGATAGGGTGATTTTCCCCAAATAGTAGTGGAAATAATATTATAGTAACTGGGTACTTGATTCATTTTTAAAATGTATTCATGGCTTTTGATTGATTTATCCTAGATAAGTAATAAATAATTTTATGATTTATTTTGTTAGTTTTAATAAAAAATAATATTTGTACAATAATTTATTTTGACGAAAAAACAAATGGCGATAAAATAAAACTAGATGATACGATATTCTATACTATTTTTCTTTATTTTAAGGTTGACTGACTTCAAAATCGATATATAATAATAAACATAAAGATGATACAATGAAAAACACTTCTTTTTCCGGGGTAGGTTAAAAAACTTAAAAGTTTAATTTCTAGGACTAGTAGTACTACGCCCTAACCTTAGTTAAAATTCCTTACAATTACACAAATCAATATTCTAATTAGTACTTATGAAGTACTAGTGTAAAACAAAAAGTGGGGAAATTTTGTGTTCATCCGGTATCCCTTCGATGGATCGTAAAGCCAGAAAACCGTGATTCACTTTCAATGTTCCTAGCGCTCAGTGCTTCGTATTCTGTAGGTCCATGACCTACCAGGCTAGCCTAATGCATAGAAGGAGATAATAACAAAAAACAGCAATTTATTAGCCACATCATTACATTATTATTTTACAATTGCTTGAGGCGGCCTCGTTAATAACAAATTCTAATACATTCTCACTTTAAACATGCGAGAAAACTCTCCGTCTAAGTGTGCCTAACCATTCGAGTCATGTACTCAATATTAAATAACGTTGTTTTTCATTTTCCCGTCGCGCCCTTAACTTCTTCCTCTAACTACTTGTCAATGAGTTTAAGTAAAAGAGGACCTTCCGAGCAAAAGGGAGAATTACAAATAGATACTGATCTCATTCAGACGGGGTTTTCATTGCAAAGAGCCAATATTCGATACTTTTTCCCCGAGTGGCACACTTTTACATTTGGACTGCGTTGCTCAACGCTCATTGACGATTCAACCCTTGCGCGGTCGAACAAACTGGATTAGTCCGGGACATGTTCGTTCGCAAGGGAAATAAATTGATTTTTTTTATTTTGTTTTCGACTCGCGTCCATAACAGCCTCAATGAAAAATAATAACTCGCGGAAGATTGAATGAATGTTTTAATATCTCACCGGATCGTAATTAGTTTTGAAAGATCAAACGTTTGATGTAGCATTCAATATCGAAAAGTATTACTATAATTACTTTCCAGCTTTTATTGGATCTAATCGAGTGACGTTTCGATATTATTCGAATATGGTAATTTAATATAAAAAGAAATTTGTTAGGTTTAAAATCACTCATTATTTTTAAAAAGCAATATTCTATTTATTTATTTTATTAAATACTGCCTCGATGCCTCGATGGCGTAGTGGTATTCCGTGACAATACGACTGTTGACCTGAGGTTCGATCCCCGGATCGGGCAAAGTGATATTGGATTTTTTAGTATCAGCCAGGAGTTTGGAATTTGTGCCCGATATGGCGATAGGCTCGCCCTCTATCATATCTAAGACGTTCTGCGAAATGTGGGAGTTCTAGTTCACTAATGCGCCTCTGCCTAGCGCTTCAGGGATACAGGCGTGAGAAGGAGCTTATGTTTATGTTGTTTTTAAAATTAAATTTTCATAAATTACATTGTTCATACAGGTGTGTTGCGCTGACTCCACATTATAGTATGGATTTAAGGTAGGTAGAAGAAGATTGAAATATATCAGTAAATGATGGTACAATTCTGCATTACAATATCCACAAATAATTTTTTCGTCGACGATGCCAGCGCCTCTCGTCACAATAAAATAGAACCTTAACTTTACCCAATTCTTGTGACGCGAAAGGGACCGTCCAAACTTACGTTATTGGATAACCGCATACAGTATTTTTTCATAGGACTATGAAATATCCATCAAAAGTTTTTCATGTCGTTAGCGAATCTGTAGAAAAATACTATCTCGGCACATCTGCTTGTATCGATCCGTTTTATATTAAACGCATTATTTAAAAAAAAATTAAGTCTATTATAAAATACTACTTACGTCCGGGTATAAAGGAATGTTTTTTCTAATTTAAACTTTATTTTTTTAAAGTTATGTGACACAATGTTATAAAAACAAATAAATTATCGAAACTTTCTATCTATGCAAGATATCCCTCGTGAGTCGTGGTTTACTCACGTATACTCTGATGCCTGAGTGACGCAAAGCGATGTTATATTAAAAAAAAAATTACTAGGTTTTAGAAAATGTAATATTTTTTATTCGATGAAACATATAGGTATAATAATAATTGAGAAAGACATAAGGCGGTCGAAAATTAAATCCGTAATGGCGTACAGATACACTAACGAATTATCAAAAAGATGATGTTGTGTAATATAACACACAGACAGATACACGTCTGTATCCCTTTAGGGATAGGCAGAAGCGAATTAGAGAACTAGCTTTATTAAATACAATATTTGTCTGTATCATACTTACCGTAAATGTAATTGAAGTGAATAAAAATCCGTTGAAACAAGAGCCAGTTCGATAAAACAAACTTATACGTTATATAAATAAACAAGATCTTTTCTCGGGGTACAATTCAATTTTCCGTACAAGTTTCATCCTAGTTCTCAAGCTCATGAGTGCATATTTCCTCAAGGGATGGAAAATCCTTGTCTGAGTAAATTGCCTCCGATAGGATTGGATGAGTTCGACAAGTCGCAGAGCCGGCTCGATTGTCATTTGTTTAGAGATCAGCCACCGAGCCCAGACTGTTTCCATTATAGCCACGTTATAGATATTCAGTGGATGTATGTCGGAATTCATTTCGGTAACTTCATTTACAAGTTTTTTTTAAATTTTAGTGTTAGCAGGTTCATGTAATAAAAATACACATAATTACCCATTCTAGAAATCAAATGAAAGAACCGAGGCTTAAATATAATAAATCTCTGTTAAATCTAGGGTATACACAGTACCTCTAATATAATATAGAGGTATATTCATTAAAATACTTCAAGTGACTTTTCCTGTAATCAGTGCGATTTAAGCATCCGATATGGCACACAATTAAATTATATTACTTATTAAACATAACAAATGTGATTCCAGTGAGGCTTGACCGCAACGGATCCTGTTTTCAAAATAGTAAACGCTAAATAATCGCTTTGCTTCAAGTATATTAAAGTATCCACTTTTCAACCAAATGAACTGTACGCCAGTGAACATTATTACAGTTAATAAACGATTTAATGGCTGACCTATTTATTACAGATTAGAACGTGCACGCCAGTTTTCGCCTTGCGGTTACTGTCATTCGCTTATTTCGCTTGCCGTACGTAATTTTGCCTCAGATTTATTTTAAGAAATATGCTCTCTATCTGTCTCTAAAGAATTCTATTCTATTCTATTCTATCCTATTGTGTCCCACTGCTGGGCAAAGGACTCCCCCATCTTTTTCCACTGTTCTCTGTCATGGGCTAGTTCAGTCCACTAAATAGAATTAGAAAGAAATAAATGAATAAACGTGTAATTACGTCATAACTTCCACAGTTATATATTTTAGAATAATTGTACTGTGGGAAACATACTTAAATAAACTTAAACAACCTTTTAATAGATAACAGTTTGGCATGTATTATTTATATGATAAATAGGACAGTAAACTAATAATGAAAGCATTTTCAATTATGCTATCTACGGCCTGCCTCGTGGCAACTTACAAGTACTGCACAATATTGTATATTTTAACGACACTTCGGTTCCTAATTGTTCTAGATGGTAAAGACCTGACGATAATGTTTTCGCCTTGCCTCAGAGGTATATCAATACTATTCAATATTATTGTTTAGAAAACTTAACTGACCGACTTCCAATTTACCGATCGTGACCAAATTTATATGGGACCATCCCTGAAATAAGTTCTGTCGAAAACAAAAATAATTCTGAAAATCAGTCCACATTTGGCGGAGATATAGAGTAACATACAAAAAAATACAGATGAATTGAGGACCTCCTCCTCTATGGAAGTCGATCGAAAATAACAAAAGAGTAATCGTTTAGTCCATTTTGTTAATGTATGCATCTTATCACAACTTTGATTGTTTTCCCTCGTTAAATCCAAAACAATGTTTAAAAATGCAATAGAACATCGATCGGCTTATTTACGTGATTGTCTATGGAAATTGAAGTTCTGGGAGACTAGCGAATAGCTCTTATTGTGACCGAAGTAGATTCTGACTGGGCAATCAGATTAATCAAAGTTCGAAAGTAGTATTGGCTATTGAATAGCTGAGTAGTTAAAATAGCTTAGCTTTGCAGCGTCTGTAATTAGTTATTTGTTTGTGACAATAATATGGCTAAGCTTGGCTAAAATTCTATCTTAAACATATGTGGGATTATCCTAGCTGGGAGTGATACGGAATGCCGGTTAAATGTCGCAGTTTTTAAACCAGAAATAGTATGTGTGTTCAGTGTTCACCAAGACAAAAATGCTTGGGATTGAGCAGCTCACTCCTGACACTTTGAGGCTGTATCAACACAATTTTATATTCCACAACTATAATATTTTTTCTGACTTTGGTCTATTGGCATATTTATATTATTATGTTATTGTATTCAGAAATAAGTTGCCATTTAAATTGTGATTTTATATATCATGCATTGTCTGGACTTTAAAAGAGTTCATAAGGCCTTTTAAAAAGAACGGAGCGCTAGGAACATTGAAAGTGAAGTAGGTTTTTGGGCTCATTCGATCAGTCCCCGCCAGTACGTGTCGACCAAATGTGCCGAAAATCCTGCTTCAATTTCAATGTTCCTAATGCTCCGTGCATCTTTTTTTACGTCCATGGAAATAGTAAACAAATTTCGATAAAAAAAAATATATCCTTTACGTTTATATTAATAAAGGTTATTACAACAAATATTTGTTGTAAAGATCATTTCAATAAATTTTTATTGTATTTATATGTTTCAATTGGGGTGTCTGAGGGTGTGCGATAATTATGTTACACATTCTACTATACTAAGTGGACCATTAGAAATAGCATTTATAATTATATCTGCGTCTAGATTTGCGATGTCTAGAGTCTAACAACACCGAACTTTAGAAGTTATACCACCAAATACCTATAATTAAGATGTAATACCCAGATTATGAGCTTATTTGGAGAGTATCAGCAGCTCAAGAGAATTAAAGTTTAGACCGAAGTTAAAGACTGCCTTAATTGTCAATTCGCCGTAGAGATTAGATGCTCTTTGGTTAATCAATGTTAAAAACATAAGTTTGGTTAAACATAAGTTCCAACAAATTTGAAGTCAATAGTAAGAAACTTTCATTAGATTTTACTAGTGTTTTTCTTGTTAAACCGAGTCTCCTACATCCAAACATTACACAAAATACCTACACAGAACATGGTTTTGCTAAACAGTGGAAAAACACAAAACTGTGTAGGTGTTTTTGTGTTTTGTTTTGAGAAAAACAGACTGAGAAGACGCAACTTTATTCTAGCAAAAACGTTGTGATAATGTCTTTTTACTCTTTTCCTTTCTACCTGCCCTTATCCTACCTTAATGTGGGGTCGGCGTAACACATTTTTTCAAGCATATTGCAGAAAGGGTTTGGCTAAGTTTTTACAACCGGCTACCTGCCTGACGTCAACCTTCTCTGGGGGATTAAATTAGAAAATTTGCTTAGCCCAATTTGGGAATCGAACCCACGACCTCCCGGTTCACAGCACATATATACTGCTACTAGACCAAAGAGGCTACGTAATGTCTTTTTACTATAACGGTTTTATTGAAATCTATTTATTTATTTTTATTTTTATCTTGCTGGGGCTACTCCTGCTGGAGTGGCAGTGGCTGAGTACTGGGCCAAAACAATATAAATATTTTTTATAAACCATCGACACGACGAAGAAGAATTGAAATCTTTTTACACACGCAAATATAAAAGCGGATACTGTTATATAAGAATAAAAAATAATAGCTTTATACTCTGCAACTATCGTATGTCTATACTTAGATTTCAAACTAAAATAGTCTACAGTTCGACTAACTCCCACGCAGTCTAAACAATGTTACTAAATAGACATACTTGTCACAGAATAAATAAGGAACTTCAGGTACACATGCATTATTGTTTTTGCGGTACTAGAAATGTGTTGTTAATTAAGAAATTTGTTTGGGTTCATTGTTTTAGTAACATGACTTCTATATTGTATTCCAATCTAAATAATTTTGGTAAACAAGCATCGACATGTATACTTTCTTCAGTTGGACTAACATCTAGAGAAATAAATAAAATGGTTTCCTATCGTAGTTAATATTAAAGTAATATTTTCTATACTTGGTACCATAATTTTCTTCATAAAACATTAAGGGAATACAGAAAACTTTGAAACACGGTTCAGTCGAATTGAATACTAATTTTCGCAATATCCTCCGGCAGTTTGTCTGTATTTTCTTTTGACAATATTTCCACAAAGTTGCCAGCAGTTGCAGACTTAAACTTAAGTCGTGTATTCTTTTCGTTATTCACAAGGCACTTACTAAAATCTTTAAAGTTCCCGCACAAAGCTTAGAAAAACTGAAAAGATTCAAGATGCAGACCGCGGTGCAAACTTCGTCATGCTTACTAAACTAAAAACTGGTATTGCGCTGGATGTACTCTACCAAAACTGTATCCTTTTATTGAATACCGTGCAATATGGAATCCGTACTTGTAACTTTATGCAGAAAATATTGGTTGGAATTCGGAATATATTTCTATTGTATTGTAAATATTAGGAATATATCGGTTTGTTGAAACGATGTTAACTTTCTTTCTTTCTACCTGCCCTTATCCCACTTTAATGTGGGATCGGTGTAACACACTTTTTCAAGCGATAGCAGAGAGAATTTAGCTAAGTCCCTCCCTCCTATGACATTGGGTCCTTTAAGCGAAGCGTGAAGAAGCATTTATGCAGGCCGGCATAACTCTGGTGACCATTCATAAACTATGTTTATCGATGGTCGTTGTTTTTTTGGACTGCACTACGCTTACCATCAGGTGTAGTGTAGTCACTTTGCGTGCTCGGATAAAAAAGAAAAGTTTTTACGACTGCCTGTCTGCCTGATGTCAACCATCTCTGGGGGATCCAGTCCTGGGCAAATAAAATCAGAAAATTAGCTTTATCCGACTTGGGAATTGAACCCACGACCTACCGGTCCATAGCCCATATATGCTGCCACTAGACCAAGGAGGCGACAGAGAAGTAAACGAATTATTTATTTCTCTGTACTATGAATATGTTTTAAGGGCATAGATAGACGCCATAAGTTTTTAAGACATGAATGAGTATTGTAATCGTCAAAGTAACATGATTGTATATAATGTTATTTGCCAGGTGATTTCCTATATTAACGTAGATTTTGTTTATATAGATACGTTGTCCAAAATAAATGGTGTTATATTGTTGCAAATTATAACATAGAACATCATTGTTTATGGAGAATTTTGGGCGAAAATCAAAAAATAAACAACGACAATGCCTACATTATATCTGTTTACATAAAGATAATTTTATAGAGCGAGCATAGAATGAGCATAAGTTCACCTAAACCTAACTTAAATAAAATAATAAATAAATACACCCAACAGTCACACACCTAGTCCTGACACACACTAGGTATAACCTGTATCGTGGGTGTCAGAGACTATAAGAGACTTTTGGTCTCACAACACCAGACTTGAAAGAAATATTTGTGGCCCACACAAACATTTGTCTCAATGCGGGAATCGAACCCGCGGCCTCTCGTTTCACAGCCAGCTGCTCGCCCGCTGGGCCACAGAGGCTGTCTAAAACAAAAATAAATTCTAAAAATATTACATACTTGAACATCCTTTTGTACCTAGTTGTCACAGACATCATTTTCGTTTTCCGATTTGAAACGGAATTTTACTTGCAACGCGGTTAGACTCATAGAATGGAAAAGTTTGAAACGCTCTTGCCAAAGCGCCTTTACAGCAGACCACATATTGGGGCAAGATTTGAAAGTAAATGGGTAATTTTTGCAATGAACTCGACTCCAACAGACGTTAAAAAAGAGTTGCTCTTGTTTAAATATTTCTACATTTTCATGAAATTTCTGTATGCTTTAGTTATTGTGCTGCATTAAAATATTGTAAATTAGTATTCCCATTACGTTTTACCGACATCTGGACTACTAAGAACAAAGATTCATAGATAATTTGAAGTATCATGGTTATGATATACCGTATGGAGGATCATTATTTTATTCATCATCATTATAATTTATGGTGAAATGTAACGCTTAGTTATTTAACAAAGCTTTTATGTACTTGCAAGCTCGTGGTAACATAAAAATCTTAATAAATATTCTATTTACGTTTACTACTAGCTGATATTTGTAGAGGTTTGGATTTATTAATTTCTTTTTACTTAAACGCATGTATGTAAAATAATGTCATTTTACCATATTAAACTACATAATCCTCAAAGAAGTGAAAAAAATATATAATGTAATATTAAAATTGTTTAGCTATGTAAAGTAAAGTAGGTAAGTGGATAATATGTATTTAGGTTTTTGGGTATCTACAGGGTTCCTTCGAATATTCAGACGTAATCCGTCAATATCATAGGCACGCGGTGCTAACATAACTTATAAGTAACTTATTCTGGTGTGTTTTTCTTCTGAACATTATCATAATTATTATAAGGGACTATGCAAGAATGAAAAAGGCATTTGATAGGCTAGAGTGTTAATTTTATTTACTAACAAGTTGTAAGTTACAACTATATTTGACAGCTTTTATGGCGCATCGGGCGAACAGCTGGCTGTGAAACTACAGGCCGCGCGTTCGATTCCCGCACCGAGGCAAATGTTTGTGTGGCCCACAGATATTTGTTTCGGGTCTGGGTATTGTGAGACCGAAAGTCTATCGTAGTTTCTGATATCCACAATACAGGTTATACCTATTGTGGGGTCAGGACTATGTGACTGTTGGGTTTATTTATTTATTGGGTGTATTTATTTATATCTCTAGTTTGTCACATTCCCTTGAACATTTTGAAATTTAAAGGTCTTAAAAAGAAGATTTTAGTAGTTAAATTGAAATATACGGAATACATATATCGAAGGGCATGACCGCTAACCTAATGAAAGATTCCTTCCTGCCTATTACATGAAGAAATGACAAAAGCCGAGCTAACCACTGGTACGTCTATCTAACACAGGAGATACGTGGAAACCAGCTTCTGTTAAAGCTTAATAATCCTACAATAAAAGTATTGTCTAATAACGATAAAAGTAACTGATGAAACATTTACCTGCCTACAAGTAATTTCATTTCGTTTCATTCGTAAAACAAATAAGCGGCTCGATTACATTCAAAAGAGCTTGGTATAAACTCGGTTGGGTTTTAATAAACCGAGCACCGCGAGCGGTGTCAGTTATGAATGTTATGTTATTATGCATACTGTAATAAGAGTGTAAGACAACGCTCAGGGCCGCACTCAATGTTGCCAGAATACGTGATTTTTACGACACATCTAGAAACTTATTCGTCCTTTCTGCGAGCTATTGTATGTTAGATATTGTTTTGTATTTTTATACCGACTTCCAAAAAAGGAGAAGGTCCTCAATTCGTCTGTATTTTTTATGTATGTTACTCGATATCTGTCGCTAAATGTGGACCGATTTTCAAGTTTTTGTGTTCCATAGAGCTTATTCCAAGGGTGGTCCCATATAAATTTGGTCACGACCGGATATGTTTTAAAGTCAATCTATTATTGCGTCGTCCCCTTGTTCTGACTTGTATGGACTGTCAATCGGGAGGTTCTGGTTTCGATTCTCAGGTCGAGCGATTGTTTTTTTAACATATAGAGGTAGGCTAGTGTTATACATTCAGTAAATATTGCAATCCTATATCTTCTAATCTGATTCAACATTTTAAAATCCTACACCTAATATTACACGGTCAATAAGTTTCTATTATACCTGTTCTACCTGTACAAACCGGTTTGTTATTGCAATTAATATTATTATCAATAATTATTTATTGAACGAGTATTGATAAATCACAAAAATCCAAAGTTTTGACAATATAATTACAATTTTACGTTTAGACACGAATTGGCGGGATTTCTTGACTATGTAATACTTATCCATAAGATTTTTACGATAACGATATTTAAGAGATTGTAATAAGATTATAATAGTGGGTAGGTACACTATGACATTCCAAAACAACAAAGAGCTTCAGCTCATAATACCTTCTTCCCCTTTAGTTGAGCCAACAAAAGACGACGTGAATTTTTAAACAATCACTCCCGTTTCGCGACTGTACTGAGGCAACACTTAACAATGCAGCTATTTGTGCAAGTGTATTAGAATAATAATCTGTCAACCCTGCAAGGTTACGTACAAAGTCTTCTGTAAAGCATAATGTGAACGTAGTTTCAGGAGCAGAAAGCCCATTTACCTTCTGTAGTGGCTTTGTGTCGGGAGCCTGGCGGGTTAAGCGTTGCGACGCAGCGGGGACAATAGCTCGGACCTTTTTTAAAATGCCTCTCTCATTTTCTTTCTGCAAGCAATTCCCGAAACGAAACGATTTCCAGTTGATCAAATGGGTTTTGCTCTAAAAGAATGTTTGACGGTTGGAACTATTTTGACGAATTTTTCGGGCTGTTAGGATGATGAATGTGTTGTAAATGAAGGATTCTTACAGCAACTTTTATACCTTTCTCTTACAATGTTGCTTACCTAAATCAAATTTACGGACACGTGAAAGAATGAGCAGAATAAATAAATAAATACACCCAACAGTCACATACATAGTCCTGACCCCACACTAGGTGTAACCTGTATCGTGGGTAATAATAAGAATAATACGTGAAATAATAATCCTTTGACGAATTTTATAAAATAATGTCTAATGATACAAACTTTTTTTATACGAGATATCTACCAAATGTATACAAACTTTGGTTTTACCATTAATGTTGAATTTCGCGAGATAAATTTCGAGAAAGTTTAGAAGATCTAATGACGGAGATCACAATTGAAAATTTATCAATAAACAAAATATATTGCAATTTGAATTTGTATTCGACACGAAGCTAAAAAAATACAAATGATAATAAAGATATTTCAAAAGACGTCCTAGACATTTCTTGATGCCCGCAATAATATACTATCAGCTTTAGTGTTGCCATGCTAATACATAGAGCATGCTATTAGAAAAGTTATACTACTTTAGACAACAATAACAAAAACTTATCAACTGTCTCTAAAAAATAACATTTATTAGTTGCAACATTACACTTAAGATGGTAGAAGTTGACCAAGCGAATTACAATATTCAGTGAGTGGAGCACGTTAAGTACGGCGAGACAACGGAGATTACAGATGCAAGCGTGCTAAATACATTACCCAAGTGCACAGAATGTTACACGTTGTTAGTACCGCGGGCGTAGGTAAAACTTTGATAGTGTGAAACTTCGCCGCCTCGCCATTAGAGCGCAGTGAATTGTTGCAGTTGCGGTGGCGTCTCTAAACTACATCCAATATTGGAATCTGGACCTTTACTTCTCTATTAAGCTGCATTTGTCGACCGACTTAAAAAAATGGAGACTCAATTCGTCTGTATTTTTTTTTATGTATGTTACTCGGATATCTCCGCCAAATGTGGACCGATTTTCAAAATTATTTTTATGTTCGATAGAGCTTATTTCAAAAGTGGTCCCATATAAATTTGATTACGAACGGATTTGAAGGCGGTCTGTTAAGTTTTCGACCGACTTTAAAAAAGGAGGAGGTCCTCAATTCGTCTGTATTTTTTTTATGTATGTTACGCGATATCTCCGCCGAATGTGAACAGATCTTCAAAGTTCTTTTTGTGTTCGATAGAGCTTATTTCATGGGTGGTCCCATATATATTTAGTCACGACCGTATTTGAAATCGGTCCGATATGGGCTGTGGACCGGGAGGTCCTGAGTACAAATACCTAATCAGGTAAAGCAGTTCTTCTAAAACTATTTTCCCGGAACTGATTGCCTCAAAGTGGTTTAACGTGATCATGACGGGCATGAAAATCTCACCTAAATACTTTCTGCATCATACTTGAAAAAGGTGTGTTGCGCCGATCCCATATTGGAGTGGGATAGAGGCAGGTGGAAAGAAATGAGGATAAATTGACACAGATTCAGATAAAGCGCGCGAGTTGGTTTTCGCGTCAAGAGCTGTAGGTATATTAAGTTAGTCAACATTTTATGCCATCACTGAAAGTGCCACAATACATATGACACTTAAGTGTAAATGTTAAATCTTAAAACTAGCACCTATCATAGTACTAGTTTTCATACATTCCAGGTATTTAATTTTTAAGCACATGTAAAAATTGCCACGTGTAGTAATAAAATGTTTTTTCTGCAGCTTTAATTTCTGACATATCAGCATAAGCCGGTGGATCACGTGCCAGCCGTGTGACGATTTAAATGGAATCGGTAATGGATGCAAAAGGCTTGATTATTCTTTTTTATTTATTTAGGCATTAATATGACTGCAATTATGCATTTCGGCGATCTTTTAATGTCAATAATAAAACTCTACTCTAAGATACGGTACGAGTATCAGGAACCATAAAATTTTCAACCTCGAAATATTTTGTCTCTACATAGATCATACAAAATATTTTGTCTGGGTGTTGGGACCATACTCCTGACTTCTTGATTCACAGTCAGCTAGTCACTTCGCCGATCCCGTTTTCGCTATTTGTCTCTGGAATTTTAAAAAGTATTAAAATAAATAAAAAATAATAATATTAGCCCTGTAATATTACTGTCCCACTGCTGGGCTCGGGCCTCCTAAGGAAGCAGTGATAGCTCAGTTGGGAATGGTACGGACTGCCGAGACAAGTGTCGGAGGTTCGACACCAACCCCAAAATGGAGCATACACCTGTGACTTTTCTATGTTAAGTGTATTTTCATTGTGAAATATCGCTTGCTATAATGGTGAAGGAAAACATCGTGAGGAAACCTGCACACCAGAGAATTTCTTCACAGGAACTTCGAAGGTATGTGAAGTCAACCAACCCGTATTAGGCCAGCGTGGTAGACTAAGGCCAAATCCTCCCCCCCCTCCTCAAAAAAGTATTAAAATGACGTTAATTAGGTACGAATTCTTTATAACCAATAAATCATTGAACTTCTTAGGTCCTCGTTGCAGCTTCTTTGTCAGTGTATCCAAGTTTGTTTAAGTTCGTGGATACCCACTAAGTGTTAGGTACAGCTTAATCAAGACTCCGTGAGTTAATTCGTGACTTACTTCAATTAACTTTGGATGGTGTACAACTTAACTGTAAGGGAACCTAACACTTCAACTATGTACTGTGGCAGAATTTAGCGACCCTATTTTTTTTTGACAATCCAATTCGTATTCAGCTCGATGCACGTCTATGACATTTGTATGAAATATTAACCAAATGTCATCTGTGCGCAACGAGTTCGACACGAATTCGACTATCAAAAATATTCCTGCTTGGGCCGCAGTTCTATATGTATGGGGAATTTCAGCCCTTAGTTTATTGTGATATCTTACATTAACAACCGACTTCAAAACTTATCTGATCTTGACCAAATATGGGACCACTCTTCGAATAAGCTCTGTACGAGCTAGCACTTGTACATATTATACTTTGCGACGTCAACACTTTACGCCAGCACTAGCAATTGTACCTCACAAAAAACGAGTTCGCAAATCAAATCGACGGTGTTAGGTCGTGCGTGCTCATTTCTATCAAATTTGTATTTATATCTATCATTTAAAACAGTTTTACAATATATTAATATTTACCATCTCGGACTATCATTTACCTCTATCAATACCTATCAACCGAGGACTGTACTGGGCCGTATCAGCCCGTACAAGCTCTATCGAACACAAAAATAATCTTAAATAACGGTTCATTTTGGCGAAGATATCGCGTAACATACGAGTACATACAAAAGTTCAAACAAATTGAGGGCATCCTCCTTTTTTTGAAGTCGATCGATAAAGTAATCCAACTGTGTAGGAATGTTGTAGGCGTGAAATGGAAATTTTATCCTTATTCGCTTATTAATAGAACAGTCTGTTTATTACGTTAGAGATATTAATTCTTAATATACTTTTATACGTTGTATCTTTAGTCAGTACAACAGTTAGGTTCGCCGCACACGGACCACAGACGACAGCCACAAAACGCCGCCACCGTCATATTTCCTATTTTCATACATTTTATATTATGGACTCGGTGCACACCGTTGACACCAGTGGTCACTGGTGTCAACGGTGCCCACACGCTACAATTTGCAAATATAAAATGTATTAATATTACAGGAAATATACCCGTGGCGGAGTTTTGTGGCTGTCACCTGTAGTCCGTGTGCAGGGACCCTTAATCTGGAATTTTAATTTTGAAGACACTTAGCATGTTTTTCACCCTATTATTACCAATTTGTGCCCGATATGGCAATAGGCTCGCCCTCTATCATACACTGCACGGAAATAAGCTCGGCGAAATATGGGTGTTCTAGTTAGCTAGTCTACCTATGCCTACCTCTTCGGGGATACAGGCGTGAAGTTTTGTCATATTATTACCAAAACTAAACTCCTAAAGCAAGAATAATGTGGGCACATGTCGTTGCACTTGTATTTTCATAAAATAACTATGACACTATTTTAGTTGAAAACCGTTACTCCGCAGTTTCCTTTCCAGAGAACAATATTTTCCAATTTAAGTGACAAAGTGCACTTAGGTCGGCTTGTCTGAAACCAAAACTTTGCCATTTGAAGTACAGAGCGAGCTGCAGTCGAAGAAAGAAATCCGTTTTTTGTTAAGTTATTTATTGCTTCTACTTGAAAGAATACAGGGCGCCGAATTTAACATAAATCTATTGTTATAGAAAACTATCTATGTTGAAATAGAAAACAATTTTAAGAAGTACCTGTAATTAACTTAAATCTTATTCTATTTGGAAATGGTAAACGTCGTCATCGGTCATTTCTAAATTTCGTATGTAATAGCAATTTCTTACAAGTAATGTGTTATGTTGTAATTAAAAAATATACCTACGGCAGTAGTAATATAAGTTCAGGAGTTCAGAATTAATTAGGACTTCTAATATTTTATAGAGAGAAAATGTAATTATTTTTGTAATGAATAAACTTAAAAACGACTGAACCGATTTTAAAAATTCTTTCACCCATGGAATACTTCTATTAATATAACGATTAAGGTTAGGCTAATTTTTTATCCTAAAAAAATATTGAGTTTCCATGGGATAGATTTGTTAATAAATTTCCATGCGAACGAAGTGACGATCATTTATGCAATATAGATCGATAAAATCTTTATAAACGAATTAAGTTTATCAACCCGCATTAGGCCGGAGATGTGGTCTACGGCCTTACCTCAGTAGAAGATGAGACCCGTTCATGCAACCGCGTAGCTATGAGAGCAAGAATTATGTCTGACATAAAGTTTATGTTATTTGCCTGATCCAATAATATTTCTTTAGGGTCTAGATGTGTTATGAGACCGAAAGTCTCCCGTAGTTCCTGATACCAACAAGACTGGTATCTTACTGTGAGGTTACGTCGATGAGTCGCTCGTAGTAAGTGGCTCGACCATGATTTTTTTGTCATTTGACACTAGCGACTATGTAAAATTTTGTAAGACAAACACCCGAATACCTCAAGCGATTGCGTGGGGAATTGTTATTTTTGATACATATTATTTTATGTATTTGCTCGAGCTTCTGAGTGTCATTTAATTTAATTATAATAAAAAAGCAACGCATGCATTTCTTCATTCTATCTGCCACTGCCTGTCTGACGTCAACCCCCTCTAGTGGAGATCCAGTGCCGGGCAAATCGAATTATAAAACTCGCTTTGCCGGACTTAGGATCGAACACAGAACCTCCTAGTTCACTTTTCACTAAAGCAGCGACCCAAATTCTTACGTAAAACCTTAATTTTAAATAAATCCCAGTGGACGTACACACAAATCCAGTTACGAACGTAGGTATCAACATAATTTAGTTGAAGTTCCATGCACGAGCGTCGCGTCGATGATATTACGATGTAGATGAAGCGGAAACATCAAATTACCGCTTAGCGTCGCGCCAATTTGTACCTACTACGTTACTTTCCTTATTTTTGGGAACATGTCAAAATTCTTAAATAACAGAGAAATATGAGATAAAAATATCTGTCTATTGTAAAATCACCCTTTAGACGTTAGACGTACATGTAAAAAACTAGTTTTATTACAATAATAGTAATATTTGTGCAGGAACCTCAAATTAATCCACCTCAATATAAAACAATGAAAACATTTTTACAATAGTGTAAAGTTGAAAGATTGTTCTATTTCGGAATCACTTTTTATCGGTTAACTTCCCGTTTACAGCAGAATCCTGTTTGTTCAAATCAAACATTGAAAAGCTTTCAACAAATAGGTCTATCTTCCTATTATTTTTTTGCTATAAATAAAATCTCATCACCACCATTTTCCTCGTAATCTGTTTAGCAATTCCCGAGTTATTTTTAAAATAAAACTAATTTGTACGGAATTTTTCATGACGTTGATGACGTAGTCACGGAATGGACATGAAATGTATATAGTCACAAGTTTAGAAACTTAATGGACCGACTTCAAAATGTATCCGATCGTTGATCGAATTTATATGGGATTACACTTGAAATAAGCTCTATTGAACATAAAGATATTTTTAAACATCGGTCCACATTTGGCGAAGATATCGAATAACATACATAAAAGACAGATTAATTGAGGACCTTCTCCTTTTTTGAACACGGTCGAAAACAGTGGTTTTTAATTAGTAAAAAAGATGCAAAGTATAATATGTTTGTATTCAAATTCAAAATCCACTTACGAAAATCGACATTAGTTACGCATACAGCAAATGAAATTATTAATTCCGTTTACGAAGGAGATAATTTTGCAGAACGATTGCGTTGTTTGACTTTAATTAATTTGCGCGTTGTCATCGTCGGATGTAATTTCTACGAGGCGTCGTCTGAAGCATGTATTCTCGTTACAGTAATCGCTTCGTGCTCATTGAGTCTGCGTCGTATGGAGCATTGCTTTACATAGAAAATTACAATTGATTTTTAATTAGAAAACTTAATTTAATACCTATCTTATCCTCTAGACTGCCTCAGTGATGTGGTTGTATTTCGGTACGACTGTCTTCCTAAGGTCTCGGGTTCGATCCCCGGGTCCGGAAAAGTGATAGTAGATTTTTCCATATCAGCCCGGAGTCTGAAATTTGCGTCCGATATGGCGATAGGCTCGCCCCTTATCACATCTAGGACGAAACTAAGCTCGGCGAAATGTGGATGTTCTATATCGCTAGTGCACCTTTGCCTATTTTTTGCTCTAGAGGGGGTTGGTCATCGATATAATAATATACCTAGATGCACAGTTCCATACAAATATAATTGTAAACAGTGTCCTCGACAGACAAAACAAATAAACATCACAAATTTAATTAAATTAACACAAATATGACCTTATAGACGCGGCATAAAGTAGCTTTTTAAATTGAATGTTCAAACGTTCCTATATTCGAAATTTTTGAATTTCTAATCGTTTTTGAATTTGACAATAATTTGACATTATTAAAAGAAACATTCTAGTCACTTGGACAAAGATTGAATGGAGTCGAATAGTTCTTGTATTTATCTATGAGAAATTTTGACCACGTGGCGTACAATGTAGATGAGAATGGCGATATCTCTATAATAATTTTACTTACATTAAGAGAAAGATAGAGTATAAATGTTTAGAAGATAACAAAGCTTATGAGTTATGAATATGAAATAAGCACTGTTTTGCCTTAGCGTGATTCATAAATAAATAAATAACACCCAACAGTCACATACATAGTCCTGGCCCCACACTAAGATCGTCCTTTGCTCTTTAGATTCTTAATAATTTCTTTTAGACTATCATTTCGTTTTCTCAATCTTTTGTTCTGCCTTTTTAAGTTTCGCACTAAATTAGATTTAAGTTTAAATTTTTGGTTGCGTTCTTTCAAATTATCTTTCAAAAATAACGTCTTAGGTGTGTTAAAGATTGATGAAAATTCTGATGGTATTGGTGATCCTTCATTATTTTTCAATTGCTGGTTCCTGGAAATGAATATGTTTCTAATAAATGATGACGCCACAATTACTGTTGTAGTAATTATGCCTAACGACCGGTTCCAATAAATGATCTCAATCCGAGAATCCAAGACAAAAATGAAAAATTAAAAAATGAAAAATCGCGAGAATGAACCATTAAAATTATTATTTGACAGCGGAATGTTCAACTTTGTTCATGTTGGCAATTTTTTATGATCTGCACACTTTGATTGAAAACATTTATTAGAATTAGCCGCAAATTATTAAATAGTCATTTTACATGGCAGTATGTACCTAGTATATGCTTGCTATTGATGAATTCTGTACCAAATATTTTTCAACTATTACACTTGTACTGCACCCTGCCTCATTTAAACTTGTAGTTACGACAATCTAAAATAAAGTCAATAAATGTGGCAATATTTATTTATTTATTTATTTATAGGTACACCAACAGCATACATATTGTTAAATTAAATAGTAAACATTAGTTAAGGACAATGAAGTTGATGACAATTTATCACCTTTATTTTTGGTACAGCATTCTTTTTAATTTTCCTAATCCCTTTTTCTGTATAATATCCATCGGAATCGGCAAAATGGTCTGAACAAACCATACTTGAGTAATTGGGTTTAAAATTTTCTTCTCTCTTTTCTTCGGAAATAATTTTACGCCATTTATCTCTTACTATTTCATTTCATGGAAATCTGTAATTAATAAAAAAAAAACATAAATTTAAAATAAATATAATATATTTCCAAAAAAAACGACTCCATATATTTCATTGTTCCAAATCATGATTTCAAAAGGGACAAAATATTTTATTAACTGAATTCGTTAAATTAATTATTTATAAACGTTTAATACTTAATTTAACATGATTAAGGTTTTAAGAATCAAGTAAGGGAATTATACTTACTTAAAATATGAAATCCCATGTGTTTTGCGCTTTGTAAGAGTGTTATTTTTGCACTCTTTCACAGAGCATTTAGGCATCTTCACAGACGAACGGTCGGCGCCCGACTGACAGCCAACAAGTGCTTACTTACATTTTAAGCACTCGTTGGCTGTCCCACTTTCTGAGCGTCAACTGTGCATCTAGGTATATTATTATATCGATGGGGTTGGTAGGCAACCGGTCGACTGAAGTGAAACATCCACAGATATTTGTTTCGGGTCTGGTTGTTGTGAGACCGTAAGTCCCTCGTAGTCCCTCGTAGTCGTAAGTTGTTACTTTTCTAATAACTCATTCTTATTAGGTAATATTTTGGAAAGAATAGCGAGTTCTATATCACATGCCTTAGATACAAAATATGGCATAATATAATCGGCTTACTTCCTACACAAGAAAACCTCAGAAGGTCATACATATCCAAGATCAAATAACAAAGGAGCAAAAATAGATCTGGAAATATCATCAACCACGATTTCATCCAGTGATAATAGACAACATAGCTCATGTAATAAATATGTGTTTGTACAGATAAGATTTACGCTGAGATCTATAGTGCGAACTTCGACTAAGTCTAAGTCAAAGTAACTTAGTGAGGATTTTGACTTGGTTCGAATCATTTTTACAAGAAAATCTTTGCTTAGTCTGTCTGTCAGTCTGTTTTTCTTGTAAAAAATGATTCGGACTAAGTCAAAGTTTGATTTAGCAATTCCAAATCCTCACTGAGTACGTTACTTTGACCTAGACTTAGTCAAAGTGCGCTCTATAGATCTGCCTTCGACTAGAAAATAGCTGCATAATTGCACACCAAAGACATTTAACAGTACATAGACGGGACAAAAGCGTGAAACTTGTGAACCAAAAGATGTGACCTCGTGGTCATAAGTCACTCAGTCGTATTTGAAACATACGCGTGCAAGGTCGTGCCAGCGTCATAATGTTTAGACACAATATGTCTTAAGTGATTTTTAAATTCGCCCTCGCATTGTAATAAGTGGTACCTAAATGACGTTACTGATGTTTGAGACCATTTTTTGTACGGGAACTTTAATAGCCTCTCTATATACTGATTTCTTAATTTTACGCGAATATTATACATTGAAATTGGAATAATAATTAAAACCTAATCGTGATAGAATCCGTAAGAATAGTTTTATTTCAGCCTCTCTATAGTTAGTAATATTAAATATCTTTGTGCCAGACGGTATGTAGTTCCAATGCACGCTTACTGCACATTTATGATGCAATAGGTTTATCCGCCGAATGTCGGTAGTTCGATGCAGATGTAGTAACTGCACGAAGACCTTATGCAATTTTGAGGCGAGATTATGGTCCAAATGGTTATAGTTCATATGGTGTGTGGACCGGGAGGAGGTCTTCGGTTCGATTCCCAGGTCAGGCAAAACTACTTTTTTAACTTGATTTGTTTGGGACTGGATCTTCCACATTTAACGGGGCAACCGGGAGTAAAAACTAAGCCAAATCTTTTTTGCAACTTGTTTCAAAAAGTGTGTTGCGCCGACCCCATATTAAGGTGAGATAAGGGTAGGTAGAAAGAAAGTTATAGGATCTAAAGTTCAGGAACATAAAGCGACAGTATCGCTAAATTCAAGGGCACTGATATGTATGTTTTTAATAAGTGCTTATCAAGACGCTACCACAGTCACTTGTCGAAATACATAAATAAGTAGATAGAGCCGCCACGAAAGCACACCTTAAACGAAGAAACTTCGTACCCGATTTCAAATATAAAATAAAGCATATCTAATTTTAAATCACACACCAATGGGACAGCAGTGAAATATTGTCGGGCAACGAATGGAAAACAAATGCACGAAATAACTTCGATGCTTTTCGAGACGTGAAAACCGATAGGTAGTCTCCCCGACGCACGCTGAGCCGAACAGAATCCGTACCATATTTCATGTTCTCCACGTTATGCGCTTTGTGAAAGAAAATACATTTTTCACTATCTTTAGAGCTTTCACAGTGTATGTCTTTTATTTGTTTCATTCTAATATGTTTTTCAATGGGACAATGTTTAAATTACGTGTGAATGATTGCGGGATATTATTTATTATGTCTAAAATTTTATTTCTTAGCCTTAGATTAATAACTCATTCTTAACATTAATTATTTTTGTTGTTGCTTATACTAATGCTCCTGGATTATTTAATACATAAGGTATAACTGTCTCTGACTATCTCAGTGGCGTAGTTGTATTGTGGTACGACTACCGTTCTGAGGTCTTGGGTTCGATGCCCGGGTCGGGCAGTGCCATTGGATTTTTCTATATCAACCCGGAGTCTGGAATTTGTGCCCGATATGGCAATAAGCTCGCCCCTTATCATATCTGGGACGGAACTAAGCTCGGCGAAATGTAGGTGTACTAGTTCTCTAGTGCGCCTCTGCCTACCTCTTCGGAGATACAGGCGTGACCTTATGTTATGTTATGTTAAGAGATTGTAGGTATGTCGGTATCTGTTAGGGATTGAACCTGCAACAATGGTCTCTGCAAGCCCTTCCACTCCCTGTTAGGCTCATGACGCTTTTCATAAAGTGTATAACAACACACTGAAATCACAAATCGAGCTTATTCTAGATTTAATAGAACAAATGAAAGTCTATAATTAAGGAAACGAATCTGCGAATATCAAAAATGTAGTTCAAAATCAGACCGGTTTTGATTGTCTGATGGATCAATGAGACGTCGAATTTCCAATTGGGCCAAAGATCCTTACACATGTAGAAAAAGCGAACGCGCGGAATTGGAAAGCGCTCGAACGAGTTCCGCGGAATGATTTCTCGTTTGCCGACACTTCGTAACGATTCATTTGAGAAACTCATTTGCTCGGTGCCTCTAGAGGGCGATCCTCATTTGCGTCTGTAGTGAGCGGGCACTGGAATCTAGTGCTGCCAGTGAAGCTAACTCATTTTATTCCACAGGGTCTCTCAAATTATAAATCGAATATAATACAAACCAAGAAAACCGTTGACGAAAAAAACATTTTTTAAATTTAAAACTGTCACTTTCATCGTTTATACTTTGCAACGTATATTCTATGTTATATTGAATTCCAAAAGATAGGGTATCGATTTCGCGATGTTTTTCTTTCATTACGTAAATGTTACTTTTCATTCTGTTGTTCCGTATTTACTGTTTATTCTAAAAGTCTTTTTCTTACTTTTTAAAATATATATATAGGGATAAAAAAAACAAAAAAATATTTAAAATATAAAAATATTCCCCTCTGATGGCTGTCGTATACTTCGTAGACTTAGTTTTATTTATTTCTTCTTATATTCTATTTATTATTTTGATTAGAGAATACAGTAAAATAACAGACAGTCTTGGTCAACCCGTCTTTCAATTACGACAATGGCGAGGCTCGGGACCCAAGCCACCAACAGTAAGGACCCAGAGTGAGGAACTTCCTCACAATTCGTGCCGTGTCCAGTACCACTGCTTTCTCTATTTTGCTCTTGACGCAAGCACCAAGCGAGAGCTTCTTAAAGTGTTGGTCGAGGCTTATTGGTATCAAACCATGGACAGACATGACTACGATATGATTTTAATTTTTATTTATGTATGCAATTATTTGGATACATATTATGATAACATTCTACAATTTTTGTATCCACTTATACAATCTGGCAACACTGCTGCAAACTTACATACATATCGTCTCACGTACTATTGCTGCTAATTGCTGTTACATCACGCAATCCCCTTTGATGTTTCTGCGGAAAGTATGTTACGTAATATTATTATCTCTTATGCATTTATATGTATATTTCATAATATTTATGTCAGTAGTATTAGTGCAGTATTATGTTTCTGAAAGATAACTCTATTTCTGTTGTATATTGGTTTGTATAGATATAGGGCCTTACTTATAAAAACTGTTTAGCTGAGCAAATGGCTAAGAATAGCCTGTCACTTTTTTCTTGTGTCACATTCTATGAAAATAAAAGGGACAGGCTATTCTGTACCATTTTATAAGTAAGGGGCATAATACATAGACCCATAGAGGAATTCAATCCAATAATTAAGTATTATTCAGAAACTATAGGGTGACCAAGCATGGCATAATAAATGTAGTTTCTCAGTATGGGGTCGGCGCAACATACTTTTGCAAGCATGTTGCAGAAAAGATTTAGCTTAGCTTTTGCGACCGGCTATCTCCCTAACGTCAATAGCTCTCTGAAGGATACAGTCCAAATAAAAAATCAAGTAAAATCAGCCAGCCCAACTCGGGAATCGAACCCAGCATTTCCCAGTTCAGTCTATACACGCTACCATTAGAGAGGACGCGACTATTAAAATTTTTAGATTTGAAGCTAAATAATATACAAAAGAAAAACACATATTTTTCTAATCCTTTAAAAATATTATTCAAAAACTATATACAGGTAAGCTCGCTAGTTGTATACATTCAAGTGGTGAATAAAAAGCGTCTGTAAAACACAAACAAAATTCCAACAAAGCACCTGGTATATACAATTTTGTACAGACATACGAAGCCAGAGCGTAACTACAAAAGGCTGTTGAAATCTGCACTCTCGTTGCATCACGAGTTTAGAAGAATACTCGACATTTTGAGTGTGTGGGGGAGCAGTGGAATACTGACATCTTCCCCACTTAGCGTCCCCGAGTGGAGAAGACGACTCCTCGTCATTTAAAACAAAAGGTGAAATTGCCCGGGGTGCATGCATTGTAATAGTTGCGTTTGTAGGATGACCGCACGTAGCGTTGTGAACGCGTTGCATTTGTAAAGTTATTTTTTTACATACGATCTCTCTAAGGAGGTATATATATCTGCAAAGTTAGTTTTTTACACACTATAAATTACGATTTTAGATTAAAACTGTTTTTGTGTAAATTGTAAGTAAAACTATTAATATACATACCTACATAGACTCACGCCTTCCCATAGGTCTTGGTAGAGGCAACTGATTTCCATTTGGTACGATCATTTGAGTGTGAAGAAGCATAAATAGGCGACATAACCACCAATAAACTCATTAATTATCGGTGCTCAGTTGAAAAAACTTATTTTTATAATGTAAATATAGGAAAATTCCAATTCATTTTGTTATAACATTATATTACTTTTAGATTTTATAAAACAACCTTCTATGTGAATAAAGTAACAAGCACAGCTAGTACATACTCGTAACTCTGTATGAAACACGTAAGCTGATGAAATCCCTACATATCCCTACAATTTAAAAAACAAACACCCATACAAAGCATCCTAATTGCTGTTATCTAGACACAAGGGTTGCTTTTATTGAATTTCAACGTTGATTAAAAATAACATGACTTGGCGTCATACCCGTGAATATTCCGACGTCCACGTTGACATTTTATTTAAACACCGCCCGATGACTCGGTAATATTTTTCGGACAAATATTAAGTAATATTAAAGTCAACAAAAAGGCCTGTAGTGACCCAGCATTAAAGTCGGCTTATGAGTGACGTAGTGATAGATTGCCGCCCGCGGGCCGCCTCCCGTTTATTTTTTTATTAAATACCTCGGCATCTGGCTCCAATTGCGGTAACAATTTTTTATAGTACCGAGGTCTTAACGTTTGAACGCGATTCTAGGTATTTTTATAAGGTTGTTCTGAGCAATTATTTTTATATATTTTTTTAGTTTAATCTGTTATCTATTGCTTTCTTGCTATGATGGGTTGTTGATCAAGAAATCTTCAATTTGAATCGCAGAACGAGAACTTGGTGTAGGTTTTCCTAACAGTTTGCCCGGGACAGGATTCCAGAGAGGGTTTGCATTAAGCAGCCAACCAGTTGTAAAAAGTATGCCAAATAATTTCTCCAAGATGCTAAAAGTGAGTAAAAGTGGCGTAACAACGGCGACCCCACCTTGAAGAATAATAGGTGAGGGGACTATTTTATATATCAATTTACTTTTGTTAAGACCACATAAGTAAGTAAATACCAATTTATAATTGAACTACTATAATAAACACATTTGACGCACTTGACCAATAATAATGAAAGGATGCCTCGTTTGCATAGTTGTATTTCAGTACAACTTCCGTCTTGATGTCTCGGGTTCGATCCCTGGATCGGGCAAAGTGATATTGGATTTTTCAATATCAGCCCGGAGTCTGAAATTTGTGCCCGATATGGCGATAGGCTCGCCCCTTATCACATCTGGGACGGAACTAATCTCGGTGAAATGTGGGTATTCTAGTCCGCTAATGCGCCTCTGCCTACCCCTTCAGGGATACAAGATTATGTATGTATGTGTAAATAAATGAGCTTGCAATAGTAAAACAAAAGATAAATGTAAAGTAAGCAAAAGAAGCGCCTCTTAAGAGCGAAACGAATTCGAAGCCTCTTGATAGTAAATGACACGCCTAAAACACAAAACTCAATGAAGCAGAAGTGAATGATGCGCGGGGATTTTGCCGGCGTACGGGCCTTTACGCAGCTCGGCTCGTGCCTTTTTAGATAAAGTTAAGGTAATATTTTTAGTATGATTTCATTTTTATCTGCACACGACAAAGTTGTCGTTTAATCTCGTCAAAATTCTACTTTGATATTAAGGTATTAAATTCAAACCTTGGCGCTTATATTTGTTATAATTATGTTACGCGCAGATTTGGCCTCCTTAGATGGTTAAGCAGTAAACGCCAGACCCAGTCGATTCTGTGTTGAAATACACTGGTCACAATAAGCTAATATAACAACTCAACTTTATAATCTAAAGGTATTGTGAGCGTTCATAAGCCCCGGTAATGGCTTAGCCTTATGTGACCCATCTACTGGTCTGCCACTTATCTACTATATAAAAATAAGTCGGGTTTTCCTTCCTGACGCTATAACTCCAGAACGCACGAACCGATTTCCACGGTTTTGCATTCGTTGGAAAGGTCTCGGGCTCCGTGAGGTTTATAGCAAAGAAAATTCAGGAAAAATTTCAACAGAAAAGCGGGAAAATCTTTTTTCACATACAGCGCCATCTCTGATACATAGCATGTACTACAAACCAATATTTTAAGTAGATGGCGCCGGTGCGTTACATAAAACGAAGCCATCTGGTGGCGAAACGGAGTTCGCCAGGTTTGCTGGTTACATATAAAAAAAAAGATTCCCCATCAATTCTCATAATCCTGCCGTCATTATCCAGGACTAACTTACATTGTAGACTTATGACAGCCTCCGTGGCGCAGCGGGCGAGTAGCCGGCTGTGAAGCGAGAGTCCGCGGGTTCGATTCTCGCATTGAGACAAATGTTTGTGTGGCCCATAGATATTTGTTTCAAGTCTTGGTGTTGTGAGACCGAAAGTCCTCTCATAGTTTCTGACACCCACGATACAGGTTATATCTAGTGTGGGGTCAGGACTAGTTGTGTGACTGTTGGGTGTATTTTAGACTTTTAAATTTGAAATTTTGTTCGATGTTATTCTAAATCCGCACTCGAGAGTTAATATTATTAAAAAAAAAGTAATAAGACGAGAACTATAGATATTCTGGTATAACAAAAATTGCAGCAATTAGAGCCAAAGTGTCCATTGTTCAAGCGTACCGCAAATTCTTCCACTTAGCTTGGTCGCGTGAGTAATGCGCGGGGCGGTACAACTGTTACATTTCGTTTTAACCCGTCCGACCGTAGAAGGACGTTGATAAGTGTCCACTGCGACATATCTCCATTTGGTAACAAAAGAACCGGAATAACTCACTGATTGGAAAAACCACTCCGGTATTTTGAGCGACGAATAGTTAATGCGCAGTGTCTACTGCGTGACATGGCTGGTGTGGCAGTCGGTTAATCGGGAAATTTAAAAGCAATTCCATTTATGTTATATTTTTGATACAAACCATTCGAAAATAGAATGCAACGTTGTTAGAGAATTTAGACAAATAATAATGCTGTAATGTCTCTACTACTTTCTCTAAGTAATGTCGAAAAATAGAAGATTCTTCATTTTGTGTTGTGGATAACATTTAAATTAGTTTAAATAGTTATTGTTTGTTTTGATTTGCCCATGAGCTTTAATCCATCTTATTTTACGTTTTGTTATATTTTAGTACTATTGTTACTCTTGTAAAAAAGGATTATTTTTAATTCTTCCAATCTATATTTATTTTTGTTTATTTTTTTATTATTCAAAAAAATCATATAAAATATATATAGTCTATATCCAACTCTTGTAACATTAGAAATATTTTTATAATAGCTATTGTTGTAAACGGATTTCAGAACCTAAATATTTATTAGCAAACATTTCACTTTCGTGGAATAAATCCATACGAAACTTTTCCATACGACCTTCAACAAATAGAATTTGATAAAATATTGGTACTTACGTGATTTGTAATTTTATATTATAGCTAATGAACAATTAGGTTCAAAGTCTACAAGGACCGTCATTACAGGTACTCAGTATTTTACACTCATCATTCCAAAACTTCAATTTAGGACCCAGCTCTAAAGCCCATATTACAGAAAGACTACTCTTAAAGTAACTTCTTCTGTAAAAAAATATTGTATCAAAACTAAATTAATGCCTGAATATCGTTCTGTAATACGGACCTTAAATATTTACTAATGGTAATAAAGACAAGTGTGCACTTTAAGGTGTGAAAATGTGTTACATCATGTAGGTACACAAATCAGGCAACCGTTGGCCAAGTGAGGGAATTCCACTACCACTAAAGCGTATGCCTTCCGTCTAATCGAGTAAATGTTTCCAACCCAATGGCTCGGACACGTCGCGTAGAGCGGCTACAAGCCTCCAGCTCGAGTCGTAGCACATCGTAGCACATCGAGATGTACTACGCCAGACTTGAGCAAACATTTGCGTAGCGCTTCACTTGGTTACATTTGGAAATGCCACACTTTTATTTTCTTTTGTTACACATTAAACAGTCATAATGTTGTTACCTAAATTAGACTTAAATTTTTCATGTAATTTAAAACTGTTCTCAAGAGTATGCGCACATGCTATTTCTAAATATTTCATCTATTAGTTACAAAAAGATTAAGTACGAAGATTAACCCCTGCCATAAACAATATAACTCGAACGCAATTGTATTTTATTTTTAATTATTGCACACCAATTGCGCGGCACACAAAGCCAAAATTAATGTCACCGTTAGGTGATTAAGGTTACCATATGGAAATTATATGGAATTGGTATTTTATGGCCATAAATACGGCTTAATAAATGACACTACGGAGCTGAAAACATGTTTGTCGTCGCCACAGTATAAACAATGTTATTCATTACATGTTATATTACAACTACTTAAATAACGCGAACGCGTTAATTGTGAAACCCGAATGTTTAAAATTTTATTTGTTATATTTATCACTCAAAAATAATCCTGTACTTAACATAAACCGCGTGTAAATATTACAAAAAGTACTACAAAATTTAAGTTGACATTGAACAGTACACTGACTAGCTGTAGAAAAAGGCCTCCGGAGGCGGAGCCGCCGTCACAATTTAAGGGCTGAATTTCTTAGTAGTTGGATAACATTTATTAAATGTAAAAATATTTCGTCAGATAATAGTTAGATAAAAGTTACCTCCTTTGTCTAGTGGCAGCATGTATGGGCTGTGGATCAGGAGGTAGTGGGTTCGATGCCCAGGTCGGGCAAAGCAATTTTTCTAATTAAATTTGCCCGGGACTGGATGCCTCAGAGGCGGTTGACGTCAGGCAGGCAGCCGGTCGTAAAAACTTAACCAAATCCTTTCTGCAACATTCTTGAAAAAGTGTGTTGCACCGACCCCACATTAAGGTAGGATAAGGGCAGGTAGAAAGAAAGATAAAAGTTATCTTATCGAGCTATTGAAAAATTATGTTCTAATGTAATAACAATATCGATATTTAGTGTAAATAGTTAACATTGCATTATTTAGCACAAACGTTACTATAAACAAAACATATATTCTGTATTACTGCCTCGGTGGCGTGGTGGTATTTCGGTACGACTACGGTTCTGAGGTCTCAGATACTCAGAGTATCGGGTCGGGCAAAGTGATATTGGATTTTTCCATATCAGCCCGGAGTCTGGAATTTGTGCCCGATATGGCGATAGGCTCGCCCCATATCACATCTGGGACGGAACTAAGCTCGGCAAAACGTGGGTGTACTAGTTCGCTAGTGCGCCTCTGCCTACCTCTTCGGGGATACAGGCGTGAGCTTATGTTGTTATGTTAATATTCTGTATTACTATCTAATGTTATTTAACAGCTAGTTGCCTATTTGATAATAACGTTTATAGCTTATAGAGGATATCGTAAAAGACGACTAAACAACAAGGTTGCAAGTTTAAGTGGCAGTATACCAGAATTTAATCGTTGAGTCCCATTTTACTAATACGTATGTTGTATTGGGAGTACATATTCTATAGACGCAATAAGAAAAATAAAAAATAATATCTGAAGAAGTACTATTATCGGCATGGTGTTAAATTTTAACATATGAGTCTAATAAATAACACTACTTAACAAAATCACATATTTTTTCTGTTGCGAGCGGTTTTTTTATTGTTTCTTACTATTTTAGCGTTCCTGGTTTCGAATCCATTCTCAGCTTTTGTTATTTGGCTTGTTTTTATTAAAGAAACATAAACACATTAAACATAAGCTCACGTCTGTATCCCCGAAGGGGTAGGCACAGGCGCACTCGTGAACTAGAACACCCACATTTCGCCGAGCTTAGTTCCGTCCAAGATATGATATCGGGCACAAATTCCAGACTCCGGGCTGATATGGAAAAATCCAATATCACCTTGACCGACCCGGGGATCGAACCCGAGAACTCAGAACCGTAGTCGTACCGAAATACCACCACGCCACCGAGGCAGTCTGTTATTAAAGAAAGTATTATTTAAATAAGTTTTGCAAAAATGAAGATCGTATTATGAAAATCGCCATATTATCTATAAATATTTATTCCCTTAATATCTCAATATCTAAAGCTGACATTGAAAAATGACTTCAAATTTGAAACCACAGGGGCGAATGCATTCAGAATTGAGTATCAAGCTTCAGGCAACAAAACCACTGTTGACCTGTGTAATTATAAAATAAATAATCATAAATTCTTAAAAGAAATCTCGCCTCTTTAGTATAATGGCACCATATATGGGCTGTAGACCGTGGGTTCGATTCCCAGGTCGGGGAAAGCTAATTTTCTAATTACCACCAGGTAGGCCATCTGCTCGTCTGCTTTCTAAGGCCAATTACAACAATTTAGAACAGACATGAGGATAAAGATATAACGTATGATTTTAAACATCAACAATCCAGTAGAGAGTTATATTATTTTTTGTTATTAAAATGCCGACGAGTCCGCTGTCGCGGTGGTGCTTACGCGTTTGCAATAAACTTTTTTGATATTACTCAGCACTCGGTGCACGTAAATCTGCCCTTACAGTGGTCCCGGCAACTTTTTCAATTTAACAGGTAAGGATAAATCGTTCATTCTTTTTATTTGAACATGGAACTGATATAAACTCGCCGAAAGTTCTCGACGTGGAAGCGGCCGATATTATTTGCTTCCTGTTAACTCAGCTAATCTTTTGCTTTGAACTTTGTTTAATCAGGTTTCTTGGGACACATTTCTTTGAACTCAAAGTGTTCGGTTTTCTTGGTATAGATTTCATCAGATATTTTCATGAAAATAAAGACTGTTTTGTATAAAATAATCTTTTTAACGGCATCATGTCAACAAGTTGGGGTAGTATACTTTGTTATCAAGGAACGTATATAAACGTTAGTCTTGATTTTTTAAGGTTTACTCACAATTGTTTATAATACTGTTGGCCTCCACGACATATTATTATTATTATTTATTATTATTACACCCAACAGTCACACACCTAGTCCTGAGCCCACACTAGGTATAACCTGTATCGTGGGTGTCAGAGACTATTAGACTTTCGGTCTCACAACACCTAGACTTGAAACAAATATCTGTGGGCCAGACAAACATTTGCCTCAATGCGGGAATCGAACCCGTGGCATCTCGCTTCACAGCCGGCTACTCACCCGCTGCGCCACGGAGGCTATCCTGTGTCGTCATATCCGTTGACTGCGATCCTTGCAGTTTCTGGGTAATTTTAAATTTTTCGCTGATGTGCGGTAATATGGCTAGCTCTGTTGCAGGATACACATACTAATATAATCATGTAAGCTCACGCCTCACCCCCAAAGGGGTAGACAGAGGTGCACTAGCCGAATATAATAACATTAAGGAAATATAATACTGTTAAGTATGTGACTCGTTTAAACATTTAGCGCGACTTGCAGCGCTATTACTAATCAAGAGTTAAACCTTATCTTGATTTATGCTACTGCTCACTCCTATCTTTAAATCAAGATTTAGAATAAACAGAGATTTATGGCGGAGCTGCAAGTGGCCCTTATCATCTAGTGTGGCAGTATATGTGGACTGTGGAGGTCCTAAAATCGAATACCATGTCAGGCAACTCATGTTGAATGGATTTGCCAAGACTGAATCTTCCAGAGGAGTTGACGTGAGACAGGTAGTCTGTCGCAAAAATTAAGCCAATTTTTTTCTGAAATATGATTGATTGGAATAACATACATACATACAACAACATAAGCTCACGCCCGTATCCCCGAAGGGGTAGGCAGAGGCGCACTAGCGAACTAGAACACCCACATTTCGCCGAGCTTATTTCCGTCCCAGATGTGATAGGGGGCGAGCCTATCGCCATATTGGGCACAAATTCCAGACTCCGGGCTAATATGGAAAATTCCAATATCACTTTTCCCGACCCGGGGATCGAACCCGAGACCTCAGAACCGTAGTCGTACTGAAATACCACCACGCCACCGAGGCAGTAATAATATGAATAGCATAAAATTGTCCCAATGACATAGAAACCTGTTGTTATTAGCGTTTATTTTCTACAAGATTTAATAAAAGCCAAGACATTTAAATGTAAAGCGATTAATAGGTACAAAACTTTTTCAATTGCGAAGTTTTTCTTATCGATTAGGTTCCTCAACAACGCCGCTGACATCTAGATGAAAGAACCACGACTAGTTTGAATCGCATCCTTTATACTCGAATGCTCAGAGTCATTAAAAGTTTTATCTAGCGCAGATGCACTGGTGCGGCGAGCAGTATTGTTGTATGCTAGAAATGCTTCCAACGCGAAAAGCATTTCAGATAACACTTGAGAGTGCATGCAAATCCTACCAACACCTTCCAGTTTTGTTTTTCTACAAATAATAGTATAGACTTAATATAGTCGCTTCCTTGGTCTAGTGGCAGCATATGGGCTGTGGACCGGGAGGTCTTGGGTTTGATTCCCAGGTCGGGCAAAGCGAATTTTCTAATTTAATTTGTCTGGGACTGGATCCCTCAGGAGGGTTGACGTCAGGCAGGAAGTTGGTCGTAAAAACTTTGCCAAATCCTTTCTGCAACATGCTTGAAAAAGTGTGTTGCGCCGACCCTACATTAAGGTGGGATAAGGGCAGGTAGAAAGAATAGTATAGACTTAATCAGTTTTATGAAATATACATATTATGTTAAGATTATTTGTTTTCTAGAAATATAAACATTTTATGACAAACGTTACTTTAAAAAGTTACCCACTTTTTGTCTCATAGCAAAGTAATTAAATTAGTTCTGGTTGATAGCACAAAACAATTCAAAGATAATGTTGACAAACGCATGATTGCGTCCCTCGTCACTCACTAGAATTATGTTGGCATGACCAGAATTTTACTGATTCATTCAAAATGTAATTAACGACCCTTTATTCAATTTTTTCGCTATGTATTGTAGCTATCGTTTAGACTACATTCGTCCGATAAATGGTCATTTAGTAAAACACAAGACCTAACTATATTCGCTATATCTCCTTTACTTTCACCAAATCCATAACTCATCGACTTAACAATTATGAAACTGGAACGTCGAAGTTCAAAACAATACGAAACAAAGCATTGAGACATCAGAAGTCCCCAGATGAGATTTCAATTACTCTGAGTGTATAAAAGACTTGCCACCCTTCACTGCATAAAGGCAAATGATTCGAGGAGCCATTTTCCACTGTCAGGGCACCTATTGAGCGTCGATGACAATGCCGCCTGTCCACGGACGGAACCCTATTGTTGTATTCGGAAGCCATTATTGACAATTTCAAAGGGCTATTAAAATATTTTTATTGAAAATCGTTTACGAACACTTTTGGGGAGACGCAATAATTCATCAACGCACAGTAAATAATGTTAAACGTTTCGGAATCCACAATTTTATCGAATAAAATGCGACCACTACGTTTTTTCGTCGAGGTTATTTATGTACCTGATGTCAGGTGGTAATGGATAAATTAAGTAGAAAGCAATAAAAAACGTTTTGGGATGGTAGCGACATTTTTCAATAAAGTTGTTAAAGAGAAATAAAGGCCAAATCTTGTTATTTACATATTTGAATACTTAACGGACCGACTTCAGCAAAGCAGCGATAGCTCAGTTGGGAATGGTACGGACTGCCGAGACAAGTGTCGGAGGTTCGAGACCAACCCCAAAATGGAGCATACACCTCTGACTTTTCTATGTTAAGTGTATTTTCATTGTGAAATATCGCTTGCTTTAACGGTGAAGGAAAACATCGTGAGGAAACCTGCATGCCTGAGAATTTCTTCACAGGAATTTCGAAGGTATGTGAAGTCTACCAACCCGCATTAGGCCAGTGTGGTAGACTAAGGCCTAACCCCTCTCATTAGTAGAGGGGGCCCGTGCCCAGCAGTGGGACAGTAATATTACAGGGCTAATATTATTAACGGACCGATTTCAAAACTTATCTGTTCGGGACTTTGTATGGACCACCCTTAGAATAAGCTCTATCAAACACAAAACGAATCTTGAAAACCGGTCCACATTTAGCGGAGATATCGTGTAACATACATAAAAAATACAGATGAATTGAGGTCCTTCTCCGTTTTTAAGTCAGTCGAAAACAAATGAAAACACTAATAAAATTAGTTCAAAATCCATATCTAGCACTTTTTCTTTTATTAGCGCCGAAACTAGCAGCCGAGTCGACTGATGGTAAATGATCTCGACCGCTCTAAGATACCTGTGATGCTAAAAGAATCATGGGTGCGTTACCAACCACATAGAAGTGAATAGGCAAGAAAAAGATTTAGGCCAGCGGAAATCTCACTCAACGAAAGAAGCGCAACAACAAGCTGCTACTTTAAGTCATGGAAGCAGTGGTATGAAATCGCTCGAGCCGCCTTAGTCGTGCTGTAGACGCGAATGTCTAAAGCACGGCTCTATCATTCAAAACATTTATTTTATCGCTCTAATCAAGCTACAAAATTGCGTATATTCCCATAGGACTAAAAAGCATTCCGAAAATCAAAATATGTATTATTTATGTAGAGTTACACTTCAACACGGTTAGTGGTTACATTGCTAGAATATTAATACTAAATTCGCTATGTCCAATTCCCAAATGCAACATTTTGTAACAATGGGCCGCTCTGTTGAGCACGCCAGCCGTATTACTGAATACTTGTTCGGTTAATGGTCACATTATAATGGAAAAAGAGTAAATCGATCAGTGTCACAGAGGGGAGAGTTTATTATTGTTTTAATTCCAAAGTTTACATACAACATAACATAAGCTCACACCTGTATCTCCATAAGGGTAGGCAGAGGTGCACTAGCAACTACAACACCCACATTTCGCCGGGCTTTCTTCCGTCCCAGATATAGTAGAGGGCGAACTTATCACCATATCGGGCAAAAATTTCGGACTCCGGGCATCGGCCCAATATCGATTCAATAATCACAAGCTTAAAGCTTAACCGACTTAAAAATGTATCCGATCGTGGCCAAATTTATATGGGACCACCCTTGGAATAAGCTTTATCAAACACAAAATCGTTAGAAAAGAACGCAGAATCTTGAAAATCGGTCCACATTTGGCGGAGATATCGCGTAACATACATAAAATAATCACAAGTTTAAAAACTTAACAGACCCACTTCAAATCGGATCGTGACCAAATTTATATGGGACCACCCTTGAAATAAGCTCTACCGAACACAAAAAGAACTTTGAAAATCAGTGCACATTTGGCGGAGATATCGCGTAACGTATGTAAAAAAATACAAACGATTTGAGGACCTCCTCCTTTTTGGAAGTCGGTCGAAAAATATAGACGAATTGAGGACCTTCTTCTTTTTGGAAGTTGGTCGAAAAACCTAATATCACTTTGTCCGACCCAGGGATCGACCCTGAGACTCAAGGCGGTAGTCGTAACGAAATCCCACTACGCCACTGAGGCTGCCTAGTCTTTTTAACTTAGTTAAAAATATAACACAGGTATTTTAGACAGTTGAAACCTATTCCATGGAGAACTTCCGTATTAGTGATTCAACATTATCTTTCAATCCAAAGTATTATTTATCTAGGACGTTCGTTAAACATTACTTTCCTCATTAAAAACATACATAACATAACATAACCTCACGCCTGTATCCCCGAAGGAGTAGGCAGAGACGCACTAGCGAACTAGTACACCCACGTTTCGCCGAGCTTAGTTCCGTCCCAGATGTGATAGGGGGCGAGCCTATCGCCATATCGGGCACAAATTCGGGCACAAATAAAAAAATATTACCCTCAATACCGTATGAATTCAAATAACAAGACTTAGATTATACAAAAATCTGTATTTACTCGGTAAATTGAAAAGAAATCGTACTATGATTTCCACTTAAGCCTCTTATGTACCCTGTACGGAGTAGGTCGCCGTGCCTACGTGAGCACTTACGTAAAATTAGTCACACCGGCCGGCGGGTTACGGTCCATGAGATACGCTTATATATCTATAGCTACATGTAGTGTGTACACGGGTTTATATTCGCTTAGGTTTGCTTTGTTAAGTTGTAGTGGTTAGCGCCTATGGACATCGATGCTAAGGACACGTCTATACGTTTATAGATCTATGGTGAAATTAAAAGAATAGTGGCTTGGTAAGTAGTTTTTGGAATGTAACTTTCGATTTCGACCGACTTCAAAAAAGGAGGAGGTCCTCAATTCGACTGTATTTTAATTTATTTTTTATGTATGTTATGCGATATCTCCGCCAAATGTGGACCGATCATCAAAATTCTTTTTGTGTTCGATAGAGCTTATTTCAAGGGTTCCATATAAATTTGGTCATGATTGGATTTGAAGTCGTTAAGTTTTTAAACTTGTTATTATTGACATATGGAGACCAAATTGGTATTAGATTTGTGTCGTTTCAATTACAAAACTTTCTAATACAAATCTATTACCATCAGATTATTATGAGTACTTGTATGATTAGTAAATCATTAAATAACAAATACTTTAAAAATAGAATTATCAGTTTCGTAACTCATCCAATAGCAATTTTCACTAACGGTGAAAAGAAAACCATTTTAAGATGCAGACGAGCGAAGTTCTCCATCCCATGATTAATGGACGCTTGCTCGGTTTGTTGTTGTGATGCAAATGACCCGAGTCAGGCCTGTGATGACTGCGCTACATACTAGGTACTGACGTGGTTAGTATCACACCAATGCGTATCAATTAGGAATGATTTTCGACTGACTTCCAAACTTTTTTTCCCTATTCGTCTGTATTTTTTTATGTATGTTACGCGATATCTGCCAAATGTGAACCGATTTTGTAAATTCTAATATTCAATAGAGCTTATTTCAAAGGTGGTCCCATATATCTGTAGCCCGAGCACGAAAAACTAATGTAAATGTATTCGAGTTCGCTGCGCACTGATGACGTTTGGTTAATATTTCATACAAATTTCATAGACGCGCATCGAGTTCGAATACATTTACGGTTGTCAGAAATTTTCCTGCTCAGGCCGCTGGTCACGATCGGATCAAGTTGGAAGTCGGTCAGTTAAGTTTTCGACTGACTTCCAAAAAGGAGAAGGTCCTCAATTCGTCTGTATTTTTTTTTTTATGTATGTTAGGCGATATCTCCACCAAATAAGGACCGATTTTCAATATTCTTTTTGTGTTCGATAGAGCTTATTTCAAGGGTGGCCCATATAAATTTGGTCATGATCGGATATGTTTTGAAGTCGGCCCGTTATATCCTATTTTATTTTCAGAATAAATTATTTTAATTTATTACCGCATCGTTGTGTTTAATTTTCCCGGGACTGGATCGCTCATAGGGGTTGACGTCAGGCAGGCAGCCGGTCTTAAAAACTAAGCCAAATCCTATGTGCAACATGCTTGATAAAGTGTATTGCGCCGACCCCATATTAAGGTGGGATAAGACCAAATAGAAAGAAAGTAAGATTACCGAACCGTTGTGATAGGGTGCCATGAGTTAACAGCGTAACCCCACAATGATTGGGCGTAGCGGAGGTTTCGCCGGCCTCGTGGCTGCGTGTTGCTGATGAGGCGTTTCTGTACTACGGAACTTGCAGCGGCTAAACCATTGTTTGTCTAACAACAGTTGCCACAGTGATCGACAGTCTACCATAGCTCTATATACACTAATGAACAAGCCTATACAACCGTATCAAGTAAAACACAAACCTTCATATATAATAATAATAATAAATACACCAAACAGTCACACACTTAATCCTGACCCCACACTAGGTACAACCTGTATCGTGAGTGTCAGAGACTATGAGAGACTTTCGGTCTCACAACACCCAGACTTGAAACAAATATCTGTGGGCTACACAAACATTTGTCTCAATGCGGGAATCGAACCCGCGGCCTCTCGCTTCACAGCCGGCTACTCGCCCGCTGCGCCACGGAGGCTGTGTGATGTATATATTTTGTGAAATGCTTTTACAAACATGTCTTTAAGTAACATTACGCGAGCATGTGTGCAAAAATGAGTAGGTTTGCCAAACTAAGCATTCATTAACATAAATAACATAAGCTCACGCCTGTATCCCCGAAGGGGTAGGCAGAGGTGCACTAGCGAACTAGAACACGCACATTTCGCCGAGCTTAGTTCCGTCCCAGATGTGATAGGGGGCGAGCCTATCGCCATATCGGGCACAAATTCCAGACTCCGAGCTAATATGGAAAAATCCAATATCACTTTGCCCGACCCGGGGATTGAACCCATTGGTGTGTGAAATTGAATAATAACATTGTCTAATCGAAATACATTTTATAATGCATAATAAAGACGTCGCGTAAACCACTGTTTACCAGCAAAAGCCACGTTACTCTCACAAAGCAAAAGCCCTGCATATTTACAACAGCCAGGCCTTTTTACAATAAAATACTTTGACACAAAGACGCCTTTGATAAAATCATTTTAATTTTTAACAGAATAATAATACTTTAACAAGCTTTTATCTGTGATATTACTCCCATATTTTTAGGGTTGTGTAACTCTAAACAGAATATGGTACCTCTCAAAACAATTTCATATTCAGTCTCTGTTTTGAACCCCGCTACCTCAGGAAGGAGATAATCTTTTTATATGCAATTGTTTGAGGTGACGAATTAATATAAAGTGTATGGTCCAAAATTACGTAAATACTATTCTGAAAAAAATCCATGTTCTACAATATTTAGCTTTGTAAAAAATATTTAAAAATCATCGAAGACAAATACTGCTTCGATTTCTTATAGGAAAACCTAAACAAGTACAAATAGTTTATTACAAATATTATGGCAGGCATTATGCATTATTATGTAGACTCGTACCTATATAAATTAATTTAGAAGTACCTTCATGGCAAAAAAATTAATATTACTCATTATAGAGGGGCGAGCAAGCAAGTTTCCATACAAAAATTAACTTCAAACGTCAGTAACTCCATCTACCACTTATTAGAATGGGAGGATGCTTATTACAATTTACACCTTAGAATGTTCTGTGTGTTTTTTTTTATAGCAGAGATTGGCAAACGAGCAGATGGGTCACCTGGTGGTAAGTGATCTCCACCGCCCATAGACAGCCAAGAAACAAAAATCATGGGTGCGTTGCCGACCTAAAATGAGGGAATGGAAGGGGAGGGAAGGGGATTGGGAAAGGGAGTGGGGAAATGGGCCACCGGAAATTTCACTCACCGAACGAAACGCGACAGCAAGCTGCTACTTTAAGTCGGTTTTCTGTGAGACAGTGGTATCTAACCAGTCGAGCCGGCCCATTCGTGCTGTAGACGTTACTGTCTACAGCGTGGCTCTACCACCTGGAAATATTGAATATTGACCTGAAATATTGACTTTTCGTGAGCCTATCGCTACTTATAACATGGATTTATCATAATTATTGTATTAATTTAATATTTCATGTAGGTATAATACATACAGAAGTTACGAATTTATTTTTCATATACGTATGACGTCGGCTACTTAACTTTCTATCAAGTAGCTGTCAACGATGGCTAATAAATTTTTGTAGCTTCATTCAAACGATGTTTTGTGAAAATTAAGCCTACATTTATGTATAAAGGGTTTAATTCTTCGAATTTTCTGTTCCAATACGCATGATAGTGGTTCTATTGAAGTATCGACAATACCCATTCAATATTCATTGTGTTAAATTGGTATTTAGGGTTGTATTGATATCGAAATTAATTTTGATCACAATTTTATTCACATCACTAAGCAGCGGTATTACCAGTTCAGTGGATACGAATTTTACATACATTTACAAAATTTCATTTTGATTAAGTTTCCAAGTTGGTTAACGCTGAGTATGCAGTTCGTTGTAAAATTATTGTATTTTATACAGACCCGTGGATGTCCCAAAATGCGCTGGTTATACATCTTGGAGGAGGATATGATAGCCAATGGTCTCACTATGGAGGATGCTCAAGTCGGAGCTTTTTTTTTTGTGTGGCCCTACAGCTGATTGCCTGACACGAGTCGGTACTTTCAGCCACACCGGTCTGCTGGGAGAACGCAGGTGCGCTCGAACCCAAAAAGTTAGGTGACCATGCCGAGGGCCACTAACGAGTTACGAACCTCGGCTCAGGACGGTCACAAGTGTGATGTTGAGACATCATCGATTAGGGGAGTTTGGACATTGTTCCCTAACTATCCATTTCTATCATCGGCACGTGGACCGGAATTGTTAACAGGGTCGGGGGGGCGACTGGGAGTGTGGCGTGGTCCTCGACGAGGACGAAACTGCGGTCGTGTGGAGTGTGAGAGCAGTTTAAGTTGCTAAGACCGGGCGAAGTGAAAGCGTTTTAGCAGGAAGGCGGACCCTGGCAGAAGGCCGGGATAACGCCAGGCAGAAAGAAATAACAGATTTTTATACCTTGTTCGTGGTAAGCCACGAAGCCAGTCTCGAAGCGGCATTTACTGGCTATGAACCTGGATTTGAATGTCGGATCGGGCAAAGCTATTTTTCTATCCCCAGTTACTCGGAACCAGATTTTTCGAAGGAGATTGAGCTCAAGCAACCAACCGATCATAAAAACTTAACCGAATTTTTCTACAAAATGTTTCAGAAGGTTGTCCGTCATCTATTTATTGAGATTAAGATTTATTTATTTATTTTTGTGTTTTTTTTTACAGCTTTTAAGATTGTATGTTGACATTAATAATAATATCTGTAAAATATTACACGTATAACGTGCACATATCAAATATACGTTTGTATCTCATTTTCGAATGTCATAAAAAGTTATGACAGTGCGGTCGACTTGGTGTCAGATGTTATTAAATTCTTGTTTCAATAAAACATACTTTAGACGTGACCTGTCCAAACACATATTCATCACTACCCTTATGAATATTAAATTTTAATTAAAGAAATATTTTTATGCTAAATCATGGCCCATTGAACATTCAATAATAAATTTGGAAAACCTACAAATAACATTTTATTTATTTTATCAAAATTTAAAAACCGACTACAAAAAGACAAAAATAACTTCTTACTCTCTTGGGGTTGGTGCCTTTCAATTTGATGGAAGTATTATGATATACAGACAAGAATATCTTATTTAGGTTCTTAATACGGGTTTTTATCACGTAATCTCGAATCTTTGTTCTATTAAAAATAGCGGCTTCCACGCATTTGCGATGATTTAGCCAATGTCAAGGTAATTAAAGCAATTTTATTTTTTTTCCAATGACCATGAGACCCAGTTGTGGATGTTCTCAAGGCCCTGCTAGGATTATGGCGGCAGTTCCTTCCAGTGCGATACCCCTCAGATGACCTTCACTCAGCGAATCGACCGAACACAGTAAGCCAACGCACTAAACAAAAATCATCAAAGATAAAAAGTTTCCACATTATACTGTCCGTCTTCACTTAACTTTGGTGCATAAAACCACATAACTTTAAAACAACAAACACAACTCCAGACAATTATAAGAAATAATGTTTACAAGCGACGCCCACCTAGGCAGACTTCCCATCAAAATCCTCGAATCCTTTTAATAAGTACATACATGCACGTTACATGACATAGAATATTTATTATATTTTATACTTGTAATATTTTGCTTGCTTTATAGTATTTTGCATAGTAATACCTTAATATAGTTTCAGACATTGTTCGCTACGTTACGCACTGTATGTGTTGTGCTACGTTTATACATTTTTCAACCTGCGGTAGGCAACATCTTGACTGGCGTCTATGCCACTAGTCCCACTGAGTTCTCCCACGATGAGACAAGTGATACTAGTTTGTCTCAGTTATCCAATTGGACAAGTAAAGCCGATATTTCGATATCAGTGGTCCTATTACTGTCATTATTCACATTCATTCTGGGTATTGCCAAAAACCATGGGAGGCGGTAACCTCTTACTATCAGGCGGGCCGCTAGCTAGTATGTCCAGTTAATAATAAACATAGCATAAGCTCACACCTGTATCCCCGAAGGGGTAGGCAGAGGCGCACTAGCGAACTAGTACACCCACGTTTCGCCGAGCTTAGTTCCGTCCCAGATGTGATATGGGGCGAGCCTATCGCCATAACGGGCACAAATTCCAGACTCCGGGCTGATATGGAAAAATCCAATATCACTTTGCCCGACCCGGGGATCGAACCCGAGACCTCAAAACCGTAGTCGTAGCGAAATACCACCACGCCACCGAGGCAGGCAAATAATAATAAAAAATGCTTATAACTAAAATATCATAAACTGTAATATATACTCATATTTTTATACTGTGTCTTGTACAAAAAATATGAATACAATACTGTGCCAAGATAGGTCTCTACAAAGAATTTTATATCTAGGATTCTAGACAAAAACTCGCAATAGGTCGTTCATCAGAATAACTTTCATCATGTCCGCATGACTACCCTAGTCCTTTTTGATAGGACTACAATATTGAGATAAAAAATATGTACTGTCGTCCCTATTCAAGCTTCTCGTAAAGAAAATTTATAAAAAATACTAAGAATATTATTGAGAATATTTTAAAAACGTAAGTTAGGCTGACCATTACTGAATGCGATATGACAACCTTGTCATAATGTAAGGGTTATATAAGAGGTATTACGTAATAACCTCGACTAATATAATCCCTTGAAATAAAACTACCGACCGTGTACGTATCATTCGCGTAGGTAACTTTATTCAACGCGTTTCTCCTAACACAATTTTCTCAGGACTGCCAATATCATCTTATTATTAAGTTGTACCAAGATCATTAAGAAAGATCTATAATAATCAAAATATCTTAAGAAAGGTTTAAAAATCCCCACTTAAATACACAGCCTAGAGTTTAGGAGCCGCTGATTCAATTAGGTTAGGTTATTAATACATCGATAGCAGAACTTGTGAGCTCTAAGCATGTTAATCAAACAAGGCTCTCTGTCGATTCCAAGACGCTCAAGTGCGGAATAGGCGGTAGTATTAGCTCTCATACTGATTGATTCATTGGCTGCGGTTCCTACGCCTCTATTGAAGTGATCTATAGCCGCTCCAAACCTACCCACATGGATTAATCAAGCCGCTCTATAGATACCGGAGTCACACATCAAGAGTATGACTACGTATTTCATGTTCGAATTATGTCTTAACAGCATCGATATATTATTTACCTAGATGCACAGTTGACGCTCGGAAAATGGGACAGCAAAGAAGTGCTTATGCACTCCTTTTCCCTACAGTTGGACGCCGATAGAATTCTAAATTTGAAAATTCGAATTTAAGAACGCTTGATCATTTCGTTTAAAAAGCTACTTTATAACACGTGCATAGGGTTATATTTGTATTTGATTTAATTAGAACTTATGATCTTTTTCTTTGTTTTATTCCTGAGACCACTTTTTAGGAATATATTTACAAAGAACTGTGCATCTAGGATATATTATATTGATGCTTAAGAGCGCATGGTACCTCAGCTCAAATTCAAATTTTGCACCCGCTACCTGTCCCTGCTAGAGTGCGCTATCGTACGCTGTCTCGCTCATACACTAATGGCGTCATAGGATGTCAAGCGGTGTTGATAAGACAAACAAGTGACGTAGCGTGGCGGGCCCGCATTTACGACGCATTAGGAGAATTTATTTACAAAAACATAAGCTCACGCCTGTACCGCCGAAAGAGTAGGCAGAGGTGCACTAGCGACTAGAACACCCACATTTCGCCGAGCTTAGTTTCGTCCGAGATGCGATAGGGGCCGAACCTATTGCCATATAGCGCTCAAATTCTAGACTCTGGGCTGATATTGAAAACATGCAATATCACTTTGCCCGAACCAGGGGTGGAACCCAAGACCTCAGGATGGTAGTCGTACTTAAATACAACTAAACCCCGGAGGTAGAGTTTACACATATAGTAACACACAATCGAGGCACAATTTATTTTGGTACAATTAAAAACCTTTTCAATGGCGTGTCAGCGCTGACGCTGTCTGTCGGGCTTAGAAAGTTATGTTTGAGCCATGGATCATCGAACCATCAGGTAACTTTTGTTACAAGATAACTTTGGTTTAGGTGTCCTCTTAACCAGTCACACAGCCCACCTGTGCTATAAGTTCTCCTTGCTGGAACTTCCGTTGACAAACCTGTAGAGAAACGGATGTCAATGTTCCTCCACTGGATGGGGACAGTTTCTTGTCAGATAGGTTTAAGCGGCTCCTCCAGTGTTTGATGTTTAGCGGTGGTATATAGAGTTAGTCCCAATGTATGTAGAAAACTGAAAGGAGACTACAGGATTCGTAATAATAAACAACTTTTATATTTGCAAAATTGTCAATATACCTGATGTTTCATAGATATTGCCATTCAAAGATTTTATAAATAATCCGTGTACTTAACCAAAATAATTTAGGTGTATTCGTCAGTTCTTTGCGTTCTTTCTATGGAGAAAACTCTTATTTCTTACCCGATGATCCTCAAACCTCTACGGACTAAGTCAAGGATGTGGATATTGGGAATTAAATGATTCACTGCCAATACCAGAATTCCAGGGTATATCACAGCTAGTATAACAATGTCGGCGCCGTCACTGCACGTCTTAAACAGCCCGCATAATTGGCGTGAAATGTCACCTTTAAGGCTTGGAGCCCTATATCTAAGGAAGGGAAAGAAAAGTTACGTACAGATTTCGAATCCAACAGGAGGGCCAAGGGAAAATATAAAGGCAACATTGAAGGGCGACAGAAAAGCTATCTCGGAAATCGAGCTTTTGGTGACTTGTCATCGCAATGTAAAGCAGTTTCTACTAGCTTAATCTGCAGTCACACAGTAAAATAACACTCATCTTTGAGTTGAACCCTTTGCCTCAAATTCGTACAATGGTGGAGCCACGCTACTGGACGTTGCACCGGCGCAGCGTGTGTGGAGTACTACATGAATCCATATCAACCTGTATGCGGTCAGGCGAGGGCCTGAATCTTGGACATTCGAAAGTCGAGCATGGCTGATCGTATTCCCGTGGTGGTTCTTAAGACGTCCTGAGTTAAATGACGGCTGAGTTAACCCTCGTTCTCAGGAGTTTCCTAAATTTTTCATATAAGAGTTCCGACTCTGAAGAATTTTTGACATCCATCTATGTTGAAGACTGCGCACACCAATCGGAAATCCTAATAGAGTGACCGGTCGGACCTTTCCAATTATAGTCTCCATCACGCCCTTTTTTTCCAAAACTCATAGCAATTAATTAATACATGGCTCCTGAAGTATTTATAACTCGCCTCATTGATCTATTCACTATTGGTAGCGTATATCGGGTGTGAACTATGAGGTCCTGGAATCTATTTCCAGATCGAGCAGGCGTTTTTGACTTTATGGGTGGGTCATTACACAGGTAGCCCATTGTAAAAACTAAGGCCAAACCTCTGCAACATGCTTTAACAATGTGTTGCGTCGACTCCATACTGAGGTGAAATAAACGTACGCCTACATAATATCACGCCTGTATCCCATAGGGGTAGGTAGAGATTATAGATTTACACTTCGCCCGATTCTGACATACTACTTTCGCTTCATCTACTATCATGATCTCATTCGAGTCGGTTTAGTTTTTTATCTGTTCTTTAGTAAATATATCATCAATTTATCACCAATATAAGTGCGATGCGGTCGCCCTATACCGACTTTTCCATGCACACTCGTCTTTTGTCACTGTTTCGACAATCTCCTATCATCTATCCTCTCAATATGTCTGAACCATCTCAACATCCCTTTCTACTTCTTATCACTACATCTTCTTACACTCGACAGAGATCCAACACCACTTTATTCCACACTCTATCACGCGACACATGCTCCTTCATGCTCTTATTTCCACCACCCTGCGGGCTTAGCCAAGTAGCTTATACGCTAGTCGAATAGAATAGTAAATATATGGGAATGAGATAAGAGTACGCTATATAAAGCGTACTAATAGAATAAATGTATAGGAATGACATAAGAGTCCACCGGTAAGCCCACTGATCTTACTTTCATGCCTGTTCTGTCACACCCAACTTTCACTCTCATTTATAAGTGTGGGCACTAACACTTCTTTATGAACGGCCAATCGTGTCTTTTTAGAGACCTTTCAGCTACTCATAAAGGTGTTCAGCGCTCCATTAACTCGATTACCTGCACATATTTGTCTTTTTATGTCGCTATCATGCTTCCCATCACCTTTAAATATACAACCCAGATATACAAAGTCTTTCACTTGTTCTACTCTCTCGTGACCTATCATAATTTTGCACTCTGTTATACTTTCATTTCATTAAAAAAACATACTTTTCGTCTTACTTACATTTATTTTCTCCTTTCCTTTTAAATGCATCATCCATAATTATTACCATTGTCTGTAATTCGTCCTAGGCGTTCTCCAAGTCTACAAAGGCGCAAAAGACTTTTCGTTCTTTGGCTGAGAATTTTTCCGGAAAGCTTCGTAGGGAGAAGATCTAATCCGCACATCCCATACTCTTTCGAAATCCCGCTTGTACATTCTATAACTTATTATTCGTCTCATACATTACACATTTCAGAACTTTCGCATATAATTTGCCGATAACACTAAGAAGGTACTCTGATAGTCTTGCCGTGACCCCTTATCCTTATACAACGGAACAATAAATTTAAAGATAGAATAAAGGCAGGTGAAAAAAAATATACAGGGTTAGTCGGAAAGTGTGTAGAGAGCCTTGACCAACATAATGTATCATTATTAAATATTTCTACCGTAGATAGCGTACGTCATTTTAATCTTTCTTTCTACCTGCCCATAACCCACTTTCATGAGTGGTCGGTGCAACACCCTATTTCAAGCATATTGCAGAAAGGATTTGGCTAAGATTTTAGTTTAACCAGCTACCTGCCTGACGTCAACCCCCTTCGGAGGATCCAGTCCCGGGCAAATTAAATTAGAAAATTCGCTTTACCCGACCTGGGAATCGAACCCACGACCTCCCGGTCCACAGCCCATATATGCTGCCACTAGACCAAGGAGGCCACGAGCGTACCTCATCTTAATAGTAGAACATTTTTTATTTCATATAAAAAGTAAACTACCTATCCCACGATTACATATCGGCAAAATACTTGCCGCTTACGCAATGCGCGTGCCCCCACACTGTAATTTTAACTAAGATATAGTTACTATGCGTCTTTTAATTATTATTATCTAGGACTTATACAGCACATTGTCACTAGATAATCATCGATTTAGTAACAAAATCATGAAGTTACCACATTAATAGCCACTTAAATAATGATTACAGATTAAACTAATTATTGAAATAAAACAATCTTGGTAGCTTAGATGTTGGTAGCACGCCCCGCGAAACATTTTTCTGTCTGGCTTTATCCCGGCCTTCTGCCAAGGGCCGTCTTCCTACATAAACGCTTCCACTTCACACGGTGCTGAACGTCCTCCATAGTGAGACTTGGCTCTCATGTCTAGGAAGATATCTCCAGAATGCTTTTTGGGCCGTTCACGACCGTCTACCTACCGGAATAAATGCAACACTTATTTAAAATATATCCTACAATACAAGTATTTGAATATTATATTTATTATTACAATTTTAATTTTGTTTTATATTTTCATATTTTATTTGTTTTTATTCATTATAAATATAATAAATAAATATAAATATAAAATGTATTAGTTCTCAAATGGAAATTACAAAAGCGAACTTACAGCTATTACAGTAATTAACAACTATAATAAGCCAATTAAAACAAACTGAGAAAACAAGTGACTATCTATAAAACATTAACCTCCACACTAGGAATAAACCTGTCCCATGGGGGTCTTCAAGAGTGTGCTTTTAGAGTTCTCTATATTGTTCAATTAGCCATTACATACAAAAGAGGTTAAAGTGTGTGTGTGTGTGTGTGCGTGTCTCTGTGTGTATGTGTGTGTGTGTGTGTGTGTGTGTGTGTGTGTGTGTGTGTGTGTGTATGTGTGTGCGTGTGTGTGTGTGTGTGTGTGTGTGTGTGTGTGTGTGTGTGTGTGTGTGTGTGCGTGCGTGCGTATGTGTGTGTGGGGATGAATGTGTGTGTTTTTGGGGATGGGTATGCGTGTGTGGACGTGTGTGAATATATTTCAATTCATAATCTTTAGGAAATCTTCGGTTTCAGAGTAGTCAAGGGTAAATAACCATTTAATAACAGTCATTTTTGCATCTTTTATAGAACATTCCTTTATATCACTATATATATATATATATATATATATATATATATATATATATATATATATATATATATATATATATATATATATATATATATATATATATATAGGGGACGATTGAGTGTCGGTAGGTCAGCGTCAATCATTATGTAAAAAGCTTAAATTACACTATATTTTTTAATGGAAGACCCAAGCTGTTGACAGTTACGTCTACAACATGAATGGGCCGGCTCGACCTGTTGGATACCACTGTCTCACAGAAAACCGATGTGAAATGGCAGCACGCTGTTGCATATCGTACGGTGAGTTATATTTCCGGTGGTCCAATTCCAATCTCTTTATCAATCCCTTTTCCCCTCCTTTTAGGTTAGCAATATACCCATGATATTTTTTGTCATGGGTGTCTCTATCTATGGGCGGTGGAGATGACTTACCCTGACCCACGAGCAATCGTGTTACTGCTATATATTTACTTTATATTTACATTTCTAATATACATATACCTAATAATTTTATGTAGGATTTAAAAATAAAACTTTGTTTGGCAATATCTGTGAAAGTATTAAGTATATTGAAAAAATTGCAAGAACAAAAGTTGTTTATTATTACGAATACAGTATCCTTTCAGCTTCGTACATAATAATTTATGTTCTAACTAACCGTGTGTAATAGTAGAGGGCCTGTGCCATTTGCTATACTTACGCCGCTGACACGCGACTGAATTTCTAATCTACTAAATATTCAGGTAAATGGAAACCTAGAAAATACTGACTTATTTATTAGAATATTCTCGTTATCATCATTATAATCACCTACAATACGTTGTTTAATTGATGAAGTATCCCAGATATATAAATTATATTTATTTATTTTGCTGACAGCAAGCGACACAACCTCCCCGTCTGACAGCCGAAGCGGGAATGTGTGCGGGCCGGGCGGCAGGGCGGTCATGAATAAAACGGTGCGCAAAACGCGGAAATTTAGATAATTGGATCTTACAATAAAAAGACAAATTATTTTCAAAATCCAAAACACATAACCTATGCGTATTATTTAACTAAGTTGCTATACAAAATTTCGCGATCTTATTTGAAGTATGTAATGAGTAATCCGGGATATTAATTCGGTTTAGAGGTAACTTTGCAATTTTTTTCTATCGAGAAAATTTTAAGGAATCGTGTTTTCGCCACACATGTTCACTCACATAAGCCCTCAACTTTATCATATATTTATTACAAAGTAAAAGCTGCAGTATTGTTGATTTTATCCGGGTTCAAAATAAGCCATTTGAGGTAGTATGGGCCCTTAACAGCTAAGATTATACGTTACTAACAGTAACTGATTTAGCTTTATTATAATACTTGATAATTTTGTGGTTCTATGTTTTCTTTTTTAAATAATAATAATATCATTATAATAAATTTCATGGGCAACTTGTGTGCCAATTTTCATCCACATAAGTTCAGTTGTTAATACTATAGCAGATACTTCAAAATCTTCTGACATTAATTTATTTATTGAAATTAAACTATTTTTACGGATTATATCACGATTTGGTTTTAAATGATTTGGTTTGGGCATAAAAATTAAAACCAAATCGTGATATAATCCGTAAAAATAGTTTAATTTCAATGAATAACATTCACGTAAACCTAAGAAATCATTATTAATTTTTTTTTAATATTCTTAGTAGACCGTGTATCACAGAATGTTAATATTCCAATATATTACCCAATCCAATACCATATGTTCACAATTACTGTTGTAGCAGGTGTCCAATATGTTTTAAAATTTAATAATATTTGCCGTTTATTCCAACACATGTCACATTAACATTACAACTTTAAAATTGTAGTGTGATCGAAAAAGGGGCCATTACAGTAGACCTTATGAAATAGGCATTACATTACACCCCAATACGCTAGAATTTTGCCGGTCTGAAGTACTGTTTGTATATCATAAGACGAAATACATACATAAGTTCACGCCTGTATCCCCGAAGGGGTAGGCAGAGGTAACTAGCGAACTACAACACCCACATTTCGCCGAGCTTACTTCCGTCCCAGATGTGATAGGGGGCGAGCCTATCGCAATATCGGGCATACATTCCAGACTCCGGGCTGATATGGAAAAATTAAATATCACTTTGCCCGACCCAGGGATCGAACCCGAGACGTCAGGACGGTAGTCGTACCGAAATACAACCACGCCACCGAGGCAGTCACGCTTATATGACGACTCGTCTGAAAAAGTCAATCTGTTTTTTATTCTGAGTACGATGGTCGCTATGCATCTATATAGGCCCAATGATAGAGCTTAATGTAGACCTAATAGATAACATTCTTTCATATCCCACTTTGAAATGGTAAATGCGTTGATTTAAATATTTTGGTTTATTTCTAAATGTCTAATTGATTTGATCTATTTGACTGCCTCGGTGGCGTGGTGGTATTTCGGTACGACTACGGTTCTGAGGTCTCGGGTGCGATCCCCGGGTCGGGCAAAGTGATATTGGATTTTTCCATATCAGCCCGGAGTCTGGAATTTGTGATATGGCGATAGGCTCGCCCCCTATCACATCTGGGACGGAACTAATCTCGGCGAAATGTGGGTGATCTAGTTCGCTAGTGCGCGTCTGCCTACCCCTTTGGGGATACAGGCATGAGCTTATGTTATGTGTTATTTGATTGAATTTTGACAACCGGCTCTCGATGATTTTGTACCAGACAAATCGTGTTAAAAAAACCGTTTCCCGACCCGGGCATTGAACCCAGCGGATATACGCTGCCACCAAACCAAAGACTACATAGAAAGAAATAAGGCAATAATACATGCATTATGTGTTGGGTGGTGACTGTTGACCGTTAGCTGTAACTTTCACTTACGTTTAGTTTTCGGCACACGTAGTCACGTGCTACATATTTCTTCCTAATACCTTGTCCTTCTGTACTGGCCGAATGTATTTGGGTTGTTCTGTGTAATCTAAATTGATATTTACGCAACCGCACACTATTGCTTTTTATAGCAGTCATTATCGTAAATACTCGTGGATAAAGTTTAAGTTTTTTTTTAAGAATCTGGGTGTTTGTTCAAATCATAGTTGATAGCCTCCGTGGCGCAGAGGGCGAGTAGCCGGCTGTGAAGCTAGAGGCTGCGGGTCCGATTCCCGCATTGAGACAAATGTTTGTCACAATGTTTGTCATGCCCACAGGTGTATTTGTTTCAAATCTGGGTGTTGTGAGCATCAATATAATATACCCAAGATGCACAGTTCTTTGCAAATATCCTCGTAAAAAGTGGTCTAGGAATAAAACAAAGAAAAATATCACAAGTTCTAATTAAATCAACACAAATGCTATGCACGTGTTATAAAGTAGCTTTTTAAACGAAATGAGCCAGCGTTCTTATATTTGAAAATTGACATTTAGAATTCTATCGGCGTCCAACTGTAGGCAAAACAAGTGCTTAAGCACTCGTTTGCTGTCCCATTTTCCGAGCGTCAACTGTGCATCTAGGTATATAATATATCGATGGTTGTGAGACCGAAAGTCTCTCGTAGTCTGACACCCACGATACAGGTTATACCTAGTGTGGGGTCAGGACTAAGCGTGTGACTGTTGGGTGTATTTATTTATTTATAGTCTATTATAGAATAGTTGATATTATACAAAACTGGTAGAGCCACGAACGCAGACGGTAACGTCTACAGCACGAATGGGCCAGCCCGAACGGTTTGATACCATTGTAAACTTGTAAATGGCAGTTCGCTGTTGCATTTAATTCGGTGAGTGAGATTTCCGGTGGGCCAATCCCCCCCCCCCCCTTTCCCAATCCGCATAATCCTTCTTATAGTCTGGCAACTTAACCTTGATTTTATTTTTTGTATCTTGGGTATCTAAGGGCGGTGGATATAACTTACCATCAGGTGACCGACCTGTTCGTTTGTCAGTCATTGCTATAAAAAAAGATTTACTTAGTGTGCTATACATACGTAGTTACGTACTAGAATTCCGTGAATTATATAGAATTCAGGTTACTCACTTTTACTACTTTCTCTAAAGGTAAGGAATCGCTGCTTTTTCTGAAAAATATTTGTAGTAATTCTCAAAATTAGATTTTTTTTTTTCACTTTGTTGTAAGAAGTTTTCAAAGAAACAACTCTTTTCTTACTTCAAAAATGGAATAAGTATCATTTCTTATTTATTTTATAACAAAAGCTACTTATTTACAAAGCCGTGTTTGCGATCGATGAAAACACGGTCTGTCCACGAGGCTTGAAAAATGCAAGGGCGTATCATTTCTCTATGTCACTGTACAAATAGCTGTGGGGAATGACTTGAATCTTATATATCGGATATTCTTATTTGTAAACGTATGAAATGGAATATCCCATGAAAACAAAATTGCCTTCTTTCGTAGTATCAGCTAAGTTTCCATATCGAGCGATGTTTATAAAAGCCTAAAACAAACGAATTATGCTCACGCCTGTATCCTCGAAGGGATAGGCAGAGGTGCATTAGCGAAAGAACACACACATTTCGCTGAGCTTAGTTCCCTCCCATATGTGATAAGGGGCGAGCCTATTGGCGAGATATTGGGCACAAATTCCAAACTACAGGCTAATATTGAAAAAAACCTATACCAAGTGATATTAATTAAATAGTAGTGATATTAATTGATATTAGGGCTAAGTAGCCCACTCGAGGATCGAACCCGAGTCCTCAGGACGGTAGTCGTAGCGAAATACAACTATGCCACCGATGTAGTAAAAACAAGTATATAATATTTTGACACAAAATCTACAAAACCAACATTTAAAAAATGCTGTTGAAATCTGACCGAGTTTTATAAAGCTACTTCCAGAGTTTTTATTGAATTTCGAAAGAAGGAAGAGCTTGTGTAAGGTCTTCAATACACGATTTGCTCCAGTTTGTATTTCTCCAATGGTTCGAGGTCAGCCGATCGTAAAAAACTATGTATAACCTTTCTGTATAAGTGAAAGATTATGACTAACCGAGAGATATTCTAACTAGCTTTTGCTCCCGGCATGGCCCTACCCCTATGAAAGTCGTATGCTACGGAAATTTACTCCTTTTTTCCACATGCCCCCATCTTACTTCTTCTTAGCTCAGCGCAACACTTTTTCAAACGTGTTGCAGAAATGATTTGGCTTGGCGTTTATGACCGATCGCCTTTATGACGTCAAGCCTCTGGGGGTATTCAGTTGCATAAAAGTCGTGTTAGAAGACCTACGCCAAGAAGGCATCACAGAAGTCCACCAACCAAATCACAGAATAATAATTATTATTCAAATATATTTTCACACAATCTATGTTCCAATATAATATTTTTTCAGATTTGTCATCTTCTACTTTAGACATTAGAGATGATACACGTTTTTCGTGTACAGTTCATTCACTTTTTTGTGTAAAGTTACATGTATGTATAATTCAAGTTATGATCTATTTGATGCAATTTTCAAATTCGTAAAGGTACGATTGAGTAACAAACCTAAAAACCAAAAACGTCTATGTAAACTACTAGACTGGCTGTTCGGTACATAGAATGTGCGCACTAACCGCCGAATGTTCATACACTTAAGGTCGCCTTATGTCGTTTAAGGCCGCCTTATCTGTCAAAATTGTATGGCGAAAATCAATGTAAGAAGCCGTTAAATTTGAGCAGCATATGACCATTCGGGCGTTAGTCTGTTAATCGACCTCAACTCTCTATAGAAATCTGCTCTTTTCCTTGGCCGTGAAACGCCAAACACTCGTCGTCATGTGCCACAATTTTACTTCGAAACAGCTTGTCTAGTAAATACATAGAAGTCTTTGCTAAAAACGCACAAACTCACAAACTAATAAGCTCACAATCCACAAACTGACAAACATCCAAGCTATCACATATTTTGATACTAGTAAAATTCAACCAAATTCAAGATAGATAGTGCTTAGGATGCTCTTGCTGTGCCAAAACATTGCATTAAAGCGGAATGGCGGGTAGAGCGTACATAAAAAGCGTTGTCTCGAATACAACCGTCCCTCCAGCGTAAGTACTGTGTAATTTTTATAAAGTAGGTTATGCTTCGTATTTCTCCCATACTGGTTTGAATAAAGCTCAAACGTTTTATACTGCTTCTTTTTTTATATGATAGAAATATAGATATTGGATCTTTCAGTATCAGCCAGGAGTCTGGAATTTGTGCTCGATATGGCGATAGGCTTGCCCCTATGACATCTAGGACGGAACTAAGCTCGACGAAATGTGTGGTTATTCTAGTTTGCTAGTGCGGCTCTGCTTATCTCTTCGGGGATACAGGCGGGAGATTATGTTTTTATGTTATGTTAAATATAGAGGTAGCTATTGATAGATTAGTAGTATTTAAAAATATTGAGTATAAAGTAATCGCTTTATTTCTTTCGACTGCCCTAATCCCACCTCAAAGTAGGGTTGGCGCAATACACTTTATTCAAAGCATTTTGCAAAAACGATCTAAGTTTTAGGACCGATTGCCTGATGATGATGATGAAGAAAACACTATCTTAAAATCAAATGACAATAATTTGTCCCATATATGTAACTTTACTTGGGTATCATTTACCAAAAAAAAAGTGGATTTATTAATACACAAAGCCTTCTATGGCGTATGTTTGCATCGCATAAAACTAAATACGATTACGTAATAATATTGCTTACCGTATAGAATCGGAAAATATTTCATCGCAATATGATACAAGGAAGCCGAGTTATGTAATAAAACGTGTCACAGATCCTGGGAGTGAACGAAAGCGTTACAAGTAGAAGTTATAAATATATCTAATATTAACAACCCATTGAAATAAAACTATTCTTACGGATTCTATTACGATTAGAATAATAACGTGATAGAATCCGTAAGAATAGTTTTATTTCAATGTATAATATTCACGTAAACTTAAGAAATCAGTATATTAACAACCCATGTTATATTCTTATATTACACAATAGTGTTATCTCTACGTAATCAACAAATAATGTTGTCTGTTGTCGTCTTGGATCTCATAAATTCTCTAAATTCTCTTTCTAAATTCATAGTGTCTGCCTACCTCTATAGGATACAGACGTGATATTATGTACGTTTGTTTTATCTAGATAGATATCTTACAATAGTAGTAGTAATCTTATAGTTGTACCCTTACAATAAAGAGGTAGTTCCTGTGAATGTGACTTCATTCGGTCAAAAGTTACACAACCGCAGAAAATATGCACCAGCAATAAACAGATAGTTTAAAGTGATTTTTTTTTAAATCATCAGCCAAAAGACCGTTCACTGCTGAACATAGACTTGCCCCAAAAAACTACATACAGACCTTCTATATAATTATTAGAACATTAAAACATAAGTTGACAGTAATTAGAGTTTACCTATTGAACACTGTCATGTTATTCATCATACATATACAATTTTAATTCGTCCACTTTTTTGTTAGTTAAATTGTAATTTTGAACAGCTGAAAATACGTTTTCCATGTAATGATTGATGTATATTTGACATCAAAAAGCAGAATTATCTGATAATGCTCAGCGTTTCGTGGCGCAATTTAAAACATCAGTGAAGTGGGTACTTATCTCCATTTCGTAATATTTTACGTCATCAATCATACTTTCAAATATTGAACAAGAAACATGTTTTGAACAGGAGAACATCCAACTGAATACAGTTAATAGGTTTGAGTAGCTATCTCGACTTATCTTCCCCTCTTTATATTGCGCACTTGAGATGTCTCAAGTTAAAAATATTTATTTCGCAAGCGTTATGTCAAAAGAAGATTCAACGATCAAGGCATTTTTGTAAGTTGTCCATTTTATCGCAGTATGTATCGATATTCAATAAATTGCAAGATATGTAGTGATAGTGCTAGCTAACTTCCTTTCAGTATTTGGAGTTAAGAATTAATTGCACATTAATTGAGATTTATTGAAAGAGGAAAATGTCGAAATAAAACTATTTTTACGGATTCTATCACGATTTGGTTTTTAATTTTTGTTCAAATTTTTATTTAAATTTTTATTCAAATATTAAATACCAAATCGTGATAGAATCCGTAAAAATAGTTTTATTTCAATGTATAACATTCGCGTTAACTTAAGAAATCTGAGGAAAATGTCATTAAATCATAGAATTTTTAGCTTAAATCATAAAAGTTTAGGTGGTTTCAAATGTAATCAACTTAATACACAATACAAATAATAAATAAACACACCCAACAGTCACACACATAGCCCTGACCCCACACTAAGATCGAGTCTTGTGTCGTGGGTATCATGAACTACGTGAGACTTTCGGTCTCACAACACTCAGACCCGAAACAAATATTTGTGGGCCACACAGTGTCTCAGTGCGGGAATCGAACCCGTGCCCTCACGTTTCACAGCCAGCTACTCTCCCGCTGCGCCACGGAGGCTGTACAAGTACATTTAATAGAAATATTATTATAATAATACACTCTAATTGGCCTGCTTTTTTAAGCATAAATAAGAAATAAAAATATCCGGATGGCATTTATTTAAAAAGTTATAAAGCTTTTCATGAGCGTGTTCTTGGCTCATTTGTCTTTTCTACGACCGTTACATTAATGCTTCCCCAGAGAGGCATACTTCTCAAATCATATTAATAACGTTGAAAATAACGCTTCTGTCTTCAAATACCTACTTGGTTTTTGTAGAGGATTTATAAAAGTTTGCCAATAATAGCTCTAATACAATAGAATAGCATACAATTTACATTAAGCCTGCTTCTATAGAGCGAACTTCGACTAAGTCTGAGTCAAAGAAACGACCTCAGTGAGGATTTGCAATTTTTAAATGAAACTTTGACTTAGTCCGAGTAATTTTTTTTATCCCAGCTTGAAATAATGACATCACTATAGTAGTCCTGTAAAGTAACTTTTGACACTCGAATCGATTTCGAATACGATTTCAAATACTAAATGAAATCGAATCGTAGTTGGAATCGAATCGATTTTTTTAACAACAGTCACACACATAGTCCATATACTAGGTACCTGTATCGTGGGTATCGGAAACTACGAGAGACTCTCGGTCTCACAACCAGACTCGAAACAAATATCTGTGGTCCACACAGACATTTGTCTCGGTACGGGAATGGAACCCACGACCTCACGTTTCATAGCCGGCTACTCGCCCGCTGCGCCACGGAGGCTGTCATTTCACGGAGATTGACAAAAGTTATCCTACAGGACTACTATAGTGTAGTCATTTTTCCAAGCTTGGATAAAAAACTACCATCGAATGATTGACTTATAACATACAGTAACCAAGCCATTATTGTACGTATAATTCAAAACAAAAGAGGTTTATGCGCGGCTTGTTTAATAAAATTCGCTCTCGTTAATCTTTGCTACAAATACCCCTTGTTTCCCTTGTAACATCTGTTCGTGTTGTAATTTACAACCATCGTGACATTTTACAGCAATACAACTGGATTTTTACAAATTTAAATTCAAATGAAGATAATATTCGTCCTTTTGAAAAGGTCCTAATGGAATGTTATTGTGGGTATCATGTATGCGTATTTATATAATTTCTTTGTAAAATTAGTGGTAGAGCCACGCTGTAGACAGTAACGTCAACAGCACGAATGGGCCGGCTCGACCGGTTTGGTACTACTGTCTCACAGATAACCAATGTAAAGTGGCAGCTTGCTGTCGCGATTCGTTCGGTGAGGGATATTTACGGTGGCCTATTTCCCCTCTCCCTTTTCCCCTCCCCTTTCATTCCCTCTTTTTAGGTTGGCACCGATGACTTTTTTTGTGTCTTGAATGTCTAGGCGGTGGAGATCACTTACCATCAGGTGACCTATCTGCTCGTTTGCCAGTCTCTGCTATAAAAAAAAACATAATAAAAAAGAAATATTAAACTGTGACCTATTTTTGTCTATTTACATCTAATTAGACGTGGTTATTTCTTAGCTTGCAATTGAAAAAATGCTCTTAAAGAGGAATTCGTGCTAGAATGTGTGTGGAGTATTTAAGGAATTTATTGGTACGTATTTATTTTAGCCGGTATTTTCTCTCTAAGAGGGTCTAGCCCTCTGAAAATCTTACTACACGAGACTCAACAATAAGTTATCGTTTCCGATTGGTTTACTGCGACCTTTTTCTCTAACTTAATTTTTTTCTCCCAGCCCTTATCCCCTCTTAATGTGGGGCGCAACACACTTTTTGAAGCATTTTGCAGAAAGGAATTGGCTTAGTTTTTACGACCGGCTGCCTGCCAGACGTCAACCCCCTCTGGGGTTCCAGTCCCGGGAAAATTAAATTAGAAAATTCGCTTTAGCCGACCTGGACGAACCCACGACCTCTCGGTCAACAGCCCATATATACTGCCATTAGACCAAGGAGGCGATCTTTTTCTCTACCACTTTAACAAAAGCATCCACAGCATAGTTCTTATCCAACATCTATGTGGGATCGGCGCATTCCACTTTTTCAAGTACGTTGCAGAAGAGTTTCGGCTTTGTTTTATGCACTCCTGCCTGTCTGACGTCAAACCCCCGCTGAGGCATAGTATAAACTTACAACTTTAACAAAGTTGATTACAGCTTCACGCTACCACTTTGTAAAACTACAGCACGGGCTTTCCCATCTTATAAAACTGTCCAAAGCATCTACGATCTACCACTTTATAATACAAATAACTTCCCCTTTGAATGGGACAGAACTTTTATAATACCCATATAAGGCTTTAATACTTCGAGAATAATGCAGTTTTTTCAGTGAATATGTTGTGTATTGTCAGATTAAACTGACACAGAGGCTTGAGCGGCGCAGCTGCATGGGTAGAACTAATTTCATCTCGACATGACAAGGGTATTAGTTGGGTTGAGTCGAGACTCGAGACCCTTTTTATAACTCAGGTCCCGAGCACAGGCCGCGAAACCTGCCTTCTGACGAACCGGAATAATTGTAGCTCGAATTAAAATGGGAAACCGAAATTTTCTCTGTGAGAACACTTTGAGTTTGGAAATGTGAGCATTTAATCCTATTAGTGAGTTAAATACACATTTGTTTATTGTAGATTGTAGACTGTGAAACAAACAGGTGGATCAGTCGATGATAGGTGATCTCCATAATAAGTAATAAGTGATGATAAGTCATAACTATCGCCGATGCACTAATTACGGCAATAAAATGATACGAGGGTGAGTCAAAGCCAAACAACACTACTACGTAAATGTAATAGTCTTTTACTAGGTACATCTATTGTACAGGCAAAACCTGATAGTGGTAGGAACTAGGCTCGGAACAGAAACAACCATAGGCTCCGGCGTGCGAGCGACGTCCACGCGCACACCCACCCCGTAAGATGGTAACTAGATCACTGTGAACAGTGAGCACACGGGGTGACGGGCGGAGGCGCGGCCGCGCGGGCGCATCTCGTAGGCTTGGGAGCGGAGCCTCCAGGGTGATATTACGCAACGCAGGCGCGTACTTGGGCGACGTGCTATATAACAAAATAATCCTGGATGTGTTGACAACCTTAAGGGAAGAGAATAAGGACCTTACATTCTTAAATATTAAGAATGTGTATTGACATACAGTCGATGGGCAGAGTACGCCAAACATACAATAAAAAAAGATAAAAAAAGAAATGGTGACAATTGATGGTGAGAAAAATAAGCCCGGAGATTCTTTCTGCGTTTCTTATTTGGGTCCTCATCCGTAGGTAGCTAGAGAAAGTCTGGTAAGTTAGCTAGGATAGGGCTTCATGCACCAATCCCAATTGCTTCTAGTATTTCCAGTCAATCGCCTGCCACCATTCCTGCCATATGCCATTCCCATACAACCCATTCCCTTACACTCTATTCCTGTCTCCCCATATCAACCTATCTTAGCCATTCCATCATTATTAAGCCCATACTTGCCTGCCTGTCTTCAAATGATAATCGTGATAATGTAAATTATATTTATCTTAATCCAAAATTTGCTTGTGTTGACCTGTCATAAGTGCTTTACATGCCTACGTGATCAATAGAGATATTAATTTTATTATGCCAATGTATGCCAAATAGTTTAAGAAAAATTGATCTATACGTACAGTTATTTCATATATTAACACGCCACATCAAAAAGCGTGTGATAGCTTAAAGCTCCTATGATATTCAATGAAACTTTCAACTAAAATTATTATTCATCTTAATAGCATTTAACGATTAAAAGCGGCAAACTTGTGCAATAATTTGTCTCGATTTAAGCGCTAATAAGTATTCCTGAGTGAGTCTGGTATTCAAGTCACCGTAAGATTTAAGAGCGTCGCTCGCACAACTGCAGAGATAAGAGTGGATCGCGCTAAGCTGGTGAATTACCGCCATTTCTTTGTACAACACATCGCGCCGAGTTCGTCTGTTCCACTAAAGGATAGCTTACCCGTATGTGTCTCAGTATATTTAAATTCGCAGCATACCTCGCCGGGGCTCGACTGAGCGAACTTAGTAAGACATCATTAACTTGGCAATAATAGTAATGAAATGCTCCCCTTTCTGTGACCCAGCTGCGTGCGACGCGATATATAAGCGACTTTATCTCAATTTAAGGGCGTTAAGCGACTCAAAATTACATATTCACGTGAAGTAAATGGCGAAAGAAATAATGGTGTAATGTATTCAGACTATAAGCAATAAAGAACGATGTCGGTACGTCTTATCTGAGAAGGATCGTGGCGCACGTACGGCCTAATATACATATAGATTTTTGTGACAAATATACGTAGCCCTCATAAGAAATTCACCCTTGTCGGTGGCGTTGGACGGGCCCTCGTGAATTATAACTTCAGAGAGTGCCAAGTTTTTTGCTGAGATTAACTGCGTATTACAAGCCGAAAGTATGCCAATGAGCCGGTGTTCGCAAACTTCTTAATTGCTCACGAAGGGTTTTTTGTTGCAACCGGCTTTACAGAGTAGACATGAATTGTTTTCACATTACAAACTGGGACAAAAGCGAAAGAACTTTGCATAATATAACAAGAACTACTATAGTATGAGAGTGCCACCAAAATGATTACGTCAGAGCCGAATTCTACTGTAACTGTGAAAACTAACTAAACTTGAAATAGAAGCGTGTATTTTTTACTTTCACCGAAGCAATAATGTTTTTTCCTATGAAAACAAACACTGTATATGTATACATGCGTTCGCGTTCTCAGTTCGTATGAAAATAAACAGTCCTTCCAAACAATGGTCCATCGAGACATAGCGGTCCTCGCAATCATCAGCGCTTGTTACATAAACTTCATTTGTTTGTCAAACACTCCACATTGGTCACAAAATAGATAAGCATATATTTCTATAAAGTACTTTCGCTAAAATTTATGTAATCACAGTTTTATTCATCAAAACATTAACATTTCAACACATTAACATTCAATGAATTTAGTATGATGCCAACAAATGACTTCAAAGTCAAAGTAACAATGCTCTTAGCGCGCACTATAGTTGTCCTTCAAAAGAATTTAGATTTACTCGAAAGCTACTCTCAAAGGTACCCAGAATTATCCCCAGCCGAATTCGCCTTAATCCAGCGAGCTTGCTCGTTAAATAATTGAAATTCAACAATCCCGCGCCTGGATTCAAGGTTGCCGAGTCTAGTAACAAATAGCGTCGCTTATGTCAACCGCTTTTCGTCTTAAACATTGCAACTGGGATAATACCAAGTGAAACGGTTCATCAGTATTCAGCGGCAAAGCAATTGAAACTGCGGTGCTGTTCGGTCCTCCCACTCAATTTTCCTTGTTCCGACGGCTCGAGTTATTTGCATCACAAAAACACAATGTCGAGGGAACGCCAGACCATTAATCACGCGTAGCGGAACTCTAACACAACGGTGAATGGCTTCAGCCACACGCGAATGATTCAGACGTTTTGCCGTGCTGATCGAAGCTTGAAGCTTGAGCTGCAGACGTTGACGTCACGTCACCCGACGTCAGCCAACATCAGCCGCCGTCACCGCGTCGTCTCCGCTGATTAAACGTCGCTGGTGACGTCACGTTTTGCATTAACATCCAACTGACAGTATGAGGCCAAATTATAATTAAAGTTGGATAGTTAGTTGACAACGTGACAAACAAACTTTGCCAACGTCTTCTTGGTATTAGCATGTGGTGACATTAGCAATATTCTGATGTTGATGTGCTGTTTATGTTTGTTGGAGAATTTAACCTTAAAAATAATAATATATCAAAATTAACGTCGTAATAATTTCAATAAAATATCGACGAGTTTATTACTAATTAGTATGAAGTTACAAGGAACAATGTTAAGAAAGTTTCCAGCATTAATTACAGTGAATACAAATAAGCAACATCCAACAACAGAAACTTATAACATTAAATCATCGAGCAAAAATTATGCCTCCAGTAATTTGGAACAATATGCCTCTAGGTACAGTTCAAATTGTCTGTGCCTATACTTTAAAAGTTTTTTAAGTGCCGGAACAAGCCGCCGTTTTAATTGCGCCAACCGGAAAGGGGAGAGATGAATGGAAGGAAACGGCACCAGCCTTGCCAACCGCCCTACATTATTAAAACTTGCCTCTTACTCTACCGCTCCACTCTTGCAACTGCGGGCATAATGAATTGCGCATCTCGAATAGACTTGAAATAATTTCGTTAAAAAAATACGTTAAATTGGAGAGGTGTTGAAATTTTATTTCGTTTCATCCCTCCGCTGCGATAGTTCCGCAATACTGAAATGTTTTAATGCATCAACTGTTTTAACGGTGTGTTTGAAGAATATATTTTCAAACAATTATATGGAATTTTATACTTTTAAATATTCTGCATGAGGATTTAATAATCCACGTTTTAAGGATTCCATTCACTCACGTCCTTTGTCTGCGAATAAAGTCATTTGCTGAATAATGCGGTTTAAAATTCAGCAGTTTTCATCAATAACAATGAATGTGTAATTAAAAATGAATATTTAAAATAACTATTTGGTTTAAATTATTTTCTTCATGATATTATGTATGCACATCTCGTAACCGGTGGGCCAGTGGCCGACGAATATAACTTGATTAATTATCAAAGAGATTTAACATTACTAACTATTATCAAGCAAGTTTCCATACAAAAAAATGATCTCAAACTTCAGTACTGCCATCAACCACTTATTACAATGCGAAGGCGATTATTACAATTTACACCCTAGAATGTGCTGCGACTTACGTTAAGAATCACGGAAGACAACTTTATTCTTTATTGCGCTGGCCGATCTGGCGCGCGTATATTTCAAATAAATTGAGCGACTTATGACCAGAGGCCACAACTTTTGGATCATAAGTTTTGTGCTGTTGTCCCGTCTATAGTGTATACATAATATACTGTTGAATGACTTTGTTAATTACTGTTTTCAATAAGCGTATAGCGTCACTAGTTATTCAGTTATACACCCCAAACTCACAACATACGTCATATTATACTGACCATACAAGTCTTTTTTTCTTTCTACCTGCCTTTATCCCATTAATGTGGGGGTGGAGCTACGCACTTTTTCATGCATGTCGCAGAAAATTTAGCTTTGTTCTTACGACCGACTACCTGACGTCAACCTCCATCTAAGGATATATAAAAAATAAAGTAAAAAACATCGAAATCCACATTTTTTTTTTCAAATTTTTCAACCCCATTGTTTATGACTATAAGAGCGACTTTCTTCACAATTTTCAACTTAAATAGTTAATCAATTTTGAAACATCAATATCATTTTTGAAAATATATTCATAGACAATGATAATGTATCTTTACGATAAAAAATTTACCTCACTCATTTTTCCCAGTTATACTACACCTTTGAGAAGTAGTTCATAAATATACATATTATATATAATATAGGCCTTTGCCCAGCAGTGGGACAGTAACGGCTGAAAAAAAAAAATATATATATAATAACTACCATCTAAATTTAATATATGTAGCGCTAATAGTTTTCGAGTGAAATGACTATGACATACGTTCAGAGAGACGGACGTGAAGTAATTATGAGGGTTCTTGCTTTTAGCTCCGGAACTCCAAAAATCAAAGAATAAATAATTACATCCTTGATGTGAGGAGCGCAAGCCGGCGCCGTGTTGACATTGTTTATAAAAGGTGCGAAATAGACGGGGGCCCTCGTATTACCGTGGCCGCCTTATTACATTGTACAAGTACCTTCGCAAAGCCTTCGGCGTGCCTTATCTGTGATACCACGAGAGCCCCATAAGCCCAGGTTGTTACCTCCGAACACATTGTAACACATTATGCGCCGCGACGTCGACCTAACTCCCATCCGCAGGTAATAAGAATATGTAGTCTTATGAATATTTTTGCTCTTCTTCACAATGTGCGATTAGAGACCTTCGCGTCGCTTCAGTGAAGTGTGTCTATGCTAACATCCCCGACGGAAAATTTGCGAATAAGATGTGTTTTGTTGTAGTAACGCTTTGTTTTCTATGTTTTCTTTAGTAATGTTATAAAGAGGAAAGATTTAAATTTTATATTTGGAGGCTCAAAAAGGAGTGAACCGATTCTAAAAATCTTTCACTTATTGTGAGTAAAAACTACGCTGTAGACAGTATCATCTATACTTCGAATGGGCCGGCTCGACCGGTTTGATACCGCTGTCTTATATAAAACCGACGTAAAGTGGCAACTCGCTGTCGCGTTTCATTCGGTGAGTGAGATTTCCGGTGGCCCAATCCTCCCTTCTCTTTCCCAATCCCTATTTCCCACCTTATAAACAATGAAAATATTGTGAGAAATCTGCATCTACATACATTGAATAATAATTTCAAAGATCTAATTACTATCTATACCTGCACGAATTTTCATAAATATCATTTTCTTAATCCTGTGTATAACAGAAGTGAGCGTACTTTGAAATTTGCTATATCTAGCAACGGTACATGCAGGTTGTACAATGCTTTCGATGCAAAACTAAATTCTGAACTAGCGACCCTCTGTATGCTGATTGCTGACTGGACACGTAAACTTACCATTGCTGTTTCTCAATATAAGCATAATCGTAGCAGGTCTGTGATTTGTACTAACAAAGTTAATACGTTTCACGGTTCGCAGAAATAAATGGTTTCGCGTTCTATTTTGCATTGACAGCTCGGTAGGATGATGATGACCAGTAAGAAAGAAAGAAGAAACAAAGAAAATGACATTTATTGCGTTTTAGCTGTTACATAATTAGGTACTTAGGTCTATTAAATTACACAGAGGGAAAAAAAATAGAATTAAAAAAAAAAAAAAATATCATGTGTATGTGCACACACCCACATGTGTACACATGTGCATATATACACATACACACATTAAATACATACATTTACATTCCCCTCCCATCTTCCTCCCTGGATCCAACAACCAGCAACTTGGTCAGGCACCAAGCAAAAAATACACAACTACAAAAATTATCATCACTCATTTATGTGCTGTACGATTACAAGCACATACTGATAACAGGTAGACCAAGGGAGAAAGGAGCCTGGAATTTAAACATCATACAAAAGATAATCACAATTATTATGATGCTAAAACGGCAAAAGGTCACGGCTCAGCGTGTGCTGTGCAGACATGTAATTCTGCACAGCGCTGATTTTCAGCCGCACCTTACTGAGATGACGCTGTATTAATAGTAATATTAGCCAGACTTCTTTCTTCCTGCCCTTATTCCACGTTAATGTGGGATTGGAATAACACACTTTTTCAAGCATATTGTAGAAAGGATTTGGCTTTATTTTTACGACCGGCTGCCTGCCTGAAGTCAACCCCTGTCTGGGGATCCACTCTAAAATAGTGTTAGAAAAACTCCACCTTGACCTGGGAATAGAACTCAGGATCTCCCCGTTCACAAATATACACTGCCATATTCATTGCCACTAGATCAAGGAGGCGACTAGTAATATTAGCCATTAAACAAGAATAAATAATATTTAGTTCCGAATTCAAATAGTATCGACTTTAACGACTTAAATTTCTATGCGACATACAATTTACGTATAACCGAATAAAAATTAAATAAGACGCTACAATTAATAAGTTAATAAAAAAATAATAGACTAAACCCACGGACATAAAGAAAAAGAAGGACAGCATCTCGCCTATAGTTAATCGGACGCCACAGAGAAGCCACGCAGCCAAACGCGCCTATACAAAAGTGCCCTACGCACACACACGCCGTTACGTGTCGATAGGTCCTCCGTCCATCTTTTTTTATGTCCGTGACTAAACCATTACAAAAAACTAGTACATTATATTATTAGAGTAGGCCCTAACTAAAAAATGCTTCACCGTGCGGTTAAAACCTTACTTCAAGTAAAATGGACCAATCCATCAAGCCATTCTCTTTGACATCCAGTATGGACTTAAGAGCTATTGAATTTGTTATAGGCTTAGCCATCGCAGTATTATACCTTATTCTGATACGTCCTAACCGTACAAATGGATTTAAGAACAATATACCCGAACTTACTTTAGTAGCAAGTCTGCGAGGTCCGATTTGCTTTGAAGTATTTTGTAACTACAAGTCCTTTATCAACGGATTGAGTTTAAGGTACCTTAAACTCTACATCAAGGTTAATGAGGGTACGTACCTTAATCTACTTTATGGCTGAGATCTATAGAGCGAACTTCGACTAAGTCTAAGTCAAAATTACGAACTCGGTGAGGATTTTGACTTATTCCGAGTCATTTTTTACAAGAAAATCTTTGCTTAGTCTGTTTGTCAATCTGTTCTTCTTGTAAAAAATGACTCGGACTAAGTCAAAGTTCGATTTAACAATTCCAAATACTCACTGAGTTCGTTGCTTTGACTTAGACTTAGTCGAAGTTCGCTCTATAGATCTCAGCCTACGAGTTTTTAAGAATATTCAATTTTGATTCATCATCATCATCAGCCATAGGACGTCCACTGCTGGACATAGGCCTCCTCCAAAGATTTCCAGATCGACCTGTTGGAAGCGGCCTACATCCAGCGACTTTCTGCGACCTTTATCAGGTCGTCGGTCCACCTTGTAGGTGGACGTCCTACGCTTCGCTTGCTAAATATTGATTACTTTGTTTTAATGTTATGTTTGATTATCACTCCCATCTTTCTTTCTACCTGCCCTATCCCACCCTAATGTGAGGTCCTCCTAAATTTTTCAAGCATGTTGCAGAACGGATTCGGTTTTAGTTTTTCTGGGGGATCCAATCCAGGGAAAATCGTATTTGAATACACCCCGCCCGACGTGCGAATCGAATTCAAGACCTTTTAGTTATATGCTGCCACTAGACCAAGTAGGCGACCATAACTAAAGTATAACGCCTTATAAATGCCCTAATCACAAGTTAGTTTCGAGAGACTTCTCGAAAATGATGATAGTTTCGTTGTCATCATACTTTTCGACCGCCTTCCAAAAAGGAGAAGGTCCTCAATTCGTCTGTATTTTTTTATGTATGTTACGCGATACCTCCGCCGAATGTGGACCGATCTTCAAAATTCTTTTTGTGTTCGATAGAGCTTCTTTCAAGGGTGGTCCCATATAAATTTGGTCACGATCGGATTTGAAGTCGGTCCGTTAAGTTTTTAAGCTTGCGATTATGTTTTAGTTCATTGCAATTTCTACAAGTGACGCTTTAGTAAAATATATAAAGCAAACAAATAAGGTCATTGATTATTTCGCTCCATTTATCACAACTTTCGCAAAAGGCGCCTCTAAGCTACAACAAAGAAAATCTTTAGAAGTACACAGTCTTCAAATAATACTTCGGTTGAAAAACTCTGTGGACATAATCAGGGTTTCCGTAAAGAGGGATCCAAGAGTCCCACGTAATAATCGCCGCTGAAACGTCAATCACACAAGGGTTGAACCGAGGATGAAACTGAAGGGTTGGATTATAAGGGTCTAATTCTCTGAGGCAACAGGATTATTAATATTCAGGGCCTCGGATGATGGCTTTAATTTACTTTTATTTAATATTCAATTACAGGTTGGTTTTTGTAAGCCTATCAAGGTTTGAATTATATAGGCTTAAATAAGGCACCGGTGTACATATGCTTTATGTTTATTACGAATGGGTATAATTGGGGGAGTAAAGGTAATTAGACCGGGGGAATTAGATATTTCATTCTTAACCAACTTTAAAAGTCAGGCTTGTCTTTAATTCAATAACATAACATAACATAACATAAGCTCACGCCTGTATCCCCGGAGGGGGTAGGCAGAGGCGCACTAGCGAACTAGTACACCCACGTTTCGCCGAGCTTAGTTCTGTCCCTTTAATTCAATACTTTAAATTAATAGTTATTACACTGGATTTAGAAGCAAGAGTTACATGACAACTCAATAGTTACTTGTATTTTTTATTTTTATGTTATGAAAAAATGAAATTAATTTAATTAAAAATAGCTACGAACAGACATGACATTTACAAAACATAGGCAAATTATAGGCGTTTTTGTAAACAAATAATATTTGATAAAAATATGTATGTCTTATCTAGTTATCAGATGAGTGAAGGTCGATGTACTACAGTCTCCCCTGCCATTAGTACTAATACTCTCAATAAAATAAATGCACGCATGAGATAATTAATAATATAATTTTATTAATCAAGAACGGATTCAAAATCTCCATGCATCAATAAAAAATCTGCACTAGCGAAATAATATAGAACATCCACTTTTCCGAGTTTAGTTCCGTCCCAGATGTGATAGGGGCGCGTCTATCGCCATATCACGCACAAAACTAGACTCCGGACTGATACTGAAAAATCCAATATCACTTTGCCCGACCCGGGTACAAACCCAAAACCTCAGGACGATAATCGTACCGCGTACGCAATACATTGCCACCGAGGCAGTCTAAGTTAACGATCTAACTAATAATATATTATAGAGATGCGCCTAGTTATACAAATTTGGCATAGGCCCCGTAAATCATATTGCGGTATCAATCTCATTTTGTGAACACCACAACATGCGAACTATGCCACAGAGCACATAGCCGCGAATAATTAACACAGCTGAAGTGGAATTTGTAGACTGTTTTTCGTAATATCTCAATGTCTATATGTTTCAAACATTCTTCATTTGGTAGAGCCATGCAATAAACAGTTATGTCTAAAGAACGAATGAGCTCGACAGGTTTAATACCATTGTCTCACAAAAACTGCCTCGGTGGCGTGGTGGTATTTCGGTACGACTACGGTTCTGAGGTCTCGGGTTCGATCTCCAGATCGGGCAGTGATATTGGATTTTTCCATATCAGCCCGGAGTCTGGAATTTGTGCCCAATATGGCGATAGGCTCGCCCCCTATCACATCTAGGACGGAACTACTAAGCTTGTCAAAATGTGGGTATTCTAGTTCGCTAGTGCGCCTCTGCCTACCACTTCAGGGATACAGGCGCGAGCTTATGTTATGTTTTGCCTCAAAGAAAACTAACATCAAATTCACTGTTACGTTTCGTTCGCTGAATGAGATTTCTTTTTACAATATAGAAGCAATATATCAAAAATGAAGAAAAATTTCAGACCCCGATGTAAATTTTTCTTCTGAAACGTGTGTAGTCCACTTAGAAATATGCTTTCATAGTATCAGATTTCCCATGAGTTAAATTTCGCCGTCGTTCAATCTTACACGGCAAGAATAAAGATTTTACATGTCTGCTGAATAAAAATTTTCTAACCATTAATTTCACGTTTCTTCTACTGTTTTGTTTGTTGGCATTATGTTTCCACTTTAATATCGGCTCGTAAATGTTAAGCATCTTTTATCGGCCGACTTCCCAAAAAGGAGGATATCCTCAATTTGTCGGTTTTTTTTTATGTATGTTACTCGATATCTCTGACAAATGTGAACCGATTTTCAAAATTGTTTTTGTGTTCGATAGAGCTTATTTCAAGGTGGTCCCATATAATTTGGTCACGATTGGTAAATTGGAAGTCGGTCAGTTAAGTTTTTAAACTTGTGATTATGTAGTCACAAATATCAAGCTATTAGTGTTTGTTTCATGATTAATCCCGTAACTGGATACTGAAACTGAAAACCACGAGTAATATTATGGTCTATGACGTAACAATACCTTTTTGATTAGGATTTGTCAAATCATTATATCTGTGGAAACTTTTAATTAACGTTTTTCTGTTACTTGTATTTATCCATAAATATCATGTTACTTGTAAGTTTTCAGAAAATAAATATAATAAAATTATTAACTTCTTCATTACCTACCCCTATCCTTCTTAATATGGAGTCGGCGCAACACACGTTTTCAAGCATGTTACAGAAATTATTTGGCTTAGTTTTTACGGCTAGCGGCCTGTCTGACGTCAGCCCCCTCTGAGGGATCCAGTCCCAGAAAAATTAAACTAGAAAATTTGCTTTGCCCGAACTGGGAATCGAACCCACGACCTTCCGGTCCACATCCCATATATGCTGCCGCTAGACCAAGGAGGCGAAAGCATTATTAACATTTAGTAAAATGACCTATTGCTATAACCATAAATATGATCGTGAGCGTCAGTGCGTGGCGTACGGTGCTTCTGTCGCTCTACTTAAGCCATTTTTAATACAAATCTAGGGTAAATAATAATTTCAAATAAAAAATTATTTGCAGAATCATCTTGAGTCGATGAGCTCACCAAGCCACCTGACTGTAACTAAAACAGAGTCTTGAGTACATGGAACTAACTAAAACAGAGCCCTGAGTACATAGAACTAACTAAAACCGAGTCCTACGTACATGGAACTAATTAAAGCAGAGTCCTACGTACATGGAACTAACTAAAACAGGGTCCTAAGTACTTGGAACTCACTAGAACAGAGTCCTAAGTACATGGAACTAACTAAAACAGAGTCCTGAGTACATGGACCTAACTAAAACAGAGCCCTAAGTACATGGAACTAACTAAAACAGAGTCCTAAGTACATGGAACTAACTAAAACAGGGTCCTACGTACATGGAACTAACTAATACAGAGTCCTAAGTACATGGAACTAACTAAAACAGAGTCCTGAGTACATAGAACTAACTAAAAAATCTACCAGATTACTTACTTCGTAGTTCATACTAGCTTATATTAAGCTAATCGCGTCGTCTCAAGATCCGAGAAGTGACTCCAAGCCCTCTAAACAGAGCATCGATACGGTCATAAATCTGATCAGCTGACCGCAACGCAACATTAACAACATGCTCCAAAACATAAATTACAACACCCTATACTATACAGACATGCAAACGCCTGTTGAGCGATATAATGATGCTACTCATAAACTGAATACTTTGCTAATAAATTGAACTTCCGTGCAAATAATTATTAAGTGCAGTCAAACATCAATCAATTTAATTGAAACATTGTTTGCGGTTCGAGTTAAAACCGTTTCACCTGAAAGCGGAACGCTAAAAATAAAATGAATAATTTAGGCCGGCCGCTATGTGAATTGCAAATGGACCGAAAGATTGTATTTACGAGAAATTATTCAACCAAATCTTTCCTAACGAATTGTTTGCTTTCTTCAAACTTTTGCAATTTCCAAAATGGGGACGATTTTGGGGTCTTTCACATTAGTTCCCTACAAATATAATTCGCGTGGGATCTGCTAGGCTAAACGTAAGTCGTTACCTACCTACTTTAAACTTTATTTTATGATAAATAAGCAATCTATGGATAGAGTAAACTACCTTTTGCACGCAGCTACACTCGCTTATTAGAATTTTCTGGAATCACGCCTTTTAACTGATTTACATGATTACGGATAACATTTTGTAAGGCCTTTCTTATCATTAGAGTCGCTATCATTTTTAAGGCAAACGTAGCCCATGTTCTTCCCTAGGGTTCAAGCTTTCACATACCAAACTTGATCAAAATCGATCCAGTGGTTTAACCGTGGTAATGTAACAGACAGACTACATTATTTTCACATTTATAATATTAGTAGGGATTGGATGGTCTTTGCCTCCTTGGTCTAGTGGCAACATGTATGGGCTGTGGACCGGGAAGTCCTGGGTTCGATTCCCATATCGGGCAAAGCATATTTTCTCATTTAATTTGCCCGGGACTAGATCTCTCATAGGGGGTTTACGTCAGGCAGGCGGCCGGTCGTAAAATCTATGTCAAATCCTCTGTGCAACTTACTTGTAAAAGTGTGTTGCGCCGACCCCACATTTGGGTGGGATAAGGGCAAGCAGAAAAAAAAAAGTATGGCTTGGATGGTAAAGTTAAATCTTTAGATGCGACGTGTCTCCATGCGTAATTATATTCAATTTTTGTGATTAATTCGAACATTTGTTTATTATAGTGATAAGTAAATGAATTCATGACTGCCTCGGTGGCGTAGTTGTATTTCGGTATGACTACCGTCCTGAGGTCTCGGGTTCGATCTCCGAGTCGGGCAAAGTGATATTGGATTTTTCCATATCAGCTCGGAATCTGGAATTTGTGCCCGATATGGCGATAGGCTCGCCGCCTATCACATCTGGGACGGGACTAAGTTCGGCGAAATGTGGGTGTTCTAGTTCGCTAGTGCACCTCCGCCTAACCCTTCGGGGATACACGCGTGAGCTTATGTTATGTTATGTATGTTTTAAATGAATTCAAGATTTAATGTGTATTGTAACAATCAAGCGGTATACCATATGCAGAGTAGCTTGAGGCTAAGTCGTGAATATATAAGCAGGTCTAGGGAGATAGTGGGATGCTCAGTTAAAGACAAAGGAATACGATACAAAGCTATTCGGAGCGAGTCGCCTGGATCTCGAGGGGTTTGCGGCGCGCGTCCGCAATGCTATGTTTTCCTTCCATGTAACGCCTGTTGCTGGGAATACGTTTTCTGTGCAGTGCGTGGCAACCCTATTATACTCGCGTCCTATTTAAAAATAAAAAGACTAGTAATAAAACTTATATACGTCATTATAGAGATAGTTTTGTTAATAGGAGCAAAACTATTATAATTGAGAATTGAAAAACGCATGAAAATATTATCTTGTAGAAAAATATATAAAGAAGATAATATATTATATGTAGTTTAAGTGTAAAAATAGGTCTAGAAAACGATAAACGTTTCAAAATTTGAAAGTGATATATTTTTAGCGAAGTAACGAAAGCATCAACATATTAAAAATCTATAATAACACTAGCCGTTTGCCACCACTTCGTTCCGGTGGAAATTTATTAACAAATCTATATAACCGCTACTGAACCGTGCATTTCTCCGGGATAAAAAATTATCTATGTGCTATTCTGGACTGAAATCTATCACTGTGCTAAAACTTCATCCAGATCCATTCAGCTGTTCTGGCTTGATTGAGTAACAAAGATCGATTCATCCAAACTTTCGCATTTATAATATAAAATATAAGAATTTTAAATAATTACAAATATTTTTATGTGTCAAATAGTTCTTACTCAAAATTATTGTAAAAACTAGAAAATTCGTTTCCAAATGGCACCTGGTTCATCAATCTTTAATATCTAGATTGGGATAACATAAATAGCGCAGTATTACACTTCTGCCTCTATATTTACTGCCTAAAAATATTCCGTAAATGTTGGCCATTTTAAATTCTTTCATTTCATTTTTAGCGTATTACACTCGGGGCTTCAGATTGTTTTATTATAAACTTTTTCAGAATGTGGATTGTGGAGGTTTTGCATACCTCTGTTTTGTTCCGTATCATGAATTCATGAAATTAAAAGTTTTTCATTTTTTAATGTGAGGAGTTATTACTCGCGAATTGTATGCATACTGACTGTTGACTATTTTAAATGTAATGTGATTTTAACAACTTATAAAAATATTCTTAATTCGATTGTGATTCGATCGATACCTATTTTTATTACCGACTGTCTTTCCGAAAATCTTCAAGTATCGGTTTTTGTGAAGACAAGATTTAAAACAGCGCTATATTTTACCTGAATAATACTAAATGGTATTCACACAAAAGCCACCCGGTTGAGTAGGCGTAACTAGCAAACAACAATTATAAAATAGAGTAAACGATTCAGATAGCATAACATAAGCTCACGCCTGTATCCCCGAAGGGGTAGGCAGCGGTGCACTAGCCAACTAGTACACCCACATTTCGCCGAGCTTAGTTCCGTCCCAGATGTGAGAGGGGGCGAGCCTATCGCCATATCGGGCACAAATTCCAGACTCCGGGCTCATATGGAAGAATCCAAAATCACTTTGCCCGACCCGGGGATCGAACCCGAGACCTCAGAACAGTAGTCGTACCGAAATACTACCACACCACCGAGGCAGTTGCCAACTAGCAAACAACAATAATAAAATAAAGGAGACTATTCACAACCTTTACAATAGAGTGTAAACAAATGAGACAAAAGACGAAAGAAGCATTTTCTGTCACAATTGTTAATCAAGAACCAGGTCTGCAATCAATCTTCACGGACAAGGAAACCTTTAAAACAAACAAGCAATCAAAGAATGACAAATTAATATAAATATTCTTAAGCCTACTTTAAACCTAGTAGGACAGTTTATACGTATCCACGTTAGTAGACTCAAAAAATGCGAGATTTTAAATTGATAAAAAATCGAATTAATAAAAAATATAACGTCCACGCATCTGCTACACTATCACTAGCATTACATCTAAATAAGGTTAATTTTGAAACTGGTATACACCAGTTTCAAAATTTGTTTGTTCATATACATGAACAAACAACGTTTAAACAAACGCCTATTGGGACTTCTTTCTCTTACTTCGATTACCTAAGTATAATACACAGCAAAGTAAGAGGCCGGGAATGAACCCACGACAAAGGTCTCAATGATGGATCATTGAGACTTTTGAGTGGACTCAACTCCCATTTTTTCTTATAATCAACAGGTAATGTAATAAATAAAACATAAAATATTTGTCTGCTACAATTGAAGGAAAAGTACATACTAAAGGAACTTGGAAATACAACGAATTTTATCCAATCAAAATTATATTATTGTATAATCACGTCCATGTTGTTTTTCAATATTTTTGTTGATATTTCACTCCAACGTTCCGACAAACAAAAGAATTATTAAACACGAACAAATTTTAATAAACTCACGATTCAATTTGTTATCTGTCCCTTACACATTGTTTCACGAAAATCTAATCAAGCTGCCGAATAACAGAATAGGTCCAGCCCCGATATCTGTTAATTAAAATCAATCCTTTCTTTAAATCATGTTGCTGACAATAAAACGGAATCATTTTGAATTTTTGTTCCAGCTTTATTTTTTTGTAGCTTATAACATAAACATAACATAAGCTCATGTCTGTATCCCCGAAGGGGTAGGCAGAGGTGCACTAGCGAACTAGAACACCCACATTTCGCCGAGCTTAGTTCCGTCCCAGATGTGATAGGGGGCGAACCTATCGCTATGTCGGGCACAAATTCTAGACTCCGGGCTGATATGGAAAAATCCAATATCACTTTGCCCGACTTGGGGATCAAACCCGAGACCTCTGGACAGTAGTCATACCGAAATGACCTTACGCCACCGAGGCGGTTTTGTAGCTTATAGAGGTATATTTGAGTTATAAAGTTATGTCTACAGTACGAATGGACTGGCTCAACTGATGCGATACCACTGTCTCACAGAATATAGCACAAAAAGAAGTTATTGAAAAAATATACTACAATTTGGTACAAGAGCGTCCTGATGAAAAGTATGGCGCAGTTGCTGCAGAAAATTACGGATTGCGCAAACACTCGTGCCGAGAAATAAAACTCAGGACACTTGCATTGTGGTTCATTCTTAAGCAATTGTGCGGCGAAGTCGCTTACGTTTTCAACTGGGAGAAGCTATGTAAGCTGACTTTATGATTTCATATCAAATTAGATTTTGCACGCGAATCCGCCCGCCTTCCTGATTATTTAATGAAAAGTAGTATATAATTAACCAAGCAAGGCAGGCAGCCATCGTAAAAACTAAATCAAATCCTTTCTACAGCATGCTTGAAAAAGTTTGTTGCACCGACCCCACATTAAGGTAGGTCGAAAGAAAGCTTAATACTATCTCTATGCTTAAAGTTATATAAATCGATGCGTATTTTGCTGACGACCCCACAAACTTAACATACACTTTTGTATTCAAAGGTACTTTATGGCTATTATTATTGATCAATTTAGAAATTGTTCTTGTCGCAGCGATCGTTAAGCACTTTTTAGCAGAGACTGGCAAATAAGCAGATGGGTCATCTGATGGTAAGTTATTGCCACCGCCCACCACCCACGATACCAAAAGAAACATGAACGCATGTCCGACCTCAAGAAACGGAATAAGAAAGGGAAAGAAGAAAGGAGGAATAAGAAAAGAGTATAGAGGTATTATAGGTATGTGATACCCAGTTAATTGAATAAATAGTAGCAGCAATTTTTTGAAAAAAATCAGAAATGACACCATCAAAACATCCATTTTTGATTAGATATATATTTTTGAACTCCTGCAGTTAAACTTAATTTATAATAAAATGACAACCGAATATCCGAACAGGAAATTAAATAGGAATCAGAACAAAATCCATTACAAACTCTCATCAATCAAACGTGGAGTAGGAAGAGGGGGTGCCGTATGTAAAACACGAAAGACCGAACACTAAAAAGTATTAAACTTGGAGATTTGTAATTTTGGAAGAAACGTGCTCGCACCGTTCGCTCTGCGGTGGAACCATTAGTGAGAATACGCAAATCACTGTCAAGTAATATACATTACAATTGACTTTTTTCTTTTCAAATGATTTCAAATTAAATAAATAAATACACCCAGCAGTCACACACATAGTCCTGACCCCACATTAAGATCGAGTCTTGTGTCGTAGGTATCAGGAACTATGAAAGACTTTCGATCTCACAACATCCAGACCCGAAACAAATATCTATGAGACATTTGTCTCGGTGCGGGAATCGAACCCGCGACTCACGTTTCACAAGCGGCTACTCGCCTGCTGCGCCACGGAGGCTGTCAATTTAAAACTAATTTCCAAATCCATTTTTACTTGACTAAAATTGTATAGGGTTACACTTGGATTAAGCTCAAAATAAATCTTGAATATTAGTCCATATTTGCAACTGCCGGAGATATCCCCTAGGTAAAAAATACAGACGATTTGAGAACTTTCGAATCCGGATTTGATTGCTTTTGAAATCAGACAATAAAATACAGTAACATTCATGTCGCATAAAACCATTAATCATTAAAAAATTGGGAAAAATATTCGGGTCAAAGATTTTCTCTTTATAGCGGTTAAAACATCATTGATTCGGTTATATTATGATTAAGGAATTAATATCCCACATTAAATCACCGAAAAGCACACTCAATATAATTTTATATTCTGATAATCTGATAAAATTCGAGGAGCTTTGAAATTTTTGGATGATGTTCGTATCCGAGCAAGCGACCTCGAATTGCTCGTTTTATTTGGTTTATGTAACAATTAGAAAGGGGAATAACAGGAAAGAGGTACTCTTCAACCCCTTAATACCAGCCATTCGGGAACCAAAATTAAGCTTTAGGGATCGTGCGTCGAAATTTTTTAAGTTACTTAGTAAACGGTTTTCTTTCGCAGCCTCGCGAATGGGGTAGTAAATATAACTTGATAATTATATTAGCTTGGAAAATTAAATTGAATTAATAAAACGTTAATATAATTAAAATATTTATGGTAAAATAACTCGAAGGGCTTTTTTTTATTTTGTTTTCTGTTTTGTTCGACCGACAGCCGACTACAAAAAAGGTGAAGGTCCTCAATTCGTCTGTGTTTTTTTATTATGTATATATATATATATATATATATATATATATATATAATCTATGAGCATCCGTTCACATTTGGCAGATATATATATATATATATATATATATATATATATATATATATATATATATCTGCCAAATGTGAACGGATTCAAGCTTTTTGTGTTCTATAGAGCTTATTTTAAAGGTGGTTTAATATAAATTTGATCACAATCGGAAAAAAATTGAACTCGGTCGGTTAAGTTTTTAAACTTGTGATTATTACTTATTATAATAATATTCTTATAATTATAAAAGTGGCAACACCACTCGCGAGACTAATAGTCGCGCCCCGAGTTCCCGCTACTGTGCTAACTTTCAATGATATACTCGTATTTCCAGTTAGCACAACCGCAGACCCGGTAATTTAATTAATTATTTATTTAATTTACTATTCCCGATAACACATTAAAAGGAGGCTTTCTTTCCACCTGCCGTTATACCACACGATTTGTGATTTTTATATTTTTAAGCATGTTGCAGAAAGAATTCGGAATACTTTTTACGACCAGCTGATTTCCGGACAATCAACCCTTTCTGAGGAATCCAAATCTGAGCAAATCACGTTAGAAAAACAAGGTTTCTCGCCCTGAGATTCGAACCCAGGACCTCTTGGTCTACAGTCGATATACGCTGCCAAGTGCCACTACCCCAAGGAGGCGACAAAGAAGACATTAATTATTGTAGAAAATGTCACAATTATCCCTCATTACCCAAAAATCATTCATTCTAAAACCACATTTAATCCAAGTAAAGCGACCTTTATCAAACTGATCCCTTCAGCCGCCATTCAGTTTCCAACACAATGAAGAAACACATCTAAAGCATAGTAGTATTAGAATAAGTACAGCCATTCAACGTTACGTGCTGAGCATAAAGCGGCTAAATGGCAAAGAAAAAGCGCAGCGCTTTAAATATGCCAAGAATTCATAATAAATAATTTATAAATAAATACACCCAACAGTCACACACCTAGTCCTGACCCCACACTAGGTATAACCTGTATCGTGGGTATCAGAAACTATGAGACACTTTTGGTCTCACAACACCGAGACTTGAAACAAATATATGTAGGTCACACAAACATTTGTCCCAATGCGGGAATCGAACCCGCGGCCTCTCGCTTCACAGCCGACTACTCGCCCACTGCGCCACGGAGGCTGTCTGTGTCGGCGTTACGTGCTGAGCATAAAGCGGCTAAATGTAAATGAAAAAGCAAGCGCAGCGCTTTAAATATAGTAAGAATTCATAATTTTGCAACAAGTTCGCAAACCGGCACAGTAAAAAGAATTCACTTTCGGATAACATTTGTAGAACAAAACATTTATTTACAATGCAATAAGCACACATCCGGCATTTTTATTTCAATTACGTACGATATAACTCAATTTGTCTCATAGCATTTCCCCTAAGTGTAATTGCGTTTCGTAATACGTAATTTGGGAAATTCTCTTCGCCGGGAGCTTGCTTCACGGTGGTATAATTAGATACGTCGTTAATTAGACGGTAGCTCCGCAAGAGCACTCAGGGGGCGCTTTCGTTTACTTTCTAGCAGGAGGCTAGGTCTCAAGCCTTTGGTGCTGTCTAAAATTATGTCTCTAAAGTCGGTGACCATGCTAATATACTGCATCTTGGGAATGAGTAATTTCAATTTACATCTTTTGGTATTAGATTCGATTTACATCTTAGAATATTGTAAAATTAATAATTATTGTTAAGGTTTTGTTGCCTTCTTGGTCTAATGGAAACATGGACTGTTAAAGGAGATCCTGATTTCGAAACTCATGTCAGGCAGCGCAGTTTTTCTAATGCAATTTGCCGGGTACTAGATCCCCCAGAGGAGGTTGACGTCATGCAGGCAGGCGGTCATAAAACTTAGCCAACTGTTTTCTGCAACACGTCTTAGATAATAAGAATAAGTTAAGAATTAGAATGTATTTAGATTTAAGTGTAAATATAATATAATAATAATATAATATACTAGCTGACCCGCGCAACTTCGTCTGCGTAGGAGAGAGAGGGTTGAAAGAATGAGTAGTAGGCACCTATAATCCAATAATTCTAAAGGAGGTAATGGGATGATCTACTTCGGTCCGGTTTCGTGAGTCACCCAGTCAGTACCCCCGTCAGTCACCCTGTCGGTTACCCCGTCAGTTACCCCGTCCATCACTCCGTCGGTCACCCCGTCGGTCACCTCGACAGTCACCCTGTCGGTCAACCCGTTGGTCACCCGGTCTGTCACCCATCTGTCACCCGTCTATCACTCGTCTGTCATCCATCTGTCACCCCGTTTGTCACCCAGTCAGTACCCCCGGCAGTCACCCCGTCCATCACCCTGTCGGTTACCCCGTCAGTCACCCCGTCCATCACCCCGTCTGTCACCCAGTCGGTCACCCTATCTGTCACCCGTCTGTCACTCCGTCTGTCATCGGTCTGTCACCCGTCTGTCAGCCGTCTGTGACCCCGTCTGTCACCCGTCTGTCACCCATCTGTCACCCCGTCTGTCACCCGTCTGTCACCCCGTCTGTCATCCGTCTGTCACTCCGTCCGTCACCCCATCAGTCACCCCGTCAGTCACCTCGTCAGTCACCTCGTCAGTCACCCCGTCCGCCGCCCCATCAGTTAGCCTGTCAGTCACCCCGTCATTCCTCACGTCAGTCGCCCCATCAGTCACCCCGTCAGTAACCCCATCAATCACCTCGTCAGTCACCCCTTAGGTCATAGCGTGATGTTATATAACCTATAGCCGTCCTCGATAAATGGGCTATCCAACATAAAAATAATTTTTCAATTGACAAATACTGACATTAATATTTATACGATACTAACGACACTCAATTGTTTTGCCCTCCCGGAACCTCTCCACTAATACTTGAACTTTATGGTATGGTATTAAAGTTCAAATTGACTTTTAAGTATTATTACGAATCGATTGTATGGGAGTACAGAAAAGTGTTGTTTTTAGACTTTTTCAGACAATTTTTCATTTTTTTCTCTCCGTAAGAACCATCCTCGTACTCGAGGAATATTCTAAAAAAAGAATTAGCGAAATCGGTCCAGCCGTTCACGCGTGATGGCGTGACAACGGAAAACGGGTTTCATTTTTATATATATAGATTATAATATGTAAATAAATATTTTAAGGTAAATATTTAAATAATGGAACTTTAAGTGAAAATATGTAATATTTTAAGTTTTATTAAAACAAATAATTTTTGTGTAGGAAAGTTGCCTTCAGAATTTAAGCAACAATTACTTTTTCCGCAACTGCTGGGAGCAATATAATAATTCAAAACAATCAGCTAATGTACGTTTCATAACACTTGAAGAGCAAAAAACAAAAGCAAACACCAACATCCACCGGCTGTCCGAAAGAAAAATAGCTGATATAATTTTTCGCGAACACATGACGTCCCCGGGGTGAGCGTGGGGGAGAAAGCTATTCTGTTAATGGAAGCACAATGGAAAAGAAAACTCAATCAAGCGCGCGAGTCGCCGTGATTTCTGCGCCTAACTACGAGAGATATATTGTGGGCTGGGGCGCGTCATTAGCCGGAAAACGCCACATTGCCCAAACAGCGAGGACGCCTCTAAATAACCTCTCGCGTAACTTTTCATATGTGAGCCTGATTTACCGGACATGGACCGCTTCAATTTTTCGTACTTACGCTTAGCCTTAATTAATGTGTCGCGTGTCGCCATCTATCAGGATTTTTATTAACTACTCGCCTGGGGGGGTGACGTTAGGCAGGACGTCGGTCGTAAAACGTAAGTCAAACCATTTCTGCAACAATGAAATGGGTTGCACTCCCATATTGGAACAGAAAAGGCAGAGGAGGAGAGAGCGGAAAGAATGTTAGTTGGAAACCTCGGAAGAGAATTACATTTTTTGAGAATTTGATCCATCGATACATCGATATAATAATATACCTAGATGCACAGTTCCATACAAATATCATTGTAAACAGTGTCCTCGACAGACAAAACAAATAAACATCACAAATTTAATTAAATTAACACAAATATGACCTTATAGACACGGCATAAAGTAGCTTTTTAAAATGAATGTTCAAACGTTCTTGTATTCGAAATTTTTGAATTTCTAATCGTTTTTGAATTTGACAAGAATTTGACATTATTAAAAGAAACATTCTAGTCACTTGGACAAAGATTGAATGGAGTCGAATAGTTCTTGTATTTATTTGTGAGAAATGTTGACCACGTGGCGTACAATGTAGATGAGAATGGCGATATCTGTATAATAATTTTACTTACATTAAGAGATAGATAGAGTATAAATGTTTAGAAGATAACAATGCTTATTAGTTATGAATATGAAATAAGCACTGTTTTGCCTTAGCGTGATTCATAAATAAATAAATAATACCCAACAGTCACATACATAGTCCTGGCCCCACACTAAGATCGTCCTTTGCTCTTTAGATTCTTAATAATTTCTTTTAGACTATCATTTCGTTTTCTTAATCTTTTGTTCTGCCTTTTTAAGTTTCGCACTAAATTAGATTTAAGTTTAAATTTTTGGTTGCGTTCTTTCAAATTATCTTTCAAAAATAACGTCTTAGGTGTGTTAAAGATTGATGAAAATTCTGATGGTATTGGTGATCCTTTATTATTTATTGGTTCAATTGCTGGTTCCTGGAAATGAATATGTTTCCAAAAAATGATGACGCCACAATTACTGTTGTAGTAATTATGCCTAACAACCGGTTCCAATAAATGATCTCAATCCGAGAATCCAAGATAAAAATGAAAAATTAAAAAATGAAATATCGCGAGAATGAACCATTAAAATTATTATTTGACAGCGGAATGTTCAACTTTGTTCATGTTGGCAAATTTTTATGATCTGCACACTTTGATTGAAAACATTTATTAGAATTAGCCGCAAATTATTAAATAGTCATTTTATATGGCAGTATGTACCTTGTATATGCTTGCTATTGATGAATTCTGTATCAAATATTTTTCAGCTATTATACTTGTACTGCACCCTGCCTCATTTAAACTTGTAGTTACGACAATCTAAAATAAAGTCAATAAATGTGGCAATATTTATTTATTTATTTATTTATAGGTACACCAACAGCATACATATTGTTAAATTACATAGTAAACATTAGTTAAGGACAATTTATCACCTTTATTTTTGGTACAGCATTCTTTTTAATTTTCCTAATCCCTTTTTCTGTATAATATCCATCGGAATCGGCAAAATGGTCTGAACAAACCACACTTGAGTAATTGGGTTTAAAATTTTCTTCTCTCCTTTCTTCGGAAATAATTTTACGCCATTTATCTCTTACTATTTCATTTCATGGAAATCTGTAATTAATAAATAAAATTAATAAAAAATCATAAATTTAAAATAAATATAATATATTTACAAAAAAAAAAGACTCCATATATTTCATTGTTCCAAATCATGATTTCAAAAGGGACAAAATATTTTATTAACAGAATTCGTTAAATTAATTATTTATACACGTTTAATACTTAATTTAACATGATTAAGGTTTTAAGAATCAAGTAAAGGAATTATACTTACTTAAAATATGAAATCCCATGTGTTTTGCGCTTTGTAAGAGTGTTATTTTTGCACTCTTTCACAGAGCATTTAGGCATCTTCACAGGCGAACGGTCGGCGCCCGACTGACAGCACACAAGTGCTTACTTACATTTTAAGCACTCGTTGGCTGTCCCACTTTCTGAGCGTCAACTGTGCATCTAGGTTTATTATTATATCGATGATGCTACCCATCGATATAATAATATACCTAGATGCACAGTTCCATACAAATATCATTGTAAACAGTGTCCTCGACAGACAAAACAAATAAACATCACAAATTTAATTATATTAACACAAATATGACCTTATAGACGCGGCATAAAGTAGCTTTTTAAATTGAATGTTCAAACGTTCCTATATTCGAAATTTTTGAATTTCTAATCGTTTTTGAATTTGACAATAATTTGACATTATTAAAAGAAACATTCTAGTCACTTGGACAAAGATTGAATGGAGTCGAATAGTTCTTGTATTTATCTGTGAGAAATTTTGATCACGTGGCGTACAATGTAGATGAGAATGGCGATATCTATATAATAATTTTACTTACATTAAGAGATAGATAGAGTATAAATGTTTAGAAGATAACAAGGCTTATTATAAGTTATGAATATGAAATAAGCACTGTTTTGCCTTAGCGTGATTCATAAATAAATAAATAACACCCAACAGTCACATACATAGTCCTGGCCCCACACTAAGATCGTCCTTTGCTCTTTAGATTCTTAATAATTTCTTTTAGACTATCATTTCGTTTTCTTAATCTTTTGTTCTGCCTTTTTAAGTTTCGCACTAAATTAGATTTAAGTTTAAATTTTTGGTTGCGTTCTTTCAAATTATCTTTCAAAAATAACGTCTTAGGTGTGTTAAAGATTGATGAAAATTCTGATGGTATTGGTGATCCTTCATTATTTATTGGTTCAATTGCTGGTTCCTGGAAATGAATATGTTTCCGATAAATGATGACGCCACAATTACTGTTGTAGTAATTATGCCTAACGACCGGTTCCAATAAATGATCTCAATCCGAGAATCCAAGATAAAAATGAAAAATTAAAAAATGAAAAATCGCGAGAATGAACCATTAAAATTATTATTTGACAGCGGAATGTTCAACTTTGTTCATGTTGGCAATTTTTTATGATCTGCACACTTTGATTGAAAACATTTATTAGAATTAGCCGCAAATTATTAAATAGTCATTTTACATGGCAGTATGTACCTAGTATATGCTTGCTATTGATTAATTCTGTATCAAATATTTTTCAACTATTACATTTGTACTGCACCCTGCCTCATTTAAACTTGTAGTTACGACAATCTAAAATAAAGTCAATAAATGTGGCAATATTTATTTATTTATTTATTTATAGGTACACCAACAGCATACATATTGTTAAATTAAATAGTAAACATTAGTTAAGGACAATGTAGCTGATGACAATTTATCACCTTTATTTTTGGTACAGCATTTTTTTTAATTTTCCTAATCCCTTTTTCTGTATAATATCCATCGGAATCGGCAAAATGGTCTGAACAAACCACACTTGAGTAATTGGGTTTAAAATTTTCTTCTCTCCTTTCTTCGGAAATAATTTTACGCCATTTATCTCTTATTATTTCATTTCATGGAAATAAAATTAATAAAAAAAATCATAAATTTAAAATAAATATAATATATTTACAAAAAAAAACGACTCCATATATTTCATTGTTCCAAATCATGATTTCAAAAGGGACAAAATATTTTATTAACTGAATTTGTTAAATTAATTATTTATACACGTTTAATACTTAATTTAACATGATTAAGGTTTTAAGAATCAAGTAAGGGAATTATACTTACTTAAAATATGAAATCCCATGTGTTTTGCGCTTTGTAAGAGTGTTATTTTTGCACTCTTTCACAGAGCATTTAGGCATCTTCACAGACGAACGGTCGGCGCCCGACTGTCAGCCAACAAGTGCTTACTTACATTTTAAGCACTCGTTGGCTGTCCCACTTTCTGAGCGTCAACTGTGCATCTAGGTATATTATTATATCGATGATTTGATCATAATATATCGATCATGATTTGATCATGAAAATATAGTGAATAATCGTTCGGGAAAATTATTTCTTTTTAAAAGTAACGGCTCTTTTTGGCGGTTTTACCCCTGGTTTTACTAACATCATTTACGTTACTGCCCCATGGGTCTTAACATAATGTTGATGATTGATAAAATTATGAATCGTTCTCCCGACAAAACAAATGTAATATGATATGAATATTTTAATCTCTATTTAAGTCGTTAAAAATTTGCATGGCAAGCAATGTGCATATTATGTATTTGCACCATTAATATATTCTATAAAGACCTCACAACGAATACTACAGCGGGCGAGTAGCCGGCTGTGAAACGTGAGGTTGCGGGTTCGATTCCCGCATTGAGATAAATGTTTGTGTGGTCCACAGATATTTGTTTCAAGTCTGGGTGTTGTGAGACCGAAAGTCTCTCATAGTTTCTGACACTTACGATACAGATTATACCTAGTGTGGGGCACCTAGTACAGGACTAGATGCGTGACTGTTGGGTGTATTTATTTATTATTATTATTTATTTATTAGTTTTAAATTTAATTATTTAAAAATTGAATATGAAAAGATGTTTAGTTAAAATACTAAATAGAACTTGCTGGCGCAATGTTCAATTCTTTGAGAACTTTACGAAATTGAACAACAATATGAATCATAATCCATAAATTAGTTCGCATGTCTACAGAATATCAAAAACCGAACCCAAACAAGCCACGTGTAATCTGTTCGCGTAATTAAATAAAAGAACCCTCACGATGAATCACTATCGGAACGTGCTTTTAAGAGTTTCTTTTCTAAGTAGAAAGTTTGTTTCCTTCACTAAACTATTCGGTCTATTATTCGCCGACATTATTGGAAGACATTCCAGCGCCTACGCTTCAAGATTGTCTCCGTTAAATATTCCACCTTCGAATAACCATAAGCGTTTATCACATCGAGTACGGCAGCAGTTTCGCCAATATTATAATGCCGTCGTTACGGCTTGCGAGGACGTGGAATATACATATTTATGGAGGCGGTAATGTCTACCGACGGTAGTGGGTTGCGAGGCCTCGCACGTATGTAGCGCGTGCCCGGATGAATTGAATGGGATGCGATGCCTACCATGACCATGATGCCTTCGATGTGTACATAACTTCGGAATGTTTCGCATGTTCCGCTTCCTTAATTATGACATAACCGAAAGGGATACCGAGGCCGGGTGCTGTATTTCTTGAAGTGCAAACATTTAGCGTATCCCTTTTTAGGGTATACTCCAAAAAAAGAAACCGTTTAAGATTACTTTTGTCTGTCATCCAACTACTTCTCAGGAACGGCTAGATGTATCAAGTTGAAAAAAATTCAAATAACAAAAAATTCCATTATAACAAAATAATACGACTTTTTTATCCTAACTTCTATGTCCAATTCAATATGTTTTAATGTTTTAGGAAGGCGAATCAATAAATAAATACCATAATTACAAATTCAAGTTGGGCGGATTATACAAAAAGCTCGGTTAACATGTGAATAGAGCATTATAACACTTTACAACCACAATATTGAAAACACGACGCATTTGCGTTCCGAACATAAAATACTAAAATGCAAATAAAAATATATCGAGTTGTATTAATTGATTTCAATGACGAAACACGTTCGAATACATAACTTTATTAACACAAAAGTTTCCGATTTTTTATCCCTGAATACAAAACGGTTCTTAAAGAATAACTTTTGTCATCGCGAACAGAAACTAATTAAGTTATAAGGAGGTTTTGGAAACTTCTAATTGGGACCGGCCTGTATTTAAAAATATGTACATTTAGTTTCGTAGACATCATTTACTTGCGAAGAACAAAGGGCATTAATTAGTCGCTACATGAACAATTTAATAAAGCCCACCTGTTATACTTATACCAAGTTTTAGGTAGTCTCTGACATAAAATAAAATATGTGCTAGAACTATGTCATTCGTAATTCAAAGAACGTCTGTCCCTAATTTCTTTTCCGATTTTAAAAGAGCCATCTTTCATTTACGACGACATTTTGAACAAGAAAATTTCGGGCTTCGACACGAAGTTTCGGCAATTTCCGTACTTGGCGACGGTTTTTTGTGACCCATACTTTGTCGTTAATCTTGCGAACAAAAAGTCGCCATTGCTCCCTGAATCGTTACTGGTAACAGTGTGAAACGACAGATTTAAATTATCGAATAAAATTGAACGCAATTATCCTTTATACACTCTTGCATACAATTTGCTGGTCCTACCATCAGATGCCTTCGGCATTTCGGCCTTCCGAACTGGCGGTAGAGGAACTTTGACGGAATCTAAATAATGTAGTAACATTTCATGGATTCAATAAATAATTTGATTTGATTTAGATGGCGATACACATGGTGCTAAAACCTGCCATAGTGACCCACACCCCTTGTGTGGTTCGCGTTCCAGGATCAGCCAATGTACTTCTGGTTCTCTCAAGGAGCTTAAGGCATGATTTAATGGTTGGTTGGTAAGGGTAGGGTGGGGGTGTCCCTGTGTCTGCATCGGTCATCCGCCTGTCTTGTCGCAAGCCCCTCGATTTGCTTCTTCCCTCTTCGGATTTGAAGTGTGATGAAGCATAAATTCTGGCGACCCCAGATAAACCCATTGTTTGTCAGTGGCCACTGTTTTTCAGACTGCATGTCGCTAATCATTAGGTGCAGTGTAGTCACTTTGCCATGCCTGGATAAAAAAAAATCAATTTCACGTATTCTACGTAAACAAGGCTCGGTTGTACATAAACTGAGTTGTTAAATTTAATCGGCGCATCGCAACCCCAACAAAACGTAATGATATGCGTCCACTTATTTTGTCTATATCTATTCAATATTGTAAAGAGGTATTCACTGGATTTTATATTACGGTTGTAAGGGACCGTTCAGTCTCTCCATTCGAGGTTATATTCGACCCAAATTTGTTGAAATGCGGACACACTTTCGGCGTCTCGCGAACACTTTTCTTTTTATTGGGATGTATATTTCAGGAATTTCATCGGTACAGCTGAGAGCATTTCCGAATTTTATTGCATATGAAAACCTGACGATGGGTTGCATCTCGTAAAAGTCATGACATGTCACTATTTCACGGGTTATGGTAACACACAACGTGACGTTTTTGGTTGGGAAATACATACTATAAATAAATAATGTTCGCCTGCAAATTGTGCATATAAATTCTTTTTATGCGGAAACCGAACGGTAATCCTTTTGTTGTCCTGCAAATTATGATTCTGTAAAAATGGTCACGTAACAATCGGCGTCAGTTGTTTTAACTGCCGGTTATCGTAACAGTAACTTTACTATGGTTTACAAAATCTGCGTATTTTAACGTAAAGATTGTTAACACTGAAAGCAAATTAAATAACATTAAGCTCACATTCGCACCAGAGCTTTATTGACGCGCATTTAAAAAGCATCTCAACATGTCTCTTCATAAGTGCTTGAAAATCATTCTTGTTTTGTTTGTAAAAAGGAATATCCTACATACCCATCGATATATTAATAACCTAGATGCACAGTTGACGCTCGGAAAATGGGACAGCAAAGAAGTGCTTAAGCACTCGTTTTGCATACAGTCTGAAGCCGATGGAATTCTAAATTTCAAAATTCAAATTTAAGAATGCTTGCTCATTTCGTTTAAAAAGCTACTTTATTACACGTGCATAGGGTTATATTTGTGTTGATTTAATTAGGACTTGTGATCTTTTTCTTTGTTTTATTCTTGAGACCACTTTTTAGGAGGATATTTGCAAAGAACTGTGCATCTAGGGTATATTATATTGATGTACATACCACCCAAAACCATTGCGTTTAAAAAGCGCCGTCGTTTGCACAACTGTAATAGAACTCATATGTTCCATTTCAACGCTTTTTAACGCGCGTTGAAAAAGCTCTATTGCGAATGAGGCTTTACAGTTAAAATTGCAATAACTGGAGGATAAAACAACCCGTTTTAAATGCAGTAAACTACACTGTGGGAAATTTTTACCTTAAATACCTTAAACTAGAAAAATGTATGTTGCCATAATTTTATGGATTCTCATATAGAGGTTATTCCATACTGGAACAATTTTTATTGCTGCCACGATCAGATGCAAGTGCTCTATGGATATACCCAGTTCAATGTAGTTCATTTATGATTTTATAAAACTAGAATTAAAAAAACATTAAAACATACATAACATAAGCTCACGCCTATATCCCCGAAGTACAGTGCAGTGGTGCACTAGCGAACTAGAACATTTCGCCAGGCTTATTTTCGACCCAGATGTGATAGGGGGCGAGCCTATCGCCATATCGGGCACAAATTCCAGACTCCGGGCTGATATGGAAAAATCCAATATCACATTGTCCGACCCGGGGATCGAACCCGAGACCTCAGAACCGTCGTACCGAAATACAACCACGCCACGGAGGCAATTGGAAATAGAATTATTATTAAAATAATTAAAAGTTAAATAATATTTTATTATTTAGTAAAATATCGTTTATTATTGTACCTCTATATGTGTAAAATAATATTTGTATATTTTTTATATATTTACTTGATATTTGGATTTCACTACATTTCTGTTCAGTTATCTAAGCGGTAGTAATATTATAAACGTCATAATTTCGATGTTTGCAAATCAATTGAATATGGTATAAATGATTTTTTAATTATTCACGTCACAAAATGAGTGTGTGCTATGTTTGTGACTGTTAAAAATTAATTCAATGTTTAGGAAATATTTTCCATCAATATCTACAAATTGTATACAATTTCTAAGAGCAATTAAGTGGAGCGTGAAGAAGAAATTAGATCGCAGATCGCCTACGATACCGGCAACCAGCGAAAGTCAGCACGTTGGACGGCACTATTCCTTAGATTTTATGTTGAGCCAAAAGAAAAACAACTATTCAGCCACCTTTACTAAACCATTCGCATTCATAGCGCAAAGAGAGTGACAGTTGTTTTTGCGTGCTTTTTAACGCCACGTTCCATTACACGGACGAATGTTGGAACTCGTAAAGTTTCACGGCAGGCCGCCTCTGGCTGTCACAGCGAGGAGTGTGCCGTACCATCACAAACCATTTAGCACGATCAATCACGACCAGAGCCGGCGCCGTCTCTCCCGCCTATATCACTTTACGAAATTGACTGAAATTTTTGCTGAGCACCGCTATCGAGACAAGAGAGTTCGGTTAATGCGAATATTTACTGAGAAAAGAGATTTCACCTAAATCCCAGATTTACTACTGAGATAATGAAAGTAGAGGTATGCTATAATATGGATCAAACTAAATAGAAAAAGTGTTTTAAGACAAATAAGTGAATGAATATCAATAATAAATGGTGGGTTGAATGAATGAATTTCTAGATTGTCTGATATCCAAGATAGAATGTAGACTTACACAGTTAAGTATGTCTCTAAGTTGTCATACATTAGATTGTGACAAATTACAAGTTTCAATATCTGATAATAAGGCCTTTTTTTTAATTTCACTACTTTTTTGAGTAAAGTGTAATCGTTTTTATTATTCAAAGGGTGCCCAGGCTGCAAATCTTGATTGATAGCTAGTACCGATGCCCATCAATTTTTACGATGAAGCCACATTATACTTTAAATCAATAATCTCAAAGCCTAGTCTATGAAAAAATAATTTAATATTTCAATATATTTTAGTCGCTTTGAATATTTTTCTTTCAAGATATTTACAGTAAACTCTGGTTTTAGTTTTCATAAGAGCTCTCATAATAGTTTAGTAAATATGTTACAACAAAAATAAGACGCCTATTATACGGTAATCTTAAATATCAATATCATAAAGTGAAATGAAGAATACTTCACAACGTTAATTTCTACTAATAGACCAGTAAAACTATATTAAACTCTACACTGTCTAACTCGAACAACGTTTTCACCAAGTTATTCTAATATTCGTCCATTAACATTAGCATTTATACTAGAATGCCTCAATACAGTATTTAGGCCAAAGACATTCAAGAGTACATAGACGGGACAACAGCACGCAGCTTGTGATCCAAAAGTTGTGACCTCGTGGTCAAAAGTCACTCAGTCGTATTTGAAACATATGCGCGTAAGGTCGTGACAACGTAATAATGTTAAAACGATAAAATTGTCTTACGTGATTCTAGAACATTAGGGTGTAAATTGTAAAAAGCTCACTCACATTGTTAAAAGTGGTATATGGCGTTACTGATATATGAGTACAATTATTTTGTATGGAAACATGCTTGATAGCGCCTCTATATTTAATAATATCAAATATCTTTGATTTAGGCCGATAACACTGAAGTATCTTGAACACAATATAAAGCCAACGAAGCCCGTATATTTAGTATGTCCACCCGCTTCAACCTTAAAGGAAGCTTAGCAACCCTTAATTCAGTGTTAATTAGGGATTCGTAAGGTAAGGCCCCAGATCGCAGACTAAACAATGCCATCTGAGCATCGTTTATTCAATGATTTCGGATAGTCAACCCTTCCATCTCATTTAACATTAACAATATGTGGGTAGCTGGATAACGGCGGACGAGTATTGATTTCTATACAAACCAGCCAAACTAAATAGATTTGATTAGATTATAAAGTTCGTTGATTGATTAATAGGATATATTAATATGGTAATGTATTTTCGAGAGGCATTATTAAGAATGTACGCAGTAAATACAGAATGTAAGAAATATAAATTATTATGTTGTTCTGACAGTATCAGATACCAGGAGATAAATGTCTTTCTTGATAGAGATAAATGTCGATCAATATTAATATTAACCACATCACATAAGCTCACGCCTGTATCCCCGAAGGGGTAGGCAGAGGCGCACTAGTGAACCAGAACACCCACATTTCGCCGAGCTTAGTTCAGTCCCAGATGTGATAGGGGGCGAGCCTATCGCCATATCGGGCACAAATTCCATACTCCAGGCTGATATGGAAAAATTCAATATCACTTTGCCCGACCCGGGGATCGAACCCGAGACCTCAGAGCCGTAGTCGTACCGAAATACCACCACGGCACCGAGGCAGTCTAATAAAAGTATTATCTTAAACGGAAGAATAATCGCTAAAGAGAGCGACTACAGCCATTTTGTAATGTTATGTAGGGTCATCCAGAAAGTTGCTTCTGGTTTATTACAAATACATTTTCTATTCATTTAAAACCTATAATATTTATAAAACTATCTCGGTGGCGTAGTGGTATTGCGTGCGCGGGACGACTATGGTCCTAAGGTCTTGTGTTCGATCCCCGGGTCGGGCAGTGATATTTGATTTTTCAATATCACCCTGGAAGCTGAAAGTGCCCAATATAGCGATAGGCTCGCCTCCTATCCCATCGGGGCGGAACTGAGCTCGGCAAAATATGGGTGTTCTAGTTTGCTTATCCCTTAAGAATGAGCTTATATTATATTTAATATAGAAGACCAACACAAATAACACTTCTATCGTAATATTAATATTTCAAACAACATCAATATTTTCACAGTAATACCATTAAAATGTAGATACCTCAAATATCATTAGTGGTTTTTGCAAACGATTAAGGTTTGAAATGAACGTTGTTGTCTATTTAAACAGTACGATGTAACAATGGATCAAGTAAAAAGTGAGTGCTCATTACACAATAGGATATTAAAATGGAGCTCAGAAACACGCAATATTATTCCGCTAGTTATTATGTTTTGTACAACAAACTCTTGTTACTAAAACCTCTTTTTGCTAGTACCATACACTTTTTAACGTAACAGATTGTTTTACTACAAACATTGTTTTGTTTTTTACGGCACGGCAAAGTGAGCACTGGATCTGTGTGCGGAGTGTTAGTTCTTTTACGAATTTATAGCTCTTTGATCGGGTTTACGTTGACTGCGACTTGTAGATATGGTTTTAATACAGCTTTAGATTATTGACAACAGATTTAAGTAAGTTTCTTTCTATCTAGCTACAGATACATCTATAGATAAAATAAATAAATACACCCAACAGTCACACACCTAGTCCTGATTCCGCACTACCCTGTATGGTGAGTGTCAGAGACTATGAGAGACTTTCGGTCCCACAACACTCAGACTTGAAACAAATATCTGTGCGCCACACAAACATTTGTCTCAATGTGGGAATCGAACCCACGGCCACTGAGTAAGGGTGCCTCTAGCTCTCGTTCCTTCTACCCGGCCTTGAATTTTGTATTTGATATTTGTCGACGCCATATCTGAACTGCTTGTGTTTACCGTGCAAGGAGAAACATATTATAAAATTAACAAATTATGTCTGAATATAAATAAAAATAAGTAAATAAATACACCCAACAGTCACACACATAGTCCTGTGTGTCCCCACACTAAGATCGAGTCTTGTGTCTTGAGTATCAAGAACTACGAGAGACTTTCGGTCTCACAACACTCAGACTTGAAACAAATATCTGTGGGCCACACAAACATTTGTTTCAATGTGGGAATCGAACCCGCGGCCTCTCGTTTCACAGCCGGCTACTCACCCGCTGCGCCACGGAGGCTGTCTTCTATCTTTGATAATTGAAAATTCTTCACAAGAATTTCAAAGGTATGTGAAGTCTACCAACCCGCATTAGGCCAGCGTGGTAGACTTAGGCCTAACTCCTCTCATTGGTAGAGGATACCCGTGCCCAGTAGTGGTACAAAATATTACAGGGCTAATATTTTTTTAAATTATTTCTGATAATCCAGTCTGGCGCTTTCTTAGTCTAGTGGCAGCATATATATATATATATATATATTGGCTGTAGACCCGGAGGTCCTAGGTTCGTTTCCCAGGTTGGGCAAAGCGGATATTCTAATTTGATTTGCCCGGGACTGGATTCCCCAAAAGATTTGAGGTTGTAAAAACTTAGTCAAATCCTTTTTGCAACGTACTTGAAAAAGTGTGTTGCGCCCACCCCACATCAAGGTGGGATAAGGGCAGGTAGATAAAAATATCTCGGATTTTTAATAGACGTTACGTAGCATATTCGGCTTCGAGCCACCACAATCTAATAAAGATATTTATATACAGTAACAGGTGCTGTATATTCTACTTATTCGATTACCCTAATATCTTGCACATGCCTCTGGAATTTCTCATAAGTGTGTGGGCCTTTCTTATAGTAACTAAGCTAAACATAATTATAAGGGTTCGACAAACAAGCCGTAAATACTCCTACGCATAAACCCCTAATGGACCACCACTTTCATAGTTCTACAAATTAACTTATTGACATTAATCAGTATTGAGTGAGAGTCAAGCTGAAGATATGTACATATGTAGATATGATCTATGTATATAGATATAACATACATAAAAACATAAGCTCACGCCTGTATCCCCGAAGGGGTAGGCAGAGGCGCACTAGCGAACTAGAACACCCACATTTCGACGAGCTTAGTTCCGTCCCAGATGTGATAGGGGAGGGCCTATCGCCATATCGGGCACAAATTCCAGACTCCGGGCTGATATGGAAAAATCCAATATCACTTTGCCCGACCCGGGGATCGAACCCGAGACCTCAGAACCGTAGTCGTACTGAAATACCACCACGCCACCGAGGCAGTCCTATATGTACATATATATAGATATAATTCCAGCATAAATGGGCCGGCTCGATAAATTAAATCGCAGTTAACCGAAACGTCTCATCGCGAGATACAGTATTGCGTTCGGAGACTCGCAGAGCTGCATTACTCGATGTCGTAAAGTGCGTGGCATTTTTGATCCTGGCTTACAGGAGTTACAGTGGCTAGTGTATACGCGGGATATTCTCGATAAAATCTTACATAACAGCGGAGGGGTGACAATTTTCAAAAGGGAAGCCAATGCTACTTTCTCTTCTAGATTAATACCTAAATAATACTTATTTATTAGCCTACAATCTGGCAAAGGGAAGCCGGCAGGAATCGGGTTGTATGGACTCTCCGCCACTGTTACATTATCTTTCAGAAAGTTCGTCCGAGTAATGATACATGCAAATAAAATAAGCACCTATAAACTTCAAATTAAACATGTTTTTTTTCGAAACATTACACAAAAACACATACGCGAAACAACGATTTTAGCTGACTCCTTCTCTTAGAACAATGGACCATAGATAAAAAATACATGTTTTTTGTAGGTATTTTGTCTAATGTTTTAGCGCAGAAGACGCGGCCTTAGTAAAACAAAATATGAGAAATATGGACTACAATAATACATTGAGATATTAAAGTTATTCAGTTGTCTAAAATAATCTAATCTATAGATAACTATCAAAGGAATTTTGGCTACAAGTTACAGTGTAACGAAATTAGGACTGGAACTTTTCAATTGTATTTTAGATGAACACGCCAGGGGACAAGAATTTGACTAAAGGAAAATTCGTTCAAGAAATATATTTCAGGTCCATATCATTCTGAGTAGGTAGATTGGGATGCTTGATGTTCAGTTTTATTTAGAATACATACATAAGCTCACGCTTGTATCCCCGAAGGGGTAGGCACAGGCGTACTAGCAAACTGATATGGATAAATCCAATATCACATTGCCCGACCCAGGAATCGAATCCGAGACCTCAGAACGGTAGTCGCACTGAAATACAACCACGCCACCGAGGCAGTCAAAGTCGAGGAAGTCATTTATTTGGAATAAACATTATTTAATAAAAATAAATAGGTCAAGACGGAGAATAGTCTCTCCATTGAATGGAGCAAACTAATATCCCGTAATTGCTACGAGTCTCAAATAATAATAATTATTGGATATAATCTGTAGTTTGAGGAAAGTACGCCAACGTTAAAAAAGAAATCGAAAATAAACCTAGTTTTTACTGATACTATAGCAATTTGTTTTCATTTTTAGGTCGACGTTTCAAAAGCTCTACAGTCTTCATGGTCATGGATCGAACAGAGGTGTCAGTGTAGTAAAGTTTGGACAACTGTAACATATCATGACAACGTCGGGATTAAAATAAAAGCAATACGTGATAGAATCCGTAAAAACTAGTTTTATATCAGTGTATATTCGCGTAAATCTAAGAAATCATTAGAAAAAATTAAATTCGAAAATACTATTCCAAATAGGAGTACCTTCTCTTTCTCCTTGTCCTCTTCCCAATTCCTACTTCTTTCTTTAAAATCCTCCAACGAATGATTGTTCTGGCAATGTCATAAGCTGTGATCACTTAGGCAATCCACTTGATCGTTTGCCGGCCTGCCCGTCTAGTATGCGAGCTACGAGAAAATGTCTACACTTTTTATCGTATTATAACTAGTTTTCTCTATTATCTACGGACACTAACAAGCGTCCTCGTTTATTTTCATACAATATTGTAGACAACATGTAGACAACATCTCTACAGTCGATTATCGAAATATATCGAGACTGCCTCATTGGCGTGGTGGTATTTCGGTACGACTACGGTTCTGAGGTCTGGGTTTCGATCCCCGGGTCGGGCAAAGTGATATTGGATTTTTCCATATCAGCCTGGAGTCTGGAATTTGTGCCCGATATGGCGATAGGCTCGCCCCCTATCACATCTGGGACGGAACTAAGCTCGGCGAAATGTGGGTGCTCTAGTTCACTAGTGCGCCTCTGCCTACCCTTTCGGGGATACAGCCGTGAGCTTATGTTATGTTATGTTATCGTGACAACCTCCGTGGCGCAGCGGGCGAGTAGCCGGCTATGAAGCGAGAGGCCGCGTTGAGACAAACGTTTGTGGGGCCCACAGATATCTGTTTGAATTCTGGGTGTTGTGAGACCGTAAGTATCTCATAGTCTCTGACACGCACGATACTGGTTATAATACCTAGTGTGGGGTCAAAACTATGGCTGAGATCTATAGAGCGAACTTCGACTAAGTCTAAGTCAAAGTCACGAACTCAGTGGGGATTTGGAATTGTTAAATCGAATTTTGACTTAGTCCGAGTCATTTTTTACAAGAAAAACAAACTGACAGACAGACTAAGCAAAGAGTTTCTTGTAAAAAATGACTCGGATTTAATAAAAATCCTCACTGAGTTCGTGACTTTGACTTACGACTTAGTCGAAATTTGCTCTATAGATCTTAGCCTAGGTGTGTGACTGTTGGGAGTATTTACTATTATTATTTATTATCGTGGCACGCTTGCTAGCCGGGCTGGTATAAATAAACGTGAAAAACAAATAAAGCGACATTCACCGACACTGGCGTTAGTTACGCAAAAACCAGTCGAAATGGAGGCTGAGTGAGTTACGTATTTGGAAGGTAATTTTTATCGCGGTAGGTAGCGTGGCCGCATGTCGCGCGCACTTGTTCCACGTAAATTATGGGTAGAACAGACGCGGCTCGACCAAACTTGCTGTTTTTGTTTCCAAGATTAACGATGAACAACGGCCCTCGAAAAAACGTGTCACAGAAAACGGTTATTACCCCTAAACTTTACGGTATAAATTTTCTTTTGTTGGCTTTTATGGCGTTTACGTAAATAATAGATACCCTTTCACTTGAATCCTTTTAAGTATATGACAATAATGTGTGAAGTTTAAACGATTTTAAATATGGATTTTGTTAATATTAAATATGTAAACTTGCTTGGATATCAGTGGCGAAGGGTCCTGACGACAACCCCTCTGGGGGATCCAGTCCCGGCCAGATTAAATTTGAAAAATCGCTTTGCCCAACCTGGAAATCAAACCCAGGATCTCCCGATCCACAGCCCACGTACGCTGCCCTTAGACCAAGGAGACGACAATTACAAAAAACTATTAACTATTGACTGCCTCGGTGGCGTAGTTGTATTTCGGTACGACTACCGTCCTGAGGTTTCGGGTTCGATCCCCGGGTCGGGCAAAGTGATTTTTCCATATCAGCCCGGAGTCTGAAATTTGTGCCCGATATGGCGATAGGCTGGCCCCCTATCACATCAATGACGGAACAAAGCTAGGCGAAATGTGGGTGTTCTAGTTCGCTAGGGCGCCTCTGCCTACCCCTTCAGGGATACAGGCGTGAGCTTATGTTATTGTTATGTATGTTATTAACTATTAAAGACACAAATACTTCAAAACGAGGATTGACATGCAATGAAAAAAGATATGCTAGAATGATTGCGATAGCTCGAAAGCGATTTAATTGGATCAATCAAATAGAATAAATAAGTATCGTCGGCGATATGGCAAAAACGTTCGGAATCGATGAGTACATACGATACGCGCGACGGATAAAATGGAAAGAGTGTGAAAAAGGCCATTGATTTTATATTTCCTATAATAAGTTTTTGTCCGCAGTTCCGTTCGTGTAATGAAGTTATCGGTTGGAAGTTGCGCACTTTTTGTGATGAAACGTAGCATTTGATATAATTTAGGGCGTAAATATATCCGCAACTTACGTTCTGTCGAACGCTTTCAACCTTCGTAGATATAGCTTATCGTCGTCAATTTAACACCTATAATAATTTATGTTTATAAAGGATACAAAATTGTGATTCATAATATATTGAGAAGATGCAATACATATATATTATGTACATAAATACATACTTTATATAACTTTTTTACTAAGAAAATAATTATCAAAATCTACAGAGTGTTTCATATATCAATAATAACTACACATAAAGTGGGGCTAGCAATCTAGCAGTAAAGGTTCAAATTTCGTATGGCTCATAGTTTTTGAGAATTTGTGACGAAAACTTTTTTTCTGGGTCATTGCGTCAGCTGCAGTACATTTGTAAACCACCTATGGTGTAATTAAATATTTTTAGCATACACAAAGCCATTCCTATAGTAATTGCGACGATTTAACGGTCGCATTCCAATTTTAAAATCCCCGTGCTTAATAATTAATAAAAAATTACCGTTCAATTTTAATTTTTTAACTGTTATTGGTACCAATTTAATGAAACACCCGGTAGATTCAGTGAATTTATAATGCATGAACATAATCGATATACTTTAAAAATGCACATATTATTATTATACATGCTATTGTAAACGTCCAAGTACCAGAAATAGGAACAGAAAACAAACTGCAAAAGCTACTAAAAACTAACACGAGCAGCTGGGGTACGCAATACAGCTAGTAGTTTATACAATACCAAAAATATCCACATCGATACGTTACTAGAATACCAATACGATTTTATTCATTTTCTCAAATAAAGGTCAGAGATAAACGAAGTTAGACTGTATAAATTGCGAACGGTTGGTAAACGGAATAAGACGGTCGGTCCAATTGGTGGGAGATGCCGCCTCCTAACCGCTTTAGCGTTAACAAGAAACCGCTGTTTGTTACTACCGAAGGGTAAGAATGGAAAGCGAAACCCGACACGATTAATCGTTTCACTATCAAAATTAAAACGATGTAACTTGATGTGGCTTATTATAACCAATGATTGAAAGGTAAATCACGTCAATTTGTGGATTAGACGAAGACAAACAACAACAACTCTTTTATTTTAAATTGCCGATGCTTTAATCGGCAATACTATGAGGAATACCTATCTCTATATACGAGTATGGCCATCCAGTATATTATTTCAAGTTTATACTGCATTTTCAAAATAAAAAAATAATATGAACATGAATTTGTAATAGAATGAACGAACGAGAGCTGTAATTGAACATTAATTTAGATTAACTTTCTCTAAAACTACACAATAATTTAATATTAATTAACGTCTGGCGGGCGCTGGGTTTAGCTAATTCATTAATTTAAACACTGGCAAGTAATAAGTGATAATTTGTTAAGCAAATTTACTTCTGAATAGCTACACTAAATTAATACTCTAATAAATAGTTCAGTACTCTTGTGATGAAATTTTCCCCGAATTGAAAATAATCAAAGAATTTAACCACCAATAAATACATTTATAATAATAAATAATATTAGCTCTGTAATTTTACTGTCCCACTGCTGGGCACGGGCCTCCTCTACAAATGAAAGGGGTTAGGCCTTAGTCTACCACGCTGGCCTAACGCGGATTGGTAGACTTCACATACTTTCGAATTTCTTGTGGAGAAATTATCTGGTATGCAGATTTCCTCACGATGTTTTCCTTCACCGTTATAGCAAGCGATATTTCACAATGAAATCACACTTAACATAGAAAATTCAGAGGTGTATGCTCCATTTTGGGGTTGGTCTCGAACCTCCGACACTCGTCTCGGCAATCTGTACCACACCCAACTGAGCTATCGCTGCTTACCAATACATTTAATTACTGTTAATTAAACAAAAATTTAACGACTTCAAAATTACTTGAATGATATACTTACATAAAGTACATAAAAATATGAAAACCAAAAACCTCTTTAGAAGAACCAACCAAACAATGTACAAACGACAAAGGCACTTCAATCTGTACCACACCCAACTGAGCTATCGCTGCTTACGAATACATTTAATTGCTGTTAATTAAACAAAAATTTATCGACTTCAAAATTATTTGAATGGTAGAGTTGGAAGGGGAAGACCTCATCGAACATTCTCTGACCAAGTCAGAGATTTACTCGAGAAAGGTCAAGTTAAAAGTACCCTAAACCGACGTGCATGCATGAAGAATGTAATGAGACTGAATGAGGCGAAAGAGGTGTGTAAGGATCGTAGCAAATGGAAATCCGTTGTCTCTGCCTACCCCTATGGGAAAAAGGCGTGAGTCTATGTAAAATTACTTGAATGATATACTTACATAAAGTACATAAAAATATGAAAACCAAAAACCTCTTTAGAAGAACCAACCAAGCAATGTACAAACTACAAAGGTACTTGCTAAAAATATAAAAGCAGTATGAAAATAAATCTCCTCTGAACAAAGTTTCACCAAGACTGTCCGTAACTGGAGGTAAACAACGATCTTAATTAGTAACCAATATCCTTACCTCAGGCAGCACTAGTTACCTTACAGTATGAAATTTCTTGCTGAGGAGTAAAGAGCTAACACCCTTTTAACATAGTTAAATGATTAATAAACTTAACACTAGTATATTTCGCCATGGTTTTCTTTGAGTTGTGTAGTTAATAAAATTTTAAATAGGTTTTTATGTTGTGGACTTAGTTTAATTATGTAGTAGATTTGTAGATTTTTGTACAATTTACTATAGCATTTGTTTGCCGAGCCGCCCATGACTATCCACATAGTCACGGGCAGCTCGGCCTCCGGTGGCCCTTACGCTTATGTAACATATATATGTGCCGCCTCCGCCGGGTTCCAATAAATAAACTTGCAAGTATAATAATAGAACTCTCTGTTTGATTTAAGTACAATTATTTAATTTATTTGTTTAGGTTGGCAAGGCACCCATGATTTTCTTGTCTTGGGTGTCTATGGCGATGGATATCATATACCATCAGGTGACCCAACCGCTCGTTTGCCAGTCGCAGCATAAAAAAAACAATTAGTTTGTAACTTTATAGTAATCCTTAGATTAATTAATGGCGCCTACGGTTATCTATTTGGCGTTTTTACTCTACGACCTCATAAGGACTGCCACGATTTTTAAATATCAATAAATATGGTATAAAATGTTGTCAATTATAAATCAAACACTCATTATAGAAATATTTATAAAGTACATTATGTTTATTACACTGTCCTAATACATCTGACACTATATTTTACCCTATATTTTCTACACCATTCTTGAAAAACATCCAATACTCCAATTCAATAATCACAAGTTTAAAAACTTAACGGACCGACTTCAAATCCGATCGTAACCAAATTTATATGGGACCACCCTTGAAAGAAGCTCTATCGAACACAAAAAGAATTTTGACGATCGGCCCACATTGGGCGGAGATATCGCGTAACATACATAAAAAAAAAACAGACGAATTGAGGACCTTCTCCTTTTTGGAAGACGGTCGATAAATAATACTATAGAATATAAACAGAAAAACCTTGTTTCCGTCGAGAGTGTAATAGCTCAGTAGAAAAGGTCTCTTACAGTTCACGGGCACGTATATAAAATTTAATACACAACGAAAAGGGAATTGCTTTCCATCACAAGCGCTGGAATCGCAATTCGAGGGAAATATTATTGCATTTTTGTTTTCCATTTGTGCGTTTTACGGTTACGGCTTGTCTGGCGGCTGGCCCCGGGGTCGGTAAGATGGCATTCTGTTACAATGCAGTGTAATGGCTAAATGGAATTGTTTCGTGAAATCGTTTAAAACGGAAACAGGATTAAAGATTGCGCAGATGCTCTCAGACAAATGTTTTCAAATGGATGTGGGTAAATAAGGTTTTATCGTTACTCGTTTTCGATATAACTTTGCAAAAATCTGAAAAGTGTGGGAAAAATATTAACTTTTTATTAGCTTTAATTACGTAGTTACACCTACAACATTTAGGAGGATTTTTTATCGAATTGTTGGTCTCTTTTCTTAATCGTTAATTTTCTGAATAAATTTATTTTTTTCTTAACCTTGGTGCAATCTAACCTTGACATTGGCAGAATCATCGCAAATGCATGAAAGCCATTTATTTTAAAAAGAAGAAGTTACGCATAGTGAGAGGTGTGCTTGCCAGTACCCCTTACATTAAAAAAAAATAAGAACTCTCGAGATTTTTTAATTATAATTAAATTATGTAAATCACTGCATTCTGCTAGACAAATGCTCGGTTATTTTGATGACCTTTTCTACTAATTTCATTGGCTATAGGTAATATTTTTCCAATTAAACAAAAATACCATAGTGCTTATACAGTATCTGTTAAGGAAAATAAAGGTTAATAATAATATGTAAAGCTCCGCCTTAAAGCACGTTAACATTATGATTATGTTAACTTTACATAGCAATTATCTCTATTACGTCTGAATTTTCTCATTGCGAACTTCTACACATCAAGAAGTTTTGAACAGAAAACACAAATTAGTTAACTCTCAATTTTATGATGTTACCTAAGGCCCACATTAGTACGATACTCAAGCATTAATCTAGTTTTAAAAAAAGATGTTAGTATGGGAAAACTACGTTATTTTTTTCATATTGACTGAGACTGGCAAACGAGCAGATGGGTCACCTAATGGTAAGTAATCTCCGTCGCTCATAGACACACAAAACATGGGTGCGTTGCTAATCTAAAAGGAGGGAATGGAAGGGGAGGGAAAAAGGATTGGGAAAAGGAGGCGGGGAAATGAGCCACCGGAAATCTCACCCACGGAATGAAACGCAAAAGCAAGCTGCTTTTACGTCGGTTTTCTATGGGATAGTGGTATCAACCGGTCTAGCCGGTCCATTCATGCTGTAGACGTAACTGTCTACAGCGTGGCTCTACCACTCAAAATCTAGATTCATGTTTATGTTTAGTCTGTATTCGTGTCTTCAGTTTTAATAACTTATCTGAAAAGGTACATACATAGGGCCTTACTTAAAACAGCATTTTTAGCTGAGCAAATGGTTACGAATAACCTGTCACTTTTTTCCTTGCGTTACATTGTTTAAAAATGAAAGGGACAACCTATGGTATAAAGATAAACAGCGCTCAAATATTTTTATAAGTAAGGGGCTTAATATATAGGCGTGGTATCTCATAGGGATGAATGAATGAATTAATCAGGTCATTTGACTAGGCCAGATTTTGACATGCTACTTTCGTTTCATCTAATTTCTCATCTCTTTGTGCATTGGAAAAAATTAATTTTAAATTACCAAGAATCCCTTTTTTACAAATTGGTTAAAAATTTACAATATACTCAATTACATGATGGTGTGCTGCGCAGTTTCCTAAAGCAATAACAACACGCCGCGACGTCCAGTCGTGCCATTAACTTCCGCATTATCTCGTTGCTTCTCTTTTTAATATTTCGACGTTTTATTTGTTATCATCGCAAGCGGCAAGCAGTGGTGAATTTTTGACGGATAACGACCGCGTTTTAACAGCAATATTGTTTTAATTTCTAAATTGCAGGATTCCAGATGGATTTTATGAAGAGTGCCAATTGTAATACTGTGACTTTAATATACTGAACAGTCACATGATGCAATAATCTTGTGTAATGTGTATGTTCCTTCTTTCTGACCATCTGCCCTTACGCGATTGGGGTAGGACAAAATGGGGTCGGCGCAACACTTTTCAAGCATGTTGCAGGAAGGATTCGGCTTAGTTTTATGACCAGTCGCCTACATGACGTCAACACCTGGAGAATAAACATCCGGATAAATCGTTTGTATTAACCGGATAAAACTGGATAAATTCGAACCTAGGGCCAACGAACTACAGCGCATATACACTTCCTCTAGGCCAAGACCAAGGACCAAGACCAGACCAAGGTTAAGATGCACATGCTCATGTGAACTCCACATAATATAATATGATTTCAACACAATACCGATAATGAAGTAAATACTAACAAGTTACCGAGATATTATAATACAAAATATGATGTTTTTACTCTTTGTAGTTAACATATAAAGGAAATTAAATTATCCGGCGAAGGGAAGCCCATCATATACGTGAATTTCCTTCCTACATTCTCATCGAGTAAATATTTTACCGTTAAAAATCAATTTAGCTCAGGTATTAACTGGGCTTTACACGTTCGTCTATTTAATCGATAAAAGGAATTTTGTCTGCAACAATAAATTGATAGAATTTTCTATTTTGGATTTCAGAGGCCAGTTAAACCGGGCACGAGCTAGCAACTATTGGATTAAACAAACTGAACCTAAATGATACGATAAAAGTTATGCGATTTGGCGAATGTTATTTGAAAAACATGAGATTTTTTATAGCAGAGACTGGCAAAGGAGCAGATAATTATTATTTAAAAGTATGCCCCAATCTACAGAGCGCTGAATTTCATACAGAACCTGAGTATGCAACTAAGGACCATCATTCCAACTCAGCACACGAAGCTCATACATACAAACATAAGCTCACGCCTCTATCCCCGGAGGAGCAGGCAAAGGCGCACTATTGAACTAGAACAACCACATTTCGCCAAGCTTATTTCCGTCCCAGTAGTGTAGGGGGCGAGCCTATCGCCATATAAGCCTCAAATTTCAGATTCCCGGCTGATACTGAATTGAAGAAACCCAATATCACTTTGCCCGATCCGGGATCGAACCCGAGACTTTAGGACGGTAGTCGTACCGAAATACAACCACGCCACCGAGGCAGATAATATGTACTTTAGAAATAAAGATTAACTGCCGCACTCAGAGACGTTTAATCGCTCATTAAATCGTCCCTTAGTATAGATTTCAAAATGTTACCACTCAGAGACAGCTAATGATTCATTAGCGTCCCTAGATGACAATGTACAGAAACACCTTTACATAACTCCTTAATGATTTATTAGCAATTTTACGTCAAACATTTGACATTTTATTTTTAATACAGAAAATCAAAGAGATTTAACACTACAATCATAGAGAGGTTCTATACAAAAAGTTTGATCTCAAACTTCATTAACGCTGTCTCTCGTAGAATAGCACAAATTCCGTAAGCAAATTCCAGACTACGGGCTGATCTGAAAAATCCGGTATCAATTTGCCCGACCCGGGGATCGAACCCGAGACCTCAGGACGGTAGTTGTACCGAAATACAACCACGCCACAGTCACAGTCAGTCATTAATCTAAGTTTATGTCAAATCCCTATTTATGTACCTATACAATGTACTATTTTTATCCAAAGTAAACTTTTATTTACATTTACAGTAGATAGGGATACCAATTATGCCATAGAAAAAAAAATCAAATTTTTTATTTTTATTTATTTAAATGAAATGATGCGTTTCGTTATGCCATTTTTAAAAAATAAGCACACAAACATTTCTCTCGGTGCGGGAATCGAACCCGCCGCGCCGTCCCTCACTTCACAGCCGGCTACTACTACTCGCACACTGCGCCACGAAGGCTGTCGGATCAAATGTCAAAGATCCTACGCATTGACGTCTGTCCTACGGTTACATAAAGTTGACATTAACTAACGAACCATTAAATTTGGACTCTGGGATGCAACGTTAATTAACGAATTTAATGTAAATTAGTTAATGACTAATAAGGTCTAATTTAATGAACCTTGGTGTGTGCAGCAGTTATTACTATTGTAATCTTTTTCACATTTTCTTTCTACCTGCCCTTATCCCATGTTAATGTGTTGTCGACTCGACACATTTTTTGTTATCACAAGCATGTTGCAGGAAAAATTTGGCTTAGTTTTTTACGACCGGCTGCCTTCCTGACTGGATCTGGGGGATCCAATCCCGGGAAAATAATTTTAGCGTAACGTCAGAGTTTCTTGCCCGTTCTTCTCTGGCGAACCAGCTTTCGGAACTGGCGGTAGAGTAAACATTTTAGACGGAAAATGTGTGACATTTTATGGATTCAATAAACGATTTGATTTGATTTTATTGAGCAAAACACCACCACACCCGACCTTGGTATCGAACCCAGGACCTCCCAGTTCACAGTCGATATTTTATAACATCCGGGCCATAGAAAACATTCTGGCGACACTGGGTGGAGTCCCACTATAACACTATATACACGTTACACCAGCAATACCGACTTAAACCCCGCGGTGGCCCTCTTCAGTGCTTTAGGGACAGCTCCGGGTTTCCTTAGGCGAAAAGGGCCCAGGATTCGTCTGGAACCACCCCTGCGTGGTGCTGTCTTGTAGCCTGTCTGCCGGCCGGCCTTCCCTATTGGGCAGCTGTCGTCCGAAAGCTTCTGCTGCCCGAGACAATTTCGTCCCTAAACTCTTAAATTGGCAAAGAAATCCCTGTTCAAAATTGAACCATCATCGCATCGCTGTATGCGTCTAATAACATGACCGGTAGCCGCTGCCGCCAGAATTGCGATATCTTGAATGGTCCCGGCATGGTGTCTTGTTTGCTAACAATGATGATGCTGGTACGTGAGATTTAAAATATTGTAATCATCATCATCATCATCAGCCGCAGGGCATCCACTGTTGGACATAGGTCATATTGTAATACGTAATGCGAATTTAACTCACCGGTATTTTTGTAATAAAAATATTATTTGGGTAGAACACCCAGTTCGCTAGTGCGTCTTTGCCTAACCCTTCTGGGACACAGGCGTGAGCCTATATCATATTTTGTAAAAAGTAACCTCAAACACAAAACGTAAATGTCCAAATCAATCATTAAATAGATAAGTAAGGGTCGTGCCGTATTTAAGTTTAATTGTCATTAAGGGCTATTAATGAATCATTATCTGACTCTGAGAGGTAATCTACACTAAGGAACTATTTAATTGGCCATTACATAACTCGGAGTGCGGCAGCCCATGTATTCGGTATTTAAAAACTTAATGTCAATTAGTTAAATACTAATTAGGACTAATGTAAGGAACGTCTCTGAGTGCGGCGGTAAGTCGCCCTAAATGTACTTCTACATTAACCCAATTTAAACTAAAGAAACAAAAGAAAAATACCACAATTTCCCACACAATATCCACAACAGAACCGTTCGCTTCAAACACTCCTCGTTGTTGAACACAAGAGATAGTTTTCACGTGTAATTAAAGTTTGCGGCGCGGATAATATCGGTTGTGATTGCAGCCAAGTACTTAATTACGGGATCAGGCGATCCCGAGGGAGGCGATCGGGTTCACTCGCGCGCCTTTGAAGATTTACTGCTCTTGACCTCACTTGATCTAAACCTCTGCTTGCAAACAACTTGATATTATTAAAGATTAGAAATACAAATCTAATTTCGCTTCATTTGGGGAATGTACATCTTGATTTCTTAAGTTTACGCGAATGTTATACATTGAAATAAAACTATACGTGACCACGAAAACTGCAAAGCCTTCGAAACGTCGGGCATAAAAAAATTAAAACAAATCATGATAGAATCCGTAAAAATAGTTTTATTTCAATGTACATCTTTCTATGTGGGGTCGGCGCAACAGACTTTTTCAAGCAAGTTGCTGAAAGGATTGAGGCATCCAGTCCCGGGCAAATTAAATTAGAAAAATCACTGCCCGACCTGGGAATCAAACCCAAGACCTCTGGGTCCACAGCCCATATATGTATGTTGTCACTAGATCAAGGACGGTACATACAAAAGTAATTTTTGCCTCCTTAGTCTAGTGGCAGCGTGTATGGATTGTGTGGGAAATGCTGGGTTCAGACCCCAGATCGGGAACAGCGTTTTTCTGACACGATTTGCCCGAGACTGAGGGATCAGAGAGGGTTGACATCAGGCAGGCGGACGGTCGTAGAAACTAAAGACGAATAATTTTAGCAACTAGTTAAAAAACATTGTTGAGCTTATATTAACCGTGTGATCGACTTGAAATATTATCCGATCATGATCAAATTTATATGGGACCACTCTTGGAATAAGCTTTAACGAACACAAAACAAATCTTGAAAATCGGTCCACATTTGGCGGATAGATATTGAGAAATATAGAGGTACATAAAAAACAGACTAATTGAGACTCTTCTCTTTTTTTAAGTCGGTCGAGAAATATTACAGAATGATACTTAAATAAATCCAGATTTTTAATAAGATTTTTTCAGTAAGTTTCAGTCTAGTTTTTGATTTAAATCTAGGTTATAAAGTCTGAATGTCGTTCGTCATTTATTGAATTAATAATATTAGCATCTCACGTGATTGACGTTTGTCAAAGTTTTTAAATTTCATTAATCGAAGCGTCTCTCTTCGATTGATTGAAAATTAAAAATACTCATTTCTTATTCAATTTATATTCAAGAGATTTAAGTTTTAATGTTTGTGACAGACATTTTATTAGATTAATTAAACTAATTAAGTATTCTCTTAACAGAATATATCAAATCAAGTTCAATTTGAGTTTGAGTTTGATACCATTGTCTCACAGAAAACCGACGTAAAGTGGCAGCTCTCTGTCGCGTTTGATTCGGTGAGTGAGATTTCCGGTGGCCCAGTTCCCCCCTCCTTATGTCCCACCTTTTAGGTTGGCAAAGCACCCATGATTCTTTTAATGTCTTGTGCGTCTATTGGAGGTGAAGAGCACACACCATTTGGTGACCCACTTGCTCGTTTGCTAGTCTCTGCTATAAAAAATAAATATTTTTTTATGAATATAATTTAAAAGAAAATGACAAAGACTAATTCATTTTAGCATACAGAGGGATCTATAGCTCTAAATCTTGAATACAGTGGAGTTAAAAATGTTGCATATAACTGCGTAATAGACCGTTAATGTTTGTCATACTGGAGTTATAGCCGGGTAATTTCAACATCTTTCTAAACTAATTATACATTCGTTCGTCGTCTCACATCTCGGTTGCTCCAAGTGGAAAATTAGAATTTTATGCTGTCGTTTCGCGGCAACATATTAAAATGTTCGCGAAGTATTTAAAATTGAAATGTTAATAATTTTTGTTTCATTTCCATATAGCATAATCATTTTAATTGATGTTCACTTTCATGAGGAGAGTTAAATAATTTAAAGCTCTTATTTCGAGAACATATGCCAAATTCAATATTTTTAGGCACCGTATAGGTTAAGACGATATGAGAATAAAATATGAAAGCGTGAAGGGCTGGTTTTGACGTATTCTACGCGCACACCGGTGCGCGCATCAGCACGGTAATGCCCGCGACATATTAACTTGTCAGAACAAAGACATTAAACAGTTTAGCCTAAGAGCCAAGATGCTAACGCGCGTCATGACCTCTTGGATTATGAAGATTAGATGCTCAAAAGAAAAAAAGGTTGTGTCTTATATATTATGTTAACATTTATAAACTAGCCTAAATAGATAACTGAACGATCTGCAACTCGTTTAAATTAATAATTAATTATTAATTACCCGTGCACAGCAGTGGGGCAGTAATATTACAGGGTTAATATTATTATATTGACCAAAAATTTTGAAACTTTTAACATATACCACTATTATAGAAATGTTGTTTTGGAATAATCTTAAAATTCTTAAGTGGTCTATTTGACAAAATGAATCTATTTCGATGAATTTGGGTATGAGGATAATCTTAGCCATCTCAATCTGCAGACAGGATATTTTTATGAATTCAGGCCTAATAGGGATGAAATAATTGTTTAATCACAATTTAATTCGGTTGCCTCCTTGGTCTAGTGGCATATATGGGCTGTGAACCGAGAGGTTATGGGTTCGATTCCCAGATCGATCAAAGTTAATTTAATTTAATAGATTTCGATGAAATTTTATATGAGGATACACTTGTCTTTAGGGACTCAAATGAGGTACTTAATTTTTTTTATTAACCCCTAAAGTTTGGTTGGGCATTCGGAAACCTTAAAAGATTTTGATGAAATTTGGTATGAGGATACATTTGACCGTAGGGACTCAAATGGGGTACTTCATTTTTTTAACCCCTAAAAGGACGAAATAAGGGATGAAAGTTTGTATGGGAGTTCAGAATCCACTTAATGGATTTTTTTAAATTTGGTATGAGGATATCTTTGGTCTGAGGACAGACACAAGGGACACAAGGGTTTATTTTTTTAAATCAACACCTATAGGCATGAATTGCTTTTCTTTCTTTCTTAAAAAAAAATAGATGATAAAAGTTTATATCCGAAATTAGAAACCGCTGATTATACGGATTTTGATATAAGTTGGTATGAGGATGTGATGTTTTGCAAACATGTGTTTATCTGCAAAAAGGGATGAATCTTTCTTCTTGGTCGCACTCTTCATTTCTGAAGGTCGTGTCCGTCTTGAAATTTCCGTCGCATCTCTCGGATGATCTTCTTCCAGGTTTTTCTGTCCTTAGCCTGCCTCATTGATGTTGTTACTGAGAGTCCCGTGAGTAGTTTTATTTGATCGGACCAACGGCTAGGCACACGCCCTCGCGGTCGTTTCCCTTCTACCTTTCCAACCAAGAGTAGTTTCTCCAAATTGGGGGGGTCCCGGCGAGCCACATGTCCAAAATACTGTAGTCAGCAAAGGGATGAAATAGGGGTTGAAATTAGTTTTTTTTAATCTTTGATCCGATTGACTTTAAAATCGATATCTGAGTCCCCCCGTAGTTCCAAACGTCGAAACCGCTCTTAAAAGTGACAAAAGTGACCGCCATTTTGTACTTCTTTGTTTTTGGGCCAATTGACTTCAATATCGATATCTGAGTCACCCCGTGGTTCCGAACGACAGAACCACTGTCAAACTTGTCAAAAGGGGCCGCCCTTTTTGTTTTTCTTTGTTTTTGGGCCGATTGACTTCAAAATCGATATCTGGGTCACCCCGTGCTTCCAAATGACGGAACCGATGTCAAAACTGTCAAAAGAGGCCGCCATTTTGTATTTATTTGTTTCTGGGCAGATTTATTTTAAAATAGATATCTGAGTCGTCCCGTTGTAGAATATTTAGACTAAAACGACAGGGTGGATCGAAAAAGGTGGATTTTGAAGTCAATCGGCCCGAAACAAAGAAAAATCAAATGGCGGCCATTTTTGACAGTTTTGACATCAGTTTCATCGTTAGCAACAACGGGGCGACCCAGATATCGTTTTTGAAGTCAATCGGCCCTGAAACAAAGAAAAACTAAATGGCGGCCACTTATGACAGTTTTGACATTGGTTCGGTCGTTAGCAACTACGGGGCGACCCAGATATCGATTTTGAAGTCAATCGGCCCAAAAACAAAGAAAAACAAAATAGCGGACACTTTTCTTAATTTTGACCTTGGATCTGTCCTTAAAAACTACGAGGTGACCCAGATATATTGAAGTAAATCGAATTAAGGACAAAAAACAAATTTTCCATCCCTATTTCATCCCTTTATATGTATGTATGTCCCTTTATATGTTTTCTAAGTGGTAGAGCCACGCTGTAGACAGTAACGTCTATAGCACGAATGGGCCGGCTCGACCGGTTAGATACCACTGTCTCACAGAAAACCGACGTAAAGTGGCAGCTTCCTGTCGCGTTTCGTTCGGTGAGTGAGATTTCCGGTGGCCCATTTCCCCACTCCCTTTCCCAATCCCCTTCCCTCCCCTTCCATTCCCTCCTTTTAGGTTGGCAACGCACCCATGATTCCTTTTGTGTCTTGGGTGTCTATGGGCGGTGGAGATCACTTACCATCAGGTGACCCATCTGCTCGTTTGTCAATCTCTGCTATTAAAAAAAAAAAAAAAAAAAGATTGAAATAGGGATCATGCCAGACATCTACCCCTTCTGGGGGATCAAGTCCCAAATTAAATTACAAAATTCGCTTTGCCCTACATGGGAATCGAACTCACAACCTCCCGGTTCACAGCCCATATATGTTGCCACTAGATCAAGGAGGCGACTAGAAAAGTATCCTCATACCAACTTTCTTAAAAATCCGTTCAGCCGTTTCTGGAATCCCATATAAACTTTTACCCCGAAGGGTTGTTAAATTTGTGTCCTTTTGGTCAAAAGTATCCTCATACTAAATTTCATCGAAATCCATCAAGGAGTTTCAAAATGGATTGACTCCTAGACTATCAATGTCTAATATTTGACACAAAGAACTGAATAAACGTAATATCAGAGTTGAAAATGTCGAGCATGTCCCTCCCCTTCAATGGTTACCGGACGACTGAGATCGACACGGGCCGTCTCAGAAAACAATGATGTAATGCCACAGCGTATGTGCAAAACCAATTTTTTCCTTATTGTGATAAAACTATTTAACTTGGTGAAAATTTTTTTTCGACACAATTAAATTAATATTGATGTCTACGTTTTAAATCAAGTAACAAATTTATATCGTTCGCCGTACGGAAGATTCAAGTTTTTCAAAAACAGATGAGAGGTAACTTTGGATTTTTTTTCTATCGAGAAAACTTTTAGCAATTATGTTTTTGCTCACGACAGAATTTAAGTTAAATGGTCTATTAATACATTTCCAAAAATTACCTTCGTAATCTTAGTACTTTAGGACACCCAAGCTCGTGAAAATCCTTATTTTGTTCTCATATCCTCTTAATACCTATGTCCAGCAGTGGACGTCCTGTGGCTGATGATGATTATGATGATAATAGGTTAATAATATCTATGTTAAAAAGATCTTCGAAGTGAGAAAATAAATTAACTAGCTGAAAATAATGCACAGAATCATAATGCAATTCTGGAATTACGAAGTTAGTCTCCGGCGTGGAATTCCACATGTGCGGTACTAGCCTCTAATATTACATTTTTATTACTAATATTTGATATTAGATATTAATCTCCCAGAGGGGGTTTATGTCAGGCAGGCAGCCGGTCGTAAAAACTTAGCCAGATCCTTTTTGCAACATGCTTGAAAAAGTGTATAGCGCCGACTCCACATTAAGGTGGGATAAGGACAGGTAGAAAGAAAGATTAGTAATAAATTATTTTCTTGACTAAATCAAAGTATCTCACATCAATGGTGTGAACAAAACCATCGTCGCGTCTCAATTAAGCAAATTCCCAGCAAGAAAGAAGTACATTTGCATCGAGGAAACAATTCCGCTGATGCTGTTTTACTTAAAAAAGACAAAGAAATCACGTTTCTTACAGATTTCATCGTGACTATACAGGGAACGGAATAAGAAAATAAAATTACATTACAAGGGACGGCAAATAAAATTAGTACGCATCGAGAACATCCTCTGTTAGACTTTATTGAATGTTCCAGCTCAGAAAAAATCTCAGAGACTATTAAGTAACATTCTAAATGTATCCTTGTCGTATTGTTACAAAATAGTTACTAAATTTTTTTATTATGTTACTTGTTAGTTTAATTTTCTTTATACATACTTGCTCTTAACCCACTGCAATGTAGGGTCAGTGCAACTTACTTTTCCAAGCACATTGCAGAAACGATCCGTATTGGTTCTTTTACGACCTGCCACATGTCCGGCGTCAAAGTCTTCTAGAGGCTCCAGGTCACGGGCAAAATGTGTTAAAAAAATGACTTTGTCCGACCTGGGAATTGAACCCACGATCATCTGGTCTACTGCCCACACCCTCCACTAGTTGTTGTTATAGGCCGAGATCCGGCTGCAAAATCACTACCTTTATCATGTATGTAAACAAATCTAATATTTATGTAGATATTATTATAATTGGGGGAATCTATTTTTGCCAGGGTGCCAATCAAAATTTGGCCGCGAGCATTTTTAATTAATATTATTGTTTTGACTACATACGTGATGAACGTACTGATCTTGCAGCTGGATCTCGGCCTATTTGTAGTAATATTAGCCTATATTAAACAATCTTACTTATTTAACTTAACCTACTACATTTTTTCTTTTCTTTCTACCTGCCCTTATCCTACCTTAATGTGGGGTCGGCGCAACACACTTTTTTTCAAGCATGTTGCAGAGAAGTTTTGGCTTAGTTATTACGACCGGCCGCCTGCCTGACGTCAACCCTCTATGAGGGATCCAGGCAAATTGAATTAGTAAATTTGCTTTGCCTCCCGGTCCACAGCCCATACATGCTGCCACTAGACCATTATATTGCAGTAAGGATTCGGCTTAGTTTTTATGACTGGTTCCCTGCCCGACGTTAACTCTCTCTCTGGGAAATCCCGCCTCGGTCAAATAGTATTGGAAAAACCATGTTGCCCGATTTGGGATTCCAACCCAAATCGGGAAACATGGTTTTTCGTTTTATTTACATGGTACCGCGAGAACCACAGCCCATTTACGCTGTCACTAGACCAAGAAGGTGAATATAAATTAAAACATAATTATAACATTATACAAGTAAATACTTTATTATTGAAATCAAGTTACGCATCGCACTAAGGAAAACCGTTTCATCAAAACGTGGGTGACGTTTCAATCCTTTGTGATAAGGCACACAATTATGGCTTAGGACACGAGCCCATCCCTATGAGAGCATCTTGAAGACCATGGCCCGGAGGTGGCGGTGGACCACACAGACTTGTCAAGCCGCTCAGTGGCTCGCTAGCATATCTTCCATTCCTACAATGTATTTATTTTTGCATAAACAAATGATGTTAAAGATCAACTAATTTGTGCGCTGTTGAATGTGGCTGATTTGATTATATTAAATTCATTTTCTAATAATTTAATTATATCAAATATTCAGTGGAGTAACTATAGTGTTGGGGGGGCAAATTAATTGGATGGAGGTCTTTGAAGCCCGTCACTATATGGTCACATATGGTCACGGCTTTTTTGGTCCGCGGCTTCCTTCCGATCACCGCTGGGCCCCCCTACGGTCGAGGGCCCGTGGCATTTTGCCGACATGCCATCCTGTAGTTACGCCACTGCTAATATTATGTCTTTCGATATTTCCGTAAAAGTGTAAATCGACGTCTAATAAATTTTATTTAATACCCGAAATAACTAAGCCGATCTGAAATTAGGAAGTCCAGTTGCCTTTTGGGCTACTTTGGTCCTTTGGTACTTTACTTTGGCCCGCTATTATATTATTATTATCTATCTTTGAAAATAAAATATAACTTTAATTTAAAACCCACAAGTAACAACAGATTTACTAAGAACAAACTGCACGTACACAACGTTATTGTGATTAAGGCGAAATTCCGCATTTGCATTACCTAGTTGGGAAGGAAGAACAACGATGCAAAACTACATGTTCTATTCATAAAAGCCGCTCTTGTATACCTACTTTATGAAGCATTTAATGTCTGTACTTACTGTGGCCCAGGGGGCGGTATACCGCCACATCTTAGCGTCTGAATAATATTATACACGTCCTCTGTGTTGACATCTTCCTGTAAATAACGTACAATTAAAAATATATATGTTTTGCTTATTGACTGCCTACTTAGGCTCAGAAACCATGATGGGCTGAGTCCAATTCTCCATACCATTATTATTATTTACAGATATACATACGACTAGTCGCCTCCTTGGTCTAGTGGCAACATATATGGGCTGAAAACCGGGAGGTCGTGGGTTCGATTCCCAGGTTGGGCAAAGCGAATTTTCTAATTTAATTTGCCCGGGACTGGATCCCCATTATGGGGTTGGCGTCAGGCAGGCAGCCGGTCGTAAAAACTTAGCCAAATCATTTCTGCAATATGCTTGAGAAAGTGTATTGCGCCGACCCCACATTAAGGTGGGATAAGGGCAGGTACAATTTTTATAGATATACATACAACTCCAGGGGCGAAATGGAAAACTAGAATTAGAACATTCTATTTTCGCATCCTACCAATCATGGGACGAAAGCGCCTACGCCGAGGCATAAATAGAATAATAGCCTTCAATATTACCGATACTACGCTTATCGTGATACCTGCCGAGTCATGATTACGACATTATTACTCAATAACTTTCCATTATTTGTACCGATAATAATTAATAGAGAGGTGTCTAAATGATAGGCTTCTTGATTACGGTCAGTATCAGAGATTTGGTTCGATAAATTACCTATCGCCAGTCAGTATCAAAGATTTATTTCGATAAATTACCTATCGCCAATCTCTATTGAGAAACCTAAATAGTCTTAGAGTAGGTAGGAATACTTTATTACAGCAGAGACTGGCAGACGTGCTGGTGATGGTAAGTGATCTCCACCGCCCATAGACGTTACGTTGATTTACTCTGAACCAGTATCAAACCGGTCGAATCGGCCAATTCGTCAGCTGGAGACGTCACTATCTACAGTGTGGTTTCTACCTTATTATTTTGAAAATGACTATTTTTATTCCTTGTCTGGGGTTAAGAATATCTGTATCTAGTTTGTCTTACAGTAGATTACGAGTGATACTCGCAATAATCTAGCTTATATCTATAACAGTTTACTCACTCACGCTGCCGAGAGCATTTGATTGTCAGACAAAAATATCTAAGCGCTGAATTGAAAAGTAGGTATATTAAAAGAAATCCTAGTTTAAGATAGACATACATAAGATCACGCCTGTATGCTCGAAGGGGGTAAACAGAGGCGGACTAGCGAACTAGAACACTCACATTTCACCGAGCTTATTTCAGTTCCAGGGGTGATAGGGAGCCGGGCCTATCGCCATATCGAGCACAAATTACAAACTCCGGGCTTATACTGAATAGAAAAAAACAATATCACGTACATATTATAAACACATACAAATGAATCGAACCCAGGACAACCCGGTCCACAGCTCAAACACGCTGCCACTACACCAAGGAAGCTATTACTCTATGAGGTTTCCTAAATACTTACATAGTAATCATCGTTGACAACAAACATAGGTGCGTTGACGCAAGCGCCTTGACATTCCACGATATCTACTCCGAACAGGCCGTCAGCAGACAACCCTCCAACACAGCAGCAGCAAGCTTGCTCTACAGCATCCAGGATTACTTCAGCCTTCCGCAACATACACGGCGTTGTCGTACACACTTGAATATGGAATTTTCCGCGGAAATTTCTACAAATGAAAGACGGATGATGAAAAATAGTAAATTATTAATATAAATTCCAAGCATATTGCAGAAAGGATTCGGCTTTGTTTATTGCGACCGGCCAGCTGACGTTGTTTTAAAAAAACACAAGTACGACCCAAGAATCGAACCAAGGACAATTCAATTTACAGCCCATATATGCTACCCGACTACAAAGACGAAAATCAACGTACTAATATTTCATTTCACACAGCTTTTTATTAGCAGTAAAACATTGATTAAAAGTAGTCTAAACAAAACTAGCGGACTTAGACAAGTGTCTTATGCGTTATGGGAATGATGAAAATATATGGGAATGACATAAGAGTATGGTGCCCGATATGGCGATAGGCTCGCCCCCTATCACAACTGGGACGGAACTAAGCTCGGCGAAATGTGGGTGTACTAGTTCGCTAGTGCGCCTCTGCCTACCTCTTCGGGGATACAGGCGTGAGCTTATGTATGTATGTACATAAGAGTACGCTATATGCGGCGTACTCTTAGTCATTCCCATACATTTATTCTATTCGTCTATTCTATTCGACTAGCGCATAAGCCACTTGTCTAAACCCGCTGATGACAGTACCGCTTATTCATGGTATAGAACGAAGCCCACTCGTACACTCTCATCCGAGGCATGCTCAGGATATCTGCCACTTTGTGCATCGCTGATATGGGTATCCAACCCATTTGACGCTGCACTATATCCAGACAGGCCCCCACTGCGGCCCTTTGAGTACCGACTGGATAGTTTTGTATCAACGCAGCTATGCGCTGAAAGGGTTAATATGATTTATTCGGCCTTCACGATACAGGCTTGCCTAGTGTGAAGACCACGAGAATATTTGAGGTAAATTGTAAATTAGATGCCTACACGAAACTGTTAACTACTGTTAATTCTGTTTAATATTGTTCAATGATCATCTTTTATAGCATATATTTAAAAATGTAAACTTTAAATAAATGAAATAAATAAATTAATTAATTATACGCTACATGCTTGGTAAGTAACATTTTGAGAAATACGTAAGCTGTTGCTAGGAATTAGAATATTGTCATTCAGCTAGATTGAATGGTTATTTTTACGATGTCACGAAATTAATATTTAACGCTAAATAATCATAAGTTTAAAAACTTAACGGACCGACTTCAAAATAGAATAATAGATAAATAAATACACCCCACATACACAATCACACACCTATACATATACAGGATACAGAGTACAGATACAGGATGGGGTCAGGACGACCCCACCCTGTATCGTGGGTGTCAATAACTATGAGAGACTTTCGGTCTCACAACACCCAGACTTGAAACAAATATCTGTGGGCCACACAAACATTTGTCTCAATGCGGGAATCGAACCCGCGGTCTCTCAATTTACAGCCGGCTACTCGCCAGCTGCGCCACGGAGGCTGTCGAGTGATTAGTTATGTGTTAGTCGAGTGAGTTATCCGATCCTGGCCAAATTTATAAGGGACCACCTTGGAATAAGCTCTATCGAGCACAAAAATAATCTTGGAAATCGGTTTTCATTTAGCGGAGATTTCGCATAACATACATAAAAATACAGACGAATTGAGAACCTTGTCCTCTTTTTGAAGTAGGTAGATTAATTCACAAATATTATACGAGTATATACATAAGCAATTTTTTTACAGAAATCTCGTAAGTAATTTAAAATTTAACATAAATCTAATCGTTGGAAGGACCGTTTCTCTATTAGCTGTACCAATACAAAAAATATGGATGTATAATTTATTAATAAACCACTTTAGCGAGTTCAAATCTTTCGTAAATGCCGATGCCAATTCCTCCTTGTATTTGATTAATTACATCAAAATCTTTATAATTGAATTCTGAGGGAAGGGCTTAACTTTTCGTTTGTACTCTGAGGCTTCCGCAATATCTGATAAAGACTTAATAAGTTTCGATATAGGCCGGTTTCCAACTTTAAGGAGTAGAGGACTACGGCCCAGCAGGAAAATTTCTTACAATCGTAAATGAATTCAAGCTCGCTGTGCACTGATGACATTTGGTTAATATTTCATACAAATTTCATAGATGCGCATCGAGCTCGAATATATTTACGATTGTAAGAAATTTTCCTGCTCGGCCGCAGCGGCCTGGTCGGCCAGCGGCTGGAAACTTCTGGTTTGGGAACGTGGTTGTTGAACGTATTAGAGTATATTTAAGAGAACAAGATATTATATTAATTTTAAGTCTTTTTATCGCACCGATTTTAATTACACCGGAAATCTCACTCATCGAACGAAACGCGACAGCAAGCTGTCACTTTACGTGGTTTTCTGTGAGACAGTGGTATCAAACCGGTCGAGACCGCCCATTCGTGCTGTAGACGTAAATGTCTACAGCGTGGTTCTAATACTCAAAAATATATATTTCATTGTATATATATTTAATTTGTGAACTGTACACGATAAGCGTTTATGTGACAATGCAATTTTCATGATTTTCTCAAGTTAAATCGTTGTTAAGATTGATTATAGTGTCTATTGTAGGACTACAACCTATATAATTAGGCATATATAGTACAAAGACCAGATTTCAGCACTGATTTATTAATAGAACGTCTCGGCATCTCCCGTGGGCGTGATAGAAGTCAACTAAGAAACAATTAAATGTGCCTGGTTAGAAACTTTTGCCAACAGTCTACGGCTATGGAGACGTAAATAGTAAATACCATCGGAGTCACTCTAAGACATATCGTAATCCAATGGTATTGGTTTACAAACTTTGCAGCAATTTCAATATGTAGATTGTGGATATAAATTATTATAAGCACTGACTACAAAACACAAGGTGGTGCATTTATTTCTTTCTACCTGTCCTTAACCCACCTTAATGTGGGTTCAGCGCAACACACTTTTTCAAGCACGTTTTCAAGGATTTGGCTAAGTTTTTACGACCGTCTGCCTGCCCGACGTCAGCCCCCTCTACGGGATTCAGTCCTGGGCAAATTAAATAAGAAAATTTGCTTTGCCCGACCTGGGAATCGAACCCACGACCTCCCGGTCCACAGTCCCTACATTCTGCCAATAGACCAAGGAGGCGACTAGATGAGGCAAGGTGGTGCATTTCATTACCTTAATATGCACACCAGCTCATGCCACATTTAAATGCTTCTTAATTTATTTCAACAAAATTAAATAAATAATATATTTAGGGGGGGGGGGGCTATATCCAGCAGTAGACGTCTTATGGCTGAAGCTGATGATCATAACGCTCTCTCATCAACTCTACACTTTGATCACGTCACACGCTCATCGAACGACTGGGCACTACCTCATTCAATCAAATAAGCCCATTAAATCATCAAGTGATTAAACCGAACTAGCTAGATAAAGTTGCAAAACTGTTGAAAAGTCATTACCGCTTATGCTTGTACTTCTTTTTATAAAACGAAGAGTTCGCTCACCATCATATTAGCTTCAGTGAACTCAAAGGGCGTATTAGGATTGTTACCGTCGCTATCCCTGTGGACGCTCAACTCGCTCCAAAGTTTCGTAGTCGTTGAAATTCTACGCGTATAGAGAATCTGCAAAATAACCATTCCATACGTTTAGGTACTGTCAAGATGTATAATAGGTCCCCGGGCGGGAGATCTCAGTATTCGAATAATGAAAGTTTGTTCCGCATGTAATCAACTTGAAGATAAGACACGTTTGAGGTTTGGCCAAAATAATATTATTTTGTATATTATCGAGACGTTGGATAGTTTGAGTTTCTATGACTATCCGGTATAGAAATTGTATTTGGAAATTTTATGGAACCGAAATATTGTTATTGCAGTATACTATTATATGAAATCTTAATTATCTATCTAACCAAACCAAGCTGGTTTATTTTATGAACGCAGTCTGCTTAAAGATCAAAAACTGACGAGAGAAGCAATTGGTAGCTCGGTGAAAAGCTTCACATACGTTTTTACACAATTCTTTAAACTGCAGCATTTGGTAATGGGCTATTCCAATTTAACATTCAGTTATTTAACATTGTAGGGCATTGTACTACGCAGTAATTCGAGACAAGATAATATTTAGAGGTAGTTTCACTACCGTCATCACTAGTAAGGATTTGTCTGATGATTAATGAGGTTACCGATACTGCAACAAAACTCGTGTAGTGAAAATAAAAGTAAACAAAGACTTCTAACTCTATATATACTACTAGACAAGCTGTTTAGAAGTAAAACTGTGTCTTTACGGCGAGTGTTTGACATTTGACGGCTAAGGAAAAGAACAGATATAGTGAGTTGCGGTCAATCGACGGAAACTTAGTGCTCAAATACGATCGGCCTGTCTAGTAGTATACAAAAGTCTTTGGTAGTAAAGCCAGACTGACTGATCTGAGCATGCTAGCGCGTAGTATAAATGCTTGATACTTACATTGATCATATTTCTCCTCAAGTGAAACATATCTATAAAGTCTATAAGGTATTGTACTCAAGATCAAAGTATATAGTTGTCTACCGGTTTCCGGTACGGTTTCCGACTATTGTGTTCCGTTTACGTTGACAACCAATTTTTAATGCCAAATGTCATTTCGAAAACCTTTTTAATAAAATTAGAAAAAGTTTTTAATCTTGTAAAAAACAGAAAAATGAAGAGTAAATGCAATGAAGAAAATAAAATATCGGTCACTGACTAGCTTAGATATACAATGCAGATAACACTTTATGTTTAAATATTTCTAGATGCTGATGTTGTAGGCCAAAGATGCAGCTTTAATATTCCTTAGAAATCAACTAAGTATAACAATTTGCGTTGCTTTTTGCTTCGCCAGAGTTTCTTGCCCGTTCTTCTCTAAGCGAAGTGTTCCGAACTGGCGTTAGAGAAATTTGTCGTAGTATTGTATAAACACCTTATGGATTCAATAAATATTTTATTTTTTTGTTTTGAATTGAAAAATCTAAGCTCCCGATACAGCGCGGAAGCGTTAGTGAAAGTGTTTTTAACGATCTGAGAGTTGTTAGGCGCCCAATATTAACGGATATTGGAAAAAGATGGATGGTCGATGCCGGATCAGAAGTAGGCACTAATACTCTTTGGATGCAATATCAGGGTTCGTTGCCATAAAATCGATCGCAGCGAATATCTTGCCGATATTAACCTAGCAGCATTTCGTCGTGTAAGCACACATCTGAGGTAATTTCGCCGTCGTAAACGATGTTTATCGCAGCAACCGCTGACCTTAAAACTATGTAAACTGATCACATACGCTGCGGTTCGATCTAGATACTTATCTTGAGATTGTAGAGGAACGGGTGTCGGTGTTCCTCCACCAGAGGGGAGATCTTCTCGTCAGGCGGGTGTAGTGCCTGACCGCCGCGGCCCCTCCAATGGTTCATCTTCGGAGGTTGTATATATGCTACGTCCGCGGTAAACTTTGCCATTGTGATTTAGGATTCGGTGGCTCGATCTGTTGTTCCGTAGCTGAAGCTAGTGCGCTGACGCTCGATGCGTGTTAGTTCGGCGCGCATTGCAGAGATGTCGCCACATCACTCCCCCCGGAGATCGGAGGTCGAAAGTCTTGAAGTCTTCAGCTTGAGAGAAGCTTGCCAGTGCCAGTAGAGTAGTGTCGGGAGAGTAGCGTCCCAGTGAGTCGGGAGAGTAGCGTCCCAGTGAGTCGGGAGAGTAGCGTCCCAGTGAGTCGGAACCATAGTAGTAGTCGTAGTAGTCGTAGTAGTCGTAGTAGTAGTGCTGGCTGGCTGTGCGACGCTGAGTGCTGACTGGTTGGCTGTAGGGAAGTTAATGGTGATGTGTATGTGGCGACGATGCTGGTGGTTGGCTGGCGATGCGATGTTGGCTGCAGGTGTCACCAATGTAGAGGAACGGGTGTCGGTGTTCCTCCACCAGAGGGGAGATCTTCTCGTCAGGCGGGTGTAGTGCCTGACCGCCGCGGCCCCTCCAATGGTTCATCTTCGGAGGTTGTATATATGCTACGTCCGCGGTAAACTTTGCCATTGTGATTTAGGATTCGGTGGCTCGATCTGTTGTTCCGTAGCTGAAGCTAGTGCGCTGACGCTCGATGCGTGTTAGTTCGGCGCGCATTGCAGAGATGTCGCCACATCACTCCCCCCGGAGATCGGAGGTCGAAAGTCTTGAAGTCTTCAGCTTGAGAGAAGCTTGCCAGTGCCAGTAGAGTAGTGTCGGGAGAGTAGCGTCCCAGTGAGTCGGGAGAGTAGCGTCCCAGTGAGTCGGGAGAGTAGCGTCCCAGTGAGTCGGAACCATAGTAGTAGTCGTAGTAGTCGTAGTAGTCGTAGTAGTAGTGCTGGCTGGCTGTGCGACGCTGAGTGCTGACTGGTTGGCTGTAGGGAAGTTAATGGTGATGTGTATGTGGCGACGATGCTGGTGGTTGGCTGGCGATGCGATGTTGGCTGCAGGTGTCACCAATGTAGAGGAACGGGTGTCGGTGTTCCTCCACCAGAGGGGAGATCTTCTCGTCAGGCGGGTGTAGTGCCTGACCGCCGCGGCCCCTCCAATGGTTCATCTTCGGAGGTTGTATATATGCTACGTCCGCGGTAAACTTTGCCATTGTGATTTAGGATTCGGTGGCTCGATCTGTTGTTCCGTAACTGAAGCTAGTGCGCTGACGCTCGATGCGTGTTAGTTCGGCGCGCATTGCAGAGATGTCGCCACAAGATTATATCATATTTTAATCCTACGTAATTTTGTATAGTTTGAAAGATTTTGACTTTGTTGATTTGGATGTTAGTTCATCAATCACGATTCACGCCTGAACAATATCAATGGATTTGGATTAAATAATGCTTGACAATCTGTATTAGAATATAGGATACTTTTATCCAGGTAATATGTTCCCGTCGGAAGCGACATTAAAGCGGAAGCAATCATAACTGTAAGCAAAACATTGATTAAATACATAGACTCAGGCCTGTATCCCCGAAGGGGTAGGCAGAAGCGAACTAGAGAACTAGATCACCCACATTTCGCCGAGCTAATTTACGTCCCACATGTGATAGGGGGCGAGCCTATCGCCATATCGAGCACAAATTCTTGATTAAATTAGTTGTATTTATACCAATTGAAGAATAAGCATCAATAGATAAAACAATTTTTACGGATTCTATCACGATTTGATTTTAATTTTCCGACGTTTCGAAGGCTTTGCAGTTAATTTCAATGAATAGCATTCGCGTCAACTTAAGAAATCAGTATCAATAGGTGGTATATTAAAAGGAGTTTAAATGGTGTTTTTGATTACTTTTATCAGTTTTGTAACACACAATACTCGGAACACATTATTTTCAAAAAAATTGCCAATCATGCAAATCGGTATGGACACATTAATACAACCAATTTTATTAGCATTAACTTCTGAACCTTTTGAAAGATTAACCCAAAATCTAAAGCTTGCAGGAAAAGCGGCGACGAACATTTTAACAAATTTAATTTATTGTTGACTGCGGCGTCGCTCGTTAGATGAAAACGAATTTTCAATCAACCGGTAAAAAATATTCGGAGTCAAATTTTTTAAGCAAGCGGCGGCTGTAGCATCACACCGTTCCGATATTTAAATCACAATTTATATTAGCATTTTCTTAGATCAAAGACCGTATATATTAATTGAGAATTTTGTTATTTTTGGTTTCTTATCGAAGATAATTTAAAAAGCCTGAAAATAAAATTATGATTATACATTGACGTGAACCCGTCCATAATATGCGCTTGGTTTGCAATTAAATACTATAAATTATGAACATAACACACATAAGCTCACGCCTGTATCCCCGAAGGGGTAGGCAGAGGCGCACTAGCCAACTAGAACACCCACATTTTGCTGAGCTTAGTTCCGTCCCAGATGTGATAGGGGGCGAGCCTATCGCCATATCGGGCACAAATTTCAATCTCCGGGCTGATATGGAAAACTCCAATATCACTTTACCCGACCCGGGGATCGAACCCGAGACCTCAGGACGGTAGTCGTACCGAAATACAACAACGCCACCGATGCAGTATAAATTATGAGGTTTAGATATATCCGTTTTTAGGGTGATTTGCATTTCTAACATCTCGATTTATATATAGAATGAGCTGTAGGTTAAATCGAGTTTAGGATTAACTCTGATTAGTAATAGCGCTTCAAGTCGCTCGTAATGAATGAACATGAATCAGAACTAAATACTTTAAAAAGTATGTTGAGCCGACCCCACATTAAGGTGGGATAAGAGCAGATAGAAAAAAGTTGTGAATCCGTGCTAAACGTATGGAAACTCCTTTCAACACAGCACGTAACCAACAAAATTATGGCTCGTTCCAAGGCGTCGATTTTACCTCATGAGACGCCGTACACTAAGACACTACGGTAAAGACACTGCCTCAAATTGAGCAGCTTCTAGTTGAGGCGCCGCTTTGTATAAAGGCAACTATAGTATAGCCAGAAAGCTTATATTTAACTTGTGACATTAAAGGGAATGCCACGGCCCTCGCTGGGATAATATCAAACCGCGCGAACGGGCCAACCCACAATACATTGATAAAGCTAGAGTTCCTATAAAATACCCCGATGTGAATTAGGTTGCACTATTAAAAGCAAAGCAGTGTAATATTTTTCTCTATCAATTAAGCTATAAACACTTCAAAACTAAGCATACAAGTAAAGACTATGTTCAAAACCAAATTAAATACAATTTGAAACTCGGCCATTAAAAAGTCACATTTTCACGGTAATCAATTTAATATGAACATAATATATTATTCAGTTATTCCGAATTCATAATGCTTCAGTGTGATGCCACATTTCTATAGAGTTATGCATAGTCTAAAGTTAGATTACTTATTGACAGAATTCAATTAATCAAACCGGGTTTCTCCAAATGAACCATTTCCCACTATGAGCTAACTTCCTACACTGTATAATATATACCAACAATAGATTGAATAAATTTATGACATAAAAAACAGCATATTCATTTGCACTTGGACGTTTCCAGAATCCTCAACGTAGCATCTAGGTACTTACTCATGCATATGAGCATTCTCAGACTAAAATTCTATAAAATTGTAGCAAGCTAAGCATTATATAAGAATAATAGTAGAGTTAAAACTTTCTGCCTGGCGTTATCCCGACCTTCTGCCAGGGACCGCCCTCCAACTTAAACGCTTCCACTTTACCCGGTCTTGAGCTCCCTCCCTAGTGTGGACATTGGCTCTCATATCTCCCTCCAGAACGTCCAGCCAGCGCTTTTTGGGCCGTCCATGGGAACGCCCCCCGGTACGATCTGGGCCCGACACATGCGACCAACGTACTCCTGTGGTTTCCTTAAAACGAAGTAGTAGAGTTAAATAAATATTATATTATTTTCGTGATATATACTATTATTTATTTGCACTGCAGATTTAATGCCAAGAGCATTACCAATCAAACTGCGTAACGTATATTAAAATTGCATGAACGCATAAAATATATTCGAACGTTTTCAACGTAAAATGCTAAATTGTGTTCGGAAATTATCCCAATAAATTACCGAGAAGCAATATTCTTATAGCTACCTTCCAGTAAGGGCACACGGGAATAACACAAATCCCTCAAAATTATTATACAGTACCTGTGGGGCTGTAAGGGCGATGCGACAAATTCCATATTTTGCCGAGTTTAAAGGGTAACCGTTCGAAGTCGAAATAATTTATGTCAGGGATTAAGCTGACGCAATGAAAGGAAATCTTCTTAACAAGCCTCGACATCAGAATTTCTTACTCTCGCTTCGTAAACGTATTTAGTAGCTTTAAACCGATTCCAACAAACTTGTAATTAAATTGAGAGATTTATTTAAATGGGGTAATTGTATTATCACATGCTATGTACGATCTTACGGTGTCTCTCGTTTTGCTGATTTTATTGTATCGCTATACAAATAGGGGATTTGGTATCAAAAATTTGGTAAGTATAGAACGACATAATATTATTATGTAATGTTTTTTTATTGTGTATTGTAATATAACACAATTAATGTAAAATATCACATGGGAATGAAATTGACTCGCCCGTTGCGCTACGGGTGCATAGCCTCCATGGCGCAGCAGGCGAGTAGCCGGTTGCGACGTGAGAGGCCTTGGGTTCGATTCCCGCACCAAGACAAATGTTCGTGTGTCCCACAGATATTTGTTTTCGGTCTTTGAGACCGAAGTTTTTTGTAATTCCTGATACCCACGACACAAGACTCGTATCTTACTGTGGGGTCAGGGTGTAATTTATTTTATGTGTTTATTTTAAAGGAACTCGGCGAAATGTGTTCTACTAGTTCTCTAGTTCGTCTCTGCCTACGCCATCGGAGATACAGGCGTGACTTTATGTATGTGATGTAAAATATTATTTAATATCCATTTCGTGTTATTTTACTAATACCGATTATTTCAGTTTTACTGTCAACAATTTATTACAAACAAAATGAATTACTTTACAAAGTGGCAATTTCCAATTTTAGAACGCTTCCTTAACTTATTTTGAAACCCGATTCACGCTGTGATACGAAACTTGATTGTAGTGAAAATTGAAGTGGCCAACTTTATAACTAATTTGAAAGTATTTAAATATTTATACTAAGCTATTTTGGATTATCTGGATTGCAAAATTTTCGGTGTTAACAATATTATATCATCATCATCATCAGCTATAGGACGTCCACTGCTAAACATTGTCCTATGTACAACAATATTATATACATACTTATAAGTTATAAATAACAAAACATTTTCAGAATCTTGGTCGGACTTTACTAGATCCCTACCAGGAACAGCAATATTCTCAATAATAATAATTATCGGCTATTAATTGATAAAAAATTACATACAAAAGCTCGTGCCTGTATCCCCGTAGAGCTTGGTAGAGGCGAGCCCATCGCCTCCAAGAACAACAACTAGTGTGTTTACTTTATCATCATCAGCTACAAGAAAAGCCAATACCCAAAATGACAACTACACGCAAAATGTACAAAACGCATAATGTCCAATACGCAATATGTACAAAACGTATATTGTCCAATACGCAAAATGTACTAAACATATAGGGCCTTACTTATAAAAACAGTTTAGCTGAACAAATGGTAACGAATAGTCTGTCCCTTTTATTTTCCAACAATGTGACACAAGTATAAAAGTTACAGACTATTCTTTACCATTTGCTCAGCTAAACTGTTTTTATAAATAAGGCCCATTCAATACGCTAAACGTACAAAACGCTTAACGTACAAAACGCAAAATTTACAACACGCAAAATGTACAAAACTCAAAATGTATTGTATACGGCGCTAAACAATGAAACTACCCTATTACTTAGTTGTCACAAAAGCACAAATTGCCAAAGGTTTGTGAATCGCCCACTCAATTAAGTTTACTTACTCTAATTATGTGGACAAAGCTGCGAAAAATTACAATTATGCCTTACGCTCGCCAATATCTTTAATAATATGTGCAGTAGCGAACTAAGTAGTGAGACAGCCTCCGTGGCGCAGCGGGCGAGTAGTCGGCTGTGAAGCGAGAGGCCGCGGGTTCGATCCCCGCACCGAGACAAATGTTTGTATGGCCTACAGATATTTGTTTCGAGTCTGGGTGTTGTGAGACCGAAAGTCTCTCGTAGTTCCTGATACCCACGACACAAGACTCGATCTTAGTGTGGGGTCAGGACTATGTATGTGACTGTTGGGTGTTATTTATTATTATTATTATTTATTAAGTAGTAGGGTATTATAATTGTTTGACGCCGTTAACATTTTGAATTTTGTACATTTTGCGTTTTGTATATTTGATTTTGCGTATTATTATGATGAGTTTTATATGACTGCTTGATAATCATCCTTGCCTTTTTGCTAATATTTTTTGGAGAGGCCTATGTTCAGCAGTGGACATCCTGTGGCTGATGATGATATTATACATACCGCACAAAAAAGCCGCGTTTTAAAAACGCCGGCGTTTAAATAATTACACTAGAACTCATTAGTTCCATTAAAACCATTTTTTTTTAATCGCGATGAAAAAAGCTCTTGTGCGAATGAGGGCTTAGAATGATGGAAATCGCACATGCTGGTTTGCCAATCTCTACTATAGTAAAAACGTTAGTAGATACCATATGAAAATTAGAAGCCTTGGTTAAATAAAATATTGTACCTGAAACGCAGTCCTTTAGTAACGAAAGTTGCTTGCAAAATGGGAGTGCCGGAGTCGCAAAACGGGTTCATTCCCTTTGTTTTATGAGACAATTAAGAAACGGGAGACGTCTGGCTGGCGTGAAGAGTAAATTTTTGTTCATCGTTACAAAAGAAATGGGGGAGATTTAAATAGCAAATCGAAAACTCGGAGCAATCTGAGTAAATTGTCTACTGTACGGTATTTGTGAATGATTATTGTAGATAAAATTGAACATCTGCATTATGATTTATATATAATTACACGGCCTGCCTGAATCCTTGTCTATTAGCTCAATATTTGTATTGCTTGAGTTTTTCTTAGATGATAGAGCTGTATTATTTGTTTTGTTCATTGCTCAATAGAACAATGTGAGTTTGGTAACGTAGCAATATTAGCTATAGAGCGCCATTTTTAACAGTGTTAGAAAAAGAGTTCCCAGTCTATCAGACTGATGATTATTTTTGTAGATATATGAATATTTTTATAACTGCCTCGGTGGCGTAATAGCTGTATTTCGTGCACGGTAGGAGTACCGTTCTGAGGTTTTGGGTTCGAACCCCGGGTCGTGCAAATTCATATTCCGTTTTTCTATTCAGTATCAACTCTAAGTCTGGAATTTGTGTCCGATATAGGCTTGCCCCCTATGACATCTAGGGATAAAGATCCTGTGTCTTTATCCCAAAGACATTTACAGCACAAAGCTTGTGATCCAAAAGTTGTGACCTAGTGGCCTAGTGGTCATAAGTCGCTCAGTTTATTTACAATATACGCGCGTCTGGTCGGCCAGCGTAATAATATTAAGAAAATAAACTTGTCTTACGTGATTCTTAAACATTCACAAAATATTCTAGGGTGTAAATTGTAATAATGGCCCTCGCATTATAATAAATTGTTGATGGCGGTACTGAAGTTTGAGATAAATTTTTTGTATAGAAACTTGCTTGGTAGCCCCTCTATAGTTAGTAATATTAAATCTCTTTGCTTTATCCCTAGTGTATCCTTAGTGTAGTGTATGTATACCCGAAACAAATAATGAAAAGTGCATAAAACACTAAACACAAGATCACTATTGATTTGATCTAGCTAGATGTGGTGTAGTTAATCCATTATGTATGGAAACCGTGCCAGTGCCGTACAAATGGTATTGTGTAATTACTTCCACACGTTCTTTCAGCTTGCGAGCGACCTGACTAGTAACAACCACCCTACACCATTCCCAACAGACGTTCCATTATGGTATTGACTGGCGTTTGTACTTATTTCCATAATCAGAGTACAATTTTGAGGGCGTAGCCATGCAGTGTGGATAGATATGTCTATAGCGTAAATACGCTGGCTCAACCAGTTTGATACCATTGTCTCATAAACACCGACGTGAATGACGTGACGGTCGGTAAATGGAATTTCCAGTGGCCCAAATGTTTTTAGCTAAGAATACTATTCAATTTTGCAGCTTCCAGAATTTTTAAGCCCTAATTAATGCTAAAGTCTTTGTTTTTCAAAGTATGTGTGGATCCCCCAGAGAACATTAACGTCAGACTGACAGCCTGTTATAAAACCTAAGCCGAATCCTTTCTGCTTGAAAAAGCACGTTGCGCTGACCCCAAATTAGATAAGGGCAGATGTTAGCAGAGACACATAATAAAAACTTACAAATTAAGTTCAAAACCTCATGATATCTTGACCAAATCTATTTGGGACCATCCTTGAAGTAAGGCCTCATCATCATTCTCCTGCCCTCGTCCTACTTTTATTTGGATTCGCCGTAACATGTCTTCGACTTGCATATGGCGTACCAGCCATCATCTCTTTATTCACTGCTTTTTTGTCTTCCATTTTCTTTCAGAATTTCGAAGGTATGTGAAGTCAATCAACCCGCATTAGGTCTAACCCTTCTCATTGGTGGCGGAGGCCTGTGCCCATTAGTGGGACAGTAATATTACAGGGCTAATATTATTATTGTTATTATGTTTTCTTTGCCCTTCTTCTACATCTCCATCTATCAACATTCGTATTCACCGCTTTCTTACCCCCATATGTTTGTTCTCTCCTCATATATGGACGCGACGGATATGTCGAGTTGGCCGGCCTTACGACCCAGCACCGAGATGCCCGGGAGAGATGGTCGACATCCGGTTGACGCTGGACCGCGTCCCTATCAAATGCCCTACACCGGCAATACCGACTAAAAGCCCCGCGGTGGCCTACATCGGCGCATCAGAAGGGCGGCCTCGGGGTATCCGGAGACAAACTCAGATTGCTACCGGAGCCGCCCCTGCGAGGTGCCGCCTTGGCCCTTCTCCAAGTGGGGGGGCTCAGAAGCCCCCGCCGCCGACAAACTAATCGAGATAAAAACCCTATAGAACACAAAATAATCTTGAAAATCGGCCTACATTTGTTGGAGATATCATGTGATATAAAAATACCATTCTTATTTTGAAGTCGGTTCAGAATCGATTATAATCTAGCATCATTGCCCTTTGTGTCCAATAAAAACAGTGACAGTTGTGTAGCTGATAAAAAAATACTAACAATTTAACAGTGCACTTCGGCATTGTTGTTTTCGAGTAAAAACTTTCCCATTAAAAGTTTACGACTAAGGCGCCCTCCTTTATATAACCACTTTAAAATGGAGCTGTTCGTGGTTTTGTTTTGGGGCAAATAGTATTTTCTACTGGTTTCGTTTGTTTTCTTTAAGTCTTTAGCTACTTTAATAAGCCTAAGTCGAGGAGTTTTTAAAATTATACATACATAAGCTCACGCCTAAAGAAAAGTTAGGCAGAGGCGAACTAGAGAACCATATCGGGCACAAATTTCTGATGCCGGGCTGATTCTAAGTAAAAACCTAATATAACTTTACCCGACCCGGAGATCAAACCCGAGACATCAAGCAATATAACTACGCCACCGAGGCATTCTTGACATTATATACATACATCATCGATATGATATTTACCTAGATGCACTGTTGACGCTCGGAAAATGGGACAGCAAAGAAGTGCTTAAGCACTCCTTTTCCCTACAGTTGGACGCCGATAGAATTCTAAATTTGAAAATTTAAATTTAAGAACGCTTGATCATTTCGTTTGAAATGCTACTTTATAAAACGTGCATTTGGTTATATTTGTGTTTGATTTAATTAGAACTTGTGATCTTTTGCTTTGTTTTATTCCTGAGACCACTTTTTAGGACGATATTTGCAAAGAACTGTGCATCTAGGGTATAATATTGATGACATACATAGATAAGATTACATACGTAATATAGACTACTAAGCATACATAGACTGCTGAAATGATAGCCTTTCCTTTTGACTGTATAGTCGGGTAAATATAGACTATCTGTAGCAATTTTCTCTCATAACTTCAAATTAAATTATAGAGGTATAATCACACTAATATTATAAACACGAAAGTTTGTGTGTTTGTGTGTTAAGCCGCGTCTCCTGTATTATTCTCGAAACATTACACAAAAACAACGACTTCACCTGTCTCTTTCTCGTAGAACAATGGACCATAGATAAAAAATAGGTGTTTTGTGTAATGTTTTAGTGCAGAAGACGCGGTTTTACTTCTGCACGCTCAACCGGCTGAACATTTTTTTATGAAATTTGGTATAGAGGTCCAGGGTGATTAAGATATATTTTTATCACGGAAAATAAATGTTATCCTGGAAAATTAATTTCCACGCGAAAGGAGTTGCGGGCAACAGCTATTCTTTCAAAATTACAACGTAGCAACACGGAACAGTAATTTCGAGTATAAACCCATATTACTATTAATAAACCATAATAATAAGAAGCTTTTATCCAATTTGATATAGCCTAATTGTGTCGTAACGCCGAGTGTAGTAAGTGGACACTTAATCGATATTTGACAAATACATATTTTATACTGATTTCTTAAGTTTACGCGAATGTTATACAATGAAATAAAACTATTTTTACGGATTCTATCACGATTTGGTTTTTAATTTTTATTCCCGACGTTTCGAAGGCTTTGCAGTCTTCGTGGTCACGGGTCGGACTGAGGTGTCATTTGTGACTACGAAGACTGCAAAGCCTTCGAAACGTCGGGAATAAAAATTAAAAACCAAATCGTGATAGAATCCGTAAAAATAATTTTATTTCAATATACATATTTTATTTATGAGCTCATCATGACTGTTTCCTAAGCAGGATAGGCAGCGCAATTCGCCAAGCTCGTTTTCATCTCAACATAATATGATTAGGGGTCAGTCCGCCACCATTGTGGGTACATTTTCCTATGTAGCATAATTCGTATATTTTTTTAAAATTGAAATTTGAATACAAATTGTGATGCCCATAATATCCGAATTATTTTCGGTGCATTATCACTAAAGTCTTCGACCAGTGTGTGTTACCAGTGATGACTTATGGCACTGAAACGTGGCCTCTAACTATGGGCCGCATTAGAAAGCTCACAGTCACTCAGCGAGCTATGGAGAGGGCTATGCTCGGTGTTTCTCTACGTGATCAAATCAGGAATGAGGAGATCCGTAAAAGAACGAAAGTCACCGACATAGCCCAGAGGATTAGTAAGTTGAAATGGCAGTGGGCAGGGCACATAGCTCGTAGAACTGATAGCCGATGGGGCAGAAAAGTTCTAAAGTGGAGACCACGTACCGGCAAGCGCAGCGTAGGACGTCCACCTACAAGGTGGACCGACGACCTGATAAAGGTCGCAGGAAGTCGCTGGATGCAGGCCGCTTTCAACAGGTCGATCTGGAAATCTTTGGGGGAGACCTATGTTCAGCAGTGGACGTCCTGTGGCTGATGATGATGATGATGATGATGATTACTAAACTCACGAAGCAATCATTACGTTTAAAATCTTTAAAAGAAGCAAGAATATTTAACACAGACTAGCAAACCAGCAGTTAGCTAATCTCCACTGTGCATAGACACATGATACCAAAAGAATCATGGATCCTTTGCCAAACTTAATAGGGATTGGCAGTATCCATCGAAAATCTCGCTCACAAAACGAAAAAGCAAGCTTTATGTCGGTTTCCTATAAGAAATTCATAGCAAAATATACTGTATAAGTAAATTGTAAACAAATTATTTATGCAATTACTTTTGTAATACGTTAAACGTATAACATAAACGCTTATTAATTTCAACATGTCAAAGATGGTAACACCTGTGCCAAACATGAACGCGGTAAAAGGTTTCGGTAAGAGGACAACGCTTTTGTGTCTTTTCCTGACCCTCGTCACGCCTAATTTTATTATGAACTAATTAATTTATGTAATTACGACCAAAACTCGTTTTTTCTCGTGACTCCAAACAGACAAATATATAATGTTTATTCATTAGTACCTTAAGGCTTTTCATTTATTATTTTTTCTGTTAATACTGTCCAGTAATATTTTGGTATTATATATTAATGTAATGTAAAATAATATTATATATAATAATAATATGTATAATGATATATTTAAGTTCCTGATTAGTTTAAATGGTTATATGTAAATCGCACAAATCAAATAAATAAATAATAATAAGTAATAATTGTAATAAAAACGAACCAGGTTTATCAAATTGTTCGAAGAGTCACCCACAAAATGCTGACAAAAATAAATTTTTTGGGTGGTATTTTTTGGTATTATTTATAATACAAGAGGTTTTCGGCCTTGCCACAACTTAAATTTGAAATAATTATTATTTGTAAATGACAAAAATTTCATTAAAAATACTTTGCAATAATTATATTAAAACCCCTCGCGGTCGCCTCTCGGGTCTAGTGGTTTAGCGCATTGTGGGCCGAGAGATCCTCAGTTCGATTCCCATGCCAGGCAAAGCTGTTTTTCTAACACAATTTGTTCGAGACCTAATCCCCTTAAGGCTTGAGCATCAAGTAGACACCCGATCATAAATACTCAGCCGAATTCTTTCTGCAAGATGTTTGATAAAGTGCTTTGCGCCGACCCTACATTGTAGTGGGAGAAGAAGAAGATTATGTGAAAATAAGATATTACATTTACTACAAGCCGTTTCAAAGCCAACTGTCCCGGTAGTAAAAATTACTGCCTCGGTGGCGTGGTGGTATTTCGGTACGACTACGGTTCTGAGGTCTCGGGTTCGATCCCCGGGTCGGGCAAAGTGATATTGGATTTTTCCATATCAGCCCGGAGTCTGGAGTTTGTGCTTGATATGGCGATAGGCTCGCCCCCTATCACATCTGGGACGGAACTAAGCTCGGCGAAATGTGGGTGTTCTAGTTCGCTAGTGCGCCTCTGCCTACCCCGTCGGGGATACAGGCGTGAGCTTATGTATGTATGTAAAAATTAGATAGGATCAGTCGTTTCTAAAAATACGAAGTAAAATATTCAAGGATTGTAGAACCCCTCTGTCGCTTTTATAAAAACTGGACTCATCAACGTTCCAACAAAGGAACTAGGTGAGTACAAATTTAGGCTTTAGAAAATAAGCTTATCTTAGACCCTTATAATCCCTACCCGGAACTTTGATCCCCTCGAAATGGAGCAGTCCTACAGAGATTGACATTTACTACGTTATCTGTCCCAACAGACACCGCGCCTTGGAACTAGCTCCCGACGAAATGTGATCACCATGCAGTTAAGTATCAAATAGTGGGTACACTTCTAAGATGTCCTCATTTTGCTGTTATTTATCATATTTTATCATTCTGCACTACTTTTAGCATGAATAACGAACCCTAGCAACTGCGATGTATAAAGACAAGACGAAGTTATGATGCGAACGTGGAAATTCCACATTTCCGATAACAGTATAGCTTATGTCACTTAACGACCTTCAGACTTCAATTACGTATAGATTTTTTGTTATTTTAACGTCTAATTTACAAAAGTGCTTTCCAACCATTTGTCAATCAAGTAATAATTTCCTTAAAACATTAAAATTGTCACCAAACCACAATGACGCCCTACCGTTTAAAGTAACTACCAATCACTATTTAATAGCCACTATTTGTATGAATTATAGGTACTCGTACTATCTACTTCAATCATTTCAAGATTGTAATAGGAAAATGTCAATTTCATGACAAACGTTCATATTAAGGCCATAAATAACTATAATATATTACACCTGTATGGAGATCAAGTGAGCATTCATTAATGATTATACCGAGTGGCGCCAACATAACGACATTTTTGATAATGAGTAACATAGGTTTTTTTTAAATTTCGCCGTATCAATAAAAAAGCTCTAAAGTCTCTAGACGCTAAAGTTTTACCACAACTCAAGAGCACATATTTTTAATACAACATTAGCTGTGTCACTACATATAATTTTACTGTGATCATAAACTGAAACAAGCCCGCACACATCAAACAAAGTAATGTTGGTGTATTTTATAAAACGTGTTATGAGAAATCTCCTTTTACGCTTTGATCGTCGACGGAGAATGAATTCCTTTCGTTTCTTTCATAATAATTCTTTCTTTCTGTTAAAAACAGTTTTGATAAAAGCGTTATTACAAATTTTATTGTCATATCTTTAAATGATTTATAAATTTCTAATTCCAACTTTCCTTCTGCCTGGCGTTATACCTGCCTAGTGCCAAGGTCTGCCTTCCTACTTAAACGCTTCCACTTCACCAGGTCTTAAGCATCCTCCATATTAAGATAATTGGGTCTCATATCCTCCTTCAAAACGGCCAGCCAGTGCTTTTCGGCCATCCACGCACCCCTGGTATGATCTGGTCCAGACACTTGCGATCGAGGTACTCCTGTGGTTTTCTCACTCTCTTCACTCTCTATGAAATTCTAATTTCAACCTTCTCTAAAATTCTGTTGCATTATATTCCCTTTTCCACAACCCCTTTTGATGTCGCAGCAATAAACAATTTATGTAACCACTGCTGTGCGCAAACATTAATTTTCTATACTCCCGTATACCTTATACCCGAGCCATATGAGTAGAGCGTACGCTTATAATATCCTCGGTAAAGCTTCCACGCAATCTACATAGTTACAGTTACGCTAAGTAGTAATATGTTTGGAAGCTGCCTACGAAGCCAGCATCTAAATTATATAACATTAATTCAGCTGAATGTTAATGGTAAATATGTTGGCATATACTATGGAATAGGTACACTACAACTACAATACCGACTGCCTCGGTGGCGTGATTGTATTTTGGAACGACTACCGTCGTCGGTCTCGGGTTCGATCCCCGGATCGAGCAAAGTGATGTTGGATTTTTCCATATCAGACCGGAGTCTGATATTTGTGCCCGATATGGCTATAGGCTCGCCTCATATCCCATCTGGGACGGAACTAAGCTCAGCGAAATGTGGGTGTACTAGTTCGCTACTGCGCCTCTGCCTACCACTTCGAGGATACAGGCGTGAGCTTATGTTATATAATGTACATTTTAGTATTTTTAGTACATAGCGACTGAACACAAGTCTGTGAGTCGAACAGTAGGTTTAGGACACCACGGGCAAACATCGGTCGCATATCGCAATTACATAAATACATACATACATACATAAGCTCACGCCTGTATCCCCGAAGGGGTAGGCAGAGGCGCGCTAGCGAACTAGAACACCCACATTTCGCCGAGCTTAGTTCGGTCCCAGATGTGATAGGGGGCGAGCCTATCGCCATATCGGGCACAAATTCCAGACTCCGGGCTGATATGGAAAAATCCAATATCACTTTGCCCGACCCGGGGATCGAACCCGAGACCTCAGAACCGTAGTCGTACCGAAATACCACCACGCCACGGAGGCAGTCAATTACATAAATAACACCCAATAATCGCACAAATACACCTGACTAAACACGAGTCTTGTATCGTGGGTATCAGAAACTACGAGAGACTTTTGGTCTCGGTCACCCAAACCGAAATTAATTTCTGTGAGCCATACAAACATTTATCTCGGTGCGGGAATCGAACCCGCAGCTTCACAACCTACTAGTCGCCTACAGGGCCAATGAGGCTATCAGTAGGTACTATCTTATTTCAAGGGTGGTCCCATATTTTGGTCACGATCGGATCAAGTTGGAAGTCGGTCAGTTAAGTTTTTAAACTTGTGATTATTAGTTTCTGATAACTACAGTCTTTCTACCTGCCCTTATCCCACCTTAATGTGGGGTGGGGCAACATGCTTGAAAAAGTGTGTTGCGCCAACACACTTTTTCAAGCATGTTGCAGAGAGGATTTGGCTTAGTTTTTACGACCGGCTGCCTGCCTGACGTCAACCCCCTATGAGGGATCCAGTCCCAGGCAAATTAAATTAGAAAATTGTCTTTGCCCGACCTAGGAATCGAACCCAGGATCTCCCGAACCACAGCCTATACATGCTGCCATTAGACCAAGGAGGCGACTATTTTCTGATAACCAGTGTTAGTGTTCGTTTCTGATAACGACAGTGTAGGATATTATAGAATGGGCCAATTGGTGCCTTTTAATTTGTTTTTATAATCAACCTAATACCATATTATTGTTCGACTTACTTTAGAGAGCAAGAAGGTATTAATTAAACATTATAAGGAAATTGAGACAAACAAATGGCAACAAATTTACATGTTTCGGCGAAGCGTATCGCACGGTGAAAAATTACAGAAATATTTCACCCGATTTCCGTGTCGTTTATTTAATGTTGGATAAAACGTATCAGCTTTCCTGGGTCTTTTAAATTGCACGAATCCTTTAGCTACATCAATACAGTTTAAAAACCTTAACTTAAACCGACTTCCAAAGAGAATACTATGTTATCATTTTAAGGAGCTTAGGAACTTCGTAGTCTACCGACTAAAAATTTGATAAAGATAAGTTCTTTATCAGATCTGGATCAAATTTTCATCGGACCACCTTTGAAGTAAGATCTATCGAACACAAAAAGAATCTTGTAAATCGGTCTAGATTTGCCAAAGAAAAGCATACAATTAGATAACTTCTTCCTTTTTTTAAGTTTATTGTAGGTACTAAATATATCTATAAGATTAACGCCCAAATGGTCAAACGCTACTCAACATTAACGGCTTCGTACATTGATTTTCGCCATACAATTTTGACAGATAAGGCGGCCTTAAACATAAGGCGATAAATAAGGCCTTACTTAAAACAGCATTTTTAGCTGAGCAAATGGTTACGAATAGCCTGTCACTTTTTTCCTTGCGTTACATTGTTTAAAAATGAAAGGGACAACCTATGGTATAAAGTTTAGCATCGCTCAAATATTTTTATAAGTAAGGGGCTAAATGTATGAACATTCGGCGGTAAGAATTTTATATGAGAGTTAAGTTAACTGCCTCGGTGGCGAGGTTGTATTTCGTTACGACTACCGTCCTGAGGTCTTGTGTTCGATCCCCGGGTCGGGCAGTGACGTTGGATTTTTCGCTATCAGCCCGGAGTCTGGAATTTATGTCCGATATGGCAATAGGCTCGCCCCCTATCACATCTGGAACGGAACTAAGCTCGACGAAATGTGGGTGTTCTAGTTCACTAGGGCGCCTTTGCCTACCCCTTGGGGGATACAGGCGTGAGTGCTATGTTTAGTTAAGTAAAACTGAAAGTGTTACCAAAGAGCAATCGTAAATAGCGTCGGCTCACGTGCGACGCACGAGGGTACCAGACCGATGTGGCTCCTTATAACTCTTGAAAAGGACGACTTAAGCGTAAGCCTCGCTTGAAACGCCAGTAAAATACGTACTTAAGCCGTTGTAATCAGAAAGTACGTTTAGCTTACGCTAGGAATATTTTGTTTATATTTTGCGAATAGGAAAATAAAAGATTTTTTAAGCAATAACCCACGTCCTGTACGAGGTATATTTTACAACAGTGAATGATGTCTCATATTACCTTGTTATTAATGAGTGTTTACCTCCTACATAATTTATACTATAGAGCTGTGGTCGGCAACCTTTTGGCAGGCAGAGGCCGCAAGGTGGCAAAATACAGTAAAGGCGGGCCTCACCTAATATTTTCTATAATAATTTGGTAAATTATGGTAAATTGGTATAATCTATAACATTTTAGATATTTATGACTAATTTACAAAACAATCACGGGCTGCAAATAGAACTTCACGGGCTGCAAATAGGATTTCACGGGCCGCATGCGGCCCGCGGGCCACGTGTTGCCGACCGCTGCTATAGATCATTCATTCAAGGCGCAGTTTGCGGCCGACTCCATAATAATTGTATAGAAATATCACACGATCAAGCAACACACAAACTAACTTCATATAACACACACAACTAGCGCATAAAAAAGACGAAGGATACGCGAAGATATTTCCGAAAGTAAAAACTCATCGGCAGCGATAATATCAAAACAATCCCATCTGACAGCAACGGAAAAATAGAATTGATGGAAACACAATAAAAGATTGATGAGCGTGAAACAGAATGACGGCGGCCAATTATAAAGAGAAGAACGTTGATGAATTATTAAAACAAATATAAAAGCACTTTCCTAACATTATTGTAGGCTTAAAGTAAGGATAATACAAAGGTATCCTGTACTTATAAAATGTATTAGAATTCTAAAGTTAGTCATTCAACAATAAAATGAAATAAATTCTTTGAATAGAGTTTGAACATCAATATAATATACCTTGATGCACAGTTCTTTGCAAATATCGTCCTAAAAAGTGGTCTCAGGAATAAAACAACGAAAAACATCACAAGTTCTAATTAAATCAAACACAAATATAACCTTATGCATGTGTTATAAAGTAGCTTTTCAAACGAAATGATCAAGCGTTCTTAAATTCGAATTTTCAAATTTAGAATTCTATCGGCGCCCAACTGTACAGAAAAGGAGTGCTTAAGCACTTCTTTGCTGTCCCATTTTCCGAGCGTCAACTGTGCATCTAGGTAAATAATATATCGATGAGTTTGAACTTAAAATTGTCATAATCACCTTTGAAACACTGCGTTCGTTTTAAACAACTAGTTTAAACGTATGTAGATGCTATTATGATAGTCATCCAGAAACAAATGAGTAGGTTTAATGCAAAGTCCTGCGTACTCCTCGTGCCCCCATCGTTGATCTTCCATAGTACCTTATTTCTAAGACAGTTATTACGTTATAATTTATGCCCATAAATTATTTCGCATGCGTCAAATATAGCCAGCAGTCACAATTACACTATACCAACTTTTATTAAATTCAAGGATTCTGAAATTCGTCTTTTACTCCAAGCAATTTCAGCAATATTTACCTTTAAATTTTTGTTATGCTCGCGGCTTCGCCCGCATGCGAGTTTTTCTGAAGTATTTTCATTATTTCTCCATAAAAACTTTTGAGCCCAATTTTACCCCTTTAAGGATTAAATTTCGAAATATCCACCTTTATTTTAACCAAGTACGGCAAAGTGACTGCTTTGCACTTTGTGTTTAACGTAGTGCAGTTCCAATAATCAGCGATAATTATTTTATCTATGGCGACTAAAATCATGCTGGTCTGAGAGGAGTAGTAGGTAGGATACATACATATATCTCTATTCTCAATACTCGCCGTCACCAAACATCAAGTAGTGTTGCAAGCCCCTCAGAATAACCAGATATCTATGTATATACCAGGGGGCTTACCACCACCTCTTGTAGCAGTATTATTATTATCTTACTTGTACCGCTTCCCATACAAAACAAACAAAGAACGATTATAATAATACTGCTATAAGGGGTGGTTCTAACCCTGCTGGTTATAAGTACCTATGTACTGATTGATCCTGTAACGCGACCCACACACGTGTAATGATCACTATCTATGACAAGCTTTAATACCCTATGTACGGTGGTCGCTGGTATTCCTAGTCCAGGAAAGTGGAAATTTGGAAAGATATACATACATAGATCTCATATCGATCCATTGTAGTACTAAATCAAATAATTTAAGAAAATGATTATTAAACGATTTGGTATTTTAATAATTATTTCATATAATTTTTTTACCATTACACCATTGCTTGCTTTGTACAAGCAAACCGACGCATTTTCTAATTTGTTGCGGATTCCAAAAAGACATTAAACATTTTAATGTATTGCGTATGTAGACGACGTAAATCTACGCCGAAACACGACGCGACAACGCAAATCCCATTTTGTTGATAGCTTTTATTCGGTTATTTTCAACTGGTTTCAAAAAGGAGGAGGTCCTCAATTCATCTTAAAATATTATAAACTTTAAAACAAACTTCACAAATGAACACACAATTAAACTTAAAAAAGAACTTCAAATATTAACAATTAAGTCAATAATATCAATAATTTTTAACTGTCTTTGGAGTCTGTGCATTTTCAATTGAGCTGCATCGGCTCCCAAACTTAAGTTTTAACATTATATACAAGATGGCAATATTACAAAATCGAGAAATCAATAAAATCGTGGAATATAAGTCGACGCGGGCTGTAGGAAAATGGCGTAGTGAAACTGAATCAACACTTCATTTTACTTCACTCATTCAATAAAAAATACTTTAATACACAATGTTTTAACTTTTATTTTATGGTCCGTATTTATATAAAGAATAGCAAAATAAGTCTATTTACTATTATGATAAATACTTACTTAAGTACTTATAGTGCAGTCCAAAATACTGACGACCGACGATATAAAAAAACACCAAGCACGTCCCCCGACGCGCGAATTTTCTGGATATACTCTGCATGACTTTTCAGGCCAGGACGGTATATATAAAGCTCATAAGAAAAAATAATAAATTTCTTCATAAAATTCAAATATTTATTTAGTTAAAACGCCACTAGGGGCACTTATACACTTTCAATCTACATCATTCAATCTACCTGTGCTTCGGGAAGGCCCAAGGGTCTCTGAAGAAGCACTGAGAAACTCAACCGTAGATCTTTTGCATAATTTTGACCAGGTCCTTGATGATCGTAGCATATTTTGTATTAAATAAGTTATTAAAATCCCTTTAAAAGTCTTGTTCTATCATATAACTATAATCCATTACGCAATACTCATGTAGTTCACCGCATTATTGATAATCTTTATAAGTGATTTCGTCGACTATAAATATTTTTCGGTTGTTCAAATCCAGTAATGGTGAAAGTCGCTTAGCGTAGAACATAGCTGCGCTACGACACTCCATTAACCGACGCATTATCTCCCTCTGCTGCGAGCACTCTTCATTTTAAAATATCTCTTATACCTAATACTACAACGCTTTTACCGCAAAATACAATTTTATATTCACTTACAACGTGTTTCATTTAAAACTTGAGTTTCTTGCCCAGCAGGAAATTTTGCACTTCCATGATTTTATCACAGACAGGATTTAACGAAGGTAAACGTAGTCTATCGCCAGCCATTGTCTGCTATTTTAGATTCATAATTAATAGGTTATAAAAGCTTTTGTTCTTAGCATTAGTAGGTGGTATTTTCACGGAACAATTTATCCGTTTTGTTTTCCATTTACTCGCTGTGATGGTATAACATTGGTAATTTGAAATACGCTCATTGGTACTTCCTCTGTGGATATTGTTTCATGAGCATGCATTTACAAATAGAAATGTAAATCCGATTCTTTGACACTGGTATATAATAACTAAAGTTTATAAAATATGCTACAACATAAACTAAAAAGTTTTTTTCTATATTCATTTCACTAAAATACTTATTATTATTTACAACTTTTCTCATCTTCTACAATATTGTTCTATAACATTATACATAAACACATACATAGACTCATGCCTGTACAACAAGAGAACTGGAACACCCACATTCCGCCGAGCTGATTTCCGTCCCAGATGTGATAGAAGGCGAGCCTATCGCTATATCGGGAAATTTTGAATCCGGGATGATACTGAATATAAAAACACAATATCACTTTTCCCGACCCAGGGATTGAACCAGAGACCTCAGCCGTACCGCAATACAACCCCGCCACCGAGGCAGTCCATAACATCTAATTTTGCAAAAATATGAAACCTCCTTTATACAAATTAAATAGGAGCCATTGTCGTCAAGACAGAAAGTAATAAAATCTTTTTATAGACTCCAGATACTAATCCAAGGGATTAGGGACTAATTAACTGGAACGGGGCCCTCATCAACGATCCAACGACCGCTGTAAATTAAGATGTACTTCATTTTTAATGAGATTAACCCAAGACACAAAGGATCTATCACCCTGTCCGACATTGTATTGCGAAGTCTAATAAATGTTCGCAGACCGAAATGTTTCACTTTGCTTTCACCTTATTTAATATTTGTTTGTAAATTTACTATTGTGCTAGACTTATTTAAATAATCGAGTAAAAATATAGATAAATTAATGTTTTCATATTAATAAGTTTTGATGTTACTCAGTTCATAGGTTAATATTTTTACTGACACAAGCAATGGTTCAAGAAATGTTAATGATGTTTGTCTTCATTTACGTACTACTAAAAATACTAAATTCTGTATTGCTTTGTTACAAAAAATATTTTAGCACGCGACTAAAGAGTAATCACACCAGACAAAATGAAAGTTTGTAAAAATATGCATCAAAATTACAGCAAACCTTGAAATATCTCGCATAAAAATCCAGGGGCTCAGCGAGAAACCCCTAACACATGTAACGAGTAGCGAAGGTATAATGGCGTTAAAACTGTTCACATAAATTTTAAAAGTTTCCCAATTTGAATTTAACTAACAACTTGAAATTTTCTTTCGGGACCGTGCTAACTAAAGTATTTTAACTGAACTTCCGGACCGAAAGGGGAGGGGCGAGACAATTATTAACGGAAGAGATTAACCTCAAAAATATGCCCTTGCTTTTGCGAATCTTAAAAACTAAAATAAATTGTGTTTACAGCCTAGCGTAACAGCAATGGAGTGGAATGGAGTTTTCTCATAAATTTCTTCATATTTAAGGACTAAGGAGGAACAATGATATTTCTGCCCTGACGCCTTAGAAGGCGGGTAATATTTTTACGGATTAACCCTACCGTGGTCTTCTGCACAGTACTATTATGGTAAAGGTTTGAGTACTTCAGTTCTTTTTTTGTTTGTCTTTAAGTTGTTCATAAAAAGAGCAGTGCCACTCGGAAAGTATATTCTTTCCGAGTGGCCCTGCTCAGCTCAGAGCACAAAGAACACAGCAGAATCTTGAATTAAAAATGCGTAACCATGACCTAATTAAATGATACTCTCTTACACCCTAAACCTCTCCCTTCTCCACATCTTATAGCAGTATTACAGTAATCTTGCTTTTTGCACGGGAAACAGTACAAACAAGATTATAATAATATTGCTGTAAGATGTTGTGGTTACCTCAGCCCCCATTCCAGTCCAATATCAAATCTTTGGGGAGGCCTATGTCCAGCAGTGGATATCATGTGGCTGATGATGATGATGATGGGATCATCATCAACAATCTCTTTTAAGCATAGGTATTGCAGAAAGAATGTAGCTTAGTATGTATATATTATAGTCATGGGCGGCTCGGCATCCGGTGGCCCATACGCTAATGTATATATATATATATATATATATATATATATATATATATATATATATATATATGTAATATATATATATGTGCCGCCTCCGACGGGTTGGTCGGCTCCCTCTTGATCAAGAAATTTGTGTATACAAAAAATATGTTAATCTGAAATTCGAATTGTTGACCTTCCAGTACGCAGCCGACAAATGTTGCCAAAACACGAAAAAACCACAACCCAATTAGCTTGTAATATAAGATAAAGTTAAAATCAAATTCTTATTTACTTAACTTTTCGAAAGATCTCTTAACATTTGCCATTATCAAAACATTTATACAAAAAGCAATATAAAAGATTAATTTCAGTATTATCTTTTATTCTACCTCTATATTGAAATACTTCGGAAAATATTTGGGAAAAATTGTTGCGTAGAAATTTAATTTCATCTCTTACCGAATGGTACAATATTAGTGAAGTTTCTGAAGTTATTTCATTTCACTACGGCCGAAAAACTGTTCAAACCAATATCATTAAATATTAATATTGGTATAAGTATAGTGGAATTATATTACGACGCGACGAAACGTTTACTTTTGAACAATAGTTATTAACTTTTGGCCTCAGTAGCCCGAGCACGAAAAACTAATGTAAATGTAAATGGATTCGAGTTCGCTGCGCATTGATGACGTTTGGTTAATATGTCATACAAATTTCATAGACGCGTGTCGAGTTCGAATACATTTACGGTTGTCAGAAATTTTCCTGCTCAGGCCGCTGTACTATGTACTTCATAGGCACGAAAAACGAAAACTCTCACTGACAAAAATAAACAATTCCAAAAGCTTTTAAGTTTATCTAAATGCAAATCACGAAGTTTATGTTATGGCTTTTAAAAAATCGCTTATAACGCATTGTGGCAGATACAGAAAGACCTCTTAGCGGAATTAGTCACGTGACCATGATCCTATTCACACACTTGAGGTAATGAAGAAAAGCCATACATAAATTCTTTCTTTCTACCTGTCCTTATCCCACCTTAATATTGTGTCAGCGCAACACACTTGTTCAAGCATGTTGCAGAGAGGATTTGGCGTAGTTTTTACGAACGGCCGCCTGCCTGACGTCGACCCCCCGTTATGGATCCAGTCCCGGGCAAATTAAATTATAAAATTTGCTTTGCCCGACCTAGAAATCGAACCCAAGACCTCCCGAGACCTAAAAGCCATACATATATAAAATAAAATACACACGAATACACCCAACAGTCACACAGATAGTCCTGACCCCAGACTAGGTATATTACGTGTATCGTGTATCAGAAACTACGAGAGACTTTCGTTCTAACAACACCTACCAAATGTCCTAGTTTCGGGTCTGAACCCGAAACAAATATCTGTGGGCCACACACACATTTTTCTCGGTGTGGGAATAGAAACCGCGGCCTCTCGCTTCACAGGCGGCTACTGGCCCGCTGCGCTATGGAGTCTACCAATATGTCATGCTTATATTTTTTACTAGGAAGGTATTTTTTACTAGATAAATCAAGGAAGACGATCCTCCAGTGCCAACTCTACTTTTACAGATTTATTTAGGCCCATCGGTATGTACATATGTTGGGATTGACGTCGGTAATGTTTGCCAATATACATATGAAAATAAACCACTCTATCATGTCGATCTGGAGAGGGGTGCATATTAATCCCATGGGCTGTTTTTACACACACATGTGGTTTGTACATTTTCCCATAGGCTGGCTTGTAAGCAGCAAATCTGACAGACCTAGCTATAGGATCAACAAAGTCCTCATGAATTCTTTTCGTATATTTAATAACCTCACTAAGCGCCCATGACATTTATTTGAAGTTTCATACATAGCATAAGCTCATGCCTGTATCCCCGAAGGGGCAGGCAGAGGCGCACTAGCGAACTAGAACACCCACATTTCGCAAAGCTTACTTCCGTCCCAGATGTGATAGGGGGCGAGCCTATCGTTCATATCGGACACAAATTCCAGACTCCTGGGTGATACTGAAAAATTCAATATCACTTTGCCCGACCCGGGAATCGAACCCGAAACTTTAGGACGATAGTCGTACCGCGCACGCAATACCACTACGCCTCCGAGGCAGTAATTTTAAGAACATAAAAATAGTAATACACGAGCTTGGTGTCACTTGGAATTTTATTCGATACTAATATGTATTCACCAAGCGCCCGGCAGTAAGCTTCAAAGTATCGCGCGACGGCTATGTCAAATTCATGAGCCGCATCTGAAGGAAGTAGCTGCTTATAAAAAACGTCAGGTAAAAGCGAAATATCTTCATCACATCCATGCGATGTTTTCATAAACATGAGATACTTTATATGGCGTTTCAATTTACTTTCACGCACATTTTACAAACTTCCGTGGCTTTACGACGTATTTGTAAAATACTTGTAAAATCTTGATACTTTGTAATGATGAGTATAAAATTTTTAAACCTGATCTAGATTTTGATTGCAAAAGAATGATTAGACGAGCAAGGCGCTCACCTGATGGTATTCAAATTTATAACAGTAGCAACACCACCTGTACTTTGAATAGCAATTAACTAAATGGCCCTGCACTGTGTTCCTAATCCTGAGATATTAGATAACATAAGCTCACGCCTGTATCTCCGAAGGGGTAGGCAGAGGCGCACTAGCGAACTAGGACACCCACATTTCGCCGAGCTTAGTTCCGTCCCAAATGTGGTAGGGGACGAGCCTATCGCCATATCGGGCACAAATTCCAGACTCCGGGCTGATACTGAAAAATCCAACATAACTTTGCCCGACCCGGGAATCGAACGCGAGACTTAGGACGATAGTCGTACCGAAATACAACCACGCCACCGAGGCAGGCTGAGATATACACTACCCCCGAATAAAGAAACGCTACCCAACTTTAAGAACCACTTACTTACCTCTACATTGTAATGCAATATTCAACATACAACTTTAACACATAAAGTGGCCTCAAAAGACATATTAAATATTTAAGAACTCAAAAATTAAGATCGTCTTAACATGCCATATTTCAGTATTCAGACAGAAGTCGCATAAGTCAGTCAGTTACAAAATGTAATTTAGCCGGCAACTGCTGTTAAATGAGATAAATACTTTCTGAATTTATTTGGAAGATGACGGATCAGCTAACAAAATCATTTCCAATATTTCCGACGAAAAGGTTTTTACGTACGTTAACACAAGGTTTACCTGTTGGAGGCGCCGTATATATGTTCCTTAAGCGTATGGGCCACGAGAGGTCGAGCCGCCCGTGTCTATCTACAAAAAAATACTCAGGCAGTAGGCAGAAACGAAGCTCGGCTGTGTCCTTGGCATGTCTATAGGCGACGGTAACCGTTTACCATCAGGCGGGCCGACAGCCCATCTACCCACTTGGCAATAAAAAAAAGAAAAGGACGGGTGTAATAAAGTTCCGTGGTAAATAATTCGGTAAATACTAAGGACGGTCATGTTTACAAAACTCTCGATTGAAACACTTTTACACGACATCGCAATCTTCACGATACGAACCCGTCAAAAATGACAACGATCGATCCCGATTCCTTACCCAAACTTCATTCGACAATGGACGTAAACTTTGTTAATTACATAGACAAGTTCGGGTCGAAATTAAGTATTCGATTCAAGTTATAATTATTATTTTGTTATGTCGAAAGTAATTAAATGAGTTCGAAGAGTTTGTGCTTTTAATTATGGCCCCTTTATTTATGTTATTGGCACAAAGAATTTTATGAAATAAGAATGAATACAAGATTATCAAAATTGTCATTGGAAGAATATTTTTTCTGTCTGCCTGGGGTTATCTCGGCCAACTGGCAGAATCCGCCTTCTCGCTTAAAATACCCAGTTCGCCTGAACGTAAAGATCTCCGTAGTGATAACATTATTGGCTCTCATCTCATATCACCCCCATTTGCAAACGGTTTTTAGCTTGTTGTACAGAAATATTGGCTAATAATCATCATCATCAGCCATAGAACGTCCACTGCGGAACATGGGCCTCCCCAAAGATTTCCAGATCGACCTGTTGGAAGCCTGACCTCACAATAATGTGTCATAAATTAAATATCAATATATCTATTATCATATAGCTTTACCTTTAAGCGACATAATTATGTTAATCGTGATAAAAACTTTTGTATATCTAAACGATGTCGATACAAAAATATCGATATCTACATCAATGTCTCCTTCGCACATTAAAACCAAATACCATTAAAAGCAATAGCATATCCCATCAATGAATCACGATTTTCCAATCAGTGATAAAAGTGTTCAGCGAACACGTACCGTTATTAAACCAGCATCCAGCGCAAATACAATTACGACACCCACGAGGACCATACCAGCCTGAATAGACCAATAACTGAACGACGCAATTGTTGCCTCTCACAATTTATATCCAATCGTTAAGAAACTAAATCAGGAGTCGCGCGAGACGCGTGAAATTAATTACCACGGTAATAAAGAAGTATTGAGAGGGAACGCGTGTAATAAAATAAGCTATCGCACGTTATGAAAGCGAACTTGTGAACGTGATTTTGGAATTGTGTTGGCTATGTGTAGGCCATGTCTAGGTTAAAGGCTATGGCCCTTATTCATAATAAAACCGTTATTTTAGATGGGATTCCTTGCTGATGGCATAGGATAGGCTTGCATGCAAATGAATCCAAGGTCTAATGTAGGGTGTCACCTATCCCCAATATGAATATATTGTTTTATTTTTTAAATACAAATAAATTAATTAAGATAAATTATAAAGTCATGTATGCCTCTGCTGGCCCATACATACGCTTATGTAAGATATACATATATGTACCACCTCCGACGGGTTTTATGGACAAAAATAAAAATATAAAATAATTTCAAACTTTAAACAGCTAATCGAAATCGGCCATGTTTTCACTATCGAACATTTATAGGGTCCACTAAGTTATGAATGAGACCGTTAGTGTTTATCGGACGGTTTACATTTTAAGTATTGACTGCCTCGGTGCCGTAGTTGTATTGCGTGCGAGGTACGACTATCGACTCAGGTCAGCTCAGCTCAGGTCTTCGGTTCGATCCCTTGGTTGGGTAACGTAATATTGTGTTTTTCTACTCAGTATCAGCTAATCGATATGACGAGTCGAGCCATATGGCGATAGGCTCACCTTCTATCACCTCTGGGACGGAAATAAACTCAGCATTATATGGTTGTTCTAGTTTACCTTGGGGTCCCTTAGAGATACAGGCATCGTTTTTTTGTCGCCTCCTTGATCTAGTGGCAGCATGTAAGGGCTATGGATCGGGAGGTCCTGGGTTTGATTCCCAGGTCGAGCAAAGCAAATTTTCTAATTTAATTTGCCCGGGACTGGATCCCTCATAAAAATGTTGACGTCAGGCAGGTGGCCGGTAGTAAAAAAGAAGCCAAATCATCTCTGCAACATGCTTGAAAAAGTGTGTTGCGCCACCTTAATGTAGACTAAGTAAAGTGGTAGAGCCACGCTGTAGACAGTAACGTCTATAGCACGAATTGGCCGGCCGGTTAGATACCACTGTCTCACAGAAAACCGACGTAAAGTGACAGCTTGCTGTCGCGTTTCGTTCGGTGAGTGAGATTTCCGGTGGCCTATTTCCCCACTTCCTTTCCCAATCCCCTTCCCTCCCCTTCCATTCCCTCCTTTTAGGTTGGCAACGCACCCATGATTCTTTTTGTGTCTTGGGTGTCTATGGGTGGTGGAGATCACTTACCAGCAGGTGACCCATCTGCTCGTTTGCCAATCTCTGCTATAAAAAAAAAAAAAAAAAAGATCAGGTAGAAAAAATGAGGATATTCTAATTTCCTTGGGGTTACAGGCGTTAGCTTATATGTTGATATTTGATAACATTTTGTTTAATTATTTCAAACGTACAGGTTGCAAAAATTAATCTATTTTAAATTCTTCAGGTAAGAGATTTTTTTTTTCTCGACGAAATATGATTATTAATGATTTTTACTTTATTCGATTAAGCTTACCCACGATATGAGATTTCAAGATAATAGGATAGGTTATCACTTCGCAAACAAAATTGACCCAATTCCCGACCTAGTATTATTTGTAGAGGTAATTTCTCGTTTGCATAACACACTCAACTAATACACTGTAGTTATTGTTATTTGATCAACAAATTCCAATAATTACGATTATCCTCGAAATTGCAAACGAGGCTTATGAACTATGAAAATGATATTCACGACAGGCATTTCAAAAGAGATGCTAGGAAAGTCTCTTTTTTTTATCCGTGCACGGCAAAGGAAGACTATAGCTAAGTTTATACTTGATGGTAAGGGAAGTAAGTGAGGTGCAGTTAAAACAAATCTAGGTTTATCGGTGGTCACAGAATCATGCCGGTCTATTTACGCTTCTTCACATCCCAAAGAGAGAATACGCTGGGCGATCTGCGACAAGACCGGCGGAAGACTGACGATGAAGGCACAGAGACACATCGATGTACCAATGGCAAAGGGTAAATTTCTAAAAGGCAAGCCGATGATACTTTCCCTTTGAATTAATACCTATCTATAATATTAGTTAGCAACTCGATACTGGTAAGCCGGAAGTAATCGTAGCCTACACAACTGATGTACCCCTATACCGAGATCATCGGATATACACTAGCTGACCTTGGAAAGTGATCCACACAAGAATTGTGGGCCACTATCGTAGACAGCCTCCGTGACGCAGCGGGCGAGTAACCAGCTGTAAATCGCGGGGTCGCGGGTTCGATTCCCGCACCGAGACAAATGTCTCTGTGGCCCACAGATATTTGTTTTGGGTCTGGGTGTTGTGAGACCGAAAGTCTTTCGTAGTTCCTGATACACACGACACAAGACTCAATCTTAGTGTGGGGTCAGGTCTATGTGTGTGACTGTTGGATGTATTTATTTATTTATTATTTATTTAAAAACATGTGTTACACCAGGATTACACCTAACATAGAAAAGTAATTTCCAGAATTCAGTAGTTAAAATTCACTCAACATTTAAGCGGAAACTAAATATCAATAGTATATTGTTAGGATTGTTATAAATCCCAAACAGAGCTCAGAGCGGCAGATCTAAAGCATCAGTTTTAGTAAGTTTATCCTTAGCGAGTAGGTTTATCCTGTACTGTATTGGTTTAGAAAGATGTCGTGTGGAAAATTACATACTCTCTCCAAGATGTACTTAAATTCTATTGATATGAAAACTTATTGAATCTTTGAGAATAATAAAGAGAATGTCACCTTACAAAACTTTCGCTGACACTTTCAAAGTCGAAATTAAGGTTTTAATATAACCTTGTACATATTATTGCCCCTGACTTATAAAAATATTTCTTAAAAACAGCCTCCGTGGCGCAGCGGACGAGCCGGCTGTGAAGCGAGAGACTGCGGGTTCGATTCTCGCACTGAGACAAATGTTTGTGTGGTCTACGTATATTTTTTTAAAATCTAGGTGTTGTGAGACCGAAAGTCTCTCATAGTCTCTGACACCCACGATACAAGTTATACCTAGTATGGGACCAGGACTAGGTGTGTGCCTGTTGGCTGTATTTATTTATCTTTAAAACTAGTTTGTCCTCAAGTCCTCAAAACAATGATGACGCAAGTAAAAGTAACAAAATATTCTTATTGATAAGAAGCGTATAATTTTTTTATAAGTAAAGGGAATTATATTTATAACAATCAAAACACAACGATATTTTTTTTTCAAATATAACAAAAGCAATAACAACTAATTACATACAACACTTTAGATAAAGTAGGTATAAATTAATCATCATCATCATCATCAGCCAAAGGACGTCCACTGCTGAACTGATAGGCCTCCACCAAAGATTTCCAGATCGACCTGTTAAAAATAAATTAATATTAAATGTATACATTAATATTAGGGCGGAATATTAACTATTTTTTTCTAAATAATCAAGGAACGAAAACAGCTTACAATAATACAGATACGAAATAGTTATTTTCAGTTCAGGCTATTGTATACCGAATTATTTAGTAGACAATAGACATAGTTTTCTAGAAATTACTAATTATATACGGCGTGGTATTGTTACTACATCTTATATGTAAATACAATTATATACCTCCGCCATTGTTCGTGATAAAAACTATCTACCTACTGATTATATAATTCTATTAAATTATTTTTTTCTATTTGTTAAAAATTTAACACTTATCTAAAAAAATATAGATATCTTCATAACGCTATTAAGAGCCACTTGCAGCTCCGCGATAATTTCTGTATATCCCAAACCTTAATTGGGCTGTAGGATAAATCGAGATAAGGCGTAACTCTAGATTAGTAATAGCGCTGCAATTCACCCTTAAACGCTAACATAAATCTTTCATCTTCCATTTTCGACCGACTTCCACAAAAGGAGGAGGTCCTCAATTCGTCAGTATATTTTTTTTTTATGTATGTTACTCGATATTTCAGCCAAATGTGGACCGATTTTCAAAATTCTTTTTGTGTTCGATAGAGCTTATTTTAAAGGTGGTCCTATATAAATTTGGTTATAATCGGTAAATTGGAAGTTGGTCAGTTATGTTTTTAAACTTGTGATTATTAAATCATTCTTTACAAAAGAGAGGTCAGTTTGGAGTAGTCGATGATATAATTACGCAAGCTATGTAGTCAAACATAATACAAGTTTAGGTAACCATGAAAATTAAAGTAGGTAGTTTATTTACGCCGAACCCCTTCTATCTACTTTTCTATTCTACTGTAGAAATGACTTAGGCTGAGATCTATAGAGCGAACTTCGACTAAGTCTAAGTCAAAGAAACAAACTCAGTGAGGATTTTGACTTAGGCCGAGTAATTTTTTACAAGAAAATCTTTGCTTAGTCTGTCTGTCAGTCTGTTATTCTTATAAAAAATTACTCAGACTGAGTCAAAATACGATTTAACAATTCCAAATCCTCACTGAGTTTGTTACTTTGACTTAGACTTAGTCGAAGTTCGCTCTATAGATCTCAGCCTTATACCCAGCAATGTCAGTGTATCACATAGGTCAGATAAAAAACCCTAACTATATAAAAAAAAAATGCAATCAAAATTATACAATTAAATCTAGTCACAGAAACCATTCTTAGTGAAGACGTTAACCGAGCTCAACACTTTGGCACATTCATTGCTCATAACCAACATAGGATCATAAAAAGGATCAGTGCAAGCTTTACTGGATCACAGGGCAAATGAAATATTTTCGTTTACGCTCGTGTGAAGCGCAAAATTTCTCTGCGGGTTATAAACTGCACGCACGGAGGTTCCCGCGCGGTGCTTATCCGATATGATTTCTTTTTGTCTCTGAATTCGCTGGGTGAGGATGAAATATTGGGTTATAGTTCACCCTCTATATCCACTGGTGACGTTTATTTGTTCGGATTAAGCTGCGTTCACATCTGCAGGCAGTGGCAGTGTTAGTACACATAAACAAAGAATATTACCGTTTTTACGTGTTATACCAAGTGTTTGTAGCTTTTCGGCATAATACTGGCGAGGGTGGAGGAACGAAATATATTTCGACGATTATATTTACACAGCATTGCCTTTAGAATCGGTGTAGTCGTTATCCAGCTCTCTGGTGGAGCTTATAAAATGACTTCATGGTTTTTAAGCATCGATATATTATTTACCTAGATGCACAGTTGACACTCGGAAAATGGGATAGCAAAGAAGTGCTTAAGCACTCGTTTTGCATACAGTCCGACGCCGATGGAATTCTAAATTTCAAAATTCAAATTTAAGAACGCTTGCTCATTTCGTTTAAAAAGCTACTTTATTACACGTGCATAGGGTTATATTTGTGTTGATTTAATTAGAACTTGTGATCTTTTTCTTTGTTTTATTCCTGTGACCACTTTTTAGGAGGATATTTGCAAAGAACTGTGCATCTAGGGTATATTATATAGATGTTGTTGAGGCTCAATCCTGTGTCTGCATTGGACATCCGCCTGACTTGTCACAAACCCCTCGATTTGCTACTTCTCTCTTCGGAATATGAAATAACATAATTAGGCCAGCATGATTTGGATGATCGATAAACCCATTGTTTGTCAGAGGTCGCTGTTTTTTTGGGCTACAGTGCGCTTACTATCATGTGTAGTGGTGTAGTCACTTTCTTGTGCTTTAATAAAAAAGTTGCAATATCATCAAATTAGAATTTCAATTAAAGGGTTAGAAACATATTCAGGCCCATGTCAAATAACTCGCATTCCCTGCAGACATGCTTTGTTTTAAACAAGTTTCTAATATTTGCCCAATCCCTTGCATTTTGACAGCCTTTGATATCGATTACTCTCTATTACATCGTGTATCTTGTGCAAATAGTGTTCTATTTGCTGGAATCACTATCAATCTTAGGGTATGAATTGACCCAAGAGATGAATATGTAGAGGTCTCTTCAATCTTTATGTCCGGTCTGAAGTTGGCTACTTCACCCGCCTTCTACGCCTTAACCTCTTAAAACCAATAACTGCTAAGGCAATCGAGGATATCTTCAGAGTGGTCACAAAGGTTGACGAAACTAACAAAACATTAAGGCTCAATTGCACCACTATTATTAACTTAGAGTTAGTCCTAAACGCAAGCTAAATTGACAGAAAATGTATGAATGACATGTAACTTAACTTGCGGTTAGGACTAACTCTAGGTTAATAATAGTGGTGCAATTGAGCCTAAGCAGAATAGTAAATGACTTCAAATAGCTGTAATAAAGAACAATTTATTGTAACTATTCTTATTTTTTATAGTTCTATTCTTCTTCTTCTTAAAATTGCCTTTATCCCACTCTACTGTGGGATCGGTTGCGCGAACGGATGAACGTGAAATTTTACATAGTTCAAGTTTATATGGAGAAATGCATAAAGCTATTGTTTTATATAAAATTAGAAATACATTAAATTAATTAAAATAATTATGGTCGAATTTCGACCACTGGGCCACCAAGTAAAATTTTTATATTTTAACTTTATTACGATTTAAATCGATCTCCTGTATTTGGAACTGTTATTGGCACCAACTTTATGAAACACCCTGTATAATAGGAGTACGATACGGTTGTTTCGTGGATAACAAAACTTTTGTTTGACTTTTGATCTTACAACACCCAGATCGGAAACAAAAATGTACCAGTGCATCACACAACCATTTATCTCGGTGCGAGATTCGGGCCCACGATCGCACATACGACTCGGAGACTGTGTATTTTAAGCATAATTTAGTAAATCAACGACATCATAACTTTTGCAAATAATTTTTAATACATATTTATTCAGCATCGCTTCCAATACGCGAGGCATTTTTACACCCAGCTACGGCGAGTTCAAGCACCACGCAGATTATAAATTAGATTTCATTCGTACGCGTACCGACTGCCGATTCTTACACCAGATGATAACCAGTACCACCTTCAAGCAATTTGCAGACATTATAAAAGAATTTGTGTCGTATTCTTATGGTTGAATTCATTATGATTCGGGACTAATGAAGTGTGATAAATCAGTTTGTCGAAAAAGGCAGCATTTAATATCACCGAGTTTAGTAAACTTCTAAAATTGCTAAAATCTGATGTCTGTTTTATGAATGACATAAACGGTGCATTTTATGGACAAGACTGCCTTGGTGCGGTGGTTGTGTTTCGGTACGACTATCGTCCTGAGGTCTCGGGTTCGATCCCCGGGTCGGACAAAGTGATAATGGGTTTTTCAAAATCAGCCCACACCCTAAATTTGTGCGCGATATGGCGATAGGCTCGCCCCTATCACATCTGGGACAAGCTTGGCGAAATGTGGATGTTCAAGTTCACAAGTGTCCCTTACAGGTGTGAGCTTATGTATGTATGTTGTAAATTTTATAAGTACAATCTGTGGGGAAAATGTATGACATTATGAAAGCAGTGTATGATAGTACATTGAAGTATACGAGGCCACTAAAATTATTATATAACAGACACATACATTCTATAAAATAGCCATAGCTCATACACATTAGGTAAATGAACTATTATATAGTAACGCACATACATTAAATAAACAAACTATCTTACACATTAGGTAAATGATAGTAACTATTATACGTAAGCATGTAATTATTACAAACTATAGCACTAGCGAATGTGACGAGTGGGAATAAGTTCAGCATTCAGCGGTTAAGTGTATTTTCCTGTTTTCGTACGTGTTAGGTACAATAGAGTTTTAGTTATATCCGGAACAGCATGAGACACATTATTCTTACTACATGTCTACACTTACTACATGTCTTGGTTCAGGAATCCACATGAGCGTTTGATGAGTTTCGAAGGCTCGTAAAGAAATTGGTTTCGCGACTTTGTGGAGCAAAATTAACATGTTTTAATGAAAATCATATTTCTATGTAAATTATATTTTAAAGACATTAATAAGATTTCACATGTAGAATACGAAATTTCAAGACGAGAATAAATTTTGCATTTCTCCATACGATAAATATGCAAAAAAAATACATTATCCCAGCCCAAGCCTAGGGTCCGCCTTCCTGCTTAAACGCTCCCACTTCGCCCGGTCTTCTTCCTTCTTCCTCCAAGACGTCTAGTCAGCAGTTTTTATGCTGTTCGCAATCATCAACACCCCCTCCTCTACTTCCCCTCTTTCCTAAGGAAACCAATCTTGTAAATAAAGACCTATGACCTCACATGAGATTTGAACACAGGATTCTTCGGTTCCCTAGCCATATACGCTGCGTCTAGACCAGAAGCGTTGATAATAATATGTATCTTTCTTACTACCTGCCCTTTTCCCACTTTAATGTGGAGTCGGCGCTACACACTTTTCAAGTATGTTGTAGAAAGGATTTGGCTTAGTTTTATATGACCGGATGCCTACCTGACATCAACCCTCCTCTGGGGGATCTACTCCCGGCAAAATCAAATTAGAAATCGCTTTGTCCGCCCTAGGAATCGAACCCAGGACGTCCCGGTCCATAGCTTATGTATGCTGCCACAAGAGGCGTTGATAATATTATGTAGATTGTGAGTAAATAATAAAAAGTGTACAGAAGTTTAATAAATAACGCCCAAGACAAGGAAAACACGCTTCCTCCAGTAAATAAAGTGCGCCGAATTGGATTGCGGTGAAAATTGAATTATAACAGATTCAACCTTTTTTAATTTCCGCATTTCACGCAGACCTCCTCGAAAACATCTTTCCAATCAATAAAATTATTCTACTTTATACGTTTTACAATTCAGAACAAAAAAACGTGTGCAATACATATTTATGTGAATTATTTTTACGTGCAATTCAAATAGAATCATAATATTAATAAAGAACAAAAGTGGATACTTTAATTATTATTTTTTTTACTTCTTATATTTTATAGGTTCCTGAGATACGAGTGAGTTCCTGAGATCGTTTTTTTTGTTAAACATTCAAATATGCAGTACGTTTTTCAGCAACTTGATGGAATACGCATAATCATTCTCTAGCATAGTCGTGATAATATTAATAATATAGAGTTTATTAAAAAAATCTAGAATCTTTAAAAAAAAATCTGAGACCAGTTTACAGTTCTTTCCAACTCCGAGAGCAAAAACATTATCTCAGAACGTATTCATTCTAATTTTTAATTAAAATTGTTACAGTTAACTTCTGATAAGATTGTGGGAAATACAAACTCCGAGGAGGGCCGATTCTTGGTTTGATTCTATATAATATTTAAAATTAGAATACCGAATTATTTATCGATATCTAGAGGGAATTAACGTTAGGCAAACGACTATCGTTTGTTTGTGTTGCGCGGGCCCCACATTTGAATGGGATAAGGGCAGCCGAAAGAAGAACCACTTAGATATTTAGAAATACCTACCTGTACCTCGAGTCGACTAACGCCCGAATGGTCAAACGCTACTCAACTTTAACGGCTTCTTACAGTGATTTTCGTCATACAATTTTGACACATAAGGCGACATAAAAGACATAAGGCGACCTTAAGTGTATGAACATTCGGCGGTAAGTAAGCGAAAATTAACCTCGCCTTGATGAAGTTTTCTCTTCTGTCGTGTGTTTTAATTTTAAACACACCGTCTTTTCTGAAATCAAACTTCTCTAGAAACGTTGTGATTTGAAACACGATAAAACGCATATTATTGGATTAAGCCAAAGAGAATATAATCACTACGTTTAGATTAAGCCTGCGAGAGAATGAGATTGAAAAAAGAAGAAGAGTGAATAATTGACATAACCCTTGCTTGATAAAATAAATGTTAAGCAATCGTTGTGAAGTATCTGCGGCGACCCACCATTAGCGTTATTTTTACTGTTGTCTTCTACTGAATGGGGTTAAAAGATATTACACGGCTGAGATAAGAGAACACTCTGTAAATGGAAAAGTAACGGGTCAGTACACTCGTGATTTTTTTCGCGTTTCGTGACGTGATAAATGGGCAGGAACGCAGCGGAGTCTACGACGCCTAGATCCAACGCCGAGCGAGTGCCAATGACGCGAGAAATTGCTCTTATTTTTCTCATCTCTTTAGTTCCTAATGGAATTGCTTACTCGTATCGGTTTTAATATCAAGTATTCAAAAGTGCGACTATGTAGGAAGTCAGAAGCGCCTATCTGTGTTATAAGGACTACATGATGGAACATCTGCTATTTTATCTTTACCCCTATCGTAACAGAGGTCGATAACTGAATTGAATGACATTATTTAATAAAATACCCTATGTTTTCATTCGCTTTTTGTGGGTTATTCTAGTCTGTAGGTAAGTACATAAGTTTTGTAGGTTTCAATAGGTACAACAAATAAATATATAATTAAGCATAATAATAATAATAATTAGCAAGTGAAAATATATTATCATTACCTATGCCTATGGAAAGCAGGCGTGAAGTTTATGTATCCATTCGTCAATTTAAAAATGTATACAGCGCCATCTATGTATAGCCGTGAGAACTAAACACAACATTAGTTGACTATCGAGTGAGAGTATCTAATGCTTTAATCACACAACTTTTGAAATAGTACATAACTTAATCAACAGATGGCGGTTTTTTTTTTATGAATTATAACAATACTAGCTGTTACCCGTGATTTCGTTTGCCTGGAAATTGTTAATATTATGTACATAAATAAGCTCACGCCTGTTCCACTGAAGGGGTAAGGGAGACGAACTAGCGACTGTTCTAGTCTGAACTGAACACAAACATTTTGTCGAGCTGTGATATATCGGACACAAATTTCAGATTTCGGGAAAAATCCAATATTACTTTTCCCGATCTGGGGATCGAACCCGAGACCTCAGGACGGCAGTCGTTCCCAAATACAACCACGTCACCGAGGCGGGCCGTGATAATACTGTAACGATATAATTAAAATAAGGTTATACGTCAGTTCAATGTAAGACGTCGGTATCGATTAAACATTGCCTTGAAAACAAGTTCAATGTCGCATACTTAATTATTTTAATATTGAATCAATTTGATATTCACTTTTCTTTATTGCCATTTTTTCCATATAATAAGGTCGACAAATAATAAATAAATAACGCCCAACAGTCACACACATAGACCTGACCCCACACTAAGATCGCGTCTTGTGTCGTGGGTATCAGGAACTACGAGAGACTTTCGGTCTCACAACACCCAAACCCGAAACAGATATCTGTGGGCAATACAAATATTTGTCTCGGTGCGGGTATCGAACCCGCGGCCTCTCGCTTCACAGCCGGCTGCTCGCCCGTTGTGCCACGAAGGCTGTCGAGAATAAATGAATGAATGAGGCGCTTACTTGATGGAAACGGATCGTCAATAGCCATCCATAGGCTTAGGAAAATAGTGGTCATCGTGGGTCACCCTCAATTAAGCCCCACCAAAAAATAATTTTAAGTAGGTGTACTTACAATAATAATAAATGATCAGCATAATTAGCCATTGGACGTCGACTGCTGAACATAAGCCGCCCCCAAATAAATAATAATAAATGATAATAAAATAATAAATAACACCCAACAATCACACACATAGTCCTTAACCCACACAAATTTTCGAGTTTTGTGTCGTGAATATCAGGAACTACAGAGACCTCACAAAACCCATACCCGAAACAAATATGGTCGACACAAATATTGTATCATAATTAATTATATTATTTGAGTATTGCTCTATTTTACTAAATCTGTCTAACGAACATTGTGGAACTTCACGATGTTCTTTTACGTAAGGATTATTTTCTGATCCAATCTTCAGTCTCTATAGATGACCGTGAACACAGTCAATAGATATATTTGAAAGGATGTTTTTATGTCTCGATCTTATTTAGAAAATCAATTTACTTAACAATTTAAATAATGAACTGCACTATACAAATAACTTTTAGCAATCGATTATAAAAACATTTAATTCTGGTGAAATCAATACATCTAGTACAGAGTTACAGTTTGGCAAAAAAGAGTATGGATTTAATGAGGGCGCTTAATTTAATATGGCCATCCGATATAGTACGACGTAAATTGTATTGTTCTTATTTATTGTTATTTAATAGGCTTTTTGGGGGCGATTTCCAATTTCCAGGTGAAAATTATTTGTAGAATAAAGTTATAAGTCAGATAAAAAATATTTTTGTTTTAGTTCCAATTTACACCGCGTCATACTCTTTTTTGCCAAGCTGTAAACACGTTCCAGTCTTGGTACCAATACTTGAATAAAACATACGAATCACTCCAAATCACCAAAAATCGTTTATTAATACAGCTTCAAACTTTTTTTATCAGAATATACTAATAAGGACCAAGCCGTAAATCCTATTTAAGTCATGCAATGAACCACCCTGTTGGAAATACTTATTTCTTTCTGCCTGCCCTTATCCCACCTTAATGTGGGGTCGCGCGCAACACACTTTTTCAAGCATGTTACGGAAAGGATTTGGCTTAGTTTTTACGACCGGCTGCCTGCTTGACGTTAAACTCCTCTGAGGTATCCAGTCCCGGGCAAATTAAATTAGAAAATTTGCTTTGCACTTGCATATTTCAAAGTTAAAAATAACTAATTGTCTGGACTTAGAGACCCTTGAGTTTGTTTCGGAAATTATTCTCAGGGATATCCACGAAATGCCGACGCCATTTTATAAAATATCATATTTGCGGACCAAATTATTTGAATTTCGAATGTTATTTTGAGTTTAGTCAGTACTTTTAATTGTAAAACCATGTTCACACACAAGCCCCGTTAATCCAAATACACACAAATCCAATCACAACCATCATGTAGTAGATATAATATCATATAGTTGATATAATATTATGTAGAGGCGACAGTCGACACGTGCGCTAACCTCAATGTTATTCACGTCAGCTGCCACTTGTTTTTTTTTGCAGAGATAAAGAAGGCCGGATACTGTCACGTCCTCATTAGCCAGCGCATCGGATTACGGTGAGGTTTCGCTGGCTAAGCTTACCGTCCAACTACTTGCATGCATCGCATTATGCATGTGTTGTTATTATAACTACTTATGTTTCATTATTTTATTATTGAAGACATAAATATCTGTCGTCATCTCACTCAAATGCGTGTGGCCCAACACACATATTCAAGCATGTTGCAGAAATGATTTGCCTCGTACGTCCGGCTGCGTCCTTTAGTTCAACCATCTTTTCGGGTTATTTTTTTTTTTATAATAATATAATATTTTATTTCCAAAATAACTTAAGTATATGTATTTACTGCCTTAACAAAGTTTAAATTTTATTGTCAATTATTTATTACCTGTAGCTGAGCTTGTATTACAGCGCTGTATCGCTTTGAATTGTGACTGCTTATTTTTATTCCAAAATATTTAACTTAATATAAATAATATAAGAGATCTTACATCTTTCTAGATCTATATGTTTGCACACGTGGTCGTTCCAAGTCTTAATAAAAAAATCAAGAAATAATTTAGTATTACTCGAGTAATAGACTTCCCGACTTCTAGATGAATATTATAAATGTAAAACTATAATTCAATCATTATATTTTTATTTGGTAAACGCATACTTTTTAGTAGCTTCCTGTCCTGCGAACAGGATGCATCCTTATAAGCATCTTATAAATAATGCAAATGTTTCACGCGAGATCCAAAATTTTAGGATGCTATAAAACATTCTACCTTTATAAAAAATTGGCTACCAATTCGTTGACAATTGTTTTCATAATATATTATTACTTAATATTTTGTATCGGGTTTGGGTATTATGAGATCGAATTATCTCGTAGTTCCTGAAGCCTTGACCCAATTACAATATTTGTATCTAAGGGAGGGGCCAGGAGCCCTAGACAAAAACTAAACATTACGTTTGATAACGCTAATGTTTTTTTTTATCTACCAAGATTGGCAACAGTCACGTGACTTTTCACGTAACTTTAGTGTAAACTCCATTAAAAAAAAAAACATTCCGCAAACATTACCGTGAACAGAAAAGGGTTTTTGGCTAGGGACACTGGACTGTGTGTTGGTTGTATCTATCATTCAAAGTTACAATATTATGTCACGAAATTACTAAGGCCTGCCTCTAAGGACTGCCTCCGTGGCGTGGTGGTATTTCGGTACGACTACGTTTCTGAGGTCTCGGGTTCGATCCCCGGGTCGGGCAAAGTGATATTGGATTTTTCCATATCAGCCCGGAGTCTGGAATTTGTGCCCGATATGGCGATAGGCTCGCCCCCTATCACATCTGGGACGGAACTAAGCTCGGCGAAATGTGGGTGTTCTAGTTCGCTAGTATGTCTCTGCCTACCCCTTCAGGGATACAGGCGTGAGCTTATGTGTGATGTGTGTGTGAAATTATTAAGGACCATATAGTAAAAAATTTGTAATATTCTTGCAAAGGTATAGTCACAGGTAAAAAAGGAACCATCCAAAAAACATTTGGTATGGAACAGCCCTTCATCTAGTTTAATTTAAAAAATACTTGTATTTTTTCTTTTCAAAAGAATCTCTTGACGTTAAAGAATCACGCCAAAAGTTATAATTAAATTTTCTTACTTAGACACTTTCATAAATATTTAGCGATATCGCGTCGAAAACTTCGCCGATGACGTAACGTGACTTATCGTTTATCAGACTCGTCTCAAAGTCTCAAAGGAATACTTTGACTAATGAGAGCTTTTAATCGATATAATGCTCAACGTAAATGCGATCTTTAGATCTTAACTTTAGATGAGAATAAAATAAGATAGAAAGCTATATATACTATAGCTAAATATTATTCTGTTATAGAATAACATAAGGCAATAACGATAGGGGGAGCATCAGAGTATAGCTATATAGGATGTTTCATAAAGTTGGTACCCATAACAACTACACTTAAAGAGAAGATGGCCGGCAATCTAGCAGTAGGTAAAGATTAAAATTTCTTAAGGCTTTTGAATACTAATGAAACTTGAATTTGTAACGATTTTTTTTTTACATTTGGAAACCACCTATGGGGTCATTAAATATTAAATACACCCAACAGTCACACACATAGTCCTGACCCCACACTCAGATCGAGTCTTGTGTCGTGGGTATCAGGAACTACGAGAGACTTTCGGTCTCACAACACCCAGACCCGAAACAAATATCCGTAGGCCACACAGACATTCGTCTCGGTGCCGGAATCGAAACCGCGACCTCACGTTTCACAGCTAAATAAATAAATAAATTATTTTTAGCAGACACAGAGCCATTCCTATGCTAATTGCCACGACTTACAGGTCGTATTCCGATTTTAAAATCCCCATGCTTAATAATTGATTAAAAAAAAAAAAATTTGTTTTAATTTTTAACTTTACCATTGCGCTTTAAATCATTTTCCTCCAATTGTTATTGGTACCAACTTTATAAAACACCCGGTATAAGTTCCTTATCCCAACAAGAAACAGAAGCGACAATTTTAATTCTGCATCGTTGAAACTGTATGATAAACTACTATATTATTTCATTAACATAACAAGTCTGTAATAAACAAGTCTCATATGATACGCTTGTACGCAATACTGTAATGATCACTAATCATTATATCTTACATTTCGTTGAATTGATTGATAAACTTTGATATAATTTATTTTCATAAATTTAGGTTATTACGTAATACATATAATTACATTGAAAATATCCATTTTCTGTTGTGTTGAACACCTCGCTGGTTTAGTGGTAGTGTATTGATTTCTTAAGTTTACGCGAATGCTATTCATTGAAATAAAATTACTTTTACGGATTTTATCACGATTTGGTTTTAATTTTTATTCCCGACGTTTCGAAGGCTTTGCAGTCTTCGTGGTCCACCCCGTGACCACGAAGACTGCAAAGCCTTCGAAACGTCGGGAATAAAAATTAAAACCAAATCGTGATAAAATCCGTAAAAGTAATTTTATTTCAATTAGTGGTAGTGTATTTGGGCTGTGGAACGGATGATCTTGGATTCAATTCCAGCAGGTTTTCTATTCTATTCGCCCGGGACTGAAGCCCCAGTGCTCTGGGGAGGACTGATATCAAGCAGGCATCTAGTCACAAAAACTAAGTCGAATTCTTACTGCAATATTTGCTGGTGGTCGTATCCGCCGAGATGGCGACTACCGTACACATGGTGTTAAAACCTGCCATAGTGAGACAAACTCCTTGTGAAATAGATAATAGGCCGGCATGATTCTGGTGACCACCGACAAACCCAATATTTGGTGATCGTTGGTTTTTTTGGACTGCACTACTGTTGCCAGGATAAAAAAAAGTTTTTAAATATTATGCCGACCCCACATTAAAGTGGGATAGGTAAGGGCAGGTGGAAAGAAAGACAAATGTTGAACGTTTCTAAAAGCGATGTTCGTTCAAAACATTAACAAATTGCTTACAAACATTTATCATTTTTTCAAATTGCCACGAAGAGCGTGGGACGAACAATTTAACCGAGCACAAAATATCATTTAATGTGTCGTTCAAGCAAAAAATTCTTGCGCGATGGAATTTTGATGATGACATTTCGAAGTAATTTGAAAGGCTGACTTACTGACCTAAAACATTTCGCTTTTCCCATAAAATAGGCGATTAAATTTTATTTAAAAATATTTAATATGGACGTGTGAGTTTGTGTCGCGACTGTAAACCGTGACGTTTGTTTTCTATGCTAAACTTTCTTTCAACGTGCTCTTATCCCACCTAAATGTGGGGTAACATACTTTGTCAATCGTGTCGCAGGAAGGATTTAGCTTAGTTTTACGATCGGCTGCCTGCCTGACGTCAACACCCACCTGGGGCATCCTGACACTCCACCGCTCATAGACATTATAATCAACCTTGAAGGAGGCAAATGGGGATTGGGAAATGGAGGGGGGAGATGGGCCACCGGAAATCTTACTCACCTATCGAAACTCAACAGCAAGCTGCCACTTTGGGTCGGTTTTCTGTAAGACACTGACCGGTCGAGCCGGCCCATTCATGCTGTAGAATAACAGTCTACAGCGTAGCTATACCACTCAAATGATATCAGCGATGAAATAAGACCTGCACTTCATTTTACAAACATACATAAATATCTTAGTCATCATCATCATCCACAGCTTTTTGCCGCCCACTACAGGGCATAAGCCTTCTCCCTTTCACGCCACTCCTCTGTCTGTTGGGCTGACCTGTGCCAAGTGACACCCGCAAATTTCTGGAAATCATCTACGCATCTGGATAGAGGTCTGCCACGGGACCTTCGACCCTCACGTAGCCACCATTCGGTCAATAATTTACTCCACCTGTCATCTCGGCACCTTGCCAAGTGTCTAAAATCTTTATACGCAATATATTAAATATAATAATAAAATAATGTAATATTACTGTCTCACTGCTGGGCACGGGCCTCCTCTACTAATGAGAGGGGTTAGGTCTTAGTCTACCACGCTGGCCTAATGCGGTTTGGTAGACTACACATACCTTTGAAATTCTTGTAGGAAATACTCGGGTAAAAATGCAGGAGACAATGTAACGAATTAAAGAGACATCAGCCTCATACTAGGGATATTTACAACTGGAGAGGCCAGATGTAAAGCACCACGGAAATAATTATCGAGGCTTAATATATTAAATGCATGTGTTTTATCCTTCGTGGTGACCCTGCAAATTGCGTCGATACTTCTATAGTTCGTGTCCACAGCGCTGCCTTGATCAAGGCTGTCGTGCGCCAACCGCATACCACGGTACCACGGATCGAGATCATTATCGCCTTCTCTCTCTCGCGCCGCCTTTGTGCTAAATATTTTGAATGGAATTCAAGATCATCTGAAAGAGAACGCTGCTTTAACTACACATGTCGCAAATGTATCGTAAAATCGAGTTTGTTATTTCAAAAAGTTCCTCGCAATTACATTAAGCAACCTCCGATCGGTTGTTGCGAAATTGGTCGATATTTTGAATAAGGCTTAGGCTAATGCCTAATTTTAAAGCTTAATCGTACCTAATCTAATTAATATTAGATTAGGTACGATTAAGCTTTAAAATTTCGAGTTTAAGGAGTGTGGCGGAACTATAGGGTGGCAGGACTGGCAAAATGCCACGGGCCCCAGGCTCGAGGGTGCCCCCAACCAGAGGTGCCGCGAGCTTTTGTTATGTTTTTAACTACTTCAGGTGATTTATTAAAATTCTATTACAATGTGACAATTTTTACGGGGGGCCCATCCAATGCATTTGCCACGGACCTCAGATGCTATAGTTACGCCACTGAATATTTCAAATCATTACAAAATCTTATTCTGGCAACATTAGATGTAAAGAATCACATCAGTGTTCCCATACCACATAACTGTGCTTTTACGACGTAACAAACAATAGCAATTTGTACAAAAACTTCCACAGTTCACACTCACGGTGCACCACGAATGACGTCACAAATTTCGGTTAAACTACGCACATGTCATTTCGAGGTAACGAACTTACCATGCTGACTGCTGACGTGCATAAAACCCGACGTGTCAAAGTATGCGTGACGATCGTCCAGTCCTCAGAATGGCACCGCACCCGGCCGATAACACGCAAATGGACAATTTCCAACCTGCGCCTTCATAATTACGCTCGTATCCATGCAAATGCTCACTGGATTAAGGTAGCGACGTGCACAGGCATTCTGACCAGGGTAGACAAAAATTAATAATAATAATATTAGCCCTGTAATATTACTGTCCCACTGCTAGGCACGGGCCTCTTCTACAAATGAGAGGGGTTAGGCCTTAGGCCACGCTGCCCTAGTGCAGGTTGGTAGATATCATATTTGAAATTTTTATGAAGAAATTCTCGGGTATACAGGTTTCTTCTCGATGTTTTTCTTCGCCGTTATAACAAGCGATAATTCACAATGAAATTAGGCTTATCAAAGAAAAGTCAGAGGTTTATGCTCTTTTTTGGGGTTGGTCTCGAACCGCCGACACTCGTCTCGGCAGTCCGTACCCCTCCCAATTGAGCTATTGCTGCATTATGGATATGCGTATTAGACAAAAAATGCAAAATTATTTTCTTCAACTATTGCGTCATTATCATCAACATCCGTATGTCTATTAAGCTAAGCGCTAATATTTTACATGTTTTATTTAAAATCTGTTTTTAGTTGTGATTATCTTTCTTTGTTTGTGTAAATAGCAATTTGTCTAGGTAGACAGTGTCTCTGTGTCTATATGGACTGCACGTCACTGGATTAAAGCTACGCAACACTGTTGATTCTAACGCAATGAGATTTATTTACAGGCGTGCTTCATTAACCGGCTCAAATGGGGGAGGGAAAATGGTCTAACATAAAGTTAACGTACTTAAAATGCCTACTGACTTTACGGCTTAAGCTAACGTCAAGTCGTAATAAGGCTTACAAACGTGTTCTAACAATAATTACGTTAATTACGATTTCGCACAATTAACATAAAATTCCAAGCCAATTAGTATCATCTTCGTCATAATAAAAATTCCTTCTAATTTGATAGAACATAACAGATTTTTTAATAACAAAAACATGAAGGAAAAACTAGTTGAAAAACAGCGTCTTACTTACGAAGTGAGCAAAAAGTGGGAAAACGGCTGATGCAAAAAAGCTTTCGAGGTTACAACAAAATATAAAAGAAGCAAAAACCGCGTTGTAACATCGAAAACCTTTGACATTCAGATTTAATTTTAATAAGTAGTTAATTCGGTAAAGGTAAGTAAAATAACTTGGTGGAGTTTAAGTGCGGGCGATGGAAAGTTATGTAAGCAACCACCCGCGTAATGACCGATAAGTGGCTGGTAATCGTCAAACACGCTTCGCTGACGGTCAAACACAATGTTTTACATTGTAGCCAATCGTAACGGACACCCAGAATCCTGTTACATGAGGTAATAAGACAGCCGATTGAAGATACCCTGAATAATGAACACGAGACACGTATCTGATGACCCTTGAAATTGGTCGGACTGCATTTTGCCCAGCAGGCACAAAAATTACATACTTTGACGGGTTTACAACTTGAAAAAAGGCAACATTTAATTTTAATATTGTGCGTATTTAGTCCAGTTTGTGATCGTAATGATCAATATATTATTTTTAAACAGTTTTAACTTCAAATTTATATAATTGTAAACTTTATTCCCGTGACTGTGTGTGGAAGTGTTCCCCATAACATTTGTGGGATATCAGTATCTCATGTTACTGCTCCTGCCGATAAATTATTATTATAATCCATAAGCAAAAAGTCATGTAAATCTGTGACTATAATATTAAGAGAACAAGCAAACAAACAACTATGCTTTTGCGTTTTAAATGTTAGATATTAGCTACTTATGTTTATATATATTTTTTTATAAAATAAAATACCAAAACAGCCATACTGCAAATATCTGCAGAAATAAACCCGTGACAACGAAGACTGCAAAGCCTTCGAAACGTCGGGAATAATAATTAAAACCTAATCGTGATAGAATCCGTAAAAATAGTTTTATTTCAATGTATAATATTCGCGTAAACTTAAGAAATCAGTATGAAATAAAATATATTTTAATATATAATAAACATTACACCAAACAATTACAAACACAGTATTGACCCCACACTAGGCTTAACCAGTAGGTTCTTGATAACCAGGATACCCTGGTTATCAAGAACCATGAGGGACTTAAGGTCCGGCAAAATAACTCCATAGATCTAAAACAAAACAGTACAAGAATATCGCACTGTAGGTACAAACATCTTAGCGGCTGTTTTTAGCGTAACAGTCTAAGTGGCATGAATCTCACGAGGGGCCGGATATCCATTTGCAGTCTCGGCGGCACAAATCTAGACCACATAGGATTTAGACGCGTTTATTAAACTAACAACTAAAACTAAATCTTGCACGCAGTCGATTAAACTTTAATATTGCGAAAAGAAGAAACATATGTAATCAATGTGAAAATATTGAAACAAAATTACAATTATTCAACTAGATATTATTAAAACTGGCATAATGCCTTTGTTCTTTATGATGATAGGGAAATGAGCTTACGACCTGCTTGGTGAAAAGTGGTTATAATCGCCTATAGATATTAGCAATGCCATGAGCACAACCAAGCCGCTGCTTAGTGTTATAGGAATGGAGTGGGTATAATTATAGAGAAGTGAATAATTTCACTCACACACACCGTGAGAAACGCAACAGCAAGCTCGTACGTCACGTCGATTTTCTCTGAGATAATGGTAATGAATACGATCCGTGGCCCTATATCGAGCTGGATGTGCGTCTATGACATTTGTATGGAATATTAACCAAATGTCATCAGCGACCCGAACAGGAATTTTTTTTACAATCGAATTCGTATTTAACTCGATGGCCGTCTATGAAATTTGTATGAAATATTAACCAAATATCATCAGTGTCGGGTCGAGTCATTCTGCTAAATGCAAAATTGCCAACATCAATCCACCTATGATATTTCCAGTTGTAATTATTCCTTCCTATGTAATTATAATGTGTTATCGTAGTACGAAAGTATCAAATCATCTCCCTGGTCCCTTGGCAGCATATATGCGCTGTGAAACGGAAGGCCCTAGGTCAGACAGGAGTTTTTCTAACACGTTTTGCCCACGACTGGATCCCCCAAAAGGTTTATGTCAAGCACACACCGGTCGTAAAAACTAAGCTAAATCCTTTTTACAACATGCTTGAAAAGGTTTGCTGCGCCGACCCCACTTTAAAGTGGGCCTTGTAGGTGGAAAATAAAGAAACAAAAATATAAAATCTTTCACACTAGAATCAAAATAAACTATTGTATCGTCAGAATACAACTTTCCTATAAAATATTGATCGGAGTTCCAGTAAAATGGCAGCATGTTTTAAATTTCCCGAAGCCGTATAAAGTCGGCAGTCGACACTTGAACGTTGCGGGAACAATATTGACTCAAGTGCGGGGTTTCTGTCTTCGCTCGCCGCCTGCTAGTATTTGTTTACTGGTGCACCGTGCAGTCGCTTTAAAGCTTTGACGGTGTACATGAATAGGTGTCACGTTGACTTAGGTGTTTCCTAGGATGTACATACATAGCTTGGTAAACTTAGCGCTGCGTGTGGTAGATTCGCCCTTTATATTTGTATAATAAATAAGCTCTTTGGGTACTCATTGAAGGAATTAATTCAATATATTAAATTACTAGACAACATAACGAAGCTGTTTTTATAGTTCGCCGCAATTTTCCAAGTTATAATGCAGGTACACTTGAAGCTTTAATAGACTTCAAAATGAACATAATTTTTTAATCAAAACTTTTTTAGGCGCGCTGAGCACTTTATTTTGTGGGTATTTAAAGAGACTGAGCCGTCACGCTCGACTAAGTAACGCGCGTTCGGGTAAAGTTGGCTCGAGTCAACTAAGGGGACGAAAGTTAATCTCGCCTTGCTTAAATTTTCACTTATGCCGTGTGGTCTTAAGCATACATCGTTTTGTTTTTCAATAATTTCCGATCATAAAAGCTCTTAGACACGAATGATCAAGACATTCCTGATGCCTGTGAAACACTTCACAACGATGGGAAACTTTTCTCTCAAACAAAAAGCTATAGTTACGAATAAGTCATAACGAGTCGTATCAATTTTACACACAATGGAGTAACTCCGATCTAATTATCAGTGGGAGGCCTTTGTTCTTACATCATCGGCTATTGAGACTTGAGAGGCCACATAAGATTTCGTAACAGCTGCTGCAACGATACATCACTTTCTCTTAGCTATCGGGCGTTAGCTTTTATTGGGGTCGTCGCGTCGGCTTGACTCACGTCGGTTATGTATTCTGATAGCATACGATTATACCAATCCAGTGTAAAGGTCGCATTTGTAAATAATTATTACGTAACGCTACAATGTCTGGTAATGAATTTGAAACGTAAAATTGCAATATCATGCTTAGTTATGCATACTTGAGTATCATTGAAGTCATAATGTACAATACTAAAGTGTTTTTCCTTCATTAGTTTATGTCTGGCAGTTAGGGTATGCATATTATAAAAGTTGTAAACATTTTAAATTTTCGATCAGAAACTATAGATACCAAAAATTGCAAATTATAATGTCTACAATTGTGTTAATTACAATTACTTTAGAAATAGCCCTTTAGCTTTGTGGACTATAAAAAAGGTAATTCACAAAAGTAGACGTTTTTATATCATATTATGAGATATGAAAATAGGCAGAGCTCTTCATAAAGTATCAGAAAGATATTTTTAAAGATCTTGTTGCGTCTTAAAGTGATTTTCCGACAACGGCCAAGGCTCAAGTAGTCTCGATGGAAACTCCAATATAAACGCCATCCACTTGAGATTAATCACATTTTCTCGCGATGTATTTTGCACGTGTAGGTTCGATTAAAATAATGTTACAACGTGCAAGTATGAACATAGTCATAGTTCTATAGTTATTGTCATAGTAATTATCCTGTTATCATTTACAAAAACAATTACATTTCCATAAACAATTTCCGTGATTATTTCCTACTTTCCTTTGCATTGAAACGCTAAAATACTCTATGTTGTCCCAGTCCGTTTGAACACTTTCCACGATACACGAAACTTTAGATTTATTTGGGACAAAGACATATTTATCTCGCCTGCCGTCGTCCCGGCCACGACGATATCAAAACCTGTATTTCTAATTCATATACTTTCCAGTTCTTTAAACTAAGAGACATTCAGCGTGGTAACATCAAAATAGTATCGTCAATCACTCTTCTAGTTTCCATACATTTCCTTTCCCAATAATATGCTTTACGTTATTTTATATCAATTAAACTTTTTTATTATGCCAACCTAACCCTTGAATATCCATGACATATGACAGCCTCCGTGGCGCAGTGGGCGAGTAGCCGGCTGTGAAGCGGGAGACCAGGGGTTCGATTCCCGCATTGTGACAAATATTTGTGTGGCCCACAAATATTTGTTTCAAGTCTGGGTGTTGGGAGACCGAAAGTCTCTCATAGTCTGTGACACCCACGATATATGTATATATATATACACCCACGATATTATACCTAGTGTGGGGTCATGACTATGCGTGTGACTGTTGGGTGTATTTTATTTATTTATTTATCTTCATCATTATTCTAGCCTGGTACTTCGTACTACAGTTTTACTACGATTGTTTTAATACTGACTTTACCCTCTTCATAAAATAACTTATTCTTATTTTAGGTGTATAACAGCTTAAACCAGGGATCAGTTGAGTTTCTTTGATGCCGCATCTTAATCGGCAATAGATATTCTTTTGTTACACCACGTGAGCTACCTTTTCTCTCTTTGATGACTAAGCTGCATGTTTACTTGATCTACTTTGAAAGTGCGAAGATAATTGCTTACACAGTATTATTTGTGTTGTATGTAAACAATATCTTCCCCTTGCTCATATTCTCATGCTTGTTTATACAATATACAGTGCAATTTGTATAATAGCCACACAAGAATATCGGAAATCTTTACATGGCTTAGAAACTGGGTCAATAATGAATGTAATTTATTAATGCTGTTTTTATACATTTTCTCGATTATTTCGTTCGAGTATCGGGTTTAATTAGAAATACATTGATATTATTGAGTTTCCATACTTAAATTCTACAATTGTAGAATAAGTTACTTTTAACCTGGGCAATTTAAGTACAAATACATACATACATTTGGATGTTTATGCGTTTACGAATTTTATGAAACATGTAGGACTTAAGATAGGTTTTGGGTAAAATTTTGCCGACTAGGTTGTTCGACGATTTCTTTTCAAATGTACCTAGGATTATTTTTATTCCTATAGTACATTCACTTGAGATACAACTTTCTATCGAAGCCGCAAGCAAAATCTAGTTGTGTGAGTAATTTTGTTCATAAAAATCTTATAAAAGTGCGTAAAAGTTTGTTACTCTACTTAGGGCGACTTGCACCGCTATTACTAACGTACAGTTGTTCCCAACCTCAAGTTAAATTGAAAAAGCAATATATGAATGACATGTAATTCATTACATGTAATGTACTGCATGTAATTACAGATAATATATGACATTTAATTATAATAAAATATATAATGTCTAAGTTAATAAACAGGTAAATATACAAATATATTATAAAGGTATAGTCTCTTTTTAACTTGTTCTTAATTTGTTACAATATTTTATGGTGACATGATTGTATGGGTTTTTTGCCTGAAATAAAAAATAAATAAAAAAAACATTAAAAAAATAAAATATAATAATAATGAATTAGATGTCATTCATATATTTCTTTTTCAATATAATTTGAGGTTGGGACTAACTGTACTACTGTGTGTAAGTTACCCTTACTATAGCAATGAATAATCATTGTCATATCATATAAATACATAAGTATTTATGCACAAATCTATTAAGAGAAACGTAATAAATTATTATCCGTGACGTTAATAAACTAAGCAAGTATTTTGGGTCTAGCAGATATCGATTAACTAACTACTCTATTTCCGCTTGTTAAGGAATGTGTACGCGTAGTTATAAGGGCTTCCTAAATTGCTAAACGCCTTTCAATCAGACGTGAATTTCTTGTTATAAAACAGGCAGAACAAATACAAAATGAGATCAGTATAATCTGTTAGTATTTTTTTTGTATATTATTATTTAATAATGTGTACTCGTATAGAATACATAGCACGTGCAAAATATCTTTATTTTAGATAAGATTTCTTGAATGTATATTTTGTTTATGTTTGAAATATACTTTGTAATTATTTTGTGTTAAAATGGCAAATGTTGTGAAAGCCATATTTTTTACTTTCTACAAAACTTTGATTTTTGCTTTAGATGGAAAAACTGAGGATAAAAACCTAACTCTATAAAAAGGTACATTTCCTGATCAGTAATCGCACTATTGAGATTCTCGCCCTTATATAGAAACCTTTATGTCACGTAGTCACATTAATGAGTGATTCTATTGCCCATTGTTCTCGTAAGATGCGGAAGATGTTCTGAAGCGATCTATAATCCATTGCCTTGACACTAGTCAATTGTAAAGGTGAATTAAAGCCAAATGACTATCATCATCATCATCATTATCAGCCATTTTTACGTCCACTGCTGCATATAGGCCTCCCCAAAGATTTCCAGATAGACCTGTTGGAAGCTGCCTGCATCCATAAATGATATGCGTACAGAAATGACTATACGCTCAATCAATGTTCATTCTATAAACTTTATTTTTATATACATGATTATCGTGTAGACTTACCGATTTATAGTGCATGATCTCATTATAGCTTACTGTTCCATTAGTCTGAACCCACCTTTAAAAAAAAAAGACACAAAAAACAGATTTTGACACGTTTTTATAAATACGCAACCGAGAGAAACCAACAAACCTCATGATAAGGTTAACCTTATCTCTTGGGTTTTAGGATGCTGCTCTCTTAATGTTGTGCCATCTTTAAACACAATCATTTCTTTTAGATTCTTCATCGCTTATATCTTATTCTTTCTTCCTTATTATCCGTTATAATCAAGGTAGTTTTCGACGTGGTGAAGTATTATTACTTTAAACTATAACACTTCATTACACTGACTGCCTCGGTAGCGTGGTGGTATTTCGGTACGACTATGGTTCTGAGGTCTCGGGTTCGATCCCCGGGTCGGGCAATGTGGTATTGGATTTTTCCACATCAGCCCGGAGTCTGGAATTTGTGCCCGATATGGCGATAGGCTCGCCCCCTATCACATCTGGGACGAAACTAAGCTCGGCGAAACGTGGGTGTACTAGTTCGCTAGTGCGCCTCTGCCTACCCCTTCGGGGATAAAGGCGTGAGCTTATGTTATGTTATGTTACTTCATTACAATTTAAATTATAGACTACAAGCATTAAATATTCTGTTGTCCGCCGAATGACGTAATGCCTCGATAGTTAACATTATACACATACATAGACGTGATCTGGATTAAAGAAAATATAAGATAATTGTAATAAACAGTATAAAACATTTGTACAAAAATTGAGGCAAAAAATCGAGACGTAGATGAAATCTGAATTTTATTGTTAATAAAGATGCATAGTTATCTTAAGAATCTTACAATGTTTCTTAAATACATTAACGAATTCAAAATCCATCAGCCAATAGTAGCAAAAAACTTAATCAATTCAGTTTACATTGAAAAACGCCTATACAAATAAGTAAATTTATTATTATCGACTCACGTTTGTATGCAATTTTCGACACAAATGCAATATTGGTCGTAAATTGTACAACGAACACTTTTTACGAAATGAAATCGTGACTTACTTTAGAATAACTTTACCGCTATTTGAAGTTCTTTTGTAGTATGAACTAAATATTTTCTATACATTTTCTTATATCGGAGCAAAGATATTTAATATTACTTTCTATAGAGGGGCTATCAAGCAAGTTTCCATACAAAATACATTTCAAAAGTCAGTAATGGCATCGAGCGAGGGCGCTTATTACAATTTACACCCTAATGTTCTAGAATTACGTATTTTATTGTCTAAAAATTATTACGCTGGCATAACTTTGCGCGCGTATTTTTCAAATATGACTGAGTAACTTATTAGTTATTACCTGGAGGTAACAACTTTTGGATCAAAGTTTCGTGCTGTTGTCCCATCTTAGTACTGTTGAATGTCTATGTATCGGAGGCCGTATTCCAGATCGTCATCTACTGCTACAATGTCGACTGTAGGGTAATTGCCTTGTAATGTTTGATTTTGTATATTGCTTTAGACATGATAAATCTTCATCAAATAATACGCAAAGGGAACCCTGCTGTAAAAACTGCATCAAAATTGGTCACACAATGACTCTTGATGACCCTTAAAATTGTTTTGAAACATTACACAAAACACCTACGCAAAACATGTTTTCATCTCTTCTTTTACACATTTTTATCTATGGTCCATTGTTCTATAAATAAGAGACAGCGAAAATCATTATTGTACGTATGTGTCTTGTGTTTTGTTTCGAGAAAAACAGGTGCAGGAGACGCGCCTTTAGTAGGTACTGCAAAGTAAACCAAAGTGAGCATATTTTTTATGGTAATCTACAGGTTTTATACCTAATACGGGCATGCCAATCCATCTGGCGTCTATTACTAATCAGTCCTGCGGTTTTATTAAAATGTGGTATGGCCGCATTAGCAAAATTCCTAGTGTCTGTGCTGCTTAAGTAATGTGTTATAAATCAGTCTTTTGAGCGTAAGCTTTTAATTTCTAAGTTGTTCGGCATCATCGTCCTTGAGGAAGTAGGGAAATGGCAGTTTTCATTTAAAATATATACCTCTATTATTATTATTATGTCACCAAATGGGTCATTAAATTTAGAGTACACAGGTCATGAAATTTTAGACTATTTCTCTTGCCTATTATAACTTTAAATAACTTTAAAGCGGTGCCAAAACCAGTCTTCCCTTTTTTCCTTACGTAAAAAGTTGGATTGTAAGAACCAAAATATTGTTCAAGTAAAGTGTTATTTCTTTTAAATGTACCGTAATATTATGTTCCTTATCACTCTTGGCAAATATTTTTACATGTTTGTAATAAGTACTTGTTATATCGTCAAACAAATAAGCAAGAAATACATACATATATTATAATAACATAATTACTTATTGCGTAAATATAGGTAGGTATGTTATAATAGCAAAAAGGTTATTTTGTGCCGTATAACCCCAAAAAGCTTCTTCATAAAGAAAATAACAATATCATAATAACCTTAAAACCGGTTAAATTTCACAAACAATGGGTAACATGAGTTCTAAGTAAAGTAAAGATCCATCACTCACTTTGGCGACGTGAATGGCGGAGTATCCATCAGTGATTCCTTTTCAATGCTTTCATAGCTCCCCGTGGATATCATTATCGCCATACTGGATTATACGTAGTAATATTCAACTAGGTAAGGGTTCCGTATATTAAGAGAAAAAACGAACGCCTTACAGTTTACAGGATATATTTATCTCTTAGTTGGTCTTTTACACAGGTGTCATTTGTAGGTGTCATAGTTTTCAACAGGTTATTCATGAAATATATTATAATTAAAATATAATTAATTATGGCAGTATTGAAAATTAATTATATCTTTATAGGATAATAAATAAATAAATAAATTTCACCCCACACTAAGATCGAGTCTCATGTCGTGGGTATCAAGAACTACGAGAGACTTTCGGTCTCACAACACCCAGACCCGAAACATACAAACATTTGTCTCGGTGCGGGGATCGAACCCGCGGCCTCCCGCTTCACAGCCGGCTACTCGCCCGCTGCGCCACAAAGGCTGTCAAGTTAATTTATTGTAAGTCTTCTCACTTCTGTCTATCTGTTCGTCTATTATACTAGTAGGGTAATTGGAAATTATAGTATTTTTGTCTATTGAGCTATAACTGATATCATAATGAATAAATAATCTTCAAAATCTTGATGGTGTAACAAATTCTTGTTTTGAAGAGTATTTCGATACTAGCAAAGTTACTCATAAAAACCTCTCGGCTACATCACGACAGCTTACAATCTTAAACTACGCAATAGAAAAACAGCTAAAAAATACTAAAAATCATTAATTATAATTATAAAAAGGACAGAAAACCTACAATAAGTGTAAACACTGTATAATGAGAAAATATTTCTTGAAACTTCTTGTATCGCAGAGCCACGTTGTAGACATATATGTGGACAACAGGAATAGGCCGGTTCAGTCGATTCCACATCCGTCTTATAGAAAACAATGTCAAATTGCAGCTTGCGGTTGCGTTTCGTTCGGTTCAGACTTCAGTTTCACTTCCCTTTGCCAATCCCTGTTGCCTTCTTTAAGGTTAGCAACACACCTTGGATCTTTCGGATGAGTGTCTATGGGCGGTGTAGATCATTCACTATCAGGTGACCCACCTGCTCGTTTGCCTCCCTCTGCTATAAAAAAATAACTAGGTACTGCGTTTTGCTCACACTTGACCGGTATTTCTTTATTTCCCAGTTGTTCAATTGCAGTCTGCCTTAATTTAGAATATGTTGCCAAATATTCAGGTCTATTCTGTAAATGGATATTAGTCAGACATTAACTAACGGCAAAAAGTTAATTACCTGTTTAACAGCTATCAGGATTTGTCTAATGATAGCCATGACATATCAGAGTTGTTTAATATGGTAATTATTTTATGTATAATAGCGCTACTCAAGTTTCAACTGGAGTATAAAGAATATGTAATGGTTCCTACGCAGTAGGTGGTATTCAAATTTTAATCCTATAAAACCGATTAAAATAATAATGAAACGGTCTCATATAGACTGATGTATGTGTCTCATCTTTGCATCGTCATCGTCATCATCATCAACTACTGCTAGACATAGGATCTCCCAAATATTTCCAGATTTGCAAATTTCTCATCTTTGAAGGCTACAATTAAATAAATATCTACCATATTACATGTTAGTTCAAAATTTGATTTGTTCAAATTAATTTGATCTTATCAGAAGGCTATAACTAATGACCGCCAGATCAACACATTTCATTTATTAATTACAACGATAATTACGGTCACGAATTAGCATGAACATATTTTTTATGACAGAGACAAATGTGGATTGACGTCATTAAAAGCACATGATAGTGTAGGGCAGATTCTTTTAAATCTCTTTGGTAGGAATAATAAATGAAGTTAATTTGCGTCATAAGCCAGACCTTGCATTAATAATTAACTTTAGAAGGAAAAACATCTTATTCTTGAGTACAATAACAGCGAAACCGTCAAGTAAACCAAAGTAAGTAAAGGCAACTAAGTAGAGGCACATAAACATGAGTAATTTTCGATTACGAATTCGAATCGAGTAAGCTGCATGATTAACGCATCACCTATATGAAATTTCAAACAAACTGCGGGCGCAGCGAGCTGCATTCGAATAAATAGTCGAAACCATGAGTCGAAAGTAATTTGGGCTACGGCCTAAGTAATTAAAAGTATCATTATCACTAAGAAAGTAAGTAATTATGATAAACATTTTAAACATTATAAAACAACTAACACAAAGAGTAATAGGTCTAACTGAAACGTAGACGGTTTCTTACTAACGATCAATCAACATTTGAACTCTGATGTAGATAAAGCAGAAGCTCTACTAAAATAATATGCCCAAAACCACCCCTACTGCGGAGTTGGCCCGAGCGCACACGAAGCGGACTTGCGGCATCGACATCGTGGCAAAACCGAAACACCGAACGCGTTAGTTGTATACGAATTATCGGGGCAACACTACGTCTTGTTCATTCGCGCGCACGCGAAACTAAGTTATTCTCTTCGTCACACACTTGTGACTGTAAGTGGAGTGAAACTGATAAAAAATTAAGAGAAATCTTATAAACCATTTGAAGTGTTGGATATATTTTTTGGATTTTCCCGTGGCGTTATTCCGTGGACGCTCCGAGCCACGAATTTTGTTTTTGTTTGCGCAGTTTGTGCCGCGCCGATACACTAATTGCTGTTTGCCGGAGGTAAGCATTTTCTTCGCTAAAGATGGCAATGGAATCTCTAACAGTACACATCTACATATGTACGTACATAATTGAATATGTAAACTGTAGCCTTAAAAATATTTTAAGTGAAAATAATACAGTGTTAAATGGTGATGGAATTCCACTGCCCATCATTATGAATATATCTTTCACTGAAAATTATATACTTTTATGTGTAATAATTTTGTACACAATGTTGCCCAAATCAATTTAATTATTTTTCCTTTTGTCTTTACCTTTGATTACTGCTTACTTATTTTCTTTATCATAAAACTTTTAAAAATATTTCATTGTTTCATGCGTTCAATCATTCATTTCTATAACTGGAATCAAATGATATAAATTACCTTAACGTTTATGTCTATCCGGTAAGGCTCATCCGCCGAACTGCAGGAACCAGTTCTCGACCAGATGATAGTTTGTTATTATTTTTTGCCTCGGGCTGGATCTCATCGGCCCGGTATCGAGATGCCGGGAGCTGGGGCATAACTACTGCCTTACGCTTACCAACCTCCAACACAAGGATAAAATTATTAAAATCTCTCAACATACAAGTTCCACCTTAAGACTTACTCCAAACTATGTATGTATGGTGACATCACAGTTTATTTAGAACCATCTAAATAAACTGTGATGTCACCATACATACATAGTTTGGAGTTTCGAAAAATGACTTTGAAAACTATGACAGTTTTCGCTGTCGTCATATATTTTTAGTTGATTGGAGTTTCTGCAAGAGGTGCTGTTAAGAGAAAGAGTCAAATATATGAGAAAACCAAAGTATCAACGTTTTTGCAAATTATCAAAACTTCTACTAAGTCCACAGAAATCCAGTTTGACGGCTATTGGGAATCATAATTCGATTAAGACGCCGTGATGAAACTTGCGTGCCATTGGAACAACAATTTGAGTGTGTGGGTAATTAAACTCCGTCGTAATGCTAATTGCCTGAGATTTCAAATGGCTTGTAACAGGAGCATGATCAAGGTTCCATCGGTTGCACTAATGACTAAGGAATGCACAAGTAATCAATATTTAATTGATGTCGTATAAGAAAAACAATAGCCCGGTCGAAGGCTACAGTAATACGATTTTGTGTTGGAGTATAAATAAAGCAAAAACTTTGAACAATAATAAAATAAGAAAACTATTTAGATACCCTGCTTATACATATTTGGAATATTATTAATATTGGGTAGTTGAATCTGATCGAATTTGTTCAATATTTAATACAAACAGGATATAACAAAAAAGAGATCTTATCGTGAAAACAGAATCAAAATTAGTTTAAAATGAGATCGATGAAATAATTTGTTGCTGGCTATGGTCTTATTGGCAAGGGTGGGACTAATGCGTAATGGGACTGTCGGTCTCCCTCACACGCCTGCGTCGGAATGGACGGGCAAAGTAATGAAGTCACATCCTTGGTTGTGCATCATTTCACTGTTCCCCTTCTACCACAATTTAATGTCTTATAACTTTTCAATTATTTAGCGAATTTATAAAAAATCCGAATATATGCATTAGTCAATGTATGTTACTTAATGAATTTGAAATGAAAGTGAAAATCATTATTTATGTTAATATTGAGAACAAATTACCGAAGTATAAATTGCACATCGTCTGACGCACTTAAATGAATTACCGATGTCAACGTGATCGAATTTCGTAAATTAATTAAAATTCAATCTTTGCTCTAGTGATTGCTTTTATTAAGATAAGAAATTGAGGTCTGCTTTCCTGTACTTTCTTTAATGAGGAAGTATGATGTACTTGAAGAAGAATGAAGAAAGTGATGAAAAAATTACATCTATAATAATTACGATACTTGCATAGATATATCTATTGATTTTTTAGGTTATAATCGACAATCTTCGTTTTTCTGAATACATTAAATGTCGTCCGAATCCACAAGAAAAAGTATAAATATATTTAAACAAATACCCCATTTTATTTTCCTAATCTATGTAACCATATTTTTATTATACTTAAAAGTTCTATCTACAAGACCACAGACAATATTACATACAATAGCAACTAACAAAATAATGATTTTTCTTTTCTGTTGAATGAAAAACCAACTAGGTAATTATATTCCTTTAACATGACTGGTGTCACGTAAGCTCTATAACAATAGTCAGTAAAATAAAACCATTTGAAACACAATTTACCTAGACCCCTACCTATCTAAGTATTGAATGTCATTGCAATCCCCAGAATTACGTGAGGTTAAAGGGAAAACAACTTCATAATACAAAATCGCAAATAAACATGCACAAATAGTTGACAATCGCAACGTGTGAGGTAACGTAAATAAATTTCCCGCAAGTTGTTCGTAAATTCAAAACATCCTGCAGAGTGCAGACGGATTTCTTGTGAACGCACTATCAATATCCTGTCAACCATTCATTCTACTGGCAGTGAGAAATAACAATCATAACATATTACGATGACCTATCTCCAGACAGGAGCAAAGATGACTGATAACGCAGGGTAATGTCCTGAAGACATCCGGCACCAAGTTAATGAGTTTACACAAATATTTTCGATAAATATGAGAGTAAAGATTCGTCCAAGGACTCGGAGAACGTTAGTTTTTAAAATAATACAGCTATTTATTTGTTTTCATAATATTTGTGTTTTGTAAAGAAGGAAAAATATGTTGGCTTATTTTCAATATTGTAAATATAATAGGTACGTCAAATCAGTACAGTAACGAAATTAATTTTATTTCATCTTCTTTTAAATGGCTTCAGCGCAAAAATTCTATTTATGGGATTTATTAAAACTTTTTTCGTTCCACCTGCTTTTAACCCACACCAATATAGGTTCAGCGAAATACACTTTTGATAGCATTTACAGAAAGTATTGACCCTTGTGGAGGATTCAAACCTGTCCAAATAGTATAAGATTTTTTTAGCCAGACTGGGACTCGAAAATAGGACCTCCACACCACAGCCCATATATCTCTACATACATTGCCACTAAACAAAATACATTAAACAATACAATAGTTAGTAATATTAAATCTCTTTGGACTAAACAAAAGAGGTGACTGATATGATATGTGATTTTTTAAACTTATAATTATGAAACCTTGTCTTTATTATTATCTAATGTAAAATTGTAGGTAATACTATTTAAAATCTATCATCATCATCAGCCATAGGATGTCCACTGCTGGACATAAGCCTCCCCCAAAGATTTCCAGATTGACCTGTTGGAAGCGGCCTGCATCCAGCGACTAAGATCTATAAAATCTATAACTAATACATATTGCGATTTGTTTCGTCAATAGCTACATAGGTTGTTTAGTATGACGTGTTTTGTCTACATCATTAATAAGACAAGTTCAATATGCTATTAGATTAAGATATGTGATAAGTATGCTATTAGACTACATCCCACGCTAATTTAATATCACCTACATAATACTGTACCCCGAGGTTATTCGAACATTATGATTACACCACGCTATGTTTTGCTCGTGTCAGTATCAACACAATTGTAATGAACGTTCTTGTTCAATTTCTTACTGGGGAGGAAAATTACTATTCCAGTTATGTTGCTGTATATTTCATTAGAAATATAGAAACAATTAGCTTAATACAATATAGTAACAAGAGTTTTCTCAAATAATTAATTAATTTCGTGATAAAAAGAAAACTTAATCGAACCTAAAGTGAAATAACTAAAACTCACTTCAAAATCGGATGAACAGTGTACTAATTTAATCTTTGAAGAGTTTTTTCTACTTTCTTATTTACCCAATCATCAGAACCTACCAATCTTTTTGCTGGTCCATCCTTAGAAGAAATTCTAGAACAAATATCATGAAAATAAGTCCACATCGCGGAGTTTTATCTCAAAAATGCAGACTAATTGAGTACCCTTTGTGAAACGCTATTTCAAATATATTATTCCAGAGAATGGCGCCTCACACTTTTGGTAAAAAAGGTCCAAACCTTTGCTCAACCAAATGTAAAAAGGGTCCAAAATAAATACACAATGACCTACAAACAAACTTTGTTTATGTCGAAATGTATGCAGAAGATAAATCAACCTTTTTTCTTTTCAAATTAAAACTCTTTGTATTAAAAGTTAAGTGAAAATATGTAAAAAATCAGATATAAAATCTACGGTGAGCGTAATGGGCATTGTCCATTTTTTTAAATTACGTGTAAATGAAAAACCATTTGGAGAATTTCTTTAGCTTGTTGCAGAAAATTGATTTTTAATGAAAAAGGATCGTGATTTACCAAGATTTTTAACAAAATATATTTGCCCTTTGTTTGACCTCTAATGACGTCATTACTTGGATTCGTTTGTATTATTTCATTGCCTGATTTCTTTTTAGAATCTGACGACTGTTTATATGTCAGTTGTCATTTGTCAAGTACACATTATAGACGTGCGCTTAATAGTTCGCGACAAGGAGCGGTCACTTTAGTTCGTGGCTCCTCAACGAACTAGTTCATTATTTTAGTTCTCGACTCGAACCAAAGAAAGGCTCAAAAAAGATTATTCGCACGCATTTTTTTCTTTAATAATATGCTGTTATTTTTTTACTTGTACATACTTGGGGAGTAGTGACGTCGTCTAAGGGACACTCCTTAGACGACGATGACGACGACGACGGTGGCCTACTTACACGGTAGGCCATCAACACCTTTAGGTTTAAGCCAATCTCATCTGTAAGTGGTACACTCTTCTGAGTAACGAACTAGGCGCTGGCGAAACCTGGGTTCCTGCCTTGCAGGTTGTGGAGGACAGACAGCACCATGTACCCAGTGTACGTCATTAGATCGTTGCGCGAGGCATGCAGGGCGGAAAAAAAGCCTCTGCATATCGTTTTTTGAATCTACAGACTCTTTTAACTGTTATGTTCGTTTCCGCCGCCGAATAGTATCCAGACGAGCTTTACGTGAAAACAGAAAAGGTTAAGTACCTATCAACATCAACTTCGACGTCAGGGTTTGAAGTGGCGCAGCATGGGCTACTTGCTTTTATTTTTATACCCCCCCTCGCAGTAAACCCGTAGTATATGCCAAGACCCCCATCCCACTCTAGTTTTCCGTAGTAATTTATAAATATGTTTTATTTTTTTTATCCAAGAGATTAGAAAAAATATGTATTGCTAAAGAGATTAGAAAAAATATCTGTGAGTCAAAAAGTGCTGCAGGCTGTATTTGAATATAGCTCTAAAAAGCACGAGATTTCCTTAGAAGACATTGACTACGTGACGAAAACCTAAGACTTTAGACTACCTAAGACTTTAAGATCTCATAGACCATCATTTGGTGAGTCCTTCTGTATGGGTGCGATAAGTAGTCTGTTATATTAAGGAAATCTAGATGGCCCCAAAAGCACTGGCTGAACGTGTTGGAAAATGATATGAGACCCAATGGTCTTACAGTGGAGGATGCTTAAGACGAGGCGAAGTGGAAGCGTTTAAATAGGAAGGTGGATTAGGCATTAGGGCGGGATAACGCCAGGCAGAAAGAAAGACATCGGATAGCGCCGCGCTCTCGCTCACGTTCACTATTACATACAATCATACAATTTAGAATCTAACATATCAAACGAACTAAAGAGCGAGAAATCTGGAAACGATTTCGTTCATTTTGTCAGTGGGAGCGGTCTACCGAACTAGGTCGTTCGAGAACTACACAAGACTAGTACACAACATAACCTCTTCCTTTACGAGTAAATAATAAATACTTTTCTAGTAAATCATCGTATTATAGAACCACGCAAGAACAAAAGTTACATATAACAAGTTATATTATAAGAAGTGTTTCAATCGAACATGAAAAAATAACTTTCAGCTTGAAGACACGACATGGCATACAAATATAACTTCAGTGGAATAAAGGGTGTAAAAAAGTAATTTGCGGTATATTTTACAACTAAATCGTATTGGACTAGCGGACAGAGGTTATAAGGAAAATGATAATCTACTTATTCACATAATTTTGGACTTTCAAGGCCACCAAGTGAGCATTCAAGAATCAAGCAAATTTTCAAAGCCTCACAGAAGCACTTAAAAGTGATAGATAGTTTAAGAGTTATTTTATTTTGAACATGTAATTAAACATGTACTTGAGAATTTTGTGTTATTGAAACCTTATGCTGTGATTATAAATATGTGCTACATTTAGATAAAATTGCCTTCATAGTTTGTGGGATGATTACTGGTTTCTCTGTTCTGTGGATGACTATTATATGAGCTGAAATAATAAAAAGGCCCACAAAAAGGTTGGGAAGGTTTGTAGGAGGCATACTGCAGGATCACCAGTAAAATCAATGCTCCGGCCCTACCCCGGGGTCCTAACCAACTGGCTTGGGAGGGGGCGTGTTTGGGCAGCCGTGGGTGGATCTGAAAGATGTAAACCTGAAGAACCTCTAAGTGCTCAAAGGCTAATCTGAGCTACAGAAAATCCCAAATGGTGAAGCACCTCTTGGGAGCTGCTGTGTACCTTGGTCATCTTTGAAGCCAAAGAGGAATACCAACCAGACTGGGATTAAGGGTGACAACATTCTAATAGGTGAGCTGATCACCTGTCTGTGTGAATGCAGATGTCCGCATCATAAATAATAAAGCTTAAAATTTTCACATGTTTTTTATTTAAATACATATATATTAAAACACAAACAATGAATATGAGAAAATATAACAATACATGATTTATTTGGTAGCACCAGTCATTTTATATACAATAATAAAAAGCAATATTGGATCCATAAAATCTCTTAAATAGTGACTTATGTAATATATAATGCCATCTCCAACGGATTAATGTATACCTGTATTTTTTCTCATAGTTATTGCTTGTTTGTTTGTTACAATGCTATGTAGTTGTACTACTATATAGCCTATTAGGTAAGTATTAGTAAATATATAAACTTTTGACACTATAACCCCTTGAGTTTGTTGCATCAATACACCATCATTATTGTGAAGCATGAAACAGCCCAGTCATCACAATCTGAGCTGATGACCTTATTGTGTTCATCAATTTGACATTAGATACATGTATGCAACTTAGCTTTGCAACAACTGTTCTATTCTGGCATTTCTGGCAACAATATGTGACCTGAAACAAGCACAAATAAATAAATGTGGAATACACACACTACTTACTTTAAATAAACCATGTAAATGGGTAAATTATGAAGTTAACCTACATAAATCTTATTTTGGAGGCTATTCATAGCGATGTATTCCAATAACATTACGGTGACTGCATTGGGAAAGTTCCTTGAGTCAGTTTTATAATTAATGTAGTCATATTGATGCAACTTAGGTTTTCAACGACTGTTCTATTCTGGCAACAATATGTGACCTGAAACAAGCATAAATAAATAAATGTTGAATACATACACTACTTACATGAAATAAACCATGTAAATAGGTAAATTATGAAGTTAACTTACATAAATCTTATTGTGGAGGCTATTAATAGCGATGTATTCCAATATCATTACGGTAACTGCTTTGGGAAAGATCCTTGAATCAGTTTTATAATGAATGTAGTCTTATTGATAGATATTATTATGATATCTATTATGTTTGTATCGTAAACACGACTGTAATTAAATAACAATATCTTATTGGTCTGAAAACTGTCGAACACTAGATTTTACAATATTATATTATAGAATTTAATATTGTTGTTTACAATCGATCGACACATGTACACAATGGCCGATAGAGGTGGACGATCCTGAACTGAAATATAATTTCTAATCAAATCATTCGATTTTAAAACTGCAGTGAGATATATCGATTATAATCTTTATTTAATTAAAAACGTTTTTAGTCACATACATACTTAAGCTGACACCTTTATCCGTACGTAGGATAATGCACATTGCCTTATCATGTATCGTATAAGCCACGTTCTGCACACACATTTTACGATTTGACCAACAGAAATTAAGACCTTCATAATGATGTAAGATTAATAGTACAAATGAGTAAAATTTAAAATACTAGCCCATTTTTAAAGTAAATTATTTACTAATTTCATAATCGATTAAGATATTTAGATACATCTCGATTAGTACATCATTTATGATCGCGCATCTCTACTTAACAGCAGTGTGAAGTGTCATTTTATCCGTCAGCTGACATCACTGATAGCAGAAAATATAGGCAATGAAATAAAACTTCTCGCGCCACTAATGACGTCATCACGTAGAATCATCAAGATATTTTCAAAAAAATATTGCAAAATATATACAGCCCTAAAAACAAAAATATTCAAATTAGTATCTTAATTTGGTCTATATTTTTAGAAAAAAATATAAAAACCAGGGGTTAAAAAATTTGGACAATGCCCATTAGGTACAATTAATAATAAAAACCACTTTCGGGGCAGCTAGCCTCTATGTAAATATTTTCTCTCGAAATCAGCGATTTTAAGCAAACTGCGGTTAAATGTGTACACTCAGCAAAATTGCGGAGGTTATTATTGAAAATAAACCTTTTAAACCAAATATTTAAACGAAACAAAGCACAACACTATGCGGATAATTATACGTGTTGATGAAACTTCCGAAAATAAATAGATATTATATTGTATGAAAACATCATGGTCGTTGTTTCATTTTACAATTACATTTCATAATATGACTTGAGACTTCTGCAGTAAAACTATATTTACTTATTATTGAAATTATGCAGTCGTTTGAGTAACTTTACTAGTAATCAATTTGTTACAATATAATACCTATCAATAATCCATTATTAATCTTAGAATAAAAAGTATATTATTCTCAGTTTTAAAATAGTGGTTTTATAACACTTTTGTATACTGAACCTGAATTCTAAGTGAGATGTATCATGATTTTTTTGTGACACCTATAGAAACCTGACTTTATTAGCAATTGGAATAACCCAGAGCAATATTTATATTTCAACACCTTTATTTGCAGAGACAAACCAAAGAACGTGACTATATCGAAGGTAACTGAAGTAAAAATCTAAACAAACAATCATAAATAATAATATAAGTGAACATGGTAATGTAAACAGTATGGTAGGAATTTATTTTAAAACGATGGACAAATCGATACAAAACGTCGGAAATAAACTGAACTGGACACCGGAGGAAACGTGCAATAGGAACATTCACAACTCACCTGTCCTGAAATCAAAGTGATATAAATAGTATTCTAATTCCATTGAAAATGGCTTAGTTGTTGACCGAATTGTAGTACGTTGCCCTAAGGCAAAACTTTACTTAATGACAAAAAAAAATGATTTTGTGGAAATTAATTCCAGTGCCTAGTTCTGCTACTTATCTAATCCCGATACTTACAAATATTTCGTACTCAAAATACAATTTGTTTTTAATCGCAGTTCGAAAGAACAATAATCACAAGTTTAGAAACTTCCAATTTACCGATCGTGATCAAATTTGGGCCCACCCTTGAAATCAGCTCTATCGCACACATTTGGCGGAGATATCAAGTAACATACATAAAAAACAGACAAATTGAGGACCTCCTCCTTTTGTGAAAGTCGGTCGAAAAACAAATAGGAAATAATTAGGAGAAATAGGATAGTAGGATACTTTTAAAAAGATTGAATAATGAGCTGAACTAAAACGCAATTAACCTACAACTAAAATATAAGTTGTGTAGAGGAAACCGAACAAACTGAACAAAACGACACTAAAATGGGGCCATGACACATTGCGGGGGTGAGATATAAATAATTTGCTAATTTTACCAAAACTCATCTACTGCACCGCGTTGCAGTAGCAACAGATCTCAAATTGTTTTGCTTTGAAAGTCGTTCATTCATTTCCATTGAAATAACCTTAAGGTGGACGTATTTATAGACACACTTAAGATAATACACATACATTTTACATACAATATGAGCCAAATAACTTCACTGGACTGAAGTTGGTCACTTACGGTTCATCTATGGTTCTCGTCATACTAGCCTCTGGAAACAATAGCTCCGACATTGTTCGCGGCTAACTTCAATCCAGTTAAAGTCTACCTCTTTTACCTGTCATATCGCCCAATATGAGGTTCGCGCAATCATTTTAAGCATGTTGCGGAACAGATCTGGGTTTAGTTTTATAACCGGCTGCCTGGCTGACGTTAACCTCCTTTGATTTATCCAGCGCTAGGCAAATCGTGTCAGAAAACATGCGTTTAACCTAAGACCCTCGGTCCACAGCCGATGTACGCGATAACCTTAGTGACAACTAAACCAAGAAGATGACAATTCATAAACATGATCGAAGTCGATGTGAAACTGGAAATTCACTGATCTCTCCAAAGTAGTGGTCTGACAACGTTTTTTTCCCAACTTAGCAAACCCGTCAATTCAAGTTGCAATGTTAGAGTTAATGTACATGTGCTGCATTTCAATTATCAGCTCATAACAAATGCATTTATGGCCAACTTACTGTAAGTTCTGTTTATTTAGAATTTAATCCGACTTTTCTTAGCAGAATACAGAACGAGCCAAGTAGATTCGAACAATATACACTCTTTGCATGCCATCTTTGTCCATTATAATAATAGATTTTCCGTATAGTGCATTCGAATTGCTTTTGTAGTTTATTCACATAATTATCCTAATTTTGTTTTGACAAAATGATAATAAACTTATTACTATTCAATTTGCTGGCGAGGGGGCTGCTCCCTGTAGTTCCGCACCTGTCTACATTAGGACCATTATTTTATTTATTTCTATAAGAGAAAGTGGACACGCAGTGGGAATATCTTTCGGTCACCCTCACACGCCTTCACCGTGATGACTAGTCACAGATGACGTCACGTATTGTAGCTATTAGACGTCACTTGACAGTTACACCTTCCATCAAACTTGTATATCTTCCAGCTTTGCGTAATAATTTATTCAGTTTGAGCTATTAGTTTGATTACACGTAGATGTTGCACCCGACAACACTGAGAAATAGCAGCTATTAAATTCTTAGCTCTACATTTTATCGTCATCATTCCATAAATCTTGGTGGGTTGGTATTCGACATAAGAAGTGTTAATAAGTTTACATTCCGTTCCTATAAACGTAGTGTTCTGGAATGTCATCTAGGAATTAATTATGCGACACATAAATAACTTAAACATTTATCTAATAGATTTTGTCCGCACTCCGCACCTATATGCATTTTATTCCATTAAATATACTGCTTGTTTCTAGTTTCCAAAAGAATAATACCAATTTGTTTAGTTCCATTGTAAAATAAGCGTTAAAACATCGTCCTTCAAGACAAGAACAGGTGGGCAGTGCGATACTGGTATAGTTAGCATACAGCACCCGTAGTTCGGCAGGACCGGAATTTTGTCGCGTCAAAATGCCAGTTGCAACACTCGACCAACATTATTCGACATCATTGAATACGAAATGTGGCGAAATGTCGTCGCCCACTTTTTCTAACGCCCGAACGACAAGCATTTATGGTATATATTCTATCAATAGTAGATAATCTTCAAACTAGGATAAATCGTTTAAAAATAAGCATAGACTTAAATTTTTAATTGTATTCATTTCAAACGTTGTCGGTGGTCTTGTTTTCCATTGTCAATAAAAAATAGTGTAATGATTTGTCAGGGTACTGTAAACCTCAGAATATATCCAAATCGTCTTTAAACATTTTGAAGTAGAGTTGAATTTCCATTAAGACTCGTGTAGTTAGCACGTATTCTGAAAGAGCAGTGAACTTTGCCGAGGGCCGCACCGAGTCTGTTCTACACCTGAGGTTCACTCACACAGCCATTAGTTCCGACAGTTTAAGTTCCAAGATAGATATCACGTGCTTATCACACGCTATTTTATGATACTGGACATGGCACTTGTTAGATATTACTGATCTCTTTAGGTCCAAAACTACCTATAATAACAAAAGTTTTACACTTCACACAGTTTCTAGCAACAAAAAACATTGACGCAATTTAATGGCTTCAAATATTTTCGTACAAAAAGCAAGCAACTATAGTTATGACAAGTTATTTCAAATATTTTGGATTATATTCAGCAAGTCATCGATGCGGTAATGTGAAAAATTGCTTTGTGAATGCTCAACAACCGTGAGCAAACGAAATATTTGACAAGAACGCTGTCGTTAATTTAAATTATCTTTAGAAAATAATGTATTTTACTGAACGCAACAGTTCAGTAATTTGTGGTTACGTAAAAAGATCTCAGTCACACGATCTAGCGAAATGTTTAGGAAAGAGTTTCAAATCTCCAGAGATGTTTCAAGTGGAGGCGTTTTGATAAATATACAATTTATTTCGGTAAAGTCGGAGGACTTTTACGGAGAAGTTAAAAGACTATTTTAAGTGTTCCCGTGATGGCAGATGGGATGAAAAGTCGCTTCACTACGGTAGAATAATTAAGAGATTAGTTCCACCGTTGAATTAATTATCGGTGATTCCTCTAACTTTTGAACACATCGTGTACACAGTCGATAAACGTTTAATGACAGGTTTAGAGGTAATTGATTGTGATGCTGTAGATGTTCGGCAGTTGCTTGAGAATAGTATTAAAATATACGGCATACGTTTACTGAATAATACTGTGGGTGGAAGTCCATTGTGGTCGAGTAATAAACTTCGGCCAATAGTGCTAGGCTGTTATGACGAAAGTTTCCAGTAGTGATTTAACATAACAAGTAACCCTAAAATGTTTAGTTATATTAATGTAGCTGGTTGGTAACTTGGTTGACGCATTTCTTAAATAATACAAACACGTTGTGAGAAGGACGAATGTAATTTCTTAAGGAAAAATAAAGAAAACTTGTTTTAGTAACCTACCAATTGTACAAGCCACAATGCGAGTAAAATAATTAGTTTTTTTTGCTAGAATTATGAAAGTGCTATTATTCATCTAAAATGAAGCTATATTAAAATAGCTAAAATTATGAAGGTAATCTGCTCAACGTATAATTGCAGGGTTTCTCACAATAAATAGACGTCATTAGAGGTGCGCGTCAGAGGACCATTATCCCAGGTTTCTAACAGCTAATGCGTCGCCCTTAAAGGTTTTGTAATACCACATACGCGCTTGTTAAGGACTTTTTACACCGACAGTAATTACTAAACATAAAACGTGGTAAAAACAAGTTGGCTGTGATTTGTTCAACTCAGAAGCAAGTGTAGTCAAATATGATATTAATAAGAAAGTAGATAAGTGAGCGTGACAAGACTGGTAATGTTGTTAAAATAACTAACTAGTAAAAGTTCAAAGTAGGTACGTAGGAACGGTTTTTAAAACTCACGACGGTGCATTTTCTGTTGTATTATTTTCAATTTTTCCTAGTACTCCATCACTAGATCTTAATGCTATAATAAATCACCTGTGAATACACGTTTATTGAATGTAAAAGTAATTATTAAAGGCCACATTTAGCGGAGAATTCGCAGTGGCGTCGACACAGGCTCCGACTCCAAAAATACCACTACTCAATTATCGTTTAGGTAATTTCAAAATTAATTAACTTAAAGGTCGATTTTGAAGTTATTGTTATTGAAACCAATTTATAATATAGTTTAATAATATAGCAATGAAAATAACTGACCACTCTTTCCAACCTATTTATACAGCAATTCAAAGCTAGCAATGGCAAGACAATAACATTCCTTGTACTAACATGAAGCTTTATTTGAATATAATGTAGTTCCAATATCAATACAGTTCGTATGAAGACAACCTTGACGTGTCAAGGACCGGACAGTCCAGGCTTGGTCGGTTTTGTTGCTTCATACACCAAACAAGATTTTTTGCTATAATATTTTTTAAACCACCTCAGTTCTTGTATTTGATCTTCAGATACATCCAACTTGGGTATAAAGTTATATGTGATATTTTTTGCGATTAATTTGCAGAATGACGAAAAAACGTATCTGTGTGAGTTTGTAGGCATGTAGTTTTGATTTTTACGGTTGCGTCAGCCGCCATATTTTTAGCTAATTCTGACAGTTGTCATTGACTATATGTAATATGTAACAAGAAATTCAAGAATTAGTTGAATTTATAATCAGGGTCATGCACGGTGCGTTAAAAGGACTGCAGGGTTACCACCACCTCTTATTATTATAATCGTTCTTCGTTTGTTTTGTATTGGAATCGGTACAACTAATAATGCTGCTATAAGAGGTGGTAGTAACCCCACTGCTCTTAGGCATTTTTATTATAAAATATTTATTATCCACTGCCGTTATTTATCGGTGGCGTGCTGGTATTTCAGTACGACTACGGTTCTGAGGTCTCGGGTTCGATCCCCAGGTCGGGCAAAGTGATATTGGATTTTTCCATATCAGCCCGGAGTCTGGAATTTGTGCCCGATATGGCGATAGGCTCGCCCCCTATCACATCTGGGACGCAACTAAGCTCGGCAAAATGTGGGTGTTCTAGTTCGCTAGTGCGCCTCTGCCTACCCCTTCGGGGATACAGGCGTGAGCTTATGTTATGTTATTTATCTAACAAATATAATATACGTGTGTATATATATTGTAAGTTTTATGTGGGTAATCATTCTGAATATTCACCGAAATACAAAAGTATTTGTAAAGGTATCATGTCATAAACCTTCCGTGAAATAAGCATGAAAACATTTTTACGTTAGTTCAGGGTTAAACCATCGCACGGTCGGATTTTATATCTCTTGTTCACGAACCTCTGTATAACAGAACACCTCAACAGATATATAAAAACTTTACGTAATCCATACGTAGAAGTTTGTAGTAAAAAAGGATATTCAATGCAAATGTGTTTGCTAACGTAAGACACAAGCGGAATATTAACATAGGTACTTATAAATAAAATGGCATTGTAAAGTAACATAGCCGTTTTCAAATCCCTTAAGAATGAGATTATAGAATGAAATAATCACAGGTTTACTAACTTAACGGACCGACGTCAAAACATATCATGACCAATAAACTTTATCGAACACAAAAGTAATCTTGAAAATTCGACCACATTTGGCCGAGATATCGCGTAACATACAAAATATAGACGAATTTAGGACCTTCTCCTTTTTGGACGTCTTTTTTTTTATAGCAGAGACTGGCAAACGATCAGATGGGTCACCTGATGGTAAGTGATCTCCACCGCCCATAGACATCCAGGACACAAAAAGAGTCATGGGTGCGTTGCCAACCTAAAAATAGGGAATAGAATGGGAGGGACAGGGGATTGTGAAAGGGAGATGGGAAATGGGCCACCGGAAATCTCACTCACTGAACGAAATACGACAGCAAGCTGCCACTTTACTCGGTTTTCTGTGAGACAGTGGTATCCAACCGGTCGAGCCGGCCCATTCGTGCTGTAGACGTAACTGTCTACAGCGTGGTTCTACCGCTCCTAAAGTCGGTCGATAAATGAACATGATTTTATGCAGATGCATTACATTTTGCTCTCCCCATTCGGCAATATATCAAATTATTTCATATGTTAATTACGTAGAATACGGGGATAAACATAATACGTATTCGGCTACATTATTTTAAAAGCTACATAGTGTGCGGTCGAGCGTGCAACAGGTGTCAAAACTGTTTTAATAGCAGATGGTTTGAACCATTTTAGACGCGAAAGATGAAGCATAATCAAAATATTCAATATTATGTTTATGTAACAGCTCCTCAGACGTTTGTTGTGTTTGGATTAACATTTTTGTATCTATCTTGTGAAGTGCACGAGTATTCAAATTAATGTAGCAAAAACTAGCAAACTAAACTTTTTCATTTGTTGCATCACCATCAACAATATCATCGCCATGTTGATTAATAAGCCAAAAGCGGTTATTTATAAATTGGGATAGTATCTGTGTCCTTTGATTCTATTACTTCTGCTTTGTTGGCGTTTTTTCCTTAGACGATTATACGGATATAAATGCGGACATTAAGAAGAATCACCAACACGTTCTTTCTGAGGTTAATTGTATAATATTTACATTTGTTTATATGGTGTTTCTTGTTTGTTTCATATCCGCAATCGTTTTAATTGTTTTTTTATCGGCTCACACAGTTCGAATGGTAGGGTAAGCACGATCGATACACAGGTAATCGGATTTACTGGCCATTCCCCTGACACTCCAGGAAGTAGCGTCACTCAACGGAACAGTGAACTTAATAAACCTTTATTTTCTCTTTACTCGGCCCATATTTCTCTGGAAATAGTCTACGTCGATGTTGAAAAAGAAACAATGAGAGTGACAACAATGTCTGGCGCAGATTGAATGATTTCCTGAAAAGAGCAATAGGAGTCGACGCCACCGCAATACAATTTTCACAAACAACTGAACCAACTCGTGTTACATTGTTCTTTGAAACCGGTCCTAAATATGGTATTCAAATTGTTTGAAACAACAACGTAATATTTTTATGTAGGTACCTACTGTTTAAACATTTACATAGCTCGCGTTTGGACGTCTTGCATTATTTTCTCACGAAACTGGACACGTAGTGCTAACTATACCCATTCAGATGAGTTAGCAAAACAGTGTGTCACATTGGTCGATGTATTTGTTTGCTCCTTTGATGACATGCTCAAACAAACAAAACGCTTGCAGTACATTTACAAAGGAAACGTCATGTTTATAATTAGAAGTTGAGTATTTTTTTTGTTTTATTACATAATGTTCTATCTGCTGGATTAATAAATACTGGTGCTAAAAATGAATACAATAGTCATCGGTTAGTCTCCGACACAGAGTACATTGAATATACTGAAAGTCTCCGACTCGTTGTGATAGCTTCCGTAAATATGTATACTATGGAGACGCGTTTATATCATTATAATAATGTAATCAATCACAATACCCATCCTTGTCTAACACACATCGACAACTTTCACATCTCGCCGGCATATAAAACGTATAAAAAATAAAATCCCTCAATTTACTCGGGACGTAACTGTGAGAATATCTATACGTTACCACAAATTCACCTGGATATTATAATCTCATTCTTGAATCAAATTTGTTCACGTGCGAGAAATCCCGCCTGACAACGTATCTCCTCAGACGACGTTTCCTTTAATAGCGTACCACTTTTGAATTGGAAACCTATTGGAATCCCTTTACGTTGCTCCTTCGGTATAGGAGTTTCCTTAGCAACTCATAGTAAAACGGAATTGTATACTGTCGACGCCGATGCTATCTCTAAGATGCGCTCAGGAGCTATGTCCGCTTGTACTGCCCCGACCGCAGTGTCGACAAAATAACTTTAGTTCCGTGGAGAATTCCCGTTGAGGTGAACGTTGTGTCGGTACTCTGCATGGCTACATTTCCCACAGAATAAATTTTCGATAAGTGAATTGCTTTGTCTCGGAAACTAAATATTTGTAGTGTAGTTCAGTTGCTTTGCATAATTTATTGTGCCGTTACAGTGTATTCTCGACTTTGTCCCAGAACTTAGAAGCAATCTTCTCGGCATTTACTTTGAAGGTAATTGAAGTTTACTTAAGATTGGTTATGTTTAATTTCTAATTCTGTATTATTTTCAACTTGAATATTTATTTTATATCTGTAGATAGATATAAAATCACAGTTATTGTAAATGTATGTAGTTAAACATTATTGTACATGACTGCATGAGTGTATCCAACATATTACAAATTAATGTCCATTATCAAACTTGTTTCCATGTAAATTTTTTCAATCAGCTACAAGAATTAACATGTTAATTAACTTAATTTATGTAAGTACAAATAGAAGTTTCTTCAGCTTCCAGGTACTTTCATAAAACTATTATGTTTGGGACGCTAACATGCTCTGGATTATTATACCTCACAATTCCATTTCTTCTTCCACCTGCCTTTATTCCACTCCAATGTAGATTTAGCACAAGATATTTTAAACATGTTGTAGAAAAGACTCGACTTAATTTTTATTATCACCGGTGTGGCGTCAGCCCTCTCAAATGGATTCAGTACCAGGCTAATCAAGTAAGAATATACGCCTGATCAACCTTGGACTTCCCAGTTTACCTTCATACTCTCCTGACTCGAATAACTGACAAGACCCTTAAAGACGCCCACCCCTCGCCACGTTTAGAAGATATTATATTTCTTTTTCGTTAAAATGAAAAGGCGCTAAAGTCCTGTAATTTTTTAAAGATAACTCTAAGAATTTACCAATAAGCACTAAGCTTAAGATAATAGCTAAATTAAGTATCTTAATTACAAGGAAATGTAAGGAATTAAAAGAAAATTCTTATATGAATAACTCCCAGCTTATGATACGACATTCAAAGAAAAAATATTTGACATTAAAATAGAAAAAGACATCATCACATACCTTCCAAGTGATTCATGATAACGCAATAAAATTATCATTGAATATGCTTGACTAGAGCTTAAGCTAAAAGCAATTTACCGAGCATTGTTGTACAAAATTGCTTCGAAATCGTTTTATAGGTATACGTAACATGTATGCAGTGTGTATCATAAGTTGAAACTTGGAAGCAATATGATACTTGAGTATACGATGACAAATTAATCATCGAGATAGGTTGATTGTGTCATGTATATGGAATTTACGTGAATGGAGCCATGAATTTTAATATATTGGATCTCCTTGATACTGTGTCGCTTGGGGCCTTTGATAATGTTTTTATTATGAGTAATTATAGGTGGTACTCAGTTCCTTTAAAAAGACCGCTTAGTATTATCCTATGAAAGTCGTAAAAGTAGAGTAAGAAATAAAGATAAGGAAAGCCACAGGAATCCGTTGCGCGTTATCTGTGGGATTATGTTGTCCACTGCAGGACTACAGGGATCTCATACGTCTAGCACCGAGAATATCCTTAGCTCAACTTGATATTCCAACTCAGATTGTGGAAAATAAGGTTTAAAAAATATTGAAAATTACACGAAATTATTAAAATAACTTAATTAACCATATTACCTAAATAATAATGAACTGCCAAAAATAAAAGTGCCAGATATGGAATAAAATAATGCCAACTTTTGAAATACAACCGTGTGACAAAAATCCCACGATGGGGAAGAGACATAATTACTGGTTAGAATCGCATAATTCTAGCGTATATCCAAGACACTTGATAGCAATATGAATTGTAGTATGGCTACAACATAAATAATAAAAATAACTATGGTTTTATAACAGTTCAATGTCAACTACAATATAATACCGCATAATAAAACATCTTAGTTCTCGAAACATGAGGAAAACGATACATAAAGATGCTAAACAATGTGGCTCTTGGAAGCCAAATACACAATGAAGATACCAAAGCAAGAAAAGAAAAACAAATGAAAACACAATCCATTACGTAAATAAAGCATCAAAAGCTACCGAATGTAAACGTTGGAAGCGAAACAATTAAACACATTACGATTGTAGTTTCAATGGTTATACGTTGTAGAGCAACTTTTAAATGATTCCAAAAGCTTGATAACCATCTTCAAATAAGAACTAGTTTCATTAATAACTCCAAGACTCATGGACCTATTTGCATGACATCTTTTTTGTTTGAACGAGGTGGCCCTAAATCTGGAAAAACTACGAAATAAATACAATTTAACACAAAGATAAAAACACCGGTTCCAAAGAGAAATTATATTTATTTTGACTTTTTGAAGTCGTTTTAAGTTTGGTTAATTTAATAACAACTACAAACGGTTTCTACATTCACATTTATATTCATTCAGTTTGTTTATTGTTGGGAACTGACACTGTTTTCATTTCGTCACCTCGTACCGGCGAAACGATTAATATAACTATGTCTTCGCTAATAATACTGACCTTGTGAGCCCACTGGCGTGACTGCTGGACATAATTTTAGATGATTTACATTTTACAATATTCCTATTATTAACTTTAGCTAAATAAAACGCAGAATGTTTCGAGCTAGCAATATTTCAACACATAGATTATTTTAACCACTGCTATTAGCTTTTAATGTTGAAACCAGAGCAGCACTTAAAAATATAATATTTTTCATAGTTGTCAATTAATCTAGTACCTGTTCAAATCGAGATAATATTATAAGTAAATTTAATATTAAAATCGCGAAAGTTGGTGAGGATGTACGTTTGACACCCTTTCACGCAAAAACTACTGAATGTATTTTGATGACAATATACGGTATTATAGATTATACATCAAAATAACATATAGACTACTTTTTATCCCAGAAAACAAATTTCCTCGCGAATGAAGTAGCGGGCAAGAGCTAATACTAATAGTTTATAATTTGTTACTTTTGACAGGCACTAGAATTAATCATATTAAGAGACCCTTTAATTATTCCAAATGACAGAGCCATATCCTCAAAAATAGTAATAAAAGACACCTCCATAGAACAAACCGTAGTAGCTGCAGTTACTTATTTTCTCTGAAATTACATTAACAAATAAAGTATACATTAGAAGTAAATGTTCGTAATATAAACATTTACATAAAACATTTAAAAGAATGATGACATACAACTGTGTATTAATTGATTTTTCTCCTTCAGCCGTATCACCTACATTATGCAAAAACTTAAGAGACACAATTAGATTATCTTTTATCAAACCGGGGTCGACTTAATCCGAATTAGATCCGACGAGTTACATTACTTTCACTATCGGATACATTAGGAACCTTTTATATCTAATTCTCTGATCTGCTGTATCTAATCTCGCCAGTACAAAAGAAATAGAGCACAGAGTTATCTTTTATCATGAAATATATACAAATGTTATACAATTTATTATATTATTAATTCGTATTACATCTGAAAATGTATAAGATTTTTACGAATATTGTAATTACTTCTGCCTCGGTGGCGTAGTGGTATTGCGTGCGTGGTAAGATTATCATCCTGAGGTCTCGGGTTCAATCTCCGGATCGGATAAAATGATATTGGATTTTTTTGTGTCAGCCCGGAGTGTGGAATTTGTGCTCGATATGGCGATAGGCTCGCCCGCTATCACAACTGGGACGGAACTGAGTTCGGCGAAATATGGGTGTTCTAATTTGCTAGTGCGTCTCTGTCTACCCCTTCGGAGATACAGGCGTGAATTTATGTTATGTGAATTATTTATTTCTGTTCCGTTATTATTATATGAACTTTATATTTACTCTATGGGCTCTATTTGATTCGAAATGAATGAAAAAGTAAACGTGACCATTAATTTTCGACTGACTTCCAGAAAGGGAAGGTCCTCAATTCGTCTGTATTTTTTATGTGTGTTACGCGACATCTCCGCCAAATGTGGAGCGATTTTCTAGATTATTGTTGATTTAAATTATTATTACGTTTCCAAAATAATACTCAACAATTATCGTAATTTCAATTTACGACCAGCCACAATAATTGATATTGGTTTTTCTCACACATTTATTCAAGTGTCCAACGTAAATGTTGAAACGTATTAAACTTCCTGACAGTATATTACTTAAATTGATTAAATTATGCACAATCGATTACCACAGACATGTATGTATGTTCAATTACTGAATATCACAAGTGCGTGAAGTTTTAATATATGCAATAATGTAGGTCAATCATATTTGTTTTTATAACGTACTTTCTAGGTCACCCCTAAACGTGTCAGTAGGTGTTTCTCAAAATGAATTCATATAGTTTGAAATATTACCTACAATAAATTTTAAATCAAATTGCAAAACATTGGAGAGGTCTTTGTCCAGCAGTGGACGTCCTGTGGCTGATGATGATGATGATAAATGTTTAAAAGTAATTTAAGGTGATTTTAAGTATTATTAAACACATTTAGTTAGATTGTTCATATTTTGTAAACCGTCTTTACACGTCCAATTTGACCACCTATTTTTCACTCCACTTCTTATTGATAACAATCTTCAAGATAACAATCTTGCGCACCTACAATTTGTTATCTTCAGTTATATTATTTCGATTTGGTATTTCAATTATATTGTCAGTTTATATCTTTAACATCACCAACCCCCATTACACCAGGATATAGATTAAGTCCTAACCGCTCTCATTAGTAGAGAAGGCACGTGCCCAGCAGTGGGGCAGTAATATTACAAGGCTAATCCTGTGGCTGATGATGATTGTGAATACTGAATATTTTACGTTACACATTTAACTACTATTAAAACTTAACACATTGAAGGTTCTCATTCAAATGATAAATATAAATTGCTTATTCAAAAGGTGAATCATCATCATCATCAGCCATAGGACGTTCACTGCTGGGCTTAGGCCTAAAGGTGAATAAAATAAAATAAATTACTGTGACACTGGCAAAATCACCGCCAGGGCGGTGGAGCCATATTTCTTAAAAGAAGAAGAAGAAGATAAATATAAATGACATTATTAGTATTACAGTTACAATGGGCGGTCTTGCCGCTTATAACAATCTCTTACAGACAACTTTATGCTGGATTGGTGGCAAAGGAAGAAAAACTGGTCATAATATTTATGCAAATTATAATTTCAAAACACACGGTGTAATGCCCTCTCTAGTTGATAGATATTTTCCTGCACCTGACTTGTAACATGATATGTTTTGCAGATTAAGCTTAGGCACCACACCTATGGATAAAATCCGGTAACTGTGTATGACAAGCTTATCTATAAAATTACAAGAACAATATTCAATATAGTGTCCACAATATTGGCTCATAAATTCTTGCGTAAAAATATAATAATACCACGTAAAATTTGTTAGGTGTTTAATAGGTAAATGGTAGATTTTTCTTAGAATGATAAAAAAACACAGTTTTCAGTAAAAATAAACAACAAAATTTCTATCTAAGTAAAGATAAATACAATTATTAGGAATACATTTCAAAGTTAAACTCTCCGCCAATATAGTAATAATTTAGTTATTAGTTTAGTTATTCATTTCATAGCATTCATAGCATTCTATAATATAATAATATCATATGAAATACTTAAATCTAAATTATGCTTTTTTGACATGTCATAAGTGCTTTTATATGCCTACGTGATTAATAAAGATTTTTATTTTTTTATTTTTTATTTTATTGGCCAATAATTAGATGATTGTTTGTTTGTTTGTTGTGTGGGCTCCATTTTCCGCACTCAGCTCCATATAAATTGGGCTATTGCGCGTGACATGCGTGCCGACTATATGCTAAGCCAGCCTAGCTCCGACCAGAAGCGCAGGATCTTCCTGGGGTCTTCACAAGCTTCTCGAAGCAACCTCGGTGTATTGAGGATTTTAGCCCGTTGAGTAGCAACATCTTAGCATTCCAAGATGACGTGGGCAGCTGTTTCTTCGGCCGACTGGCATTCCCTGCATAGGGGGCTGTCGGTCATACCTAGAACGTATAAATGTTTATTAATTGAGCAGTGTCCAGTTATGGTACCTACGACTATACGTAGAGATAGCCTATCTAATTAGATGATATAATAATATTGTTTTTTTAAATACTGCATATGTCTGACTTTGAAAGAGTGCAACGAACTCAGCATTTCGAACTTATTAAGACAACCCTGTTTTCGTTATTATGCAGATAAAATAAACATTTTTTGTTACGTGCACAAACTAGTTCTGAGTAGTGCATAATTTATGCAAAAATTTACATACATAATGCGTCGAATTTCTTTGATCATTACAACATAATTGCAGCTCACATATTACAATATAAAGGTTAACACGCAACAATACGTAACATCGTTAAATCATTTATGATTTACGTACATATTTCTCATTTTATGTCGCATAATAGTATTTTTAAAAAGTCTAATCGCAGCATCAATGGTGTTATTTGTTAAGGAGTTCATCCATACTCCTTTATCAAAACTTGAACAATTTATATAGAACCACCTTAAAATCAGCTCTATGGAGCATAAAAATATTGTTGAAAATCGATCCATCTTTGGCAAAGATATCGCATACCACACATAATAAATACAGACGAATTAAGATCTTATTTTTTGACATCGGCTGAAAAACTTTTACCATCAGTCACCAAGTTTACCAAGCAAGCAACAAGAAAGCAACCAAGAATATTTTACAAAGTCTCATAGCTGTTTTTTTCGGTATCGCTATTCGCTTCAATGCTTTCAAAAGATGTTTGAAGTTTGTTAAAAATTCAAGGGAGCGTTTCGAAAACCAGCAACATCTCAGAAGGCGTACTCTTACAAACGTTACAGACACATTAATTCTTTTATCTTGTAAATCACTGTTTTTGTTATTTCACAACTGCTCAAACAAAAGAACTTGTACATATATTTCTTGGTTTTGTTTTAGTTGAAAACAAGAAAAATATCGTTAAATTTTTCTTTTGTCAAACAGATTTGCTTCACAAAAACTTCAGTCAGCTAGTAAGGATTGAATATTCATTCTTAGTACAGTGATGTTACGTAACTAACTTGAAAAAATACAAAGGCCATACCAAACAAACATGATTAAAGTAACAAATACAATTCATCAAAGTAGCACTAATGATTAATTAGGAACTTTGCTTGATTTAAAAAGGAGTAATGAAGATACTAAATAAACAATTCACAATATTATCTCAAAACTAGAACATTTCTTTATTACTTGATTACAGAAACAAAGTTATAAAACAGTTTAAAGAAAAAAAACGACATTAAATACAAAATTATAATCTTGGCAACAAGCCAGTATGCACTAAAAATAACTTTGTAAGTTAAAAAGCTTTTTTCTTTGAAGTCAACTACAGTTACTTAGTTATTACGTAACAATTACACAGTCAACATGAACTATGTAATTAAAAAAGTCAACAAAGCTATAATTTGATATTTAATCAAATATTATTATTCTTAGACTGTGTCCCTTCTGATAAAACAAAGTGACACAAAACAACAAAAACGATTACACTTATTCCGATGGTCAAAGTTAAAATACTTCGAGCATCGTCAGTGTTTCGAGAAACATAAAATCGTTACAACTCGTAAAAGTGAATAAAGTAAAACGTTTCAGGAAGTCAATTGACCAAGGAATGTAAAAGGTGGAAAACTCATTAATTCTTCCATTACGCGGTTCGTTTTATACAAACACCACCTCCGCTGGCCTGGGACTTTTTCAACACGGATCCAACAAAACTAAAAGAAGAACACAAATAGTGTTATTAAATACCAGACTCGTTGAAAGCGAAGCTCCACGCTTCCCAGTTCCAACTTTATTGACTGGCGGACTGCGGTTCATTGAGGTTGCGGCACATTGTGCATCTCGACACTCAATAGAATTGCCCCCACAACAAGCTGGAGTTAAGAAAAAGCCCTGTTCCGCCTCGTGAAAGGCAAAGCCAGTTCATTTCTTTAGACGGCTTAAAGGCGAAAAAGCCTATGTGCTTCAAGAATCCATTCGAAAATACTCGTTCGTTTCATGTATATTTTATAATGAAGTGTTTTAGAACAAATGCGTTCCTTGCTGAAAGTATTCAGACTGTGGGACAGTTTGCACGGTATAAGCGTGCGGTTCATTTATGTTGTTTTTGTGCTTACGGCTACGGGGTAGTGACCGAGCCTAGCCTATTATGCGTCAGCGCTAATCTTAGCCATCCACAAGACGTCAGTGTCGCACCTTGACGGTGACCCTACCTGACTCATACGTTTAATCCGACCACATTTAGCTGTCGAGTAATTAGAAGATCACTGAGTAAATTACGTGTGATTACATTTTATTATGAGCGTCTTCGCTTTGTTTTGTGTGAACTGTTACTAGTCTCTACAAAGCGTGGGGATATTTTAGTTGTATAGAAATAGTGAAGAATGTGCAATTAAGAACTCATTAAAGTACGTCATTATTAAAGTATCCATCACTCCATACATGTAATCATACATGGATACTGTGAATTAAATGCTTACCCTTGGCGCTGCACTAAGCATATAATTTATACAGTTATGTACTATGTCTTTGGCATACTTCGGAATAATTCATGAATGATTTTACTAATCTATAACATTCGTGGAATTTCTAATTGAAATTTAAACAATTATAAAGTGTTTTGTAATACCAGAAGGCAACCCTTTTATATGGGTACGAGTAATGAGCATGATACCTATTCAATTTTGTAGCTTACCTTTAATCGGTTACCGATTTCGAACCCTGTTTAATTAATTTGTTTCTAAAATTATTTGACTTTTAGATGTTTGGGTTTGAATATTATTTTAAAAATTGTACTGAAAATGTAAGTAACTAATTTGACACATAAACTCATGCTTATTATCATTCACTAGGCGAAGTGGCAAACTATACCTACGACTATCGTATTGTATATACGATACATTTTCGAAGATTCTCATGATAACACAGCCTGTCTACCACCAATAATAATTAAAAAAACAAAAAATCGAATCGTGAATCTCGTCCTTTTATGAACTCGATTAAAAATCGCAAACACCTTCCGCTTCGATTACATGCGCGGAAATATCAATAGGCCAGTTGCTAAAATTCGAACCAAATGTGGCCACTTACTTAGCACTGACAGTTTACCAACGCAGCAAGAACTCTCACCCCGAGGCTAACGGATCATGCGACCTGGATACACCCAGCATTGTCTACGTACATCGATCTTACATAAACCATTTATGCTAATTCAAGTGAAAACGTTGTGCGTTCTTTTGCTTCGAATTGATTAACACTTAGCACTACGAGTACATTCAAGTGTACAATGTTTATGCGCGACGCATTTGAAATCATGAGTTAAATGACGCAAGTAAATGTGTTTTTTTTTTATTAAATACAATCAATTCAATGGTTAATAATATTACACGAAAGTGAACAGAGTCAGAGAGTGAATATAGACTTATAATAATCTAAGAATTAATACTGAATATATGTTATACAATATACATTTATGTAGGTATCATACTAGAAGTTAGTAATGGTATTTTTTTATTGACACTAAAGCTCGTCAATAGCTGCATCATGAAAAAAAGAAAATTGATTAACAAACAGAGAAGAAAAACAGTTTTATCTTTGCTTATTTAGATATAGATTCTATACATTTGTTTTTTAACAATATCACTATATAAATATTTTGAAATTGCTGATGCATATTTATTATATTGTTTTTTCCATATGTTTTATAAAAACAAATATGCAATTAATTGTGCTTCACATGCTAATGCCATTAATTTGCAATAATTATATTTTTGTATAAATTACTAGCAAACCTACACAATTAATCGACTGTATATTACACCATTATTGTTTATCGTGAGCTAACATTTGGTGCATGCTATAATTCTGATAACATTCGGCTAAACCACATGTGATGCCCTTCTAAATATGGGTCAAAAGATAATACTTCTTATCGATTGTTATCATGTTTGCGTTGTCGTCCCATGTCAAAGCACATTATATATTTATTTACAAAAATCTTTTCTTGTGAAAGATAATATTGTGATATTTATCGAGAAATTTGGACGTTTATCTAAAACAAAATAGTAAAGTAAAATTTTGATATGACAACCATGATAGACTAATGTGAATATTAACTGAAATTCTACGTAGTCTAAGTAGTCTATCACGATGACGTCACGGCTCCCCAAGTAAATAAAGTAAAATATAACAGCAAATTATTAAGGAAAAAAAATATTGCGTACGTAGGATCTTTTTCGGCCGACTTCTAAAAAGGAGAAGGTCCTCAATTCGTCTGTATTTTTTTTATGTATGTTACGCGATATCTCAGTCGAATGTGGACCGATTTTCAAAATTATTTTTGTGTTCGATAGAGCTATTATATAATATTATATTTCAAGGGTGGTCCCATATAAATTTGGTCACGATTGGATTTGAAATCGGTGCGTTAAGAGTTTAAACTTGTGATTATTATTTATTAGCATGTTTCTGGTTCGAGACGGGACCTGACGAACTAAAAGAGTAAACTAGTTCACTGAGGAGATGCGGTGTGTATCAATCTGTCTTGTAATATCAAAGTGCCACTTTCGCACATTTTTGCCCAAAATGTCGCCGTAACCATTTTGTATTTCCACTGTCTATATGAATAGACAATAACAAACATGGTTCCTTTCAAAACAGCCATTCTTTATCACTATCCACAATAATACACTCACAGGGTTCTGTAGAATTTGATAAGGAAAACCATTTTTAAATAACTGGTATTGTTGTGAGAGGTCTATCACCTACCGCATTACATCCGTATATTCATCGAATTAGTATTCCGTGAGTCCGACTCGTATCGCGACCTCAATATTGATTAGTCAACAGACGTGATCCATGTCTCCACACAAGGAATTTTCACTTGAAACTGAGGATTAAAATCAAAATGAGACGCTGAATAATCAAGCTATCACCATGCATGTAAAGTATGTTACCAAGGCCGGTGTGAAATAAATACAAACTTTTAACTCGGTAAATAATAGAGTCCGTTGTGACCCAAATGAATTAAAATCTCATTTAAACTAAACTGAGTAAACATTTTTAATTGTATTTAGTATTCGATTAAAGTCAAATTCTACAGTGTGCTGCGTGCAGACAGCGTGTTAAATTAAATTATTCGTGTCATTTTAGCACTATGCAATCTACTATATTTTATTATGTTAGTAAAGTTTAGTTCGCGATACAAAATTGATTGACTGCCTCGGTGACGTGGTGGTATTTCGGTATGACTACGGTTCTGAGGTCTCGGGTTCGATCCCCGGGTCGGGCAAAGTGATATTGGATTTTTCCATATCAGCCCGGAGTCTGGAATTTGTGCCCGATATGGCGATAGGCTCGCCCCCTATCACATCTGGGACGGAATTAAGCTCGGCGAAATGGGTGTTCTAGTTCGCTAGTGCGCCTCTGCCTTCCCCGTCGGGGATACAGGCGTGAGCTTATGTTTATGTATGTATGTACAAAATTGATCCTAACTACTCAATCTCTCTCTCTTTAACGAAGAAACACTTATGTCTATTTTCCTTGAACGGGTAGGCAGTGGCGTAATTTACGCACCCACTTTTCGCCAAGCGTAATCTAAGATCTGAGAGAAAGCAAGCCCATCGCTATATCAGGGACAAATTCAAGACTCCGGACTGATACTAAGCAGGACAACCCAACATCACTTCATATTGAAGATTCTTATCCGTAATTAAAACTAAAGCCATTCTAACTCGTTCTAATATGGCATTTCCAAGAACTTTTCAAAGCTTTCTTTCCTCCTATCAGTTAGTTTTGCACAGTTACACAGTTTATTGGATAAGGCCCACTTGCAGCTCCATGATAAATTTCTGTGTATCGCAAATCTCGGTTTAAAGATAGGAATCAGCTATAGGATAAATCGAGTTTAGGTTTAACTCTAGATTAGCCATAGCGCTGCAAGTCGCCCTAAATATGGTCAAATACAGTTAAATAATAATTGGCTTAATATGAGACGAAATATAGGAGTTATCTAGGCATGACCGATATCAAAGTTACTTTGATAATTTGTCCATTATCTAATTTCTTAATTAGTGTCATTAAGGTTGCGGGTGATTTTTGGTGTACACAGAAACATTGCTTTGTGGTAGTACAAACCTTATAATGATTTGGTTATATTAATAACAGATTTAAAAAAATGTAATAGTGATATAATTGCATTATGATAGATCACAATATAATAATTAAAATATACGTTGTTAAGTTACATTATGCCTTTGGCTGCGACAGATTGAAAAGGGAGGAACATTTTGAACAAAACAATATCCTCAATATCAGGGGGGTTACCACGACCTCTTATAGCAGTATTATTATATTTTTACTTGTACCGATTCCCATACAAAACAAATGAACGATTATAACAATACTGCTATAAGAGGTCGTGGTAGCCCTTCAGCTTGGGTGTGAATGAGGTATGTACTTTTGAGTACAACTTTTGCGTCTTATTTGGGCTTCTTAACGGTTTATTGCAAGTCTTGTTAAATGTCGCAACACGTTTTAAAAAGCATTTTTTGCCTTTTCTACGTTATAAGCGGCCATAAGCGGCCCCAGCAGTAATATTTTTGAAAATCGAAATCGTATCGAGCTTGCTGCACATTATATCGTTTGTTTAAAATTCATAAAAATGCCATGGACGCGTATCGAGCTCGGTAAGAATTCGATTTTCAAAAATTCCTTCTTGGGCCGCTAGTATAGTGCAGTCACCGTGCTCGGTTAAAAAAAAAAGTCTAATTTTCCTTATATAATCTAAATGTAATTGAATTGTGTTGTGATGCGTAGTTGATGTAACATTATTCAATAAATAAATAGCATCGTTTATCATTCCATTAATAAATAAATAACATTGTTTATCAAAAGACTTATAAAATATTTGCTTAAAGGCAAAAACAAACATCCTACATAAACGCAGATACATCATACATATTAACTTTTTATGAGCCTTGTAATATTTGATCAAGAAGATAAAATATTAGATTACCATGAAAATGTTCTTGGTGTCATGCCAAATTGGGGTTATAAATTATGAGTGGATGCCGTTCCATCTTACATTTACTTCTTCCTAAAACATTTCAGAGACAAAACACATAAAAGAGACATAAGTAGGCGTACTCCGACGGAGACAATATAATCTGAAGCCCATAGCGTGATACAATTTCGACTATGTTTTCGAACGCTTAATTCTCATAACAAGGTTTTTTACGAATGACATGAGTTGATGACACAAGCTCTTCGAATACGTAGTCGTACGTTATTCGAGCTAAGTCCTCTGAATTATAGTTTTATGCAAATACGTTTATCTCTATGTCGACATATTCCGTTTGTGAATTTTAATATTCGTGAAATATGTCCAGCATTGCCAAAACCCAGACTCAGGGTTTCACAGGCTTACTTATTTGACAGCATAAAGCATCGAATGAAGTTAAATAATATTACCTTGCAAATAATGATTTCATTTTTAAAACATATTTAATAAATAACATACGTTCACATCTGTATCCCTGAAGGGCTAGGCAGAGGTGCACTAGCGAACTAGAAGACCCACATTTCGCCGAGCTTAGTTCCGTCCCAGATGTGATAGGGGGCGAACCTATCGCCATATCGGGCACAAATTCCAGACTCCAGGCTGATATGGAAAAATCCAATATCACTTTGCCCGAACCGGAGATCGAACCCGAAACCTCAAGACGATAGTCGTACCAAAATACAACCACGCCACCGAGGCAGGAATTTATAAATACTGTTATGCTAAAACTTATCTTGTCCTCAACGGAAATTATTTTCATATTAATAATAAAATAATGAAACAGTTATTTGAAACAGTTAGTTTTTCGTACCTAATTGATATTTAAGTGTCGATCATTGACCTGCTAGATTTGAAAACATATATGTCGGATGGCCAACGCTGGCGTTATTTTTAAAAACGATGACGTCAGCATGGCTGACGTCGCTTTTGACAATAAGACGATTACTCATCTTATTTATCAACTGTGAACACTGAAATTCACAGACTCCCTTTATTAACGGTGCTTAAGAGCACCGTCTAGTCAGGGATGTGGACAGTCCGAGTGCCGGAGCACGACTGTGTCGAATCTGCTCTGAATACTCCTTTTATAGGGTGCAATATTTGCAACTACCTACTCGATACCGAATATCGAATGTTACAGAAATAATTATAACGATTATTTTAACTTTAGAATCTTTTAAGGTTTCAGCAGTTTAACAATTGTAAAATAAATTAATAACGTGAAATGACAACGGCTATTTAAATAAGCTTGTGATTTTGCGCCGATACGGCCATTCTGATAGGCGGTGCGTGCTCTGCACCAGCCTTATTTTCGCGTAGAAACGAAATTTTTTTTTCTTTTTCTTTCCTTTTCTTTTCTTTTCTTTTCTTTCTTTTAATTTGAAATAGCACGTGCTTCTATTGAAAGCTTGTGGTTGTACGCCGATACGGTCATTTTGAAAGGCCTCGTTTATTATTGCGAATTTAAGATTCCGATTTTTTTTTTAAACTACCACCGGATCCAAACGCGGCCCTGCCTGAGAAGACCCGGCGAAACAAACTCAGCGGGCAAAATTACCTAGCTCACAAAACAATTTCCCGAATTGACCACTCTGGATTTTTCAAATTGACCACTTATGATTTTTCAAGTTGATCACTGACGTTGACATTTAGACTTCAAATATGACTGCAACAATGTCACTTACACCGTCTCGATCAATCCTGACCATAAATCAGGTAGTTTCTTGTTTTTGCATTGAATTCCGACATGAAATTGCACACAAATCAAAATACGGGTATTTAGACGCACCGCGTGCCCTAGTCTATATGGTTTTTAGAGGAGGTATCCGACCAGCCTTGCCAGACCATATTATAAACATTTGTACAAATGTTCCACACAATGCACAATCAGAAGTTTAGTGCGAATGCTCCACGCATTTATGCACTTTTCTTACGGGGATGAAATGCTGTGGTGCTGAGCGGTCTTTTACGCGGTGGTCCACAGGGGTTCTAAAGGAACGGGAAGGGTCGATGCTGTGGCGCTGAGCGGTCCTGTACGCCGTGGTCCACAGAGGCTCTGAAAAGGTTTTTTTTTTTCGTTTTTCATTTTGTGCAAATGTTCCACACATTAATGCACTTTATTGTTAAGGATGAAGCTGTGGTTCTGAGCGGTCCCGTACGCCGTGGTCCACAGTTCTTTATTTTTTTTTTTTTTTTTAAAGGATGATGCTGTGGTTCTGAGCGGTCCTTTACACCGTGGTCCACAGGGGCTCTAAAGGAACTGGGAAGGAAGTTGCTGTGGCCTGGGCCTTTATTATTGACCGTGGTCCACAGAGGCTCTGAAAAACTAGTTCGAAAGTATCGATCGAACTGAAAGTATCTCGGATTGAAAGTATCAGTCGGATTGAAAGTATCAGTCGGATTGAAATATCAGTCGGATTGAAATATCAGTCGGATTGAAATATCAGTCGGATTGAAAGTATCCGTTGGATTGAAAGTATCCATCGGATTGAAAGTATCAGGGCAGAAAGGTTCAAGTTAGATGAGTGGGATAGTGATCCCACTTCTGATGTCGGATGGCCAACGCTGGCGTTATTTTTAAAAACGATGACGTCAGCATGGCTGACGTCGCTTTTGACAATAAGACGATTACTCATCATATTTATCAACTGTGAACACTGAAATTCACAGACTCCCTTTATTAACGGTGCTTAAGAGCACCGTCTAGTCAGGGATGTGGACAGTCCGAGTGCCGGAGCACGACTGTGTCGAATCTGCTCTGAACACTCCTTTTATAGGGTGCAATATTTGCAACTACCTACTCGATACCGAATATCGAATGTTACAGAAATAATTATAACGATTATTTTAACTTTTTAGAATCTTTTAAGGTTTCAGCAGTTTAACAATTGTAAAATAAATTAATAACGTGAAATGACAACGGCTATTTAAATAAGCTTGTGATTTTGCGCCGATATATAATATTATTACTGAAAATATTTTGAAAAAATTGTATAGCAATTTTAAACGTACAATAATTTCCACGTAATAAGGATGTAAAAATATTATTTTTTATATATTTAAAGCAAATGGTCATAGATAACTTTTGTAACTACGCAACTAAATACGTTAATATTTCTCTAATAACTAATACACGTCGAAAAATAAAAGCATCTGTTCTAATACTCTCCAGAAAATAAAAGCTAATTCCCAGTACTACGAATTTTATTGCGTACATTTTTCTCGGCTCCATTTATTCGGGATGTGCGTAAGCCAGTATTTGCCGAATAGGGAAAATGTCTTCCTTCCTTCCTAAAATAAAATTGTCAGCAGGAAATATAATTTCTATATTATTTCGATACATTGCAAGAAGTGGCATGTCGCTGTTGCGTTTCGTTCCTTATTCCCGTCCTTTAAGGTTGGCGACGCACGATTCTTTAGGTATGAATCTATGAGTGGTGATCACTTACCATTAGATGACCCACCAACTTTTTGCTATAATAAAACGCAACAGCAAGCAACACTTCACGTTGGTTTACTATGATATAGTGGTAATAATCCAGTCGAGCGTGTAGTAGGCAAAATTGTTTATAGCGTCGCATGAGGCATCACCACTGAGCTTTTCATCTTGCGTATAATTGTCGTTCATCAGTCGCATATTTAAGCGTTGCGATTGATTCATTTTATATATAAGCCACAGATAAATTAGTGATTCCTGCCACTGATAACCAAGAGCCTAATTGATAAGCATAAAGCAAAGCTATTTCTTAGAAATCATTGTGATACTATATACGAAGTTCCAAGGATCCCGCATAATCATTTCGTAGAACTTCGTGATAGAACATTAATACAAGGTCATTGTAAATAATATATTTCAATCGTCAATGCGTACGGGCATAGTAATTTGAAACATTATGTTGTCTACACACGTAAATGAGCGAGAAAAGCTCATGATCGTCATTCTACGCGCGAGCGTTAATAAAATTTTACTGTTTTGTACTAAAATAGATAGACATAAACAACCCTGCAAGATTTTAACGTAACTTTAAATATTAATTTTAAGTCATGTGGAAGCGCTCATAAAATCCTGTGACGACTAAATGGTAGCTTGCAACCCGATTACCAACGAGTTACATTGGAAAATCTACTGTTTAATTTAAACTGATTTCGACCTTTCTTGCAAAATAATATATATCTATATTCAGTAAAGACATGAAAATACGTCCGTTTATTTGCATTTTAATTTTAAAATTCATTATGAAGCTACATACAGCAGTAATTATTACGTTATATTATACTAGGAAAATGATAGTTGTGAAGTCTCTGATCTGAGAAAATAGTCTTCTACTAAGCTTAATTAATATATTTCTTAATTATTTTTTTCATTTTAATTATTTTTTTATAAATTAGATTTCGTACATTTTTACTTTGAAGTAGAAATACTACGACAAACTTTATCTTTTTAAAAACATATATAACTGATAAATTACATAATAATTTTACATTCTATAATTATACATTCTATACAATTCCATGTCTATGTACCTAATATATTTCAAATATTAGCTGCACAATTCCAGTTTAGAGCAAAATATTTTCTCTCAAATGACAAACTTCTAAACTTTATTGCCAATTGTCACGCACGCTCTACTATTGAAAGGTGACCTCCAGACAGATTGAAGGCCTTCTCTAATAGGTCATCCTTCATACCAAATTGTTATTACGTATACAGTAAGTAAAGTTACAAGAATTGGTAACTATAAAGAGGTTTACATTACAAATATTTGTAGCAACCATGGGGATTTTAAAATCGGAATGCGAATCGGAATTATCATAGGAATGGCTTTGTGTATACTAAAAATAATTAATTACCTTATAGGTGGTTTGCAAATGTACTGCAGCTGACCAAATGAGCCAAAAAAAAAGATTCGTCACAAATTCAAGTTTCCATTATTCCAAAACTATGAGCCTTAAGAAATTTTAAATTTTACAGCAAAATTCCTAGCCATTAGTGTACTTAGTTATCATTGACATCAACTTTATGAAACACTCTGTATAAAATAAATTACATTTGGTTTTAATTTATAAATTATACGTTATAAATTAAATTTAAAAATTGTAATTCAATTTCAAAGTTCCGTATAATTTCTTAGCGATTCTCTCCTTTATATGCTTGGCATACATCCTGAATACGCCATGAAACGATTGCGCATTGTCGATGAACAATGCCATTATTTTACAAGGAATGACGTTCCAAAATGTCCCTGCTTACATCACCAGTCAATGAATCATGTCGTTTTCCTGCCCGCATCTACGAATGAACATCGATATTAGGGCATAAGCATACGACAGTTTTTAAACAAGCAGACGACGCGTGTTATCAGCACCATTTCCATAAACAGTTTGCTTTTATATTACCAAAACTCGCGCTAGTGTCAATACGATCCGAGACGTATATTTATTTAACAATGCATTTGTTTGTTAATATTCAAATGTACTTCATCAAATCCATCATATTATGTATTGTCTGACTACATCGCAAATCGTATACCGATTAATATTATAAATGCGAGTTTTTAAGTGTGTATATTTGTTGACGCTTAAACGGCTAGACCTATGAAATTTGGTGTGGAGGTGGTAGACATCCTGTATTAACACATAAGACTACTTTTTATCCCGAAAAAATTAATTTCCACGCGAACGGAGTCGCGGGCAACAACTAGTAATAATCATAAAGCAAAGATCATCACCTTATCGCGATATTTATACTTTTATTTGACAAGAATTTACTGTGTAGTCTTTCATAAGATATTGGTCCAAATTTTTATGCGATCACCCTTGGAGTAAGCTGTACCAAACACAAGAGAATATTAAAACTCGACAAATATACAAAAAAATACAGATTAATTGCAAAACTACTCCTTTTTAACGGACTTAAAAAAGGAGGTTCCGCCGATGCATATCAAATGAAGGGGCATGGATTCCAAATAAAGTAAGAAATTGTTTTGACTTTTGAGTGTTTTAGTTTGAAGTCGAATTTAAGTACTTGTTTAACTTTTTTAAGTCGATTAAAAAGTTCCTGTGCATGCATGTGTCTTTAGTTGATTTTTGTGCAAGCATACCTATTCATTTACTTTACTGGTATGCGCACTTATACAGTTTCAATTGAAATATCGTTCTTACATAAGTTTATTTCAAAGTTAAATGGGAAAGTTCTCGATCGTAATGTGGTTTCTGATTTCACGTCGATATCAGTTATAGTCGATTTCCAATGCCCACCATTACGCCAATTTTATAATATTCACTTTTCGTTTCATTTTTATAAGATTTTCTATGTTGCTCTTAGAATAGATACATTATTATACCTATATTTAATTATAGATAAAACTCACTTGTAGTACTCTGGTACTGATGATTTACTATCGTAAATCGCATACGAACACTCATGGTTTTTCTCCTTCTTATTCGGATCGTCATACGTAGGTAGCTAGAGAGGCTACTAGGTTAGCTAGGATAAGGCCTTATAGTCCAAGTCGCGATTTTCCTTATTTGAATTTCCAGTAAAATCCTACAAGCTTGCTATTTTATTTTACCGTCAATTCCTGCTAGCATTCCTACCATATCACGTTCCCTTTCCTGCAATTATAACCTGCCTGCTTGTTTCTAAATTGATAGCGTTATAAAATATTATATACCTCTAAATGTACTTAGACCAAAGAATTTTAATTTAAGTTTATATATATATATATATATATATATATATATATATATATATATATATATATATATATATATATGTTTTTCTTTTTTAATTATTAATCTCAGACCTAGACCTTGTTTGTTGTGACCTGTCATGAGTGTTTTTCAAATGCCTACGTAATTTTTATTTTATTTATTATATAACAAAAAAAGTTAAAATACATTAAACATATCCTACGTAAAATGTTATGCAATTTGGAATTAAACATAACGTCGATTTTAACTAGATTGAAGAAATTTCCATAATGTATGTAATGTACAGTGCGATACATCACATAATGATTAATGCAAAACACTTCCGCAAAGACACATTAGTAAAACGGGTGTCTCGTCAGTTCCTTTACTTACTTCCTGCATTATTTGTATGCGGAAATTCGTAAAGTCGTCGCCGCGGGTACAAAGTCTACGAAGTGAGAGCATCGACAAAACTGTCGCATTGTTTAACTTTACTATTCACTGTCTCGGTGCATGCAATCTGTATAGACAAAGAGCCACTCTTCTCTGACAAATTGCTGATAAAATAAAAAGCCTATTGGTCATGTGGGCGTGTAAAACTACTTATGACAGGTTATTTACATATGAATATTGATATCTTTGTTACAAAAATTCGAACGCGTGATTATAAAAACTTAGCAGTTTCCCGGGAAAAACTACCTAAGCTAAGGCTAAGGTCACATTAGGTCGGACTGACAGTTTAACCGTAGGTCGGATAACGGGTCTTACTGTTCACACTTTAATATCGGGTTGCCGTACTATTACGATATCGTAAGTGCAAGTTATTAATGTTTATTTACCTGCCTTTAGCCAATTCCAATGTGGAATCGGCCCAACACACTTTTTAAGCATGTTGCAGAAAGGATTCCGCTTAGTTTTAACGACCTGTCTGATATTAACCACCACTGGGGGATTTAGTTTCGGTCAAATTGTGTTAGAAAAACCATGTTGTCCAACTTGGAATTAGAACCCCGGACCTCCCGATCAGACTACACTCTGAGTAGCAGAGTGTAGTCTGATCGGGAGGACCAAGGTGGCGAGTTGAGGGATCAGTGTATCAATAGTTATTAACCATAAACTCCCTTTAATATAATTAATTACTTATTTATTGTTCATAACAAATTCATACATTTTCTCTTCCAAATAAATACAAAGTACTAAATTAGTAGTATTGCTATCTAGCCTGATGACACTTGTAACCGTTCGCTGCGATAAATCTGATATACTGTCCTCAGTGCTCTACATTATGTCTCAGATCTAGTTTCATATGCATTAATTTATACTATTAATTCACGTTCAAGCCAACGAGATAACCCTTTGAATCTACATAAGCTCACGCCTGGATCCCCGAAGGGGTAGGCAGAGGTGCACTAGCGAACTAGAACACCCACATTTCGCCAAGCTTAGTTCCGTCCCAGATGTGATAGGGGGCGAGCCTATCGCCATATCGGGCAAATTCCAGACTCCGAGCTGACATGGAAAAATCCAATATCACTTTGCCCGACCCGGGGATCGAATCTAATAAAGTGATAAAATCGAATGATGTAATTTAAATGTATTTCTTTCTTTCTATCACACCATAACGTGGGGTCGGCGCAAAACACTTTTTCAAGCATGTTACAGAAAGGATTTGACTTAGTTTTTACGACCGATTGCCTGCCTGACGTCAACCCCCTCTCAGGGATCCAGTCCCGGGCAAATTAAATTGGAAAATTCGCTGAGAATCAATTCTCCCGGTCCACAGCCCATATATGGTGCTACTAGACCAATGAGGCAATATAACATTTATAATTACAATCAACACTTGAAAGTCTCCGTTGCGCAACGGGTGAGTACTGAGTAGCCGGCTGTGAAGCGAGAGGTCGCGGGTTCAATCCCCGCGCCGAGACAAATGTTTGTCACACATAGGTATTTGTTTCGGACTGTGCTGTGAGAACGAAAAAAAGTATTTCGCAGTTGGTATTCACGACAAAATACCATTCTTACCGAGATGTCAAAGCTATGTATAATTATAACTGTTATTTATTTATTTACTAATTTATTACTGGTTATAACTGATTGATCATCAGTGCCTACTGATATACATAGCTGATTATACATAGCTTTGACATCTCTACACATAACTAGGCAGTTATTATTGCTAAAAGGAGGGGTTGATGTCAAGATCACCGTCCAACAGTACTCGACTTCCGTATTTATATATCGTGCTTTCGGAGACACGCTACGACTTACACCTACCTAAGAACTAACGACTCTTCTTTTAATTTCTTTGCCTCTAATGCTTCAGAGTTAATAATAATATTGCTTATTATTGTTGTAAATTAAACCAGATGAGCCTATGCAGATTTTAATTGTAAAATTACAAGCACGTAACAGCGTAATACAGAAAAATTGACGAATAAAAGGAAGAGGCTGTTTTGCTTAAGACAATTACAGATGCCAGTGCACAAGCAATTTGCGTTGCCATGATCGAAAAAAAATCATCAACAAATATGTTTATAATACGATACATTAAAAATCCCGTTCCATATAATATTTCGTACTACACAACATTACTTGACATTTTGTGATTCTTGTCTCAACTTTTTTTTATGCAAAATTTTGTCTAACATTGAGATTTTGATTGAGATCTAAGTTTATTGACACTAATATCTGACCATTTATTTAATTGTAGAAAGTATTGTCTTTATTCCAAACTCTGGTTGGCGAAAATGTTTGATTCGTTACACAACACATCGCCTCGAGCAAGGTTATATTATGTCTCATAGTAAAGTTTCGTTTGACTTTTACGATATGCTGTAGCTTGGCAAATTTATCTGTACATACGGAAAAAATTTGATACAATATTTTTAATTTGTTAATATGTAATTAAATTGTAAGAGTACTGTAACAAAATATCATCATACATATTATATAATGATATTTGCGTTAGTCGCCTCCTTGGTCTGGTGGCGGTATATATAGGCTGTGAACAGGGAGTTCGTGGGTTCGATTCCCAGGTCGGGCAAAGTAAATTTCGTAATTTAATTTGCTAACTGGATCCTCCAGAGGGGGTTGACGTCAGGCAAGCGGCCGGTAAAAACTTAGCCAAATCCTTTCTGCAACATGCTTGAAAAAGTGTTTTGCGCCGGCCCCACATTAAGGTGGGATAAGGGCAGGTAGAAAGAGAGAAAGAATTATCATTTGCCATTGCGTTATAGAAAATTAAAAGTATCAATATTTATGTTGTTGTGTTCATAGTCCCACTGAAACGCTACTCTAACCCAAACAATTATGATAAATAATATGGTCTCAAATTACTAACCACGATCTCAAATGTATTCGAGCAATGATCCACACGTGACAGCACTACACTGGCTTGGACAACCACACGCAGATAAGTTTGCCCAACTATACCTCGATGATCGATGCGTTGTCATGAATGTTTAGCCGCCAGCATTACGTTATGAGTTGTGACATGTATAGATAGAATGTGTGCGATAGTTAATTTATTTGATGCGTTACTACAATGTAATATATTAAATTGCAATCGCTTTAACCTGTTGTCAATATTCGAGACTTGATTGAACTCGTACTTAAAACTCGCGTAGTGTTAAAATCCTCTGAATTTTATATTATGATATGATTATTAGATTAGATTTCGCTGGCAGTTTCACCGTCGTATCGAAAAGTTTTGTATAAATTAAACAGCTAATTAGTAAATTAAATTTTAAAGTCGGTTTAGTAGATTGGTAAATTGCCCTTTATATGTTCACTATGAAATATAAAAATAAATTTAATATAATGAATATTGTTGCTTCTACGCCCACTTTTGGCTCTAATCTTCGTGCTAACTTATGCCAATGTGATTTCTTAAGTTTACGCGAATGTTATACATTAAAATAAAACTATTTTTAACTCTAAGCGGAACGTCGCGTCGGGAATAAAAAATTAAAACCAAGTCGTGATAGAATCCGTAAAAATAGTTTTACACCAAAGTATCAGTAATGTTAATCAAAGCATAGTTATTTGACTTTCAAGCTTAACCCGTCGGAGGCGGCACATATATACTCGTATGTTATATAAGCGTATGGGCCACCAGAAGCCGAGCCGCCCGTGGCTATCTACGCTAAAGAGACTCGTTGTTACTTTGGCTATACATTTAGAAACTGGGGGTTAGTATCATTCAATACGAGCTTAAATTAATAAACGAAGACAACCTCGAACAACATGCAAAAAAGGAATTCAATTATTTTTTATTCGTCTTCTTCTTTATTGAAGAGGTTCAATTTAAAAGATAGTCAACTAACACGTTATAAATACCTCGGTACGCTAACAATTATGCAAATTGTCACTCCCTGTTACTTATAGAAGTAGTTGCAATAGTATCGTAAAAGGAGGGGACCAAGTTATGAAACCTGCCTGGACTTAATGACTGAGGCGTTCAATGGTTAAAAGGCATACATACTTTAAATGTGTTTTGCAATGTGATCTTATTAACTGGTTTGATGTTTCCACAGACGTACTGGGCCCAATGACATGACTTTCGTTTTTAAAGCTTGATAGATATGTACCAGTTATTTAGTTATAAAATCGATATATGTTAATGATAACACATACATTAATAAAAGAAAGAAAGAAAATATTTATTCGGCACAGCATTAAATGCATGTTGGTATCCTCAAAAGGATGAGAGTGGTAGAGCCACGTTTTAAACAATTACGTCTACAGCACGAATGGGCCGGCTCGACCGGTGGCAACTCGCTGTCGCATTTAATTGGGTGAGTGAGATTTCCGATGGCTGCTACCCTTCCATTCCATCCTTTTAGGTTGCCAACGCACCCATGATTATTTTTAGTCTTGGGTGTCTATGGGCGGTGGAGATCACTTACCATTAGGTGACCCATCTGCTTGTTTGCCAATCTCTACTATAAAAAAAAGGATAAGTACAGGAACTGCTTCAAAACTATGTACTTCACTCACACACATGCCACTGTAACATAAAAACAGAGTGATGCATTCGTCTTAGCTGCATTGATGATACAATGGCACACATGTTTCGACATCCAGCTGATGAGTCCTTGGTAAAGAAAGTAAATTAACTAAACGAAATTAAACAAAGATTTGGAGGTTTGGAAAATTAAAACAACCATATGAGGTGTTACTATTACATAGTTTACGGAACTCTGCTACATAGTTATGATATCGTCATACCTGATGCAATTCCCTGACTCTGACAACTGAATTTGTGATATTTCGAATCGAAAACTTTAACGTAAGTTTGAAAAAAACACACAATTTAAGATAAACCAAATTTCTAAACATACATAATAACTTCTACTTAGTATTTATATGTGAAACCTGAGATTGGTCGTATTATGCGTAAATTACCACTATTTCCTGCTTGGATTCCTCGATTAATAGAAATCATGGAATAAACAGCATTACATCCATTTGTGGTAAGTAATGAATCTCGGTGGACCGATTTCCGTGTCTAAGTAAATTGTATTAGGACTGATCAACATTTATATAGAGATAGTTGTTGAACCACTTTCATTAGAGTATCTATCTAGGTATTTATCGCAATATATACTTAACGACAAGTAAAAACTGCTTGAAACCTGACTCTAAAACTTTCCTTACTACTTAATTATCCAACATCAACAACATTTTTGAAACCACTCTTAAGAAATTCTATTAAGTTGAATCTTCAAAATCGATGCATAATACATATATTTTGTCGGATATATCGCGCAAATATTTTTTTATAACACTCAACAGTTACACATAAAGTCCTGACCATACAAGATCCCAGATCCGAGTCTATGTCGTGGGTATCAGGACTACGAGAGAGTAAGTAGTAGAGTCTCGCAACACCCAGACCCAAACAAGCATCTGTGGGTCACACAAATATTTGTGTTGTTGCGAGCATCGAATTTGCTGCTTTTCGCTTCACAGCCAGCTACTGCAGCACTGCGTCACAAGGGCAAATACAAAGAGTCGTCTCAAAAACATACTCCTTTTTGAACTCGGTTTAAAATTATGATGCACCTACTTTTACATAATAATAGTCCATCTCTATCTACGTGAAGCCAACGTTCCCTGTTTAATACATGTTTTATAAAGTTTTGGGTTATGGTTTTACGACCGGCCGCCGACGTAGCCCTGCTCCCTTCTGGGGTGTAACTTTACCAACAAACTTAGAGTATTTTCGGCCATAAAAGCATATTACATAGTTATAAGCAGCAGTAATGTTACGACCGTGCGTACGGAGTCATGGGTCAATCTACCGTTCGTAAAACATGTCTCTAATATTAGACCAACGAGGATAAGATTACATGTTTCTTCTCAACATTTTTTTTGCTTTACTAACAAGTATAACATAACATAAAATAACATAAGCTCACGCCTGTATCCCCGAAGGGGTAGTCAGAAGCCCACTAGCCAACTAGTACACCCACATTTCGCCGAGCTTAGTTCCGTCCCAGATGTGACAGGGGGCGAGCCTATCGCCATATCGGGCACAAATTCCAGACTTCGGGCTGATATGGAAAAATCCAATATCACATCCCCGACCCGGGGATCGAACCCGAGACCTCAGGACGGTAATCGTACCGAAATACAACCACGCCACCGAGGCAGTCACTAACTAGTAAAAAGAGTATATTTCAATTATTTTAATTAGCACTTCTTTAGAATTCAGCAGTTGGCAATAATAGAGGTAAATTGGTAGAGAAAGTCTCTGTCATTGTTATTTATTTTGTTTTACATTTTTATTTTATATTATTGTTAATTCCGCGAAAGAGTGATCAATGAAATAAAAACCAAAAAAGGATCGAAAGTTTAAATAAATAAGTAACTTAAGAATATTAAATCACCATAAAGAAATTAATTGTTAATTTTAATTGTTTCAGTGACTTGGCTATGGACTGATATCGAAGCGGTAAAATGCGGTGGTTCAAAAAGGGCGAGCCGCCGCGGCTGCTCGCCGTCTCACCGGAAACAGAACCACGCTCCACCCGTAGATCCAGGATTGGTAAGTACGAAATACGAAACAAAAATCTTCTATGACTACTACTACTATACTGTTCGGTACATAGAATGTGCACACTAAGTTTCCGTCAATTGACCGCAACTCACTATAGAGATCTGTAGCCCGAGCACGAAAAACTAATGTAAATGTAAATGTATTCGACTTCGCTGCGCACTGATGACGTTTGGTTAATATTTCATACAAATTTCATAGACGCGCATCGAGTTCGAATACATTTACGGTTGTCAGAAATTTTCCTGCTCAGGCCGCTGCTCTTTTCCTTAGCGGTCAAACGTCAAACACTCGCAATGTGACACAATTTTACTTGTAAACAGCTTGTCTAGCAGTATACATAGAAATCTATCTACGAATATACCCCCGAATACTGAATCGGTAGGCAAGATTAACGGCTACTCGCATTGTTTTGCGCCATACAATTTTGATAGATAATGCAACCTCAAGTGGTTAAGTTGCATTTAATTATTCCGGGGATATCGGCATCATCCGTATGGACTTTTAACACTCAAGACTCACACGCATAATCCTGATCACATACAAAAGATACGAGTCTTAAGTCACGGGTGTAGGAATTACGAAATGCTCGGTATCACAATACCCAAACCCAGAACAAATATTTGTGTATCACAAAAACATTTGTCTCGGTGGTGTGGGGATCGGATATACTCGGTGGCTTCTCTCACAACCGACAATTTGTCTGATGTCAATGTACCATCATTTTTCCGTAGACGAATTCTCCGTTCTGAAATATGTTAAAAAATAATGTTTCTTCGACCGTTACAATATATTCATGAAACAAAATAATAATAACAAGTTTAAAAACTTAACTGACCGACAATTTACCGATCGTGACCTTTATATGGGACCCTTGAAATAAGCTCTATGCAACACAAAAAGAATTTTGAAAATCGGTCCACATTTGGCGGTGATATCGAGTAACATAAATTTAATAAAAACAGACGAAATGAGGACCTCCTCCTTTTTTGGAAGTCGGTCGATAATGTAGAAACTTATAGTTGTTGCAACAAAGAAGTAGAAAATTCAAACATACACCAATCACGACCACCCTTTGCAAATTATGAATGAAAACGAAATCTTGGTAACTAACAAAAATAAGCCTCAATTGCACCACTATTATTAACCTAGAGTTAGTCCTAACCGCAAGCTAAATTGACAGAAAATGTATGAATGACATGTAACTTAACTTGCGGTTAGGACTAACTCTAGGTTAATAATAGTGGTGCAATTGAGCCTAAGTCTATTATTCTATTTAGGGCGACATGCACCACTATTACTAACCTACGGATAGTCCTAACCTCAAGTTAAATTGAAATATAAATATGTGAAGGACATGTAATTCATTACATATAATGTACTACATCTAATTACAGATAATATATGGTGACATTAAATTAATTACATGTACCCGTTGGTTAGTAGTGGTGCAAGTCGCCCTTATTAATTAAACATATTAGATAACATAACATAACACATAACAATATTAAATTCATAAGTGCGTACATTTTTAAATAGCTATTAGATATTGTTATTAGTACTTCCCGTTTATATTTTAAACCTACAATGCAAACGTCACACATTATTCAGTATTCTAGCACATTAGAGACCATAATATACTCGTACGTCTTCTTAAATCGCATATACACCTTTTTTTTTTTTTTTTGTTTTCGCGGGGAAAACGATTTATCGCTACCAATCCACTCCGGGGGGAAGTGAACAGGTTATGTTGGACTCGCCGGTCTTACGACCCGGTATTCAGCCGCCCGGGAAAGGTGGTAAACATCCAGACGGCCGCCAGGCCGAGTCCCTAACACTATTTACACCCTACACCGGAAATACCAACCAAAACCCCGCGGTGGCCCTCTTCGGCGCATTAGAGTCGGCCCCGGGATTCCCAAGACGAGAGGCGTCTCGGCTTTCGCCGGAGCCGCCTTTGCGCATTACCGCGTTGCGGCCCATCCTCATTTATAGGAGAGCTCAGAAGCCCCCCATGCACCGAGACGCCCTTGGCGTCAACGGCAACAACGAGGCCAACCACCCGTGTTGCCGTCCATCTCGGGATCAAATAATGTACAGAGTACAAGTGGGCGCTAACACAGCCCCCCGCTGTGTGCGCCCATGATCCCAGATGTTAGCCCCTATTAGTCGCCTTTTACGACAGGCAGGGGATGCCGTGGTGGAATTCTCTTCCGCCCCCATCCCACAGGGCGAGAGACGCCGGTTAACCGTCGCTCCGGCGTCTCCTACGTCTTCTTTGGCGGCGGTAGGGATCGGATAACTCCCGATCCCTCTCAGCACTCTCCTTCTGTGAGATGACCCGCTCACAAAAGGTGGCCACCGCACGCCAGGACCTCTTGCTGTCGACCATGGCTGATACCACAGCCGGCAGCGAAAGGTCCCTTCCCACAACTGATACGAGAGCGCTGCGCTCTTCATCCCAGGCTGGACAAACCTCCAACGTGTGTTGGGCTGTATCTTGCGGGCAGTTGTCACAATGGTGACACACGGCCGACCGCTCCTTGCGGACTACACGACACAGGTACTCACCAAAGCAACCGTGGTCTGTGAGCACCTGTGTCAATCGGAACGTCGCTACACCGTGGCGCCTGTCCAACCATTTTTGGAATACAGGGCGCACCGCCGCGACGGCCCGCTGACCTGCCGAAGGATTCTCCAGCCTGAGACGCCACTCCTCCACGGCGGCTCTGCGGAAGGAGCCACGATTGGCATCGACTTCTCTCGGAGCCGGTCTTTCTCCACGGTTGAATGCAGCCTCCCGCCAGTGAAAAGTGGCGGACAGGGCCTTTGCCTCCAATTCCCACGGGAGTGATCCGGCTAAAACGCAAGCCGCCTCGTGCGAGATCGTGCGATAGCCCCTAATCGCGCGCTGCGCCACTACTCGCTGCGGTCTACGCAGGAGAGCGGCGCATCGCCCGCCCAGGGACTCTGCCCAAACGGGGCAACCGTATAGGGCCATGGATCGCACGACTCCAATATAAAGTTTACGGCAAGGGCTGTCAGGACCTTCCAGGTTCGGCAGCAAGTTTCCAAGTGCGCCCGCTGCTCGGGACACTCTTGGAACTAATGCCTCGAAATGAGCGCGGAAATTCCATCGACCATCAAGCACTAAGCCAAGATATTTCATCTTACGGCCGATGGGAATCCGCACCCCCTCCACAACTATGTGAGCATCGGTGGCTGGCCCTCTCCGAGACCCGTGGAAGCAAAGGGCCTCGGTCTTGTGAAGAGCCACCGTCAAACCCAACCGCCGAATGCGGTTAACTACATAGGTGGTGCCAACTGTGGCGAGCATTGCTGCCTCCTCATAGGTCCTGCCAGACGCTGTAATCAGCGTATCGTCGGCGTAGCAGGTAATGCCGACGTCCCGGAGATTGGTACCACGAAGCACCCAGTCATACCCGATGTTCCACAGGAGAGGGCCAAGCACAGAACCCTGTGGAACACCACAAGACATTTGCCTTCGTTGCCACCTATTGGCGCCCGGATACACTACCTGCCTGTCAGACAAGTACGAATGCACCAGACACCGAAGATAAGGTGGAAACTCGTGGTACCTCAGTGCTTCTTGAATGCAGGCCCAGGGAAGGCTATTAAACGCATTGGCGATGTCTAAGGACACCGCCAATACAAACCTGCCCCGAGCTACTGCATCCTCCGCATGCCTCTTCACCCGCAAAATCGCGTGTACCGTTGAACGGCCTCTACGAAAGCCATATTGGCAATCCGCAAGATTTGGACCAGCCCTCTCGAGATGCTCCACGAGGCGAGCGTGAATTATACGCTCGAAGATTTTACAAACCTCGTCGAGCAACACGATGGGCCGGTATGCCGACGGCGATTCCGCGGGTCGTCCTTCCTTCCTGAGCAGGACAAGCTTTCCGGTTCTCCAACGTAACGGGAAGATACCCTGCTCAAGGCATGCGGTAAAAAGGCTGCGGAGCCTCGGACCCAAGTATTTGACGACAGTTACCCAAATACGTCCAGGAATGCCATCAAGTCCCGGTGCCGTGTTTTTACCCCGCAACCGAAGCACTGTCAACCTGAGCTCTGCAGGTGAAACCTCCGGGATTTGCCCTGCCGAAATAGGAATCGACGATGGCTCCGATTGTTCTGGCGCCATCGGTGGAGGAGTGATCTCGGAAGTAGCCGGGAATAAAGTCGCGACTACATTATTTAGTAACTCTGGTTGAAGACTCTCTGTCAATGGAGGCGCCGCTGGACGAAGTTTGTTCATCGCCAAGCGATAAGGCCGCCCCCATGGGTCATTGTTCAGAGTCTCCAAGAATTCCTTTCTAGCCACGACTTTCGCTCTCCTGATAGCTACTTTCAGCGCTCTCTTCGCCTCTTTATAGAGGCCATAGAGCAGCCGCTCTTGGTCCTGGTGATGCATCGACCTGAGCCGACGACGACGATGTCTGGCATAGTGGCGGCGCGCAGCAACACATGAACTCCGTAATTGCGCTAGCTCCGCCGACCACCAGTACACCTGGCGTCGCGGCGGAAGGCGCTGAATACGCGGCATAGCGGCATCGCAGATATTTGACACGGCGTCCCCGAACCACTCGGCTTCTTGTTCAACTCGAACCGGTCCTTCTGGTACGGGGAGCCATGACATCACCAAAGCGGCTTCCTCTAGGGCCTCTTTATCCAAACGTTTTATAGCCCACCGCGGGCCGCTCCCATGCAGAGAAATCGGGCCACCGTTGGGCTGAGAGGTTGAGGACAAGGAGACATCAAACCGAATATAACGATGGTCTGACAATGTCTCCACGTCCGCAAGCACTCTCCAACCCTGGACACGGCGTGCGACAGACGGACTCGCCAAAGATAAATCTACTATTGAGCCGCCGTTGTGCCGCACACACGTTTGCACCGAACCCCTGTTGAGAACGGCCAGACCGACTGAAACCGCCCATTCCTCCAGTACCCGACCACGTGCGTTCGCCACCGGCGAACCCCAAGCCAATGACTTGGCATTAAAGTCGCCGGCAACGATCACTGGGTTAGGATGGCCTTGTGCCACTAGGGTCCCCAACTGTACCAAAAAAGACTCAAAGTCAGCAAGGGGTCTGTTAGGAGAAAAATAGACTCCAATGATCCAAAATTCTCCCAACAGAGCCGCCACGCATCCACACCCCCTTGCAATTTTTGCGAAGGGGGGAGAATTGGCAGCACCCTGAGTGATGAGGGCCACCGAACCCTCAATGTCCCCGGCCCAATTGTCTCGAGGAGGAACAAAATAGGGTTCGGCGACCACAGCCACCTGTATCAACCACTGCGCCATACTCTGGGCAAGTAGATCCTGAGCTCGAGCGCAGTGGTTGATATTAGCCTGGAGGAATGTTATGGCCATTATTGAGCAATGTCCATTTGCTCAGTCTCGGTCTGCAGTGGACTCTTTGACTGCGGCTGGGTCGTGACCACAGCGGCAACCGGTCTGTTAGTCTGGGGAAATCGCATATACACCTGTGGATTTACATTTGCCTATGGTGTCAATTTTGTGTTGGCGTCATATAAATGGTGTGTTTTTATTGTCACATCCCACGGTATATGTATACCTTATTTGTACCATTCCTGTAATGGTTTTTGACCTGTTAATACGATGTATAAGGAATAGCTTTGATTTACGTCAATACATCAAGCAAATAGTATTCTGAACAAATAAGGAAGAAACTTCATTGAACTTTATAACACTCGTAATATGGCATGTGGACTTTGGAGGCTTGATCGTTTGGTTTATGTTCCAAACTTAGACGTTATGTATTATGTTCTAAAACGTACCTAACATTAACAAGTTTTCGAACAATCTTGCTCTTGTATACCTCTATACTTTGTAATACCTATAACGTCCTACATACGATTATCCAAATACTAAATATTTCTTTTTATACTTTAACAATGCGATGATTCCTGGCGGCTTATCGATACCAAATTGTCGACTAATAAATACGCATTTTATTTTTACTTGATAAAACATAACATAACATAAGCTCACGCCTGTATCCCCGAAGGGGTAGGCAGAGGCGCACTAGCGAACTAGAACACCCACATTTCGCCGAGCGTAGTTCCGTCCCAAATGTGATAGGGGGCGAGTCTATCGCCATATCGGGCACAAATTCCAGACTCCGGACTGATATGGAAAAATCTAATATCACTTTGCCCGACCCGGGGATCGAACCCGAGACCTCGGAACCGTAGTCATACCGAAATACCACCACGCCACCGAGGCAGTCTTTTACTTGATACTAGTAGTAATGTGAAGAGAATCACTTGTATTTTGAATACTTTCTACAAAAATGACCGTAATGATTTTTCGTGCTACTTAAATAACTGTTTTATTAATTTTTAACGATCTTATTCATAATAACTTAGAGGAGCTTATAAACGTTCGATAGTGAAAACATGGCCGATTTCGATGCTGTTTCAAGTTTGAAGTTTTTATAAGTAAGGCCCATAATGTTTGCATAAATTAAAGTTAAGCTGAACACTCCTGTCAGGAAAACATTTTGCAATACTGTTATCATGTTGCAACAACCATTATCCTTTATCATTATAACAATAACCATTAAGTAATACAAGTTAACCCAATAATCAACAACTTATTACGTAAACCTGAGATTTGAAATGCGTCACAATAGTTTATTTCGTTATTCGATATTTCCTTCTTGCAATGTACTAATAATATAATGGGTATGTTTAAACAGAAATATCAATTTTATTTCCCTATATAATTATTTTCCTATTGCAAACATACGTAATACTAGGAATTCTAATTAGGTCATGGCTGTGCCTTAGTTTCCGCAAGAGGCGCTACTAGTCAAATGTCTGAATCTAAGATTTAAACGATAACTAACATAGTTATCAAGCAATATCGACAAAAAACTCATGGTAGAACTACAAGTAAGCTCGATTCGAATTCGATTTTCAAAACTATTCACGTCTGGACTCAGAAGTAGAGTCAAACTAACTTTTATCTTATTGAATAAACTAGACAAAATTCTCATACATGTTCAAGCAGTCGCTTAACAATTTGTATTCACATCCACGCTCGAATTATCGAATCGCAATCACGCGTTGCTTGCGTATAACACGATTTGTCATACTAATTAATAGTCCACGGTGACCTATCACTTTTGCAATGCAACTGTACTGAATTATGTAACTGTATCTCCGGGTGAGCAAACAAACGGACACTGGATTTTTGTTTCTAAATATCACAAGTTACTTGGTTTGAACACTTTAAGGAATATCCTTATTTCTTTAGAAACTAGTTAGCTAGGAGGGCGGAAGGTTTTCCTTATAATCTGTTTATTCGGATAAAACATGACATATTCATTTATTTATATTTTTCCCTTAAACATAACGCACTGGGTTATTTACTTTACTAAATGTATTTAAGGACATATTTCGTACCTATTTGTAAAAGACTGTGTGACTGCCGGTAAAAAGTAGTAAACTACATACAAATAATAATCTAATAATAGAAAATAAATAAACCACATAATTACCATGAAAAGTTTTTAAAATCTATTGACATGTAATAGGATAGGATAGAAAATATTTACACTGATACAAAAGATTAAATTATATCCACCTGTTATTTAATACGGCAATTAGAAATTAGAAAGTGCTGTACTATTCTCTAGAAATTTGAAACTACTGTAAAGAGAAAAAGACATTCGCGAAAACATAATATTTTAAACATTTCTTAACATTTTATTTGTTTTCTTTGCAGATATGTCACCAGTCCGCTATCCTAATAGAAAAAGTAGCGGTAGTTCGGTTGAAACGAACTTCTACAATCTGAGCGACCAAATAATAATAGTGGAAAAATCACCACACCGTTGTCATCGAAGCGGTGACACTCCCGGCACCCGCAGAATATCGCTACAAAACGGACCCATCTCACCACAAGAAAGTTATAATACATCTCGTAAAAACTGCGGAGGCTCTCTCGAGAAAGAATATATGGTATATAGAGAAAAACGGAATCCGTTGCTCGATAAAGTTAAGAACACTAAACTGTCTTGTTTTAAATCTAACGGACCTCTTCGACATACTGACGACGCCGCGTCAACGTCTGGAAGTGATTGTAGTGGTTTTGGACACGTTGAAGATGTATCTAATTGCCGATACAGCAATAACTATCCTGAAACCCACATTGAATTCGAAAATCACAATCCATGGGTAAAAATGCCAAATTATGATGACGACGTCTTTTTCGCCAAAACTGTAACTAGTCCTGCTGAATGTCAATGGCGAGAAGGGAAATGTTTTAACAACAGAGGCACTAGATGTTATAGTTCAGGATCGGAGTGTGATCGATACCACGAGATTCCAAAAGCGGGTGCAAAACTATCGAAATCTAGCGATCAAATTTTTAATGATGATTATGAGCCGTACAGTGAGGCTCCAATATCAATGAAATCTCAATACAAAAAGACTGATAAATTTAAGACTAAAGATGGAAAAGATTCTGTTGGTCCCAGTTCCTGTTTGTCGGCAAAATTAAGAGCAATGTCAGATAGATATCTCAAGTCATCAACAAACAAATTTCTCTCAAAATTATACAAACAGGGTGGTGATCATGAAGAAGAGGATGACAATTGTAGCAATGAACATAATTTAAAACTTCCCAGTGCAGTCAGCAAGAGCCGAAAAAAAAGAGGCGGTGTTAGGGCAAAATTACGCAGTTTTTCATATGGTGCCCTACCAGGTTTAGACGAATTTCAAAAAGGCCATTCTGTTTTTCACGATGATGCTTATCAAGTATCTTGTGATGATGAAAATGTTTTAATCCAAGATACTGAAGATGCAGATTCGGGTATTCTAGTCAATGAATCCACAGCTTCCTCAATTTTCGACAGCGATAGAATTTCGTCTCGATGTGAAAGTTCTGCTTCGCACGCAAATACTCTAATGCCGTGTCATGGAAGAAGCGTTTCAGGAGATCAAAGTTATCCAAAGGCACGAACATCTGGGAGGATGAGCAGAGAAAGAAAAGAATGTCCAAGGCCTAGACCTCGGCACACCCAAAGAGCTCTATCTCTTGATCGTAAGGAGATCCTTAGGCGTATGCCAAAGAATAAATGTGATTATGAAGAACCACAATATTTACAGCTAACCGAAAAACAAAAAATGCGGCAACGAGACGCTACCTTGGGAGACTCTGGTATCCCTCCAATACCTCCTTGCAGAAAACCGACTAGAGGCATCAAAGCTGATAAGTCCGAGTTTAAAGTGGTCAAGATCGCTAGAAGAAATCCATCTGATGAATTGGGGATATTTATAGCTAAAACGAAACTATCTGATGAAGGCCACATAGGATATTTAGTCGCTCGAGTAGTTCCAGGAGGATTGGCTGAAAAGTAAGTTAATTTTGTTTTATGTACGAATTGCAAAATATTTGAAAATAATAGGACCTTCATATATCTATTTAATTTTTTCAGAGAGGGAACGTTACGTATTGGCGATGAGTTGCTGAATGTTAACGGTAGAAGATTACGGGACCTCACCATGTCCGAAGCCAAAGAAGCATTAAAATCTGGTGCTGCCGAAATGGACATTGTAATATGTAGGCAACGTGAGAAAATTTCCCCTGATGCCAGACAACGAGAACCATCACAACGAAGCGTCGTTTTAATGCGGGAAAGTTCAGTGGACTACGAGAACGCAATCATATTGGGGAAGGAAAAACATAGTGATAAATATGACGTCAAAACGGACCGGCGGCGTTCGCAGGATGAGTCCGCGTGTAATCGCAGCGCGCTATCAGCGGCGGACGAGCCGGCCGACAGCGCGGCGAGCGCGCACTCGCACTTCCTCAAGGGTCATAACGCGAGCTACAGCAGCATGAACAACAAGCTGCTTCGCCGGCAGGTCGTCAGTTACGGTGGCGCCAACAAAGACGGACTCGCACTTAGTTGTACCGGTGATATTGTGAACGTTGACACGCCGGACGGACCTCACGATCGGACTAAAGATAAAGTTGACAGTGAAAGTGGTAATCAAACGCAAAATGCGGCAAACTTCTGCACGCTACCCAGGAAGCCGCGGGCACCAACACATACATACCACACCATCACATTCGAGAAAGGTCACGGGAAGAAACCACTCGGCTTTACAATTGTTGGAGGCCGGGACTCGCCTCGAGGACCACTCGGCATTTTTATAAAGAGTATTCTTGCACAAGGACAAGCTGTTGAAGATGGAAGACTTCAAGCAGGTAAGTCATACAGTAATCATTACTTAGATTTAATAACATATTATTAACATACAAACAGTAGTCGTGGTTAATGCTTTTGGAATGCAACATGATAAAGGTCGTGGCATTGTACCGATTCGACGAAGTGACACATTAATTTCAAAGCGTACTTAATATCAACTCAAGCCATTGTAGTGACTCGTATCGTCGTACATGATACCGTTGTTTATGTAATAAAAATGTTTATTATGATGAGCGACAACCATTAAATTATTATGAGCCAATCAAATGTCATTGGAGCCATTATGGAGCATCATTAACCTCTCATATTACGTTGGTCAGTATGATGTACCGAAGTAATAAAATTGTTGTCACTTTGATTAAAATCGCTATAAAGAATGTGTTTTGTAAATAAACCAAAACAAAATTAATCATTATCTAATGCCTTAACAATTTCATATCACACTAGTTATGATTAATATCATGGTATCTACGACAATATAATTAAAAGTGATGTTATGTTACCTTTATCAACAATCTAAAATTGTATTACTCATCATAATAAATGAAGTAACTGTCTGTGATATTATTTATGAGTGTATAAATATCTAGTGTTACTGGACCGATTTTACCTAATAGCGACTGGCAATAATATATCCCGGGAAGAGACCTATAGCTCAACCATGAGTTTCTTTGCCATTTCTCGCTAGCGTCTACGTAAAATAATTTCTATGAAAAACGTCAGTTCCTCGCATAACTGCTAGAGGCGTCCGGTCATATTTGTTTGTCATACAAATATTTTACGCAGTCGCTAGCGAGTAATAAACTAAAAAAACTCATGGTTGTCCCACTTATCGCCTACTTAGTTTTGTGGCAACGCATTGTGCTGTAGATCGGTCAAGCAACAGTTTTTTTATATACTACTCAAATATCATGCTCAGATTTACGTTGAACCACATAAATACAAAAAATACCCCAAACAGTCACCCACCTACTTCTGACCCCACCCTAACCTGTATCGTGGGTATCAGAAACTACGAGAAACTTTCGTTCTCACAACACCCAAACCCGAAACAAATGTCTGTGGGACACAGAATCATTTGTGTCGGTGCGAGAATCGAACCCGCAGCCTCGCTCGCTACTCGCGTGCGCGAAGGTTGTCAAACATAATGCAGGTTAATTGTCACCAATACATGGGTAGGTACCTAGACGTAAATGTATTTTTTTCGATTCCAGGTGACGAGGTGCTGGCTGTGAACGGCCGGGCGTGTCACGAGCTCGCGCATGTCGAGGCTCTGGCGCTCTTCAAAGCAGTCAGGAGCGGACCCATAGAGCTCAGAATATGTAGGAGGGTAAAAAATTCACAGTAAGTATTATTTTTACCCTAATGCGTCGGAAGGAGGTTAACGCTTTTCAAATGTCTTCATCATCAACCACAGGACGTCTTCCGTTACACTTAGGCCTCCCCCTTTTCGAATGTATGTCTATTTCTTTGGCACGCTCTATACACTAAACGGATTGATGGATTTTACTACAAAATATGAACTTCGTTTGTTGTACATAGGTATGTATAATACGTCATATACGTAAGATTGTAAGGTAATATAGAAGTATTTATTAATTAATGGCCTTATCTAGGAGAAAGTAACACTGCTTTCATTTTAAAACTTTTTACTCTTCACCACACTGCTACGATACAGGATATTTGGCATTTCACAATAACAATATTCATAATAACAGACTGGCAAGCAAGTAATTTGGTCAGTTTGGTAGGTATACCCCACCACCCATAGACACCCACGATACTAAGCATTTTGGGAAGTGGGTTCGTTTTCAACCGTAAAGAAATATGTACATACATACATAAGTTCACGCCTGGGTTCCCGAAGAGGTACGCAGAGGCGCACTAGCGAACTAGAACACCCACATCTCGCCGAGCTTACTTCCGTCCCAAATGTGATGTGATAGGGGGCGAGCCTATCGCCATATCCTGAACAAATTCCAGACTCCGGGCTGTCACTGAAAAATCCAGTATCACTTTGCCCAACCCGGGGATCGAACCCGAAATCTCAGGACGATAGTCGTACACCGCACGCAATACCACTTCACCACCAAGACAGTCGAGCAGTTAAAGAAATGGGAATTGGGAATAATTTGGTCACCATAATCTCAGTCTCAAAACGAAATGTAATAATGAGTTGACACTTCACGTAGGTTTTTTATGAGCCAATGGTATCGATCGGGCGAGCTGGTATTTGCTGTAAACATTTACACTCTACACCGTGGCTCTACCACTCTTGGCTCTAAAATATGAACAATAACACAAGCTCACGCCTGTATCCCCGAAGGGGTAGGCAGGGGTGCACTAGCGAACTAGAACACCCACATTTCGCCGAGCTTAGTTCCGTCCCAGATGTTATAGGGGGCGAGCCTATCGCCATATCGGGCACAAATTCTAGACTCCGGGCTGATATGGATAAATCCAATATCACTTTGCCCGACCCGGGGATCGAACCCGAGACCTCGATGTATTAAATAAATAATACCAAAGTCCTGTAACATTGCTTTCGCAATCTATATGTGATTTTGAACCGTAAATAAAGACGCTTATTTTATATTTAACACAAAGTTTAAAATATGGGATATTATAAAAAACAAAATTTACTAATTCTTTGGCGATACCGACATTAATATTCAATCGAAAAGTTATAATATTTATATAACATAATCAAACCCCAAAATTGAAGCACTTTAGTAACTGGTGGAATAGTTTATAAAAATATTATACATAAATGTTTCAATATTAGAGAAAATCACCTCTCACTTAGAGAAAATAACTGCGACGAAGAGAAATCGTAGTTATTCATCACGCTTAGTTTACGCGTGAACGATTTAATTTTATAACCTTAAATTCATTTTAAATAAAAAGAACTAATCAGCAATTTGAGACACTCCGAGAAATGTGTTTAAAAATATATTTAAAGACGACTATAATATTATATATTTTAGTAAAAGTAAGTTGAAGCCCCCAAAGATTTCCAGATTGATCTGTTGGAAGCGGCCGGCATCCAGCGACTTCCTGCGACCTGTATCTGGTAAAGGTAAAGGGGGAGGCCTATGTCCAGCAGTGAACGTCCTGTCGCTGATGATTATGATGATGAAGTTGAAGCCATCTTGAGGCGAATAACAATTATAAATTGAACTCTTAATTACCAACTCAGTACTCAACTCTAACACCATTTGCCTGATACTGGATCCAATAGTGGGTGGTTGACAACAAGAAAGCAGCCAGTTATAAAAACCAAGCCGAATCGTTTCTGAAACTTTCCTAAAAAAGTCTGTTGCGCCAACCGCACATTGAGGTGGGATAAGGGTGGAGATAAAAACGGACTGTATTAAATGAATACCGTTAGATATTGACTACAGTAATCGGTATTTCTCCATTTAAACCAATAAAAATTTCGAGTTGTCTGGTCAAAATAGCTAATTAATTTCTCTTATTTCAGATCAACCAAAGCAAAATCGTGCACAGACCTTTTAAATGACGACGACTGAAGATATAATTTCCTTCGCCCAATGAATCTATTTATAAAAAGTATAAGCCCCGTACACTTTAAGTTCTTATTTACTATTATAACTTCACATTTCTGAAGTCTAATTTGATTGACAGACTGGTCTACGTCAAAACTTTACCAGTCTATCGCCCATATACTGAAACGCAACTCAACCATTTAAGGCCAACTTATGTCAATAAAGACCACATTACGCCCCATAATTATTAAAAAAACATTAAAACTGAGTAACGTTTCAGTATTAAGGGCCAATTACTGTCTATTCATATTATAATTTATGTCTCTCATAATATATATTTTTCTTATTTTTAATGGACTGATTTTAAATATAATAAATGACATACTCGGATGTTATCTTATCTAGAGCCAAAATATTTTTAAATGTGCCATTTAAAATAAACTGTTGCACATTATAATGCTTTCACGTAGGTTAAAAAATTGAAATAAAAAACATTGCTATGATATCTTTTGTAAAGCGTCTGTACCTGACTTTAATTTTCTAATGTCATTTTATTGCAAAGCTCAAACGTAGTGGATACCTAAACTGAGAATCCCAAAGAATAATAAAAAATATAGTAGTCCTATATCTTAAGTCTTTTCGATCTTAGTTATATTACTCGGTAAGAAAGTATTGTACGCTAATTAATTTTAATAAACTTTATTCAATGATAACACATTAAAGGAAAATTCGTAACTAAATTCAAAAATAGCGGTTAATGTTATAAAATTATGTAGGATAAAATTGTTGTTAATATAATTCGAATGGATTTATTATTATATGTGCAATAACAGTTAGGTAAATGAAAGCTGTAAGGTCGGACATGAATGTTTGTACTGTGATAGATTTTAGATCTTTTTATAATGTTTCAATGAAACTAAGATACATGTGTACTGAAAAAGGACACGCGTTAAAAATATTTCATACTTTTTTCTTTTCAATTCTTGTATGTAGGATCCGTATGTGTAAAGTTGATTAGATTTTCTCTTTTATTATATTAAACTACTGAACTATACACAAACGAACCACGTTACTTTTAACTATAATTTACTACGAACAATTTATATTATTGATCACTTTTCAGTATAAACTTTATCTTGATCAACGAAAATTAAGTTTGAGGCCTGAATTATATATATAGGTTAAATAAACTACGCAAAAGAGGACTCTGGTATTACCACTGTAAACTACGATGATCAATAAATTGCTTATGTTAATCTCATTGAAATATCTGTGACTTTCAATTTATCCCCAATATAAAATTGTATAGGTTTTAGTCGTTTTGTAAGCCTGTAGTTAAATAGAAATTAAAAATGAAATTCGGGTCTTAAAAATGATTAATTGTCTCATACTAGCTACATATAAATCAAGCTCTTGATATCTTATATTACTAAAATTAAAACGGAGTACCTACACATAGTAAATACCAGCTATCTGAAAATCAATTCATTCGGGGAATTTTAAATTTAATATACATCTTAGGGCGACGTGCACTACTACTAAAAAGAAATATATGAATGACATGTAATTCATTACATGTAATTAATTAAATTTCGTTATATTATCTGCAATTACATGTAGTACATTACATGTAATGAATTGCATGTCATTCATGTATTTATTTTTCAATTTAACTTGAGGTAAGAACTAACTGTAGGTTAGTAATTGTGGTGCAAGTAGCCCTTATTGATTTACGATCAAATGCCGAGACGCCACTTAACCATAAGATGAAAATGTATAATACCCTGTTATCTGTCAAAAAATGTATGACATGTGACGTACTAAGTCCTTAATCATTAGTCTAACAGTTGAGTGTCGTCTCTGTATTCGAACGTTAGACTGCTTTAAAATTGTATGTTTTGTTGCTGCTTTAAAATTGTATGTTTTGTCGCTTTAACAGCAAGTGACCGATGAAAAGAAAGGAGTATCGTTCGTGTTTTAACGAGCGATTGATTCGACACTAAAATTATGCATATACATTATTATGTAGGATATCATGTCAGTTACATCATATAGAAGCTTATTATAGTATGCATATCACTGATTCATTATTGTAATTATTTGATTATTGTTCAATATAATAAACAAAAATAATATTTTGTTGGTTTTATTTTCGTTTATGGAGATTTGTGTCTTTTATATTGTTTCTGATCAACTGGAAGAAAATGTCTAATGGAAACAGTAACGCGTTGGAAAAAACTGGAATACTTAGTTATCCGTGCTTAGTAGTATTTCTTTTTAAACAGCGCTGTAATATTACTGTCCCACTGCTGGGCACGGGACTCCGCTGCTAATGAGGGAGAGTTACGCAGTATCTACCATACTACATACTACATCTATCTAATGCGGGTTTGTAGACATATATTAGATAATTTACCTCTACATACCTACCTTATAAAATATTTGTGGATAAATTTTCAGGTGAGCAGCCTTCCACAAAATCTTAATAGCAAGCCATAATTCATAATGAGTACACACTTAACATAGAAAAGTCAGAGGTACATACTCTTTTTGGGGTTGGTAGTCCAGACACTACCAACTGAACTAATTCTGCTGTTGTAGTAGGTACTTAATGCAAAATTCAGCTGAATGTAAATCAACGATTCTTAACATATCAATGATGAGGGACCATTTGACAAAATTTTGTTTGCCATGGAACACCGGCTTTTTAAAAACACAACCAGCAGTATTTTTTAGCGGACACGTGGCGCGCGTCGAATTCTTGGCTCGTTATTAGTGCCTTCGCGAATCACTTCGAGTGCTTCCATGGACCAATACCTATTGTAATGGTCCGCCGTCCGCGGACCAACGGTTAAGAACCACTAATGTAAATGCATAAGCCTAGGATACACAAAATCCTACTAAAATTCTCTGCCTTCTAAAGATTAAATGCCAATATTTTAGGCTAATTAAAAATGAAGACATTTTGAGCTACTACAACGACGTGGTATACAGTGTATTTCAAACGCTAATGCCTAATTGAAATAAGTACCATCTATTATCAAAATCATAAGTCGGTAAATTGTACATTCAGTATTAGTCTTTTTCGTAAGATGGCGCTATCAGCTGGCAGACAGTCATCGGCATTGTACAGATATTATGAAGTATGAACTATATTAAACAGATGGCGCTACTCGCCGTTCAATACTAAGATTCGACATAATATCCAATATTCTTTGTTGACAAATAAAAATACTAATTGCGAAACCCCTAGTAAATAAAATCACTCAACATGTTAGTTGTAAGTTTTCCTAAATTCCCAAACCCGATTTTTCGGATAAAAAATTAAACCCGCTTTTTCAGATAAAACGTAAAATCCGGTTTTACGGTTAAGAGGTCACTCCGGTTTTTTTGGCTGAAGTCAAATCCGATAAAACGTCAATTTTGTGATAAGAAGTTTTTTCTGATATGAAATCGGATTTGCGGATAAAGATCCTGAAATAGTGTATTTCGCCCACCCCCTTTAACTTTCGAAAATTTCACAAATTTACGTACCTACTACTTCGTGCTTATCAACGCTTCTGTTTTAATTACAAATGAGTTAGAAAGTTAACGCTAACTGGTCATTGATCATAGATAGGGCTATCTGCACGTATTTAATTTCCACTAAGAATACCCATAAAGGCGTGTTTCCTCGTGTATTTTCCTCGGAAGCCATCCAATCGATCTAATTGGGATGTGAAACTTTCGCCATATTTATTTTAACGCAAGACAATGGAGAGCTAGCGTGCAACGGCGCGGACGTAAATCGTCTTCATAAAGGGACGGAAGCGAGACGGCGACGTCGCGTGACGACCTGAATTTTCAATCGTCGCATCACTCGGCTATTCTGTTTTTAGAGCTTCCTGATTTTGGCAGTTGGCATGCGTTTAAAAAATATTTTTAGATCCACTCCTTAAAAAGGCATAATTATCGTATATGCATAACTACTAAGTAGTGTCGTGTTGAAGAAATTTTTATGAGTTCGGCGAAATATGGCTGTTCTAGTTCACTGGTTCGCTTCTGCCTACCCTTTCGGGGATACAGGTTTAAGACTATGTGTGTATAGGCGTGTCTTCCCGTGATTTTGGTAGGCCCAATGTTGGTTGTCAAATTGAGGATACTAAATACTTGTATGGTTTCAAATAACACAGATATGCGTCAGGAACTCAATCCAAAGGAGGTCCAATATAATACATTTATTCAGGATCTGATGAAGAGACGCGGATAAACTCTATAACAAACAACAGGGAAGATGTCGCGACCGGGTTTTGTTAACATACAATAGCTGTAACTATTAATAGATAGGTACAAAGTAAAGTATAACAAAATCTTACTAGCAAAAGCAGATCAAATCAAAACGCACCGACTCCAAAGCAAGAAATAGTAATTATTGTTTTAGATTGGCTTTTAATTTTTACAATATTTTATAAATGTACATATCATTATTAAAATTAAATCGTTCGACACATTAAGCGATGCCATGGAAGGCAAAAAAACGTTCGGTTTAAACAAGCAGCAAATCACTTGGACGTTTCCGAGTAAGTACGGCACATTTGAAACGGTAATTCTCGACCGAGTTGAGGGGCAGTTAAGCACCTTTTTACACTCGCTTATACTAGCAAACAAGGGTAAACGAGTCCTCAATTACAGTTACATAATGTTGACACATCACATAATCTAGTTTGATGAGTTGTGCTAACAAGAGCTTGGCTAACGCTCTACGCACTTTATCACGGTGACGAAACGTCTTGTTTACTTGTTAATCTTAATGAATAAGTGTCAACAGCCAGTCAGCGAGCTGACATGGACAAGTGTATAGCATTAGGTCGCAATGTTCTGACTATATTGGACAAACGCGCAATACCAACGAATACTAATTTAAATATATGTATTCCTTTCGTACGTCGCGACTCGCGTCGCTATCATTTTTATTTTTAGTATTATTTGACAGCCTTCGTGGTGCAGCGGGCGAAAACGGCTGTGAAACGAGAGGCCGCGGGTTCGATCCCCGCACCGAGACAAATGTTTGTGTGGCCCACAGATATTCGTTTCGGGTCTGGGTGTTGTGAGACCGCAAGTCTCTCGTGGTTCCTAGTACAAGACTAGTATCTTAGTGTCAGAACTATATGTGTGACTGTAGGGTGTTATTTATTTATTTATTTCCAGAGATTGAATATTACGAATGCTCGTAATATTCAATCTATCGAGCAAGTTTCATATAAAAAATTTAGCAAAAACAACAAGCTAAATAACGCCATCTACCACATATAACAATGCGAGAGCGCTTATTACAATTTACTCCCTAAAATGTTATGTGAATGTTCAAGAATAACGTAAGACAATTTTGTTGTCTAAACATTATTACGTTGGCACGACCTTGCCAATGTATGTTTTAAATACGACCGAGTGACTTATGACCACGAGGCTTTTGGATCATAAGTTCCGTGCTGTTGTCCCGTTTATGTATTGTGAATGTCTTTAGTTATTTCCCTTGAACTCCAGGACAGTGCAAATCCAAATCAGATCTACAATCAAACCTAGATATGTTTTGCAGACCTTACCAATTTATCATTTAAAATGGCACCTATTAACTTTTGAATCTAAACTTTTAATTACACATTATGTATTTTTTTTCTACCTGGCTTTATCCCACTTCAATGGGTCGGCGCAACACACTTTTTCAAGCATGTTGCAAAGAGGATTTGGCTTATTTTTACAACCGGCCGCCTACCTGACGACAACCCCCTATAAATGGGATCCAGTCCCGGGCAAATTAAATTAGAAAATCAGCTTTGCCCGACCTAGAAATCGAACTCAGGATCTCCCGATCCACAGCCCATACATGCTGCCACTAGACCAAGGAGACGACCTACACATAATGTAAAATACAAATATTTTTTTTTATTTGCTATAAATAGCCTCAAAACAAAACTAATACAATAAAGCTTACAACTTAACCCCCAATATTATAATCTTTTCAAAGCGTACAACCCTTTGAGGTTGCCGAAAGAAAATTACTCATGCATCCCCTGCATCGTTACCCGCTTAGACAGGAACCCTTTCAGTATAGCTCCCCACTCCCTAGGCTAATATCAGATGCTCTCACCATGCTATCGTCGCGCCGCGCCGCGGGGCCCGCTAAACCAAAAATTATTGCACGGAAAAGGCATCAAATATTGAATATTTTATAAATGCTAGGGGAGATGCCTTCTGAGACCAAGCGGAGAGAAAATATTTGTTTACATTAACCATGGTTTTGAATGAGTTTGTTTAAGTTTCGAATTATTTTTATATTAGGTAGGTACTTAAGCAAATTAAATGTAATTCATACAAATAGCCTATAATTACTTCGTGCTTCTCAATATGACGACCTCATTTCATAATGGTATTAGCAAGTGACAAAAAAGCTTCAAAAGTACCTACTTCAAAAGTACTTTGTAGGTACTCAGAATCTGATTTTTACTAATAGTTGAAATCAGACCCCCATTACGCTTAGCAATCGCCCAAAATTTTATTAACAGTAACCTTACTGATAATAAAATTTCAGTAAGTATAGGGTAAAAAATCAGATTCTGAGTACCTACAGAGTACGGAATAGTGACGATATATTTGAGTATTGAAAATATTTCCTAAAGCTTCTGGCTCTCAAACCGTCTGTTTGCGTTTAAAATGAACTTAGTAGAGACATTCCTAAAACACAGCAGTATGTAAATTTGGAGCAGTCACGTTCGATTAAACTTCCACCCCAGACGCGGCCAAAGATTTATGTTACAATTGCGCTGAGAATTTTCACAAGTTTTAAGACAAATTGCTATGGTGTCTCTTATAAAGTATATAAAGATAACAGTAGTGTGTTGTGTGTACTGCTTGTAAATTGTATAATTATGGATTCGACTATTTTTACGAAATTTAAACATCGTATCGAATCAATGTGCGTCCGTGAAGGTAACCAATTTGTAAAAGTGTTTTTTCTGTTATACTCAACTGCTCTAGAGATTCTGTATTGTTTTACGGCCGGTTTCAATAAACGATCTCAGTTTAGTGCAGATAGATCGCGAATAGGAACCAATCAAATCACGTCATTTGACGGAGTCATGTTCAAACTATGTTCTTATTGGCTAATTTTTGTAATCTACCTGTACATTCGAACTGAGATTGTTTATTGAAACCGGCAGTTACTGGTTAGACTACGACAGTAATAATCTGAACCAAGCCTGAACTGTAAAAGGAAAATGTTAATTACGTTACGATTAAAGTATACTATTGCTTTCTAAGCTAGTTTTCTAAGTAATAAATATCGCGTTAGTAATAATTAGCTTTCACGCAATTTAGACTTTAGCGACAGGTATGTTTTATTTATTCTGTTTATAAAATTTTAAATAGTAATATCTTATGGAAGCATTCCAGTTTTAATTACTCTTTTTTTATAAATAACACCCAACAGTCACTAAAATAATCCTGACCCCACACTAAGATACGAGTCTTGTGCAGTGGGTATCAGGAACTACGAGAGACTTTCGGTCTCACAACACCCAGACCCAAAACAAATATGTGTAGGCCATAAAAACATTTGTCTCGGTGCGGGGATCGAACCCGCAGCCTCTCGCTTCATAGGCGGCTACTCGCCCACTGCGCCACGGAGGCTGTCTATACTCTATTGTGACTTATATTAGGGTCGAAGATTGTGAAGATTTTAATGATATAACCAAGTACATCACTCCAATGACCTCCAACAAGCAAACGCTACCTTGAATTGTACGTGTAATTATTTGTTATATAATAACATAAAAGCATTCAATATAAATACCTGCCGAATTAAAAACTGGTTCTATTCAATATGTTATTTTCAGAGGTAATGACCCAATCACATTTCATTGGTTAATTACATCAGTTATACTATCAGACGCTCATTATATTCAAGTTTAATTTGATTTTACTTCCTTCAACATTAAGTAGATTTATCTCAGGCCAAACAAGTTATCTACTGAACCCGTCTGTTCAATGTAAATATTTTTAATAAGTGTAGAGCGGACGATAAACATTATACATTGACATCGTATTAGCCACATTTATCTCTCAAACCAGCAATATTACCATAGAAAATAAATCTGTACGTGAAGAAAATGAATGTATCACGCATTGCAGGTAACAAGACGATCGCGTGATTTTATAACGGCCCTCAGTCCATGGTTAGGTAATATGCAAACGGGTAATGTGTTAATTATGAATTTTTCATTGATTTTATACATAATATACTGCAAACTATATCGCTCATTGATATCAGTTGTAATATGTTGTAGAACTGGCACTTTTGTATCTTTACCGCCGAATGCTACACTTAAGGTCGCCTCATGTCGTTTAAGGCCGCCTTATCTGTCAAAACTGCATGGCGAAAATCATTTTAAGAAGCCGTTAAAGTTGTGTAGCCTTTGACCATTCGGGCATTAGTTACATCGGGCGTTAGGATTAGGCAGAGGCGCATTAGCGAACTAGATCACCCACATTTCGCTGAGCTTGGTTCCCTCCCAGATCTGATAAGGGGCGAGCCTATCGCGCGACTCCGGTCTGATACTGAAAAATCCAATATGAACCCGAGACATCTGGCCAATAGTCGTATTGCGCACGCAACAATACAACACCACCGAGGCATTCACACAGTACCCATGTTATGTGTGTGAAATTAATATTTCGGTAGTGCCTCTATAGTTAGCAATAAGCGATATCATCATCATCATCATCATCAGCCATAGGACGTCCAATGCTGAACATAGACCTCCTCCTAAGATTTCCAGATCGACCTGTTGGAAGCGGTCTGCGTCCAGTGACATATTGATATAAAAATCTGTGTCGTAACTCGTAACACAGTGCGACGCTAGCGACAAGTGACAACAAAGGGTCGATTTGTCACCACACCGTCTCAGTACAAAGGTAACCGGGCCAAGTGGTGACTTCACAGCCATCCGAACACACAATGAAACACCGTGACGGATTTCGCTATTCAAACCAACTTTTACTCTAATCGCTTAGGAAATACGCACAATATGTATTTAATGGCTTCAAAGAGCGTACGATTGTGTATGCAACATAATACAAAATCCCTAATGTGCAGTGATCGTTACTAGAGGTCAAAATGGTGTTTAACTCAAGGTCGGTAGTACGCAAGTTGGTTTATTTCATAGTATATACACTATAAATGCATCATTATTACAAGGAGATGAAATGTACCCTTTAAAATCTTCTGTTTCAGTACAAACGTAAGTACATGCTATAGCATGCTATAGCATGTATGAAAGATATATCTTTCACGTGTTTTTTCTAACATAGGAACTTTCCAACTTTTTGTGGAACTACAGTTCTTCATTTGAAACTGTATACAACTTGGCTCTAGTAGGTACTTGAGAAAACAAACGATCAATATTTAATAACAATAAAGATATTTCACCCATCTGCTCTTGACACTCCAATATGGTGTCGGAGCAACATATTTTTTAAAGCAGAAATGATTTGGTTATAGATTTTACGACCATCTGCCTGCCCAACGTCAACCCTCTTGCGTGCATCCATTTCAGGCATATATCTTTGAGTGGTAGAGCCACGCTGTAACAGTGCCGAAGGGACCATACAACGCGACTCTCACCGACTTCCCTTCGTCAAATTTTAGTCTAATAAACAAGTATATTTTCACAGAAAAAGTAGCTTTAGCTTGCCCTATGGAAATTTTCACCCTACGCCACTGAGCTGAAGTCAGTAATTTTTACATGTCTACAACGGTCTCGCAGAAAACCGATGTAAAGTAGCAGTTTGCTGTTGCGTTTCGTTCGGTGGGTGCACAGATTATGTAGGTGGGTTAGATTTCCCGTGTCTCAATTCCGCCCGCTCCTTCCCCATTCCCTATTCCCTGCTTTTCAGGGTTGGCAATGCATCCATGATTCGTTTTTGTATTTAGGTGTTGATGCGCTGTGGAGATCACTTTCCATCAGGTAATCCATTTGCTCGTTTGCCAGTCTCTGCAATAAAAAAACATGCTAAACACGCGTTGCCCGATCAAGCGTTCGTCAATTCGAGGATTTAAACCCAGGCCCTCCCAGTCCACAGCATACGTTATCACTAATCTAATGAGATGAGAAGTGTTAATAACAAAGATAACCTAGGCACCAAATTAAAAATAAACAATTACACTCTACAAACAAACAAGTGATAACAGTCACACAAAATTCCATTCAACTTTAAAATAAACAAGAAATACAAAACATCATTGAAGAGAACAGTACAAACTAGAATATCGATAAATCAAACTAGCGCATGTTTGTGTAAATAATCCGACAACGCTCGGATTGTGTTTGCGAATAACTCTCTCGGTATCAGTGCGAAGTAAATATTCTAAGCAATATTTTTTGCGAACGCTAATGCATCTGATATCAGAGGAAGTCGTCAGGGCTACGAATGGCTGCGAGCTACGGAAATTGTATAGCGCTGCGAAGGTAACACACTGCGTGCACGCTATAAACTTTAATGGTCTGTGAAGGATTAAAATGTTTATAGGTTTAAAAGATATTTCAGTACATCCTTATAGTATTTTTATCCAGATACAACTAAATTACTACATCGGACATAGACTTAATCATCGTGTAGTCTACTGTTCAATTGATCATCAAAAAAATAACAAATGAAATGAAATTTAAATAAATTATAAAGTGGACAATTCAGTCTACATAGCAATTTCGTGAATTTTAACCGAGTTGAAAAACAAACTAGGTTCTCAATATTAGCTTTATACTACGTTTTGTTTTATTAATAAAGTAAATAACGGATCGCTGCCTTCTTTGTTTAGTGGTAGCATGTATGGGCTGTGGACCGGGAGGTACTGGGTTCGATTCCCAGGTCGGGAAAACCAAATTTTCTAATTTAATTTATCCCGGACTAGATCCCTCATGGATTGACGTCAGGCAGCCGACTAGTCGTAAAAACTAAGCCAAATCCTCTCTGCAACATGCCTGAAAAAGTGAGTTGCGCCGACCCCACATTAAGTTGAAATAAGGGCAGGTAGAAAAAAAAGGATGTTATAAAGCGATTAAATAAAATTCCAATCGACGTTATCCGTTCTCCCATTGTGCACACACCCTTATAGACATTAGCCGTTATAATAAAAGGGACACCCGCCCCTATTTCTTCTGTAGGCCGTGGACGTTTTAATGTTGCGGTTGAATTAGAACTATCACCTTTTGCGTATTTCTGTATAGAACGCCATTTTGTGGTCACGGAAAGAAGAAAGTGCATCATAATGTTGTGAAAATAGCTTAGATGTAAAAACTTATGCAGTTTCTCCCAGCATACCAGCATAGACTACATCGTATGTACCGCCATATCTAGCACAAATTCCAGACTCCGGGCTGATATTGAATAATCACAAGTTTAAAAACTTAACAGACCGACTTCAAAACTTATCCGATCGTGACCAAATTATATCGTACCCTTGGAATAAGCTCTATCGAACACAAAAATAATTTTGAAAATCGGTCCACATTTGACGGAGATATCGCGTAACACACATTAAAAAATACAGACGAATTGAGGACCTTCGCCTTTTTGGCAGTAGGTGGAAAAAAATCAATATCACTTTGCCCGACCCGAGAATCGAACGCGAGATCTCAGGACGGTAGTCGTACCGAAATACAACTACCTACGCCACCGAGGCAGTGTCTACTTCTGACCATATTGTGTGTAATAATTATATTAAAAAACAAAATTAAAATACCTATCAACCTAATAAGCCAATAACGGTTGACCCATTTATCCAATATTTTAAGAATGAACTAAATTAAGACGATGACGGTGCTACTTTGTATCAAACTACATTAACGCGTTAATGTAACGATGTTGGTAAATATAAAATAGTTGATACGATAAGGAAAAATAATATTAATATTAAGCAAATATTGAACGACCTTTATACATAATTTTAAAGATAATAAATTGCTCAATGGATAACCTCAGGAGAATATCTAAAAATGAAGTAATAGTAATGTGATCAACATACTACACTGGTAGTATTCATTTATTCTATTTTAAACTAATTAATACTCTGAAATAAAACTATTTTTACGGATTCTATCACGATTTGGTTTTTAATTTTTATTCCCGACGTTTCGAAGGCTTTGCATTCTTTGTGATCATGGGGCGGACTGGAAACGTCGGGAATAAAAATTAAAAACCAAATCGTGATAGAATCCGTAAAAATAGTTTTATTTCAATGTATAACATTCGCGTAAACTTAAGAAATCAGTAATTAATACTCTTTTTTAACTTTATATTTTCTAGGACGTCCACCTACAAGGTGAACCGACGACCTGATAAAGGTCGCAGGAAGTCGCTGGATGCAGGCCGCTTCCAACAGGTTGATCTGGAGATCTTGGGGGAGGCCTATGTTCAGCAGTGGAATTCCTATGGCTGATGATGATGATAATGAAACTAATTTGTGAATTTTTGTTAATGTAGATTTATGGAATAAGTATAATAATAAGTAGAATATTAATTAAGTAATTGTAAGATATGTAAAAGTTATTTCGGTTCATTGATACACGTTTTGTTTACTTTGATATTCATTAGAATTTTCTAATTAGTAGTTTTCATACCATTCGAACATACACGCATGCCCAGGTAAACGCGTAAGTGTATTATATTTTAATACTTTCAAATACACCTACCTACTTTAAGAATATGGGCAATGACTACAACAAAAAATTTATAATGTGAAGAAAATGATTGCTTGCCTCCTAATTTCAGAAATTCGCCTTTCCCGATCACTTCTCATGTAATATTAGATCAAATCAATACAATACTCCCTATATTACGCGTGAACGGAGAGGAAGTCTCCCTTGACATTAAGAAGCTTTGGCCGAATCCTACAACTCGAAATAAACAAGATTTGGGAGCCATAATAGTGGCCGGAGTATTTATGAGCCCAAAGGGCATTGGTATCTTGTTATCTTGTATCTATTTGGATGCTGTTTATGGTTCGGAGATTGCGTAATGACGAAACAAGACGCTAAAATTCGTACTTCGTACAATTCGGGTTATAATTTATTGTAAGCGCAAGGATTATTAATTGGTCAATCGGTCTACTGCCTCATATAAGTAATATCGACATATAGAGCCTCGCTTTTAAATACATTTTTGCTGAGCAAATGTTAAAGTATAGTATGTCTCTTTTATTTGGAAAGAATGTGGCACTAGGAAAAAAGTAACAGGCTATTCTTAACCTTTTGCTCAGCTAAAATGTTTTTATAAGTAAGGCCTTGTGTTCCAAAATAGAGGATTCAAGGATTACAAAAAAATATTATGTTTTGACGTTAATAATGAACTTCAGCAATAAACATGCATTAACCAGATTCATAAACAAAGAGTACTGGATGACAAATAGTTCTTTTATGATATATTCAATATCGAAGTCGCTGGATGCAGGCCGCTTCCAACAGGTAGATCTGGAAATCTTTGGGGAAGGCCTATGTTCGGCAGTGGACGTCCTATGGCTGATGATGATGATGATGATGATGATATTCAATACTGTAAAAATAAATGAAATTAATTTCTTCTCCCAAGAAGCTTCTTTAATGTAAGGCACCAACTTGGCTGACGTTAGGCAGGCAGCTGGTCGTAAAAACTTAGCCAATTCCTTTCTGCAACATGCTTGAAAAAGTGTGTTGCGCCGACCCTAAATTAAGATGGGATAAGGGCAAGTAGAAAGAAAGAAAATCTAAGGCACCAACTATAAAATCATAATATACCATGACATCAGTTCGTGTTATACACCTAATAGTTAACCTGACGCGTGTCGACCACTTGTTACAATTTGATTGATATTTCAAAGTCTGGTCTAGCAATCAACTCAATCAAATACTACCGAGCTGACCTATATTCCCATACATTGCACTAGATCTAAACTGCTATCGCTAAGGAGGTTGAGTCTGAGCCGAACAATTTGTTATCAGCTTGCGAAAAGTGGATTGAATGGATTTCGCCAATTTTGCGGGTTTTATGCTGACCCAGTTTATGTGCATCCAATTTATCATGTTCCTATACAAAAACATTCTTTGTTAGTTTTTGCTGTAGAACCTATCGTATCTATAACCAATGCAACGTTTAAGGCACATTCTTTAGGGCTGGGCAAAGATATTCCACATACTAATCGTTCAAAATGGACAAACTGTGCCATGTCCTTTTTAGACCATTGAAAGACGTAATAAATTACATTAGGTATATTGAGCTTGCTCTTAACATTAAGCGGATTTTTAAATATCATACACAATCCTACAATCCGAATGCATGGTGCAACATACATATATACTTATAAAAACAGTTCAGCTGAGCAAATGGCTAAGAATAGTCTGTTACTTTTTTCATTGTGTCACATTGTTTGAAAATAAAAGGGACAGAGTATTCTTTACCATTTGCTCAGTTAAACTGTTTTATAAGTAAGGCCAATCATGCATGCGGACATGCCTTTAACGCAAACGTCAATCAGCTAAGCCATCCGTGACGATCACAACAATACTGTGACCATAATATAGTTATTTTGAACTATGTGTATGTATGTAATAGTTATTACGCATAATGTTAGTTATAAGAGTCCGCATGGGTAAATAGTATGCTGTACTTTTCTTTTCCAGTTTAAATGGCCCTATAACTGATATTTCCTGGGAATTTTTAAAAACTTTGGAATTCAAAGTTCTGTGTGGTGTTACTAGTGTTAGTGATAAGGTATAGCGCTTGACATCAGGCAAGCGATTTGTTCGTCTTCAATTTTTTTTCTAACCTATATCATCCCACTGCTGGGCAAAGGTCTCCCCCCTCTTCTTGGATTTAGATAAATAAAACATTATATTATATAATATTACATATATTCATAGTCCCTTAAAATATTTTATTGTAATTTTTTTTTCACCCTTGTAGGTATATGTTAATGCTCCGCAGCAACCATCGTCTAAAAAACAAATATACTTATACTTATATATGTTTACTACCTGTCAAATCATTCATAATTTACACAGTTTAACATATGATCATGATAACACATTGATCATATGTTAATAGTTGTGAAAACGGCTACACCTTATAACATAAATACCACCGAATGCTATACACTTAGGGTTGCCTTAACGCCGCCTTAACTGTCAACATTGTATGACGAAATCAATTTAAGAAGCCGATAATGTTGAGTAGCGTTTGACCATTCAGGCGATAGACACACTGAATGAAGCTATATTAATAGCTACGTGTCGGTATTTAAGAATCAATAAATGCGTACAAGCCGGGAATAATTTGTGTGATTAATACGTATTACTCAATAGTTATGCCAATTAAACACAAAAAAATGATTAAGTATTCCTGTAGTTTGTATAAATGCGATTACATAAATATTGCATGTAACTTTATAACTAATTACAGTTCAAACGAACATACAAAACAATGTACCTTAACTGTTTAAGAGAAATTATAACGATTAAGCTCGTAATTCACAAATGTTGTTTAAAATAATTATGAATACATTAAAGGCAGGCTCCAAAGTGGACAGTGAAAATACTGTAAGGCCGTAATTATATTTTATTGGCCCAATTCAAAGACTACTAAAGCGTTTAGTAAGTATTTTTGATGTCATTACCCATCGATATATAAATTACCTAGATGCACAGTTGACGCTCGGAAAATGGGACAGCAAAGGAGTGCTTAAGCACTCGTTTTGCATACAGTCCGACGCCGATGGAATTCTAAATTTCAAAATTCAAATTTAAGAACGCTTGCTCATTTCGTTTAAAAAGCTACTTTATTACACGTGCATAGGGTTATATTTGTGTTGATTTAATTAGAACTTGTGATTTTTTCTTTGTTTTATTCCTGAGACCACTTTTTAGGAGGATATTTGCAAAGAACTGTGCATCTAGGGTATATTATATTGATGTCATTACCACAGCCAGCACTTTACGCTGAGAACTCACAGAGTGGTTTTCGACCAGATAATATACACACACTCACGCCCGCCCCGAAGGGTTAGGCAGAGCCGAACTAGGGAACTAGAATACCGCCGCCATAGCGCCCAGCTTATTTCCGTACCAGATATAATGGGGGGCGAACTTATTGACATAACAAATTACAAACTCCGGGCTTATACTGAATAGAAAATATCAATAGCACTTGGTCCGACCTGGGAATCGAACCCGAGACCTCAGAACTGTGGTATATTAGTATAGATTAGTAAATAAAGTGGTCTTGGTAGGTGGTGTTTATTTTTAACCGGGGTTTTTATCCTGAGACTCATCGCCAAGGGGACAGAGCAGAACATCTGTCAATCCTACATTATGTGGCTAACGGCAAACTTCAAGGTAATCTACACAAGGTCTCTAATGTTACCAATTACCATGAATACATTAATATTTCTTTTGGATCGATCTGTACATGGAATTGGTTCCTACGCAACTCACGAGGGCAGGCAAACAGTAATAACTTCCTTCAACAGCTGGCGAAATCAAATAGTACATGACGATGGAATGCTGCTATCGACACAATACTGAGGCTATTATTTTTCAATGCATGTTGAAATCGCAAACCGAGTCCTTAACCGTATGAATAACGTCATACTAGAGCGATGCTACACTATTGATTTGCTGCGAGAACATAATTTCATACAAACACCTCGTCGGGGTCATCTCTTACATAATACCGTAGTAGTATCGTAGCATTTAGCGCAGACGAAAAAAAAATTAAATGGAACATCGAGGCGTAGCGTCACTTCGCGTCGGATACGCCCATAGTGTGGTACAACCCTTAATTCTAACAAATCGAAAAATACTTCTATTATGTTATTAGCTATTACTGTAAGATTCTATCCTTTAAAATTAATTAAATCTCCATGACGCCATTAGCATAAGACTATGGATTTGATACTAAAAACAAATATATTTTTGAACCAAAAATATTACATTAAATTACCATCTTCGAAATCTGGTTAGCAATGTCAATGATGCAAAAATCGTATTATGTTAAAATTATACAAAAAAGCATTTTTCTTTGGTTAATAGCTCTGTCGAAAATACACATACGAATATATAGTCAGAGATACAAGAAACGTGTTCTTTTCGGTAATTTTCACACGGAAAACCATGTTTCGCAAATATTTTATTCCCTGTACACTGTGGAAATGAAATCAACGCCCTCATTTCTATCTCCGAGCAAACATGAAAGGAAATATAAAATTGTGTTTCCTCTTCTTAAAGAAATGGAATTATAAAAGAAATAAAAGAAATCACAACGATTCGAAAGAAGTTTCTGTATTAATTAAACAAGTAAACTACCTTCTTTCTATTTGCCCTCATGCCCTTAATGTGCGGTCGGCGCAACACACTTTTTCAAGCATGTTGCAGAAAGGATTTGGCTTAGTTTTTACGACCTGTCTGACGTCAACCCCGCCTCGGGGAAAACAAGCAAAATAACAAAATTAAACAAATATTTTTGGTGATATTCCGAAACCATAAGGTGAAAATTACGATTATCCCAACCCAACCACTAGCTATCAATAGTGCCGTCGGCTCGTCTGCCTTTATAAACCAATAAAAAATGTAAATCAATATATATAGAAGCATAAAAGTACTGGTTTTATAAGATAGGAACTACGACATTACTATTCTGTTTTCATCTCCATCTCGGAATACTATTTCGAAGCTATAATTTCAAAAGATATTCCCTTGAAGTACTCAATTTTGCAACCTATATCTTATCAATAACCGACAAACTGTCTTGCAAATGGCAAATAAAGTATGGAACAATGAGTGTTTACCGTGCCCGAGGCCGCGTAAATGCTATGACCACGCCTTGTGAATACCCCAATGATATTTTGAAACGTAACCTTCGGAATACTTCGGACCGATGGCCGGGAAGGGAACCTCAAATATCACGGTAAATTATTGGTACCTACTCGATATTATTCACGTGTAACCTCGTTTTTGAAATTTACAAGACACCCATCCTCCTCACAGCACATCACACAGAGCCAACGTGATTTCTATGACCATGCCATGTTCCCATAATACTGCAATAATCTATTAGTTGTACTAAGTATTACTATGGAACCATATTTTTTTTAACATAACATAACATAACATAAGCTCACGCTTGTATCCCCGAAGGGGTAGACAGAAATGCACTAGCGAACTAGAACACCCACATTTCGCCGAGCTTAGTTCGGTCCCAGATGTGATAGGGGCGAGCATATCGCCATATCGGGCACAAATTCCAGACTCCGGGCTGGTATGAAAAAATCCAATATCACTTTTCCCGACCCGGGGATCGAACCTGAGACCTCAGGACAGTAGTCATACCGAAACGCCACCGAGGCACTAGAGGCATATTTTTTGTTACTGCAGAAAATAACAATATAATCAAGGTTTTACTGATCTGTTAGGTCATCATTATCCCAATTGTGATCCACCTTTAAATTTGTGGTGGTTCTTTTACTAATTTTGATATAAAAAAAAGCTGTTTACTTTCAGATACAGATCAAATAATAGCGTCCTAGATATGAAGTCTGGAAATATTATTTTAATTGAAGTGTAATATATCCGCCTAACCCAGTCCCAATACAATAATATCATGCGTGTACCGGTGTCTGTTACATCCATAATTTAGGACAGTGCATATGAGACCCGAGTGTCGTGTGTCGTATTACGGTACAATAATCTTCAGGTCAAGAAAGTAGGCAAATCTGTACAATCCAGATCGATCAAATTTCATTTTGCACGCCATTAATAGGTACATGTATCTACTTGGGGCGCCTTTTTTGTTCAATTCCCAACTGCGAATACAAAGCGGATGAAAATTCTGCACCCTTTCTTACCAAGAAAATATCTATCACTATATTCAAAGAGCAGATGGTGTTGCTATTGTTCTTTCTTTCTGCCTGCCCTTATCCCACCTTAATGTGGTGTCGGTGAAACACATGCATTACAAGCATGTTGCAGAAAGGACCTGAATTGGCTTTAACGACCGATTACCTGCCTGACGTCACCTCTGGTGGATCAAGACCCGAGCAAATCAAATTAGAAAAATAGATTTGTCCGACCTGGGAATCGAACCCAGGACCTCTCGGTTCACAGCCCATATACACTGGTACTTGATCAAGGAGACGATGGTGCTACTGTTCATGAGTAGTCGTATCGCTTGCCATAAGTCACCTGTCTCGTCAGTAGTCATTCCATTGGAATAAAAAAATCATCAGAATAATTTTGATGGTGCCAATCAATTATGCATTTTTTACAGAAAGCAAGGCTATTTCCTACACTACCGATCAGAAGTATCTTATGTGTTATTAAAGTCGATCCAATTTCAGTTGATAGTCATCGACACCGATTAGGAAAAGTATCTTCAAAGATAGAACCTACTATGACTCTATAAGAGTAGACTCTACTTACCAAGTTTATGAATTTATTGATACTTGTTCCTGCCAGTGATAATTTTACTTACTATGTCGAAGAAATTATTGATATTGAGATTTTCAGAGTAAAAATCGGTTTTTAATACAGTGGACTTACATATTACTTTGTTGCGGTTGAATTAGTGAATCAGCATAATTAATAAGTACATTTTGATAAAAGCAAAGTAAAATATAGCAGAATCCAATAAGATCTACATAAACAAGATAAAACGCTCACCGTATATTAAACTATCAGCTTATCAGACTACTGTCAACTACGAACTATCTTTTACAGATGTTTTAAAAGTATAAGACGTAGACTAGCGAACGCGCGCGGTCTCTCTTCTTTGTTTCTTTTCTTGTAAGCTGTATCGCGCTCGGGCTGTCCTTTTACTTCCGCACGAAAAACTGACTCTTGAAGGAGCGCCGAGCAATGGCAGCACGAGTGACCTATTTACATAGTCGCGCTGCCCACTTTCCTGCTAACTTCACTGTCCAAAAGGCCTGAGTGTAAATGTGGCATAAGCTTTCACGTTTTCAGGCCATGAATGATAGTTGTTACCTACACAACAATCTATAAAATTCCTTTGTAAAGGTAATACAGAACTAACTGGGTAATACAGCGGCCTGAGCAGGAAAATTTCTGACAACCGTAAATGTATTCGAACTCGATGCGCGTCTATGAAATGTGTATGAAATATTAACCAAACGTCATCAGTGCGCAGCGAACTCGAATACATTTACATTTACATTAGTTTTTCGTGCTCGGGCTACTGATCTAACATTAAACAAACTGTAATAAATATCGCGATTCAAATTAATAATAAATCTCGCTCGTCTTTCATCAATCGTTATACAAGTTCTAAAGCAAGAGTTTTGGGCTCTCTACAATAGTAATAATTACCATTTGTAAACCCATCACACCAAACATACGACCTTTAGTCTAATACAGGTACAATATACACCCATGTACCTATATAATTGTTCGACCCATCACTTAAGAGACAACTTGACATAATTCGGTAAACGGAATGTCTCACTTATCTGGAGGACCAAATTTTTACATATACCAACAGAAAACCTTTCCAATATTTAATATTATATGGACATAAAGTATCGACGTAAATATCGAGTTGTTCATTTATCTCATTGAACGCTGCTAAAGTTTTACACGAACGGCCGGCGAAGGCATTTAGATAGTGAATCTGCGGAACGATCGCCTCTCACCGTCGCAACCTGCAACTCCACCGGCCAAATGTCAACATGGACTGAACGTAGTCAGGAGATTGTACTATACTTAACGATACTGTGTTTAAACATATTTATCTGTAGAACCAAAAGTAAGATTAAGTAAACTTAATATTAGCTTAGACAAAGATAAATATTCTTACATGTTTAAAGAAATGACAATTAATGTATATGACTGTTTACTATACACAGTCCAAAGTTTGAGTACAATAGAATCCAAAGAACTGTTGATAGGAGATAAAAAGAAATAACCAATCTCAAATAAACTTGCAATTAACTTGGAGAAAGCAGATTATATTAGATAATATTTAGAAAGAATGAGGAATAGTTAGATATGTCGGATGCCGGATGTCTTGATCACTGATAATTAATCACAAGTTGAATAACTTAAAAACCGACTTTAATTAGATATTGTCAAATTTATATGGGACCATCTTTGGAATCAGCGAAGAGAACGAACACAGTTCATGGTCTGCCTGATAGATAGCGGTTACACTTACTAATGGACTGACTTGGGATATGATCTGTCATAGCCTAGCATAGCCTGCCTATAGTATCCTCTGACAGTATAGGCAGCAGCATAGCTATGCTATTACTTCATATGTAGAGTTTCTACTCTACATAGTGGATGCTTTACTTGGAAATTGTTTTTCCTACGCCTCACTCTTACATCTATGTAGTTTAATCCCACTCTAATGTAGGGTCGGCACTATACACTGTTTCAACCATGTTGCAAAAGGATTCGGCTTATAGTTTTTACGACTGGCAAATCCGGCACCTCTCCATCCAGTCCGAAAAACCACTTTGCCTCACCTGGGTCCAAAGCCAGTAATAGTAAACAGTAGTATTTCGTTACCTTCTATAAAACTTTTTCGTGTCGAATCTATAATTGATAATGTAACTGTGCGTGAAGAAGCAATTATGCAGGCCAGCATCATACTGGTGGGCACCGATGGACACAAGGTCTATAGGTGGTGGCTGGTATTTTTGGACCGCACATCGCTTACCTTCAGGTGTTGTATGGTCACTTTGCCGAGCTCGGATTAAAAAAAACTTTCATAACTATTGGCTTCGTAATATAATCAAAAAATGTAAACCTAAATAGTAAATCTTATGTAACAGTGCCGCTATTTCCGTTGTATCTAGGCCACGGACATAAATTTGATCAATCAATGGTGATGTCAACTACGCTACTTCCTCACTTTGTGTTCGGGACAATGGGTTTCTTCACGATGACTTCTGTTTAGATTTATGACAATTTTAGGTCAAGACTGATTGTGCGGGTTTTGTAATCCTGAGGTATTTTATTTGTTTCGCAATCAATTGTTCATATTTTATACAGCAAAGGTAAAACATAAGCTCACGCCTATATCCCCGAAGGGGTAGGCAGAGGCGTACTAGCGAACTAGAACACCCACATTTCGCCGAGCTTAGTTCCGTCCCAGATGTGATAGGGGGCGAGCCTATCGCCATATCGGGCACAAATTCCAGACTCCGGGCTGATATGGAAAAATCCAATATCACTTTGCCCGACCCGGGGATCGAACCCGAGACCTCAGAACCGTAGTCGTACCGAAATACCACCACGCCACCGAGGCAGTTTACCTCATGTTTATGTTGTTTCAAAGGTAAAAGATATGCATGTATCAACTTTGTTGTAAATTAGCAGTTGCCTGCAACTTCGTACGCATGCAAATATAATAAATCTATCTCACGGAAACCGTTCATTTTACCGACATAAAAAGTAATCTATGTGTTATTCCAAACTATAATCTATCTCTTTGCCAAATTTCACCCAGATCCGTTCAGCCGTTCTAACGTGATTGAGTAATAAACATCCATATATCCAAACATTCGAATTTATAACATAACATAACCACACGCTTGTATCCCCGAAGGATAGACAGAGGCGCACTAACGAACTAGAACACCCATTTCGCCGAGCTTAGTTCCGTCCCAGATGTTATAAGGGGCGAGCTTATCGCCATATCGGGTACAAATTTCAGACTCCGGGCTGATACTAAATTGAATAATTAGAAGTAAAAACTTAACGGACTGACTTTAAAACTTATCTGATCGTGACTGGCCACCCTTGGAATATGCTCTATCAACCACAAATAGAATCTCGAAAATCGGTCCACATTTGGCAGTGATATCGCGAAACGTACATTAAAAAATACAGACGAATTGAGGAACTTCTCCTTTTTTGAAGTCGGTCAAAAACTCAATATAATTTTGCTCAACCCGGGACGAACCCGTGATCTCAGGACGGTAGTCAAACCCGAAATACAACTACGCCACCGAAGCATTTATAAAAGTAGTAAGATAAAAACAAAACACATAACTTACACCATAAGTCAGTGTTGACTCCGAAGGGATAATCTTTTTAATTCCCAATTACCGTATAAAGGTACTAAATATGTACAATTGTAAATGGTAATCAGTAAATTGAAATTATTATAAACCCTTGCAGTACTTAAAATTACATTACGTGACGGTACGGGCGAGGAATGCTACGTAACCAGTGAAGTGGTGAGATCAGTTGATACCATAAACAGATGTAGTTTATTTTAGGATGTCCCTACTCTATGCCTAAGCATATTTTACGACTGCACACGCCACTGGCACACTCACAGGAAGATATAAGTAATAGAACAACATTAACAGATCGTTTATAATATCCATTTTAAACGGAAACATGAAATTAGAAATAATATTTACGTTTGTGTGTTTGTAACACATTTTAAAACATCCCCTACATAGCAGACATCTTGAAGTTATTTCAAGAAGTTGAAGAGCGATTATGAGATCATGAGAGCGACATACTCACTGTCTCCATCCCATGGCATTCATGGTAGACAGAGATTATGGGCTGCTGGTGGTGGATGCCTAGACCAGCTCGCCACCTTGGAATAAGGCCTGTAGGGGTAGTGTGGAACGCGCTTATGACTGTGCTCCGTCTGAGCAGTCCTCAGACCGCGATGGCCCTGCTGAAGGGCCGACTCCTGCGGAGGTTGCGGCTGAATGCAACTGCGTACCCCGTGACCTTCGTAATAGGGAGAGAGAGGAACACCGCGGGGTTTAGTCGGTAGGACGGCTTTAGGGCCGGTGAGTCTGACATACCTCCATGCTCCGGCATGGAGAGATCTGTAAATAGATTCCCCAAGGAAAAAAAAGGCATTATGAAATCATGAGCGCCATAAGCTGCGAGCCGTGTCATAATATTACTAATTTACTTATATTAATGTGTAAATTGTAATATTTCGTTATTTATTTCGTTATTATGACTACGTCCACTGCTGAATTACCTTCCCCAAGAATTCCCAGATCGACTAGTTGGAAGCATATCATTTCAATAGTGGGCATCATGCATGCTCACTGCATGATGATACACCATCTGTAGGGACCATATAAAGATAAAAATCGCATACGTTTTGGAGTTGGTTTGGAAATTGTTAAGTAAGGTGGATGGAGTAAACTCGTAAATAATTTTAACCAGTTTTATGCAAATGGTAAGTTACCTAGTAGTAGCAGTAGTATTAGTACTTACTTATGTATATTTTGTTGTAAAAAAATAATAATATTTATTCCATTTTGCTTACTACTTGTATGACTTTATGACGCAGAAATGTTTTAATAATGCAGTTGAAATTGCATATTCTACAAGTTTCTTCCAAAACAAAATACAATGTATGAATGAACCCTTTGTTTGTGGCCGTTGGAAACGTAAAATAAATTATTTAAAAGTCGCAATCTTAATCAAAAGTGAGCATGCAAATACAGTAACGGTGTTTCAAGCCTTTGAATGTACTGCTAAAATAATACAATGTGACTCCAGGGTTCTTAGCACGAACAACTTTCGATTGTTTATTCGGATCGAAAACACTTCAAACAATTTGAGCGTGCACCATTTGATATATTCGAAAATTGTTGGTGCTATAGTACGTTGTTCCCTTCAATCGGCCGGTGCCTTTGCATTTTTGATCTCGTTAACTTCCAAAACACGTCCGTTCCCTTGTGAATATAAAAATGCAAAGTAGAAAAGTAGGCGAGCGTCGAATGCAAATTTTATATCTTTTCTCTGACACTGTGACTTTGCATTATTCTGTCGGACATTTTTTTAATAACATGTAAATATAATTTCAATTTGGTTTCTAAATTCATGATAGTGTTAAAATAAAGTGAGTATGAATGTCGCAAACAAATCTATATCGTTATTTTTATTGATTGATTAAAAAACACCCAGACAAAACAATTGGACTGACATACATGACTAAGAAAGATTATATTAGAATTATTCTATTTTATTATGTTCCAGGATAGATCGACTAAATCACCACAAGGACAAGGATGATAAGACATGGGACATTTTATTTCAACGAAATTATAAAATACAATTTTCTTTTATAATTTCGTCTCGTCACAGACTACTTGGCCTAATCTCAGATTGCACAATCACAAATCTTCCTAGAGTTCTTGATTCGAAAAGTAGTATTTCGAATTGGTGTTTGGTTACCCAGACTGAATGCAATGTTCTACTGGCAGTCGACAAAATTCCGTTAAAACATAAACATTATCAAGTACTTGCGCTAGAACATAACCGTATTAACTTGCGAAATATTATGTTCATACCAGAAAAGACAATTATTTTTTTAAAGAATGATTCATTTTAAAAACACATAAACGAAATAGAATACGATTTCCCAACAGAAAGCTGTGTCGCAGTAACAATTTTAAGTAGGTATGTACTTCGCCAATTTCCATTATTATTATTTTTCCAAATTGGTACGGTGGTCTAAAAAGGGGGTTAATTATAGGGGGCTGACTTTAAGCAGGTGGGTCATAAAAAGCTAAGCCAAATCCTACCTGTAAAAGTGTGTTCGGCCGACATTTTTCAAGAAATAAAAGTATGAATATCATATTATGAAGTCCAAAGAGGGCCTGACCAAGAATAATCTAATAGTATAAAAGGTCTGGCCACCGCCATCGCAAGTACATAATAATTAAATATTTATCCGATAGACGATCATTATCAAGCCATTAATCAGACATTAAAATAGTACGGTTTGGACAAGGCCTTATAAACCTACTTAAAAACCATATCGTTGTAAAAAGGATATATTAAAGTTAAGTATCAAGAGAAAGTACTCCAACCAATGCCACCAGTTCACTTCATTGATTTTTAACGACAGCGAAGTTACCTTTCTAATTACGTCGATTGTTCCATAGATAGAATCGTTTCTCACCGTATCTATGAAGAATTCAACAGATAATTGGGTGTTTGTTTTTTATACGAGTTGTGTTCGTAGACGTGTCCCTTCCATATCGGAGTGTTCCTAGATCGTGAAATGTCACTTGGCAACGGGCTCGACCACTTATTTATAACATTGGGATACTTATACACTTATTATCGGTCTGTCTGTAACATTTAATGACTTATGAATTCGTATTTTTAAAAAGATGGCAAGCAAATATCATCTGATGGTAAATCATCTCCAACGCCCTTGAACTCTCATAACACCAAAATATTATAAGTGCACTGCTAAGACAAGAATGGGGAAATTGAGTCGCTAGAAATTTGAAACGCCAGCAGGACGCAACAGCTGATACTATGTCGATTTTTTGGTGTTTAATATATCTCCTGTCGACCCGATACATAAGTGTAAAAACATAAAAACCAACTTAAGACTCGTCACATCTTGACCACGACCAAATATGGGACTACTCTTGGAATAAACTCTATCCAACGCAAAAATAATCTTTTCACATTTTCCGGAGATATCGAGTCACATACATAAAAAACCGACGAATTGTTAACCTCACATAACATAAGCTCACGCCTGTATCCCCGAAGGGGTAGGCAGAGGCGCACTAGCGAACTAGAACACCCACATTTCGCCGAGCTTAGTTCAGTCCCAGATGTGATAGGGGGCGAGCCTATCGCCATATCGAGCACAAATTCCAGACTCCGGGTGTGAAGTGAAGTGTTAACCTCCTCCTATTAAATTCGGTTGAAAACTATTATAATATGACATCTACTGTAGCTCGAACATAAGTTTTTTTTTACATTTCACGCTAGCGATTACGTAAAATTTTTATATGACACACAACCCAACGCCTCTATAGTAGGATTGCTAATTAAACGGAGTAAAGTGACATTTCGAATGTTGCCACTTTTTCATGAAATTTAAATAGTGCTGCCGTAAAACGATCAAGATTATTTAAACTTTTCAATTCAGTGAACCATTTCAATATTTCATTTTCTAAAGACCAACTCAAAGTCGTAATTCCTGCCTATTGTGTGATTGATGTATGCATTTCTATTGAAATATAGTCATAGTAAATTACTGAATGCTAAGTTATGGCATGTCTACTGGAATTATAGTCATGGTTCATTATAAACAAAACTTACAAAAACTACGAATGTGCCGAACGTAATTTTTCTCAAATAATAAGAGTAATATTTGTAATTTTAATTGTTGTCATTTCGCGTATCTGTTATGATTATTTACGCAAATCTATTTACACAGACATAACATAGTCGAAGTGTTATGCTGAAATTTCTAAAAATACGCAATAAAATTCTAATTTTGCAAACTGAGGTATTGTTTCTTTGAATGATAAAAATGAACTAGATCAATCACTATGGTTTGAAAGTAAGCAACATTATTTTGGAAAGTGACATTTCGATCTATCAGTTTACTCCGTTTAATTAGCAATCGGACTATAGTAGCGGTTACGTGGGGAATTAATGTTTTTCATAAAAATCATTTTACGTAGTCGCTAGCGTGAAATGTCACAAAACTCATGGTCGAGCTACTGCACTATCTACGACACGAAAAATATGGTCGTTTCTGTTACTATTCACTTTGATACTTATGTAATATTTTTTGTATCAACAATCACTTCCTCAAATTGTAATACGGGATGTGGTTTAATAAGGAGGGCGCGTGTTCTTTCTACAGCCCAATTTTTTTTAACGTAATGCAAATATAGATTTATGTAACGGATACCAAACCGACACTATTCTTATACCGCACAATAAATGTACGGTGTTCCGCTGATAAATGTGTTTGGGAAGTAATCTCGATTATAAATTAAATAATAAGAAAATCTATCGAAGTGCGTATATGACCACTTAGTGAAGTGTTCCGTAATAAGGATGAATGATTACAGTCAAAGTCCGAATTAATAAAAGTTAGTAAGATACCATGTCTTCTGAATCGCCTCCTTGGTCTAATAGCAGCGTCTATGGGCCGGGGCCCGGGAGGTCTTGGGTTCGATTCCCAGGTCGGGTATGCTGTTTTTCTAACACTATTTTCTCGGGACCGTATCCTCCAGATGGGGCTTAACGTCAGGCAGGCAGCTAGTCGTAAAAACTAAGCCAAATCCTTTTTGCAACATGCTTGAAAAAGTGTGTTGCGCCGAACATTAAGATGGGATAAGGGCAGATAGAAAGAAAGAAAATACCATGTCTTTAAAAATTACCTACCCTACACATCTCAAATCCGATATTCGTTAGAATTTCATCTCATAGTTCAAAACGGGACATTTATTACCATCATTATCAAACCTTTTAACAATGTCGCAAGCAAACCAAAGCGCAAGTACAGGTATATTCGTTTATAATTACGGTTGACGTACAACTCTGTACAGTGTCTTATATGTCTTCATATCAGGACTTTGTATCGACATAGCTCCACCCTTTGGTTAGAGAACAAGCTTAACACCTAATCAAGCAATTTTAAATAGGACTAAAAACCAAATGCAATTACTTAATAAATGATTTTATGTTGTAGACAAAGCTAACGTCTGTATCCCCGGAAAGATAGACAGAAGAGAATCAGAGTACTTGAGCATCCACATCTCGAACTTGTTTCTATCCCTTCATAATATAATAGGGGCCGATCGTGATCTTTGAAACGTTTTAATATCATCGATCGACTTCAAAAAAAGGTCCTCAATTCGTTTGTATATATATTTTTTTTGTATGTTACGAAATATCTCCGCCAAATGAAAGATTCTGTTTTGTGTTCGATAGAGCTTATTCCAAGGGTGGTCCCATATAAATTTGGTCACGATCAAGTAAGCTTTGAAGTCGGTCTATTAGGTTTCTAAAGTTACGATTATAGTATAGAATATTCTTGCTTAAAATGTCAGATAGAAAAGCGAAGTGGCGACAAGCTTTTATAACACTTTCCAAGCGAATATTTGTGTGCTATATAATGTTCTCGAATCGCTTCGAGACACACTCGCTTCGTTGTTTCGTTAGCTATCCTAAACAGACTCACTTCGGTTTCACAGAAATTATGTCTACTTATTCTAACTTTTTTCACTGTCATTCAGCTGTCACCGATCAGACATACTTTCTAATGTATCATGAATCACGTTCACGCCTGGTTTTGTTAGAATAAAAATATACTGTGTATTATAAAAATACATCACTTTATGACACAATATTTGATATCACTTTTGTAACACTTTCTTTAGTTAGAGATATTCTATCCTTAGTAATATAATAATGCTGTCTTGGCATAACTTCATGAAATTATTTAAACAAGTTATAAATAAAATTATTGAGAACGAAGCAAAAATGTAAACGGTATGTCACAAAGCTTACAAAAACTTGTTGCACCATATAAGTAATCCGCGTTTTTAACTCTTCAAACAGTAGTTAATGAAGTATGGAGATGAAATAATGGCATGGCAATTTAATACGAGTCCGCGAGCTAAACAACCCATGTCGCGACGTCCATTGCTAGGTGTTTCATATGAAGCATATTTGGAATAGCTCCGAGGATGATGAACTTTTGAGCGGCGTTTTGCATTCTGAGTCTATTTCAGTATCGTTGGACGCATGCGCAGTTACTCGTCAAGCTATGTTTACTGGTGCTAAGTCAATTACTCCGCCAGTGTTACGAATTCCCCATCCTGCGTAAACGGGGCTACGTGTTTTACGTTCTTCATAAATATTACGGACCGCATATGGCTTTAGCTATCATAAAATATTATCTCCGCGGCTGCGGCCTGAGCTGCGACGTCTAACTTACATATGAATAAACATGTTTGACATAATGCCTGTAACTCATTCAAGCGACAACAGTTTGGTTTTATAATATTATTTGTGAGAAGTATAGATTTAAGTTGTTGAACTACACTGTAGACAACTATGTGTACTATATATCGACTTACTATTTCATTTTTATCATTGATTTTATCCAAAAGAACAGATTTAAAAATCCTTATTCCATAATATTAAAGCTGATAACACAATATAACGTCAAATACTTTGAGGTTGACACACTAAAGACAGTTTTAAAATATAAGTTAAGCCCAACTAAAATAACTAAACATACTAAAATATGCACGACAACGACGAATATAATAAATATTTCAAGGATAACTTTCGAAACTAATGAGAAGGAATATTTTATTCAAATAGCACCTTTCTCTATTACTCAAGCACAATATTTCTTTCCTAATGCGTCAAAAGCGAGGATGTATGCGGCACCTGCTGCAATTTTATATCCCGCGCTATATTTAATACACGCGAACAAGATACCGATACGTGTAATAGGAATGTCATAAAATTACCACTTCACCACCTATATACAGCACGTCGGATCTTTATGAGTTTCGTATTGCGACTCTACCGATCAGGATAACGTAACCCTACGAGTTAGTAAGTGGAAACTAAGCTATAGTATCGCTTCGTTCATATTCTAAAAATAGTTTACCGGACTTTTAATTCTAAATAAAAAATAATCAGATATAGACTAGATGATAATGAATACATCAACGATAACAAAAAAGACAGACAATTAATTCTTACGTATAGATTATACCCTGATGACGATTAAATAAACCAAAACTATAACTCAAATATAATACAAGTAGCTAGAAGAGGACAAGTTGTATAAAAACAAACATAATTAAACATTAAGAATGTAGAGCATGTTGATGATTAAAAAATTCCGATCCTTAAGATGTATTTGTGCCATCAGACATCCAGTCATGACACCAATCGTAGTTAACAAGTGTCTGCTTAGTCGAGCGTAAATATTCTCACAACATTAATATAATATTAGCCTTCATAGTCTGCATATTGGCGTTATAGTTAATCAGATTAATACATATAGGACTTGTTATATGAGATCAGCTCGCTTCGTAGCTTCGTGAGAGAGCGTAATTACATCTAAGGAAAAACATATAAATAATCCGCTCTATAAGTGATGACAGGATAGAGGACCTGTGATGAGACCAATTCGAAACGAGTAACTCCGCGACAAGAACACACGTCATGTCAAATTGTATACACGGTCTCATTGTGGTGGCTTTATTTGTTTGCTTTTTGCGAAACCAATAATAGTAATAGTTGAATCGTTCATAAAGCTTTATTCGAAGATTTTCCGTCTTCAAATATTTCTATGTATACAGTTTGACTGTTTAACATCTATCAATTAGTACACAAATTCAGTGAAATAAGGATCAGAAATATATTTCTCGTTGTTTTTACTATTTTGACCATACACTAGCTCCTGTGTGGAAGAAGCAAAAATTTGACGCATGTTTAATAACGAACAGTGAGTGTGAGAATGCGGTGTCTCTTCTCGCACGATATTAATCAAACAGATAGGTAGCATATTTAGGAAAATTCATGTTGCTTTATGTTACATCTATTATAAATGCGAAAGATCGGATAGATGGATGTTTGTTACTAAATCACGCCAGAACGCTTGAACAGATCTCGATGAAATTTGGCACAGATATAGATTATAGTCTGGAATAAAACATAGACTACTTTTTATCCCGGAAAAAGGTACAGTTCCTGCGGGATCGATTTGTGAAATATCCACACGAACAAAGTCGCTGGCAACAGCCAGTATTCTACACAATCTAATTGCATTTTATTAAACATTTTTTTTATTTCATCATCATCAGCCATAGGACGTCCACTGCTGAACATAGGCCTACCGAAGATTTCCAGATCGACCTGTTGGAAGTTTTTAGGGTTCCGAAGTCAAATGACAAAAAGAACTCCTATATTGAAATAAAACTATTTTTACGAATTCTATCACGATTATGTTATAAATTTATTATTTTTTTATTTGGGGAATAAAAATTAAAACATAATCGTGATAGAATTCGTAAAAATAGTTTTATTTCAATGTATAATATTCGCGTAAACTTAAGAAATCAGAACTCCTATAGTTTCGCTATGTCCGTCCGTCTGTCTGTCTGTCTGTCTGACCACTGTCTAAGATTTTTTACTTTTCATTGTTGATAATTTTTATATGTTAAAAAAATAGAAATATATTTTCTATAGCAGACACTGGCAAACGAGCACATGGGTCACCTGATGGTAAGTGATCGCCCATACTAAAAGGAGGGGGAAGGAGGATTGGGAACGGGAGAGGGAAGTTAGGCCACTGGAAATCTCACTCACCAAACGAAACGCGACAGCGAGCTGCCACTATACGTCGATTTTCTGTGAGTCAGTGGTATCAAACCGGTCGAGCTGGCCCATTCGAGCTGTAGGCGTAATTGTTTACAGCGTAGCTCTGCCACTCAAACATGTTTTTTTTTAATTAAACTATTTTTACGGATTATATCACGATTTGGTTTTAATTTTTATGCTCGACGTTTCGAAAGCTTTGCAGCCTTCGTGGTCACGGGTCAGACCCAGTCTGATCAGTTTAATTTCAATGAATAACATTCACGTAAACCTAAGAAATCATTATGTTTTTTTTTTATTTACCGTAAGTTTCAATCCACCCCATTTAACGTTATTAAAAACATTTTAATAAGAGTGGTGAGCTCTAAAGTGGTATTGCTGTAAATAACTTTGCATCTGCAGGATGATGAACACGATAGTAAGTAACGTGCGCAAGGGTTTTAATTGCCGTTTAACTACGATTAAAGTTTTATCGCGTTGCGTCAGCCCACATATCATTTGAATGCTTTTAAAATCATCTGTCCCCTGTTTATGTGTAGTATTTAGACAATGTTGACAAACACTCAGCAATATTAAGCCGCATGTAGATGGGGAAGTTTTCGTGCGACAAAGACGACAGACACTATTATGATAAAAATCTTATCTATAATTTCAAAATATAACCCGTATGATGCGTTACTTAAAAAAACATTTTACCTGAGCAAATGGTAAAGAATAGTCTGTCCCTTTTATTTTCAAACAATGTGACACAAGGAAAAAAGTGTCAGACTATTCTTAACTATTTGCTCAGCTAAAATGTTTTTATAAGTAAGGCCCTATATGTTAAGCGCTCAATACGGGATTTTAGTTTGCAATACCAATTATAATTTCTCCATACGTTTTACAAGAATTGCCACTTACGGAATCTACAACGAAGTAACGTAAAAGTATTATGGAAACGATACTATCATCGTTTTCTGGAAGTGAGAATTTTTTAAATTAATTTGTACCACTTACTAGGAAGACGCTGGATGCAGGCCGCTTCCAAAAGGTCGATCTGGAAATCTTTGGGGGAGGCCTATGTTCAGCAGTGGACGTCCTATGGCTGGTGATGATGATGAAGACTACGAATATACTAGTCTCGTTTCTGTCATCAGAAATATTTGTTAATCTACATGGGTCTTAACTCTTAATGCAGTTAGGCGAACGTTATGAATGTCTCAGCAGCAAATGTTAACCTACTGACTATTCCTCATTGCACACATTATTTCTCAAGAAAACCAGAGGTGAGCTTCAAAACTTTCAAATATGCTACTAAATACTGAGGAAAATACAGAGTTTAAAATATGCTTTCACTTCAAACAAGTAATATGAAGACACAAAATCAATTTTAGATCGCCAGACGCTTCCAATGAGCACCGATCTAATAATAATTTTACTTAAAGAGATTGAACTTGAAAGGGCAGCAAGTAGCGGCATATAAAAGATGTCTGGCAAAGGTCAAGACTAACATCAAGGAGCGAACTAATAATAACTTTTCTTTAAGGGATTAGGTTCAAAAGAAAGTAGAAATTTCAGTTCTCATAGCAGCTGTTTAAGAACATAATGTAATTCAAGCCTTCAGCGCAAAAGTGACCTAACCCACATGTTAACATTTAGCCCCTTACTTATAAAAATATTTCAGCGCTGCTTATCTTTAACCATAGGTTGTCCTTTTCATTTTTAAACAATGTAACACAAGGAAAAAAGTGATAGGCTATTCTTAGCGAAAAGATAAGCGAAAATGTTTTTATAAGTAAGGTCCTTATTGTTTACTCACCACACCAATACACCGCGATTCGCGACTGTCTATTCCGCCCTAACTATATTCCTCTTCCGTACCTTCGGTCAATTTGTAATCCTAAATCTGCCATTGAGAAGTCAAAAAGTAATTAGTCGATAGGTATGTTCAACTTACAAATTACACATCAACTATTAAAAGTAAAAGCTACTTGACTTTTCAACTATAGATTATTTTTTGATTATAACACAAATTTATCCAGAAATTTCTAAAAGCCACTATATCATGCAGATTCAAGAAACTAATCATATTAGGCGGCAACTGAGTCTGATCTACGTTTCGTCTGCCAGCAACCATCGATTTCAACAGACTGATATTAAAAAAAACTATGCAAGTAGAACCCCGTAATAGCTAGAAGTCTGTAGTAGACATAAAGGACGGCGCAGGCGGCGTCCACCGTCTACGGCGCGGTGCGGCGCGCCGGCGGCGTCGTCGCGACGGATCGATGGTGCAGAGTGCAGCCGCCCGCCGGTGAGGGTTACCTCTACTCAAATATTAAACGGTTCAACTTGTTAATCACTTATAATATTTTATAAAAATCATATTAACGTACTATAATTGCTAAATTTTGGGAATCTTCTTACATAACTAGTTCCTCATGTGTATATGTGATAGATCTATCTGAAGTACCTATAAACCCAAACAAAATGGCAATCGCATTACTAAGTAGTATAGTTATAAGAAGTAGTCGTTCAGCTTTGCCTGAAAATCCTAGGTAAATCAGAATCATTTAACATGTATATTTTCTTAAAATCCTATTGTGGCTAAGGAGTAATGTGCCAAAACGTTGTTTCCAGCTCTGAGAATGTTGTTGGTTACTGTTAAAATTATTTTACTTTTTTATATTATCGGGACTTTAATTAATATTTGTGTAAACTCTATTATCTCCATCAAATTAAGTACTTATTTGAGAAGACACACACACACACAAGCTCACGCCTGTATCCCCGAAGGGGTAGGCAGAGGCGCACTAGCGAACTAGAACACCCACATTTCGCCGAGCTTAGTTCCGTCCCAGATGTGATAGGGAGCGAGCCTATCGCCATATCGGGCACAAATTCCAGACTCCGGGCTAATATGGAAAAATCCAATATCACTTTGCCCGATCCGGGAATCGAACCCGAGACCTCAGAACCGTAGTTGTACCGAAATACCACCACGCCAACGAGGCAGTGACACAACCTCAAATATTAAATTAATTACAATAAAGCCTTTGTATTCGTAAATATAATAAGAATAGTGGCAACCCTGTGGTACAATATCTGTCTGCTCTTTGTACTGGAAGTCGAGATATGAACCGCCGTGAGATATCGTCGCAACCCTACTTGAACACAAAGTACTTGAGGTGGGCAAATAATCTAAAAACATTCTATCTCAATATTTTTATATTAGATTTTTTTAATGCCCATATCATTTGTGAGCTATAAAACGGATGATAATTCCGCTTACTAAATATATTTTTAAACAATATTTTATATAAGCATATTTTCTATTTTAATTTGGATTGACGTCAGGCAGGCAGCCGGTGGTACAAACTATGCCAAAGCATTTCTGCAAAATGCTTGAAAAAGTGTGTTGCGCCGACCCCACATTAAGATGGGATAAGGGCAGGTAGAAAAAAAGAATTAGCAACATTTTTTCAACCTCACAATAAAGAGGAGCATTGAATATAATACGTTTTTATAATACCAATTAATAAATAATAAAATAAGATTTAATATAATTCCTATATCTTTACAAGTTTGAAAACGTACCGACTTCAAATCCGATCGTGACCAAATTTATAAGGGACCATCCTTGATATAAGCTCTATCGACCACAAAAATAATTTGGCGAAGATATCGCATAACACACATAAAAAACAGACAAATTGAGGACCTACTCCTTTTTGGAAGTCGGTCGAAAAATAAAAACTCATAAGTCCTTTAATATACCTTTTTATGATATAAATGACACACCTAAATAAATTGTAAATTGTTTCAACTGATTGATATATTGAGTTCACTTATGATAATGATAAAAGCTAATGTGCGACTCGGACGCGTGATGATGGTGAACTAATTGATTAGTAAATTCATGCTATAATGATTGTGCTGAGTCAGTCATTTACTGAGCGTGTTGTATGTTATGTGCAGTAAGTAGTACCGTACACCTATATCAGCTCGTCTGTCCACCTTGCACGTCGCAGGATACCACTGAACGCAGGCCGCTTCCAACAAGTCGATCTGGGATTCTTTGGGGCAGGTGCATATTCAGCAGTGTACGTTCTGTGGCCGATGATGATGATGATAGAGCACCGTATCTAGTATGCAAGTAGAGTAAAAAGTAATATACACTGCCATTAAGTATAGTACCATACCATCACTATACTTCCTGCACATTATTTTCTAGATTACACTCCATGTCGGCGAGCCACTAATCTTGAACCAACATAAAGTTTAATGTCTTTATTAAATATAAATGGTTTCGTTAACAAAGTAATCAAGAAGGTGTGTTTGCAATTACTACTTCATAATGTACTTCGATAGGCAGCATCCATACTTACTTAGTTACCGTTCATTCTTAGGTATAAAACTACTGTTTGATCGCGGTTACCATCAATAAGGTAACTTTGGACACTCGATTCGATTGCGAGTACGATTTGGTTTCATTTATTTCCACCGAAATCGAGGTAAAAAGCGCACTAATGTCGCGTTAAAAATGACTAAATGACAAGTTCTCGAATCCAATGCGATATTAGCGCAATTTTTATCTCGATTTCCATAGAATTTTAAGTATTCGAAATCAAATCAAGTGTCAAAAGTCAGTGGACAGATAGCTCAGCGCCTCTTAATCTTAAAAAATATATATATTATAATTCGTACATAATTTTGTTATTTACGATTGCATATAATAATGATTATTTACGCTCAAATAGGCCAATATTTTTCTCTAAACAAAGGATCAGGTGCTGTTACATAAAACGATGCGTTATGTTCACCGAAAATCCTTTTCACAGAGTACTTTGTTCCTTTTTAAGGTTCCGTATCCAAATACAGAACCCTTACGAGTCGTTAGTTTGTATGTGTATTTCGGACAAATTCCATTCAAAATTACTTAGCATTAGCATTGCATTGTTACTAAATCTTGATTTTATTAAATCTGGAGGGATCGAGTCCTGGGTAAATAGTGTAAGAAAAACACCACGCCCGACCTGTGAATCGAACCCATATACACGGCCACTAGACGAGAAAGGCGACAGTCAAAGACCGTGTAAAGATAATATATTCAATAAAATTTGTTTTTTTTGGTTTTGGCCCTGGCAGAATACCAGTGTCAGGTAGATACCTACTTCTACTTGGCGAATACTGAACCTGTGGCCTTTTTAGTCATGTCTCGGGCACGGATGGTTTAGGATATGAGCACGTTCATGATGTTTTTTTTGTGTGCTCTTTTTTTTACTTTACGAATAATATTTACCACGTATAACTAACAAATTTGTAACCTCTTAGTGTTACATATTCTATCTTTTTTTGTGTTTTCCCACTTATTGTTGCCTGAGACATTGGCTGAATAAAGTTTATTTCTTTCTTCCTTGGTCAGCCACGCACTTGGCCGGTATTTTTACCCCTCCGCCTATCCTAAGTGCCACGTAGACGTTAAAGCTAATTTACGCTTTATCGTCCCCTAAAACAACTTAGTGGTGGATGTTTACACTTCTAAAACAGGGGAAGACCTTTTTAGTGTTGCTTACAGAATAAAATAAATAAACTGTTTAGCCCGCAGGCGTATATTACGTGCTAATTTGTGTTTAGTGGAGAGTCGACGTTATATTGTTAATAATTACATAATACATGACTGAAAGAATACAGACTGTCTTTGTGGCGTGGTTCTGTTTCGGTACGAGTACCATCCTGAGGTCTCAGATTCGATCCCCGGGCAAAGTGATATTGGATTTATCCATATCAGCCCGGAGTCTGGAATTTGTGCCTGATATGGCGATAGGCTCACCCTCTAGCACATCTGGGACGGAACTAAGCTCGGCGAAATGTGGGTGTACTAGTTCGCTAATGCGCCTCTCCCTACCCCTTCGGGGATACAGGCGTGAGCTTATGTTATGTTACATAATATCTATTTTTCAATAGACACATAGCCCGTATCTGAAGAATATTTATGAGTCTTTGGCAGCTGTGTCATGCATTAACAGTCATAACGCCAGAATTATTCCCCTGAATCTAATAATAAATTAGCCCTTAGTATTTTTATTCATACATGAAGGCAGTCCAGCATACTTGTAGGAATTAGCAATAAATACCATGCGGAGAATAAAGGGGTATTCGGGCTTCCGGAAATCAACGTAGAACAAAACGCAACGTTCAGTTCAGCAAGCTGTCAATTCCCTCAACGTACACACAAAACGCAACAGCAAGCTACCACTTCCCGTCAGCTTTCTGTAAGACAGTAGGAATAAATCCCCAATAAGACAGATATCGATCTATTGAGTGCTTCTCCACACACCGCTTAAAGGACTCGATGTCGTAAAAGATCATCTATAACGACATAAACTATACACTGATAAACTATGTGACAATTGGTGGTCGTCAGTATAGTACACTGCTTCAAGGTGTGTGAAGAAGCATTCATGTAGGCCAGCATGATACTGGCGACTAGCAATTGTCACGTAGTTTATCGGTGGTTGCTGGTATTTTAGGACTGTACTGCGCTTAATAATAACGGCCGGTTTCAATAAACAATCTCAGTTCGAATGTGCAGATAGATTACAAAAATTTGCCAATAAAATGACGTGATTTGATTGGTTCATAATCGCGATCTATCTGCACTCTAAACTGAGATCGCTTATTGAAACCGGCCGTTAATGTAATGTAGTTACTTTACCGTAGCCTACTACGGTTTTTGTCCCAATAAAAATAAACCGCTTAAATTGACCAATCCATACCATTTTCAAAATCAACACTACTAGTAAAACGTCCCTAGTAATAATATCGATGCGTTGTTAGATGTTAACTTGCCTCCAAAGTAAAGCTCGAATGTAGTATACTTATTATAATATAAGTTCGTAAAGTCGGCGGAAGAAGGCACTCAAAACAGCACAGGTACATGAGGAGGAAGTAACATAAACGTGATTTCCGGAGTAACGCGCGTGGGCTTCGTCGCAAAATCAATCGGATGCTAGCATCTCGCGAGGGCTTCGCGCTTTATCCGCTAAGCTGTACTTAGATATACCGGAAGGATACAAAAAATGTCGGGATAAAACCTTATATAACTTAACAATAAAACAGCGATCCGAGCAGAATAATTTCTGACAACCGTATGGCCTCATTTGCATTGGCGCCCTTTCAACGCGCGTTAAAAAAGCGTTGTAATGGAAAAAATAAATGAGTTTTAGTATAGATATTCAAACGCCACCGGTGCTTTTAAAACGCGACGTTTTTTTTTGGCGGTATGTAGAATATATCTTATTACAAACAAGACAAGAATGATTTTCATATACTCATGTCATATAAACAGACATGTTGAGACGCTTTTTTAACGCGCGATGAAAAAGCTCTCGTACGAAGGAGGACTAAATGTATTTGAGCTCGCTGCGCACTGACATTTGGTTAATATTTCATACAAATTTCATAGACGCGCATCAAGCTTGAATACATTTACGATTGTCAGAAACTTTTCTACTCGGGCCGCAATTTCTATACTAGGACTCGTGAGCCGTTGTGCCTTTGTGTTGAGATCTTTCAACATTCTAGTGTACCATACTTTAAGTGATAAAAACAAATACCAAATCAAAATCAATGATCATTTAATTTCAATGGTATGTCGAAGCTTTCTTTCTACCTGCCCTTATCCTACCTTAATGTGGGATCAGCGCAACACACTTTTTCAAGCATGTTGCAGAAAGAATTTCGTCAACGTCAACGTCAACGCCCCTCGAGAGACACTCCAGTCCCGGGCAAATTAAATTAGACCGCTTTGCCCGATTGGGAATTGAACCCAGGACCTCCCGGTCCACATCCCATATATGCTGCCACTAGACCAAGGAGACGACAATGGTATATCGCGTAACATAAAAATATTGAGACAAGTTAAGAAAGTTTTCTTTTTGAAGTAAATTAAAAAAGTAAAAGCATCGTCAACAAAAAAAAACACAAAAAAGGGATCACTTTTACTCCTAAATACACAAACTACATTCGAATCTACCTGCTCTACATTCATATTGTTTTAAAAGGCTCGTTTTATTTTTAAATCACTTTACAGTCGTTATTATACTTTTTTATGATCTCTGAATGGTTTAAGCGCGATACCGTATAAATATCCACAAAGTTATGTATGCCGAAGATTTATGCAAGTAATCCGAAAAGTTTTAAGCGTTTTTTTATGTCTTGAAATGTTGAAATTAGTTTTACGTCCTTTCACTGCGTCCCTCAATTTTAATATAGGCGTCGCGTCGTCCGTAACACAAAAATAACACGTTTGTAGAAGGTCCACATTATTACATCGTCTTGTTGATCTAGTGACAACACATCCTGGGTCCTGATAAACCTAATAAATAAATAAATGTGATAGTCTGACTTTGGATATGGATCCAAAGCCACGTTTCTTTATTTATTAGGTTCACCAATATTTGACAATGATTTGACAAAACTAAAATCTCAAAACTTTTAAAGCTAAATACAACGTGCACGTAGTAGCGTAGAAGAGAATAACAGGAAAGTAATTCACAGTTTCTGTATAAGTTATGGAGTTAAAATATCTCGTGTAAATGTTCCAAAATTAGAATTTATGTTAAATGCAACTATAACGGCTACATCTGCATCATGAGATGGAAAAATGCTTGACGAATCGTCAATCGTGTAAGCATTAGTTGCACCTCTGTCTACGCCAGCGATACAAACGTCGCGTCAGCATAAAAACATAATATGCATCTTGCATACTTGTATAGGAGGTTTACGTGTCAACAAAGTAGTATTAAGTAGCCCATACACAGTCACCGCATGACTTGCAGCCGACTACCGTTATGAAATAGCTATTCTAATCGTTGTTGCTAAAATAGCGTTGTACTTCACATTTATGAAGTTTATTGGAACTGAGCCTTTTGTATTGACGTCTATATTTTACGCTATAACATGCAGACCGTCGAGAGGGCATTTGAGTTCACTGAGATTCGCACATCTAATAACATCCAGCGTATTATGTCAATACCTGAGGAAGAAATTATTTTCGACGAGCAAATAAGTCGACAGTAAATATCTTAGACTATTTATCTCCGGACTAGTAACGTACCTATGACGACAAAATCAAATTCTTACATATTTTTAGGGGACAAGATTATTTTCAATGACTAAAGAAAAAATAAGAGGACCTGGCTACGAAAAATAAGTGTTTACTATGAAGCCGGTTGCGCCATTTTAGTTTCGCGATCTATTTACATATACATAAGTTGTTACCGTGTCATAAGAATTAAATAAAGTATAAATACTTTATTATTTTTGTAAATACGTTTATTGTTTTATTTGAAATATATAAGATGCCTAACTTTTATTCGCAAAGTCGCCATTTTGGTTTCATTTCCATGCATTAGGAATGCTTCATTTTTTGTAGTTATGCCCTGTCCTCTATCTTCTTTTGTCTAAGGTTATTATTTTGTCCTTATATCCCTTACGTATAAACATTGAGGGTACTTAACTTTAAAATTAGTTTGTCCTTTTCATTTTCAAACAATGTGAGTTAGTGACAAACTAGTTTTAAAGATAAGTAGCGCGTAAATGTGTTGTCTTTAAGTAAAGGCCTATGATGGCACACGTATCGTTAGTTTTACGCACAAGTATTAATTATAATAATACAACGAATTTATACACACTACTGAAGAGTGCCAAATTCAATAAAAATGCTAGATTATTATTATTTATTTTTTTTATAAAAGAGGGGGCAAACGAGCAAGTCAAAAGTCTAATTAACTAACTAATTTGATCATATACCTCGGCAGAGAGAAGCTAATGCGATATAGTCCCTCTGTTGGTCTAAGGTAAATACACAAAGTTTTGCGCAAACACAGCAGTGACATTATTCTGATATGAGTCTGAAACTTTTGTTGCTGGCTTTTACTTCGCTTGAGAAAGTTTTAGCGATTCTTATGAATTTACGAGTGTTGTAAAGATAAGTTCAATACAAATTGATACCTTATTTTACTGACAGCCTTCCATCGTTTATTGATATGTCATGTATTTTATTTGCTCTCATAGGTATAATAAGCTGATGATACTAATTCGAACTTAAGTACAATAAATTATTAAAAAATAAATCACTATTCAACGAATAAATTATAAGTATCAAGTAGTTAATGAAATAACTAGCTCAAATGTGTATATAGGGGTTAATTTATAAAACTAAGAATAAATACTTAACTCCTCTAAATAACTTAATCTGGGTTTTGTCCGGGCGCAAAGTAACGAACAAAATTTAATAGTACAAAAGTTTTAAATTTGATTATGAACGAGGCTCAAAAACAGCTTTTCCGTATTAAGAACATTGTTTTAAAAACTGCATTGTAAAGTCGCAAACAGACGGCCTGGCGCCGGCATTCAAGCATCAAGTGAGCATTTATCAAGTAACAACATCGTCCATCGTTGGCAGTGTTCCACCACGCGCAGGCTTATGCTGAGATCGCTCGATAAATTTTAGATAAACTCTGTATAGTTTTATGCCATTGTGCAAGTCGAGTTTGTTTGTCCGTTAACAGACCTCCAATAAGATTATAATAAAAGTATTAACTGTGTCATAGAAGCATCGGAAATAATTATAAATAATTAATTTGAAAAGCTAACTACAATTCTAAAATCATGTCGTAAACGCATAAATTGATTCAAGTGCAGTCTCGGGAAGTAACTAGTGTTATTATAATTTATACTATGCTCTATGACTAATTTCCTGGGTCCCCGGTGAATGTGATTAATGTAAATGTCCTTGAATAGTTTCTTTAGATTTTAATAGCTTACACCCACCGGCTGACTGGATTTTATGATGAAATCTCTATTCTTCATCAAAATGTAATCATTCATAAACCTTACTAAACATTATAACGGTATTGCAATACTGATTTCTTAAGTTTACCCGAATGCTATTCATTGAAATAAAACTATTTTTATATATTCTATCACGATTTCGTTTTAAATCGGTTTGGTGATAAAACCAAATCGTGATAGAATCCGTAAAAATAATTTTATTTCAACGGTATTGCAAATTACGAGTAGGCTCCAAACTTTATTTTATATAAATATTTATAGCATATTTATAGAAAATTAAGTACCTAAGTATCGAAAATAATTGGCTTATTAACATCCCCCCTCCCTTTCTCAATTCCTTTTCTCTCCTCTTCCATTCCCTCCTTTTAGGTTGGCAACTCACCCATGATTCTTTTTGTGTCTTAGATGTCTATGGGCGACGAAGATCACTTACCATCAGGTGACCCATCTGCTCGTTTGCCAGTCACTGCTATAAAAAAACCTTATTAACACACATCCAAGGACGATTTACGACAGATTTTATTATAGGTATGGATCGTCCTTGCACACATCTCATCAGTCCCTGAATCTTGATTCCACGCACAATAAACATATTGTGCTAAAGTATAATATTTATGTTAAAACAAAAATTTACATTTATCTGTTTTTATCCGGTTATTAAATTTATTGTATCACTTTTTTGGTCAGAAATAAATAAAATTATTGTTAATCAGTAAACAAAATCTTTCACTCACAAATGTAAATACATAAAGATCGCCGTTAAAACGTGATAAAATATATCTCCGTGAAAGAACATCATTTGCAGTAAAAACGTCTAGCAGTCTTAACTTCTTATTAATAAAGTCGTTTTTCGCTAAGTCAACTTAAGTACTTATAAAATTAAACAAATATATTTGTACCATAAGTCGACCAGGCCACAATCGTAAAAACTTACAAATATTAACAAGAACTGATGAAAATCGTGTTACGATTGTAAAACGCACTATAAAATTATATCGTTCATCGATATAAAGCCGTTCCATAAATTACGATATTGTCACGTTTTGTCACCCAACTGATTAAGATATTCGAGATAATCATGATATGCAACGAATAAAATGGTTTTACAAGATAACTTGACTGTCGTAGTTTAATAGTTTGAACCAGAGGTCTTGAAGCCACGATGCAGGCCGATTGTGGCCCTTTATTTTATGAATATTGTCTGGCACGCCGTATATTTGAAGAAACTCTATTACTATTCGAAACACAAGATTTACTCTTCTCGATTCTCTAACCGATTAACAAACCTATTTCAATTCTGAATATGGTACAGATGACAGAATCACAAAGTTACATATACACATAAGCTCACGCCTGTGTCCCCGAAGGGGTAGGCAGAGGCGCATTAGCGAACTAGAACAACTACATTTCGCCGAGCTTAGTTCCGTCCCAGATGTGATAGGGGGCGAGCCTTTCGCCATATCGGGCACAAATTCCAGACTCCGGGCTGATATGAAAAAATCCAATATCACTTTGCGCGACCCGGGGATCGAACCCGAGACCTCAGAACCGTAGTCGTACCGAAATACCACCACGCCACCGAGGCAGTCAATCACAAGGTTTTGCTCTTGAATTACATAAATACTCTTAATTAAATCAGAATCCAAAAGACCAACTGCCAGACCTCAAGACACCGTGAGCTCATACTGCGTAAATCGGATCGCAAATAACTAACTTTTTAAATTTAAATTGTATAATTTTAAAATGAAGGTAGATAATGTAACATTAACATTTTGGACAAATGACACCTTAGTCTGACCCGTGACCACGAAGGCTGCAAAGCTTTCGAAACGTCGGGCATAAAAATTAAAACCAAATCGTGATATAATCCGTAAAAATAGTTTAATTTCAATGAATAACATTCACGTAAACCTAAGAAATCATCTTGAATTACATAATTAGAAATACATTGTATGTTTAAAGCTTGTCCTAATTCTAAACTAACAACCACATAGATAAGTGCATTAATCTACGAAGAAACAAAATCCAGATAAATGAAAGGGTCTCGGAGATGCCTAGCTTTGTACAAAGGAGTTCAAGCAAACCATAACATAAATCGAAATCATATTATAATATTTGGATAGACTATTCAGTTTTCATTCCAGTTTAGGTTGCATCTGCTGGTTTGCACAAACCTTAAATCTAGGAATTAACATCCTAGCCACCTGCACCCGGATATCATTGGAATAATAATCTATATCTGGAATAATAACATGTGCGTAATTTGTACCAAACGCTGCGCTTACTTCGCTACGAGTTCATAATATTATTCACTGTGCGATCATAATCGAAATGTACAAGCGGATTAGATGTTTTACATTAGTATCATATACTTAGTTACTATCTACAAGACCGTTGACGCGACAATTACAAAATTCTTACTTTAAAACAACATAATATTTCTATTAATTAATTCTCGTATAGGTTTGCATTTGAAATTAATTATTTGTTATATTTAAACGACGCCCTCGGTGGCGTAGTGGTATTGCGTGAGTGGTACTCGGCCTCGGTGGCGTGGTGGTATTTCGGTACGACTACGGTTCTGAGGTCTCGGGTTCGATCCCCGGGTCGGGCAAAGTGATATTGGATTTTTCCATATCAGCCCGGAGTCTGGAATTTGTGCCCGATATGGCGATAGGCTCGCCCCCTATCACATCTGGGACGGAACTAAGCTCGGCGAAATGTGGGTGTTCTAGTTCGCTAGTGCGCCTCTGCCTACCCCTTCGGGGATACAGGCGTGAGCGTGAGCTTATGTACGGCTATCACCCTAAGGTTCGATCGCCGGGTCGGGCATTGATATTGAATTTTTCAGTATCAGCCCGGAGTCAGGAATTTTGCCCAATGTGACGATAGACTCGCTCCCTTTCACATCTGGGACAGATCTAAGCTCAGCAAATGTGGATGTTTTAGTTCGCTAGTGCGCCTTTCGCCTTCGGGGATACAGGCGTGATCATATATTATGTGTTATGTTAAAATATGAAATGGTTAGTAAATATCTACATAAAGCTGCAATTCAATTAATTCTATACACTCTTTCATATCTAAACTGGTCATATTTATAACATCGATATATCAATAACGTTTAATAGGTAAACGTGCAAGGCAAGGGAACTTACAGTGGATGTATGGGTAAAGGAACACTTTGTATACTGCCAGTGCGTCGAGCCAGTGCCGAGTATGTATGTGTTCCGGGAACTTTAGAGTTCCAACATGTAGTGCTGAATAACAAATACATAACGTTGTACGTCCTTCCGCCGACTACTACTATTACTGCGGCTAATGTTGTCAGAAACCACTTTGTTACTATGACATGTCATACTCGGTGGCGTTTTCAACGGCCTGAGCATATTTAGAAAAATAGATCTGGCAACACCAGCCGCAGCATATGAACTTACTGCCTCCGTAGTACGTACCCTTAGATTAATAACATAATGTTATTATAACATCTACAAATAATAATAATTTTACGCGATGAGGCTCCTTTCGGTAATTGTACTATCAAATGCACATCGGAGACCCTAGCACGAATAACTTTTAACTACGTATTCGTAATCGTCGCTGGATTGAAAAAGGAGTTACAGCAGAGGTACCACGACCTCTTATAGCAGTATTATTATAATCGTTCTTCGTTTGTTTTGTATGGGAATCGGTACAAGTAAAATTATAATAATACTGCTATAAGTGGTGATGAAAACCCCCCAGGTCTCTGATTAATCCTTTGTCCATACGAAATATAACAGCTGCCATTTCGACTAAGTTTTCTGGAAGAAAGTACGGGTGTACACCCGATCGAGCCATTTATGGACAAATCTGTCAAGAGTGTGACTCTACCATATTTCATGTAGGCGTATTCCCGTAGAATACACTTGAGCTAAAATGCAAATAACGTGCTATTATTATCTAAAGGTGCATTCTATTCCCAGGATTAACGGAGTAAATGCCACACAGCGGCAAAATTTACAAATCAAATTAACGCGTCGAGTAATTACTTATACAATATCCATATAAGCTGAGTGCTCAACAGCTCACGTTTCATTTAAGCGGTGTGTGAACATTGTAAAACAAACCTAAGACTCGTGGCTCGCGAGTGCGCCTGCGTGACTCCACTGTGCAAACTACGCTTAATGTTTAAACGTTTTCTAGCTCCACTCAATAGTCGATAAATAAAAAGCAATGAACAATATTTGTCCCTTTGATGCATTTCTATTTACCGGCGTTGCTGTAAAAGACAGTGCTTTGAACACAATTTTTATATGTGGTTTCGTCAAAAGAATAAGGACTTAGCATAACTGCAAAAAAATAATTATGTCTAACGTATAGAGAGAAATCAAAATGGCGGCGTGGCGAAAGAAAGATCCCAGTAATATAGCAGTTAGGCATGTTCTTCACATTTCGAAAATAGTATTATTATAAGTAAAACTCCGTATTTATAATAAAATCAATTAGTATTTATTCGTTATTCAGGTCTTATGAGACGGTCACAATTTACATGTAAACAGATCGCGAAACTAAAATGGCCGAGAAGGCCTTAAAGTAAACATGTTTTTTTCGTAATTATGCCAAGTCCTTTTTCTTTTTTAAGTCGAATAAAAAAACGTTAAACATTATAAAATTGCATTGTTATGTAATTCGGAATTGAAAAACATAACATCGATGTTAAGTAATTTGACAAAATTTCCATAATGCACGTTATATACAGTAATGCGATACATAACATAATGATTAATGCAAATTACTTCCGCAAGATGCATTTGTAAAAGGAATGTCTCGTTAGTTCCGTAAAAACACCTTATTCCTCACAAAATCAATAAATATTTATACGTTATTTAAGTGTTATGAAACGATGACAACTTACATGTAAAAAGATTGCGAAACTAAAATGGCGGAACCAGCTTTAAAGTAAACACGTTGTTTTCGTAGTTATGGCAAGTCTTTATTTTCTTTTGTCATTGGGTTTCGTATACCCAATCACGTAGATGCTTTGTGTCGGACATTATCGCGTTCATGGTCTACATGCCGTGGACCTGGTAGTCGTCAGAAAAGCAAAGTCCTGGAAGCTTTTGTGACGTGATTTGCCCGGAATTAGATTTTTCAGTTAGGTTAGGTTAGGTTGGTTTAAAACTAAGCCAAATCCTTTCTACAACATGTTAAAATGTGTATTGCACCAAACCCATATTGAAGTAGGTTAAGGGCAGGTGTGCATTTAATGTGTATACAACATTTACCTAATGTGATGTTGTAATGTAATGTTATTTATTTTAAAAATATATATTTAATGTATCATAGAATAGGAACTATAACTCAAAATTCAACACGACTTGTAATAGGATCGATGCCCTAACAGTAAATACAGCCCACGAAGCACGTACTAGATCGACAAAAAACAAAAAATAAATGAGGAGAAAAAACTTTAAAAGGCCTCCCAACATTATTTTCAGCCGCCGGGCTTGGCCCTCCCTTTCGGTCAGATAAATGGCGCACGAAAATTTATGTCGTTATCGTCCACTTTGTCCCAGATTTTGTACACCCGAGCCTTCGACCCCAGCCGACTTCATAAGCTGACGCCTGCAAAGCTCGGCAAACTTTTCTCTTTGCTTCGTGCGACGCTTCACGCTATACTAGGAAGTTTAGCGACGTCAAATAAATTATAAATTTTACATAGTCCTGACTCCACACTAAAATACGAGATTTATGCCGTGAGTTTTGAGACTTTCAGTCTTACAACACCCACACCTGAAACAAATAATTATTTGTGGGCTATACAAACATTCGTCTCGGTGCGCGGATCGAACCTATGACCTCTCGCTTTGTAGACGATTACTTACACGCTGTGCTACGGAGGCTGTCATAATTGTAATAATTGTGGGCCCTATACAATTACATATCTGTAATCTTGACGTCCACCTACTAGGTGGACAGACGACTTGATAAAGGTTGCAGGAAGTCGCTGGATGCAGGCTGCTTCCAACAGGTCGATCTGGGAATCTTTGGGAGAGGCCTATGTCCAGCAGTGGACGTCCCGTGGCTGATGATGATGAATCTTTAAATCACACAATACAATAAAAGCACGATGTTTCCACTATGCACCGCACGCACAGTGAAATTGGCGACGCTATACAATATGAGTGCCATATTTCAAAGTGTTGGCCCAAAGCAATGCCCCATAATTAAAAACTAGTCCAAACATTGCTCTTATGTACATTGTCACCGCTGTGTCAATGTTGGTTGTTGGACGTACTGTTGTTCAAACAAGCAACCAGTGCGCCAACCTAATTTATACCTTACACGTGGAGCTCTGGAATGCACCGTGCATGGGACACCATTGTTATCGCTTTATAGTATGTTTAATACGATAAAGCTATGCGCCAACAATGTTCATCTAAAATACGAATGTGCAACGATTTAATACTGAAGAATGAACGTGGTTGCAACATATTTATAATTTACCTAATTTTCAGGTAAACCGGGTGTTTCATTAACTTGGTACCAATAACAATTCTACATACAGGGAGAACGATTAAAAGCGTAAAGGTGAAGTTAAAACTTAATTTGTGAAATAAATTATTAAGCATGGGGATATTAAAATCAGAATGCCTGTAATGTCCTGTAAATCGTCGCAATTAGTATAGGAATCGCTTTGTGTATGCTAATAATAATTAACTATCCCATAGGTGGTTTGTAAATATACTGCAGCTAACCCAATAAGCTAGAAAACTTTGTTTTTGTCACAAATTAAAGTTTCCACTATTTAAAAACTTTGAGCCTTACGAAATTTTAAACTTTACCGCTAGATTGCTTCCCCTATTTGCTATTATTGATGCCAACTTTATGAAACATCCTGTATATTTATTTTGTCTCTAGTGACATTAATTATTCGCTTCATTGGTGGCCGCCGGCCGATAGTTAGACCAAAGCCGCAAGCTAGCTTTAATGCTACTTATTACAAATTCGAAATTTTATTGAATTCGGAATGCTCAAGAATTTCCCCCTGAAAGAATCAAATTATTGTTCAGTATTTAAACAAAACTGGCATGACTGCCTCGGTGGCGTGGTGATATTTCGGTACGACTACGGTTCTGAGGTCTCGGGTTCGAACGTTCGATCCCCGGGCAAAGTGATATTGGATTTTTCCATATCAGCCCGGAGTCTGGAATTTGTGCCCGATATGGTGATAGGCTCGCCCCCTATCACATCTGGGACGGAATTAAGCTCGGCGAAATATGGGTATTCTAGTTCGCTAGTGCGCCTCTGCCTACCCCTTCGGGCATACAGGCGTGAGCTTATGTTATGTTATGTCATGTTATTTAAACAAAAAAACCACACATAGGTTGCTCGGTGTTGGAGTAACTCGATATAAAGCTAAGAGTGGCCCTCTTGTAATGATAGAACTATTAGAGGAAGTTAGGTATCCGGACATCATCGCATATTCGTAGGAATCAAATAGTCACGGGCGGGCGGACTCCGGTGGCCCATACGCTTATGTAACATATATATGTGCCTCCAACTGATTAATTCCCAATAAAAAACCCTAACCTAATCCGTAGGTACATTAACTTACATTCATTGGTATTCGTCGCCTCTTTCCTTACAATTCCTACAGTATTTTTCTGGCGGAATATAGAAAGATATAATTGTATGTTTCTTTGTACATGTCATTAAAATTCTTTCGTAAAATTACCCAATATTTGATCCGAATACGTACTTTGATCGCATGTGTTCACACTGATGTTAAAACTGACATTTCATAAACATGCGGATTTCGTAACATGTTAGATGTGCCGTAAAAGTGTGTGATGCGTAAATATTTGCTATGTTCCCGTATTGGTATCTGTTAAATATCGGCATTTTTCTTTGAAATGTGATTATAAATTATTATTTTTCCAAGTCACTACACTACCCAGTACGTGTATTGCAGACTACAGTGTACAAAAATGACGATCGTTCAGAATTTACTGTTCGACCTTTAACGATCACCAGAATTATACCCACCTGATGTTACGAGATATGTAGATATAGGTACTTATGTATATGGCTCCCTAACGCTATATACAATACACCTGAAATATTCGATCTTTTCATCAAGAGCACGCCGTCTTTACACTAAAGTCTAAGAACAAACATATCAGGTACACGCCCCCTAGCAAATATATTGTATGATTGAGTGAGGTCAAACACCCTTAACCTCGCCCTGACATGTCCTTAAGACAAACTCTGAGGTTGGGGTCAACCGGGCTCATTGGAAGCACTAGCAGAGGTCGCCCTTATCGATTGACGTCGCGTCGTCGTGTCGTCAAACCTTTACTTTGATTGGATCTGTCCAAAACTGTACAAAATACATTGAAATTGGAATCTTCATTTATTTTTTATCGTAATTCCAAACACGAACGAAGTTTACTTTTCTTGTTAGTATAACAAAATAAACAAAAACGTCTACTCAACATGAATGCAATTAAAAGCATCGAAACCGTTAGAGCTTGAATATAAAAACACTATTTGACCTAAAAACAGAGACCACGACACAAAATAATACAGTGTCTATAAAAAATATGCGCCCGTGACTAAGAATAGCCTCAGAGACGACGAACCAAGTCGGTTATAAAAGGAAACACTTCTCGAACCGTAATACTGAGACTTGCGAGTGTGGTGCGAGTTGCGAGTTGCGACGGCCGACAGTCCCACACGCTGCGTTACTCACACTTGTCGTAAATCTGCCGAGGTGCAGTACAATATTACCGTACCTGTCCACGTGCGTGATAAACATGTTACTATGACATATATGCTAACATTATGTAACATGAAAAATTATGAAAGGACGATGTTGCTGCGGCTTATGGCCATATATTCCTACACATATATTATACACTTAAAGGGGTTATCGAAACACAAGCATTAAGTCAGACTAAAACCAGTGCATTTTTATCTCGTTCACTGATAACGTCGAGAGGACATCTGGTGCCGAGTACAGTCTCAAGTGTCGTAACATTGAAACAAAAAAATCTTTACTACGGCTGTAATTAAAAACTAAACGCTAGGTTTGTTCAATTATCTCATTTGTTACATCAATTATGATGTTATAAAGATTATTGACTGTTACGGCATAAAGCGTGATCGTGAAATAAATACATCGACTGCACCGTGGGCGGTATAGAATGGTATGACTCACGATCGGTAGTAAATAGATAGTAAATATGTTTACAGAAAGGCATACTCGTCAATTCATGCCTTGAGTTGAAGAATGGTTACCAATTAGGAAGTGTGAGGGAACGGTCGGTCGTCAGTCGGTGGGCAGTCGGCAGGCGCTGCGGGGTCGTCGCACGCGCTCTGGCACCTAGCCAGCTCGCCTCCGTCTCTTCCATTATTTGAACAATTTGCACTTAAATCCAACCCTGTACTGGGAAATAAGTACATCCGCATCAACGAGCGAGCCGCAGCACTCGCTACCAGTGCGACAACTTTTTAATTACACATCTTGCCAGGAAAGGTATTTTAAACAGAATATTATCATATAGCAATGTATATTATAACATTATCTATCTAAAGGAACCGTACCTCCTATGTAAATATGTATACTCGTATATTATATGAATAATCAATAAATACAAACAACAGTCACATAACTAGTCCTGACCTCACACTATACTCACCTGTATCGTGGGTGTCAGAGACTATGAGAGACTGTCTCACAACACCCAGACTTGAAACAAATATCTGTGGGCCACACAAACATTTGTCTCAATGCGGGAATCGAACCCGCCGCCTCTCACTTCACAGCCGTCTACTTGCCCGCTGCGCCACGGAGGCTGAATATGAGTTATACATAAATGTACACGCATCTGTCTATCAAACTCCAAGTAAGTATAAGAAATTCTATAACTATGCACGTGACCGATAAACAACTAGAAGTGGAACGAGGTATTAGATAAATATTACGCATTGAAAGTAATCCTCGCTCAAAAAGCAATGAAAGCGTATGTAACTTGAGCTTTTACCTGATTCGATTAGCACCAATGAGCGCGTATCTTGTTTCGACATAATTTTACTATCCAGTGCGTTAGATATTGTATCAGTTATTATGATTGGATTACAGTATTGCCTCAGATATTATTATATAAGAAAATAGTATTCGTCAACATATGATACAGTGAGCTGTAATTATTTAATATTATAGGTAATCTTGAATATTAACTGTTGTGATATCTCTACAGATATTGTCGACCGTCCGAGGTCAAAATTAAGTGGTACACTGACTTTTATGAAACTTTTATGGTATTACATAGCCTCTTCAATTGATAGTTTTGTGAAATTATCTTCTCGAACGTAAGATGAAGTTACTCCACCTAAATAAGGTTTATATTATTGTATCTACTAGTCTGGAATTATAATATGAATGATAAATTCAACTTAATAAGTTATTTATGTTTCAATCGGTATTGCACAAAAAGAAACTGCAAATAGAATCAGATTTTTTTTTTCTTAGTACTACGAACTTTAAAAAATAATATTATATGTTCATATATCACGTATAGCTTCAAATTAATTAACTTATGAGAGGGATATCTTCAACGTCTTGTAACGGTTTGAAGTTTAAACCACTAATATTATAGATAAGATTACTTTATTATAACTTGTAGCTTATTATGCGTTGTTGTATCTTATAAGCAGTTAAAACAAAATATTTTATTACTTCCATTAAACTTGTATTTACGACGTCGCGTCGTATTGACAAATTAATACGGTGGTTTATCTATAATAAGAATATGATTCAATTTCACACACTAGGTATGATGAATTATTCAACGATTTAACTTACTATCAAAACAACTTCATGAACCATTTTATTATACTCTGGAGTATGGAGTGGTCGTACGTACATATTACCAATTGTTAAAACATATGTTAAGCATAATTAAAATACATAATAAAATAAATCTTCGTCTTCGCTGTCTTGATTTAGTGGCAGCATATATAGACTGTGGACCGGGAGGTCCTTGGTTCAAATCCCTGGTCGGATAAATCAATTTTTCTAATTCTGTTTGCCCCGGACTGGATTCCCCAGAAGACTATAATGGCAGACATGCAACAGGTCATTTAAATTAAGCCATATCCTTTCTGCAACATGCTTGAAAACGTGTTACGTGTATTGCGCCGACACCACCTTAAGTAGATAATAAAAAACCTTAAAACATTTTCCTATCGGGTGTAATAAAAGTGCGTTTTCGCATGTAACGCAAGAGCGTACCTTCCGCGATGCACAATCATCGAAGTACACAATCATGTAACTGGACACGGCTTTATTAGCGCAGATGACGTGCCGGTGTATTGGTTTTCCGTCGCAGTGCACACGGTACCCCACAGAGACTGGCTGCGCTAAACAGATTGGCATCTACATTCTATATAGAATATTGACAGAACATAGCTAGTTAACAAGTCGTAGTGCGAATTTAATTATTATATAGTCAATAGTGGCTTTGGACTTAGGGCCAGTTCCAGCTCCGTGATAAAACTCGATTTAAGGAATGAGCTGTAGGATAAATGGAGAATAGCGTTGCAAGTCTCCCTTATTTCTCCGTGGTAACAACACAATGTAATAAGAAAAAGATATTCATTGCACAGGTATTTGTTAAAGGTTAGTACAAAAAAGACATACTAAGTAGGTGCTAATAACCGTTTATGCGCAGAATATCCAATTCACATTTCACTCATGGTTGATTTTTTTTGTGGCGATAGGCTCGCCTCCTATCACATCTGAGACGGAACTAAGCTCAAAATGTGGGTGTTCTAGTTTGCTAGTACTTCTTTGCCTATCCCTTTGAAGGTACAGACGTGAGCTTATATGTTATGTTGAATTTTATGGTTTAATTCAAATAAAAACATGATATAATAAGATGTACTAAAAATCTAGGTATCTTAAGTAATTATTTCGTTTATTATTAGTTCAGTGAACTCATCTAAAAGAGTAACCTGAACAGAGACTTTATTGTACAATAAGGTTCGAAGGAGTCTCGAATAAATGACATTATTCTAGACTCGTAAAGAACACCTACACACGATCGATTTCGTCTCAGACTTAACAAACGAAGACGTAGCGCACTCATTTTATTAGAGTTGGATAACACGCAGACGATTTTTATTATTATATCGATTTTAGAAAGTAAAGCACTAATATATCAAATTATATTCTAGAATATTGTATATATGTAATCTACAGACAAAACTAATTCAAATACGTGCTGTCTTTGACAATATATTCTATGTACATGTATATTAAAGTAATGCGTATAATATGAGACGATTACATGCTCATGGAAGTATGTATAGTAGAATTGCATTCAATCTCATTCCTTTATAACTAACTACAATCATAAATCTTCTTATAAACATTGGTGACATTTACATTTAAATGCAAAGAGATTTAATATTACTAACTAAAGAGGGGCTATCAAACAAGTTCCCATACAAAAAAATTGATCTCAAACTTCAGTTCGGCCATCAACCATTTATTACAATGCGAGGGCAATTATTACAATTTATACCCTAGAATATTTTGTGAATGGTTAAGAATCACGTAAGATAAGTTTATTCTCTCAATATTGTTACGCTGGGCGGCCAGGCGCGCGTATTTTTCAAATAAACTGCGCGTCTTATGACCACTAGGTCATAACTTTTGGATCACAAGTTTTGAGCTGTTGTCCCGTCTATATACTGTTTATACTGTTGAACATCGATATATTATTTAACCTACTTTATAACACGTGCTTAGAGTTATATTTGTGTTGATTTAATTACAACTTGTGATCGTTTTCTTTGTTTTATTTCTGAGACCACTTTTTAGGACGATATTTGCAAAACTGTGCATCTAGGGTATGATATATTGATGCTGTTGAATGTCTTTGTTTAAATGACTATTGCAGTGAGCGACAATGAAGGTATTATTCACATCAACAAATATATTCTTGAAACATAATAGGTCAGTAATGATCGTCATTTGACGCGAGTTGGTTCTTTCGTTACAGACTAAGAACAAAGGAAAACGCTACGCTCCTGTTAATTCCTCGACACTTTCCCATTGGCGTGATGTTAAAAAGGAAGTCACGGACCAAGGTTCATTGATCTGCACTCTTAAGGGCTTAAGCGTCTCCTGCACTAAAACATTACACAAAACACCTACATACAACATACATATTTTATCTATGGTCCATTGTTCTAGGAGCAGGTGACAGCTAAAATCGTTGTTTTGCGTAAGTGTTTCAGCGTTTTGTTTCGAAAACACTAGTGCAGGATACCCGGTTTTACAGGCTTAATCCTAATAAAATGCTAGAAATGCGTGACCCTTTCCAGTTCTTCGCAGGAAGGGACGACTATTGGCATTTTACGTTTTTTTTGTAGCGAAAACTGGCAAGCATATGGGTCACCTGATGGTATTCACTGGTTAATCTTCACCGCCCATAGACACCCAATAGCGAAAACGAATCATGGGTGCGTTGCCAATCTAAAAAGCGAGTAATAGGGATTGGTAAAGGGAGGGTAATTGAGCCACCAGAAATCTCACTCACCAAATGAAACGTGACAGCGAGCTGCCAATTGACGTCTGTTTTCTGTGAGACAGAGGTATCAAACCGGTCGAACCGGACCATAAGTGCTATAGACGGATCTGTCTACAGCGTGGCTCTACCACTCAAATTACATTTTCAAACTCAACAATAAAAATTCGAGCGCAATTAAGAACTGCAAATTTTTAAGTAAGTATATGAAAACGAGAGAGAGACGATCGTAACTACGAAACGTGTAATGGAAGCCGATGTAAAGACAACGTATGTCCATATTTTCATAGTTATCGCGATATAATCCGGCAAGATGGTTGATGCAAATGAAGCGCGACATCAGCGGCCGTGTGTTTTATATCATGTAACATTACCAACTAACGTTACATACATTACGCTTGTGCACGTAACTTTTATGCGTTTAATTAACACATGCGTATTTATATTGCAGAATTGACTTACGCAAAAGCAATGTTGACACCACGGACATAAAAAAGATGGACGAAGCGCTAGGAACATTGAAAGTGAAGCAGGGTTTTTGGCCCATTCAAGCTATCGACACGTACCAAATGGCGGCGACTGAGCGTGTTATGAGTTATGAGTGTAAATGTGTGCGTAGGGCACTTGTACAAGCGCGTTGTTTGTGTGCGTGGCTTCTCTGTGGTTCTTTTTCGCCTGTCTCGATTCGCTGAAGTTCTTTTTTATACGTCCGTGGTTGACACTAATTTACCACCTTCCAACTTTAATGTGAGATCGACGCAGCGCACCTTTTTAAGCATTTTTGACCGTTGTCTGTCAATTCCTTCAGAGAGATCCAGTTATACGACATGACTAGCCGAAGCAGGCGACCCAGTATATTGGTAGTGTAGCTTATACAATGAATTATACCATATTATATGTAATTTGGCACATTGGGACTTGTCATATTATAATTGTCGTAAACCTGAGATTTTAAATATGAAGATGTGTATTAGTCACTCTACATATAAATAGGTCAATAAAATAAATGGCTAAACTGTACGAAATTAATGAATTATGTACCTACTTACATTACCTATAAATATTACCTACGCAAAAATATACCCTAACGCAGTAACTTCAACTAAAGGCATAAACTTTATTTCCCAGATGAATATTACATCCAAGATTAGATTTACTGACATTTATTTACGGGCATCGAGCACTTACATTAGATATACTAAATTATATGCTGAATAAATTAGATTTCTTTACCATAGTAGGAAACCGTATACTAATGTATGAACACAGAAGAGCACACTAGATAGGATATCAACTATAATAAAATAAATGTAGTGGTGCTAGCACAAATTATAACTAATTCTGAATAACACTGTGGCGTGATAGGAAGGCATCAAAGGAAGGCCTTAATTATCATTTAGTATTATAACGTTGGACAGAGTAACAAGCGATGCTGGATTAATTTCTCATAGTCTATCTTTTACTCCTAGTAGCAGCTACTAACTGGCAGCATATATGGGCTGTGGACCGGGGGGTCGTGGGTTCGATTCCCAGGTCGGGCAAAGCGAATTTTCTAATTTAATTTGCCCGGGACTGGACCCCTCAGAGGGGGTTGACGTCAATGGCAGCCGGTCGTAAAAACTTAGCCAAATCATTTCTGCAACATACTTGAAGACGTGTGTTGCGCCGACCCCACATTAAAGTGGGATAAGGGCAGGTAGAAAGAAAGAAAGTCTATCTTTTACTCGTAGCACCGTCCGCATGAATTGCATTCCTATCATACTTTTAGGATAAATAGCCTGTCGCTCTCGAATTCAAAATCTATTTCCGTATAAAATATTGTTTGATCCAACGCCTATGGCCGGTCCTTAAGCGCCATGTTACGGAAATCCACGTCGCGGAAATGAAGATGCTGCGGTGGATCTGCAACGTTACACGACACTATTGAATACATAACGTGTATCCGCGGTAGTCTTGGTGTCCGCAACGTGGCGGATCAACTGCAAGAATCTTGTCACGTTTTGAAAAAAACACATGAGTACGTCGCGTCGATCGCAAGTGTCTGGACCAGATCGTACCAGGGGTGTGTTCCCGTGGACGGCCCAAAAAGAGCTGGCTGGACGTTTTGGAGGATGATCTGAGAGTCAATGGTCTTACTGTGGTGGATGCTTAAGACCGGGCGAAGTAGAAGCATTTAAGTAGGAAGGCGGACCCTGACACAAGGCCGGGATAATGCCAGGCAGAAAAAAGAAAACTCTATGTTGCGTGAGATAAAGATATCCAACAAGCACATTTTCATAGATTGGAACGATATTATTTCTCTACAGTCCACACATAATAATAAGTCCATTTGCCTTCAATAACAGTGTATATTGTGTCGTTTCATAGTTGGTCTAAAAATAAACTGTGATAACAAATTGATATTGCTCATAAAGGCAGAACTGGTTCGATTCTTGTTCAAATACATCGGCTAGTAGAGATCATTCAACTGAGATATTCGCCCTAAATTAAGAACTTAAAACATATGTAACAATACAATTTTAAAAATAAAATGTAAAATGAAAAACTCAACCATATTTTTATTCAAGGAATTTTACCGTAAGTCTCATTTATTAATGTAAGTTTATATCTATTAATAACTGTGTTACTGAAAAACTAAACTATATAAAGATTCTTTGATACCAAAATCCACTTATATAAGTATGATGTATATTTTAATTACTGCTTATAACTTCTAAATCAAGTCTACACAAATGATACAAAAATGTGGCTAAAAGAACTTCCTTCTTTAGACTTACGGACGAATGGTCAAACGCTACTCAACTTTAACTGCTTACATTGATTTTCGCCATACAATTTTGACAGATAAAACGGACTTAAACGACATAAGGTAACCTTAAGTGCATGACCGTTCGGCGGTTAATTGGTTGATATAGTTACCAATTACAATGTAAATAAACGTTAAACTTATGGAGAATAAAAAAACAGGTCTACATAAGTACTTTATTGGCGCCATATTTTAACATATTCTGAAAAACAAACATAAAATTGCTTTAGCATTTTTATAACACTTAAATAATTAATGTCACTAATGGCGCCAGCGAAAATTAACGACAAAGAACATTTTTAAACAGTAATAAATACAAATCTCGGAACAATTGACTGAGTTTAATAAAATGTTTGGTTTACGGCTTAGCTTTCACTTTTTACTTCGTGAACTTTCCTCATGTGCCATACATTAATCATACAATTTTCCTAGTCATCACACCTTGAGTAAAGTCGACAATGGTATCCATTTACAAATTTCTACCTGACGAAAGCATGTTACCCAAAGAAACTATTTTATATGGATTCTGATAAGTGTTATATAATAATAGATTAAAAACGAAAGATATAATAATAGATTAAATGCGTTAACTAACTTACAAGCATGTTAGAAGTTGCTATACGTAAGATGGTAAGACTAAGATGGGAAACCTTTTGCGATGTAAGATTTCAATAAACATTATTAATATCAATATCGACGTCCAGTTGGGTGTTATTTATTATTTATTATAAAATAACCGATTTAAATTGGAAGTGTCAAGTAACGTATTTTTAATAATTATCTTTATTAAAATATAACTTGCTTCTATTCGCAGCTCGAGCGCATGGACATCGAATCTCACAAGAACCTATTTTCGGGATAAAATACCTATCGGTAATCAACAGTCCGATACCAAATTCGTTTAGCCATTAACGCGTGACTGATTAACAAGCATCCAAGCTCGGAAACATTCAAACTTTAAAATTAGTATAATTGGAATTTGGTGACTAAAGCATTTCGATCGCAACATTTTAAACACAACTCAATATTTTTCTCGAGTATGTTCCAACAGGACAACTCGGGGACTAAACTAGTAGCCATTAGTGAGTGGGCAGTCGCAAAAACAACAGGGAACGAATCTGGAATGCGCCCTGGATAGACACCCAGCCTTGTGTTGCTACACGTTGACACTCTCTCCTGATTATAGCAAATGTTTCACGTGTATTCAACAACTAGCTTTTGCCTTTGACACTGCTTGCGCGTATACTCCAATAGCCCCCGACGAAACTATGTCCAATTTAATAAGTTCACCCATTCTACTACTTACCTAATAACATTCGTACCTACTACTAGTCTAAGGTACTCTATATGTAAGCTTAAACTTATTCAAATTAATTTTAATACATCACTGATAATCCCATTCGAATTGGCACACATTTTCTTGTGTGTGTCTTCACCACAATTTGACTGTGTTTACTTTTGTCGACTAAGCGTTGACTGCACTAATTAAAATAAATACCTCACGTCCGATCTACTGTAATGGAATTTCCCATAGCTCTTATCCTATCCATTTCAGTGGAAAAATCATACTCATAATAAGTGAAATGTTGTTCGAAAAGCGCTTTATAATATATTGTAACTGCTTTTCACAAACTTTTATTTAGTTTCATTTTACAATAAGTTTAATGAGATCTTATGATGCAACGCTAAGAATATCCCTTATAAAAATTAAGTTGATTTCATGAATCATAACTCATGGACGCATGACTCAAACTTTATTATTATATTTAATGCAAACAAATCAAAATTCAATAAATGTTTTATTAAGTAACTTTGACAGTATAACAATAATTCTGATACTCTGGTATCACTGATAGCAATTCCATTATGTAGTGAAATAGCACACGTCTCAGCAAGGACCCCATTTACGATGAATAGCCATCCAATCCGGTTCTATGGTTTAATTACGCGTTCCTGAACGCGGACTAACGCATTGTTTAGTATCTAAAATTACTTACTGGGAACTTAGATGTCTCCAAGTGAAAAGAATGCAGTTTTTAACTTACCTTGTATAAGACTATGCCCCTTACTTATAAAAATATTTGAGCGCTGCTTATCTTTAACCATAGGTTTTCCCTTTCATTTTAAAACAATGTAACGCAAGGAAAAAAGTGACAGGTTATTCTTAGCGAAAAGATAAGCGAAAATGTTTTTATAGGTAAGGCCCTGTATGTGTACGATTAACTATGTACTTTCTAGGTGCATTTGGTTTGTTAGCATGTATTTTTTATTTACTACCCTTTTAATTAACGACGTCACATGTTACATGGCTTTAACTAACAGTTCTCGCATTAAGCAGTAACAAAATTGAACTTAATCTAATAAAAACACCTGTCTAAATAAAATTACTTAGGAATAGGAATGTACATATTTCCAAAACAAATCTAAGTTATGTACACTGTCTGAGATCCGAATTACAAATGAATGGACATTCTATAATTAATCTAGTTTTATATTTTTAAACAAGGTTTTGGTATGTAATAATCCAAGTATAAAAACTTAAAGTTAAATAAACATAAAGGATAGGGCAAAGTGATATTGGATTTTTCCATATCAGCCCGAAGTCTGGAATTTGTGCCCTATATGGCAATAGACTCGCCCCCTATCACATCTGGGACAAAACTAAGCTCGGCGAAATGTGGGTGTACTAGTTCGCTAGTGCGCCTCTGCCTACCCTTCTGGGGATACAGGCGTAAGCTTATGTTATAAAATCTTAAAAAGCAAAATCTAAATGTATACGATTTTGACCATATTCATATGGGACTAACCATGGAGCCAACCAAGTCACCCAACACGAAAATAATCTTAAAGATCAGTTTACATGTCTCAGAGAAAAAACAGACGAATAGGACATCCTCCTTTTGAAGTCGCTTAGTCATGCCTGACTGTCGTACTTTAAAACGGGCCTAAGTCTCAAAAGTACGGCGTGAGAGAGTGTATTGTACTAATGTGGCCAATTACCCCCGAGGGCGGATGCGTCGACGATTCCAAATGTAATCTCTAGATGTCATTACCTCCAGTGTAAGGCTCGCTCATCAACTCTTGAGTAATTCACATAATAAACGCAATCTGTTGACGTGCATTGCCCTCTACCCCGCTATAAATTACCCTTATAATAACCATTAATTGATGATTTCTCTAGAAAACGAATTAACCAAGAAATGAAAAGTGATTTTCTAATTGTAGTACTTTATTCCGTTTGTGAGATTGATATACAATTAGCATATTGGCAATAGTAAGGCATTATTTCGTGAGTAATTTGAGCAATTATAAACAATTATTAATACTTATTTCGTAGAAGTCGTAATTACAAAATTATAGTTTACGAACTACTTAGAGCTGTACCGGGAAATGGGAGCATGACGATGTTGTTCAAAGTGCTGGTTGCTGGAATCTAGTACACTGCAGCTGTGCGGGCCTCAAATGTTCCTATTAAAACCGAGGAGTTGAGGATCAGCGAATCAGAAGCTTATCCAGCTTATTATAAAGTTATGTTTTCTTGACACTAATAAAAAATAATAGAATCTTTCCTGTTACAAATGCTATTATTTACTATAATATTTTTTATCATTAATGATAACAACACGGATCACACTTAGCGCCGAATGTTCATACACTTAAAGTCGCCTTATGGCTTTTAAGGCCTCCTTATCTGTCAAAAATGTATGGAAATATCAAAATAAGAAGCCGCTAAAGTTAAGTAGCGTTTGACCATTCGTGCGATAGGTAGGTAAATCATTACACTACAATATAAATCTTTTTTCCATCTGCCCTTATCCCACTAAATTTGTGGTTGGTGCCTAAAGCTTTGCGGAAAAATTCCTGAGGGTACATCCACCCTGGAGGAGTCCCAGACAAATCGTGTAAAATTCGAACCTTCTGGTTCACAGCTCATACACGCTGTCACTGGTCCAAGGAGACAACATAAATAACACATCAATATTGAAATAGAATTTTAAAATATTCATATAAATCAAGCAACAGCATTACATTGATTTACTTTTGCAACTCTAGATAAATTTATTCTTGATTAACATTAATCGGGTCGCAGTTAACATCTTTACTCTTTCATAACATAGGTGGGGCTCGGTCGGCGGCCGCTCGTTGCCCTGTGGAACTGGAACGACCTCGAAGGACGCGAACCTCATCGAGGGGGGAGGGCGAAGGGGCGCGAGGGGACTGGGGCGGCGCGCGCGCATTGTACATTGTACCGACACTACCGACGTGGTTGCGCTACATCCGCATAGCTCGCTCCACCGTGTATTAGGGTTGTCATTTGCTGTTTTTTCCTAACCTATATCATCACTGCTGGGCAAATCTCCTATCCCCTATATTGCCATTTGAAAAAATAATACAATATTAAACACCATACATATCAACGTTTTTAAAGTTTTCGTTCAAAGGAGCCTGACGTTTATCGGGAGATAGCAAGAAACCTGATAATGCAAATTGTATTCTGGTACCACAAGATTGTCTACAACAGAAACTACTTGTACCTAAGCCATCTCATCTCATTACCATGAAGGCACAGACGCTACCTAGCGCCCGTATACGCGGTATAGTACACGGTATTACAAATACTATTTTATCGTTTTGAAAATTAAACGAGGCTGGATCATATGCACATTATTTTTTATTGAGCCGAGGACTATTTAGAAACATAAGTAGAATTCTAATGCGTGAAGTAATTTAATATCGTAGAATTTAGCACTAATAAATCATGCAGATTAGAGCTTTATCTAGAAACAATATGAATCCCAACTACGTGGCATCCCTACGTTGCTGCCGCAACTAATTAAACACCGATATACCATACAGAATGGATATTTTACCACGTTTTATTACAATCTCATCACATATTTCTCCATTAGTGTTTATGATATCCGCTCGGTGCTCTTAATCTCTCTTTATCTTCAATGCCCATGAGTTCTTTGGTATTACCTGCTTGTTCGAAGAGTTTCTATCACAATTAGATCAAGTTTTGCAATAAATGTTACTATTTATACGATCTGATCTGATTTCGGTTTCGATTCTTCTCCGAGGTAGATTAAATAGGATATTTCAGTCCAGTATGCAATAAATATCCAGCGAAAGGTTTTTTATTCAAGTGCGGCTAAGAGTCTTCACTACACCTGGTGGTAAGCGCAGTCCAGTCTAAACCAGCGATCAACGATCATCAATGGGTTTATGTGATCAACAGAATCATGCTAGCTTACATAAATGCTACTTCACACTCTGAAGAGGAAAGAAATAAATCAAGGAGCACGTAACAAGATATATGGATGAAAGATAGAGGCAAAGTGACACAATATGGTGTCGCCACCCCTATAGCCACCCTAACCAAGATTTTAACACCATGTGTAGGTACAATACGTTACTCAACAGAAAAGTAAGTAAATAGTAGTGTCGAAGGGTGAAATTTTTGAAAAGGGTAGCCGATGCTACATTTTCTTTTTAATAATGCCTATTTGTCAAGCCGATAATTCGGCAAAGGTAAGCCGATAGGAATCTGGTAAATAGTGTAATGTGGTTTGTACTATATGTATAATGTACCATCATCATTAACAATCATATAATTATATTTCAACACATTTCCGAAATTGAAGAAGATTGCCGAAACACATGCCATTAATCGAAGTATTACACATTGCGAAGGTAATAGGTATATTAACATCAATATTCCACATATCAACTGATCTGATCTACATATTTGCTTGCTCTAATAGAAGCCCAATTATTGCCAAATAAACGTTCCACCGACCAATTCAGGAAACTATAACATTCCAGTACTGGGCTGACTCATTTCGACACGGATACAATCATGGCTCTTCAATCATTACCCATGTCGAAAATGTTTAAATACCGTTTAATTCACCGAAGAATACCGAACTTCACGTCCGAATATCGTTTAATAAAAACAAATAATAGCAAGGGGAAAGGTTCCTCATAACATTATGGCAGAACGAGGGTCGAATTCAAGATATGTCGCCCGGCCATCCGCTTGTGTAATAACGTATCTAGGTCGGACATTTTGCCAAATTGACGGTTCCTTCTCCGGTTCCGGTGAAATGGGTTTTTTATTTGGGTATCGTTCTTGCTTTGCTATTACATTAGGTGAATTTTACTACACAAATTGTGATACATTTTACTGTGGGGAACGAAATGAATATATATCAATAATCATTCGATCTGCCATCCGCTATTAAACTATGTAGGTAATGCCTATAATACTCACGTAACTGGTCAAAAATATTTGATACGACTGATTTCTTAACTATAGGTACAGGAAGTTATTTAATATTATAAATTAAACAACCTTTTAAGTAAAGTAACTTTTTATGTAATAAATGTATATCTGTGTATTGCAAAATGCATTAGCCATATTTTTTGTGAACCGAAACATCCTTATATCAGACCAATTCAGCCGCATTGCGACACTCTTAAGTAAAAGTTAACCTATTTAACTTTCCAAGATTTAGAATACTATTTGAAAATTCCATATAGTTGGCATTTTGTGTACATACTGCTAGATTATAGGCGCTTTGAACTTAATAGATCAAACTCTAATGAGTTAAAGCCACTTAAGGACAGTTAAAGATGATTTTCTATAAAATGAGATAAGTGTGGTTGTATTTCGGTACGACTAACGTCCCGGGGTCTCGGGTTCGGTCCCCTTTGGTCCCCCAAAGTGATATTGGATTTTTCCATATCAGCCCGGAGTCTGGAATTTGTGCCTAATATGGCGATAGGGTGCTGGATGCAAGCCTCCTCCAACAAGTCGATCTGGAAACCTTTGGGGGGACCTATATCCAGCAGTGGATGTCCTGTGGCTGATGATGATGATGATGGCGATAAGCTCGCCTCTCATCACATCTGGGACGGAACTAAGCTCGGCGAAATGTGGGTGTTCTAGTTCCCTAGTGTACATATGCCTACCCCTTCGGAGATACAGGCGTGAGCTTATGTATTTACGTATAAGATAAGAATTAAACAAACTCACTTGGAAGTTGGATGTATTCTAAGAGTGATAAGTAAAACACAGAAGTCATAGCATAGTAACTCCAAGTACTAATTAGATATTCAATTCACATACGCTTAGCATTTTGTCGTTAAGGCTTTATAATAATTTCTGAGTATGCACAAGTTGACATTTCTTATTATACGTTCTATATGCATTAAATAGATGCTACTTGATTATTTCGCCACGTTGCTTGCATATAAATTACGTACGTCTAAGTGAAAGCACCAAGAACGGACGGTTCAATATGACCAAATAACATCACAATGTCATTTGAATTTATTTTCTAAGGTTGTGTTGAATATTTTAATAATGTGGACACTGGACATGTTGGTTGCATTATTCAGTTCACATTAGCACTGTCAAGCTAGAACGAAAAATACGTTGCTAAGAAATTATGCTATAACGCTCCGTAGATGGGTACAGCATGTAATATGTATGGTAGGTGTGTAGTGTCCGCTAGACAGTACGTCTCCATACAGGTTTAGCGCGATTAGTATTTGCGGAAATTGGTGCGATTTCCATGAAGACATTGTATGGTAATCACATGACTGGTAACAAGAGTAAGTGTGTCGCGTGTTCAAGCAAAGATGCTCTCCGCCCGCCAATCATTCCGCTAATTGGAGAGAATCATCGCTGTAGAAAGTGCGCGGCGTGGGCCGGTGGCGGCGAAGTGCAGCGTCAGACCCGGGGCGACCGGCGAGCGTGGAGCGGCCGCGGCCCTGGACACGTCCATACCGACACGTCGGTGACGATTGACGAGCTGATTCCAGTGTCAATGGACACGCCGATTCCAGTGCCAATGGACACTGCGCACCGCTCTGCAGGTCGATTTTCTCAGAAACGCCACAACGTTGCGATCGACGACGAGCTCCCGCAGCGCACATCGTTGAGATCGACGGAACGTTCAACGTTGTTGGGTCTTAGAGAATACGATTTCCCATACATTTATGTCAAACGCCTCGCTCGAGAGAGCTAGTTCGCATAAGCGCCGTCATCACGCATAGCGCTAGTGCGTGCGTTTTGTACCTTGCTGAATACAAAAATGAATCATCGTTGCCGCAACGATGCCGCAACGTTGTTTTCACAAATGAAACCTTAGAGAATCGACCTGCTGTATTGGAGTGCAATAAACTACACGCGGCTTGCACCGCTGACCACAATGCACGTTCACGTGGACACTAAAGCCGTGTCTCCTGCACTAAAACATTACACAAGACACCTACACAAAACACAGTATTTTTGTCTATGGTCTATTGTTTCATGAGCACGAGACAGCGAAATACGTTGTTTTGTCGAGGTATTTTTAGTGTTTTGTTCATCGTCTGCACTAAAACACCTACAAAACATGGTTTCGCATTTTTAACATGGTTAATTTTTCTGCCAACAAGAGAAAGCGGAAATCTTTGTTTTGCGTATGAGTTTTTGTGTTTTGTCTCAAGAAAAATAGGTGCAGGAGACGCAGCTTTATATATACAAATGCAACAATACGTCCGCCGAATCCAAGATAAATGAATATGACTTATTAAATTACGAATTGGCGAGGCTAAAGATATTTACGGATTTTCAGTTTCCAGAGTCTATCCCGCAATTGTGTAATTTAAGGTTATTGTTTACATCACATACGAGTATTATATTAAGGTGTTTGGGACTCGTACATGATCGATGGGCGTCTATAAAGCATTAAATGTTGTCAAATATCATCAGTGCGCAGCGAGCTGGAATACATTTACGATTGTCAGAAAATTTCCAGCTCGGGCCTCTGCTTAGTAAACATGTGTCAATCAATACAAATCTGATCGAAAACAACCACCGACGTAGAATTTCAATACATTTTTCCAAGTTTTCTTCTCCTCTATCCAATCGTACGAAGAATGCCAAGTAGAAGGAATGATTTAATTAACGTCTTTATAAAGCAAAGTAACTTTCCGTAACTTCATCGTCCTACGTCGATATGGTATTGACGTACGCGCGTTACATAGGTATGTTTATAAGCACTCTAATAGCAAAAAGGCTGCCTACAAGCAACACACCTGTCTTCAACCAACCATATAGAGTGAAGACGATGGATGCAAATCAATGATCATTGCGTCACGACAGCTTTAAAGATCTATTCAGCATCGTGAAAGGTACGCCTATACTGAGCGCCTATACCTATAGTGAGCATGTGAGGTCGCTGAGTCAGTGGCCCTTCCTGCGTTCACGCCTTTTGGGGTAATGTTACGTGAGCGGTGGTACGCGCTCAGCACTTCAATGCCACGACGCATTGTCTACTGAGCCTTGTAAACGAAACATCCTATGGAACTGTCAGCGTTCATTACCAATCCATAATTATTATTTTCTCAGTTAATGTAGTTATTGAGACTGCAGCCACGTTAACGCATCAATATTCTATGCAGCGCATGCTTACTGCATTGCTAATCAGTCGTAAATACACAAGTGTCAATAGCTGATTTTTGTAACTTGTAGCCCTACATCATCCATGTAATCATTCTCACTTAATATACTTCTTCCATATGGTAATCCATAAAATACCTACCTATCAGAAGCCATAAAACCAGGTCTACCTCTTATGAAAAAGTCGGTTTCAAAAGAACTCAACAGAACAAAGCACTGAGACTAAATTTATATAAAAATGTTTTTCCTAAGATATTTCACAAATGGTAGGCAAGTTTTGTCGAAATTTATTTCAAAAATAATAAAAAATCCATTGTGCAAAATTGAATAGTAGTCAGGGACAGAATAATAAAAAAATACAAAACATAGAATATTGTTCAATTATAATTTATATGTGCGAACTGCAAGTCTGGAAGTGAGAATTGTGTTTTATATAAACTTATCGTAATACGATAATAACTGTCGAGAATAATTAACAATAACAAAATAAACAAGTGCATTCCAGTCAGTGACTGTTCCGACTCCCGTGTACTCTATAGAAGTAAACATTTTGCAAATGCAACGTGAACGATGAATGCAATAGTCTCGTCTCGCGAGTCGCGCCAGACTGAACCCACAAAACATGCTTTATATTTTAAAACCCAAGGTCAACGGACATACAATCAATAGTGTATATTCCAACAATCTATTGAAATTCGCAGATGCTACTAAAAATAACATGGTGTACTTTTATTTCTAGCCTGCCATTGAAAAGGGCCTACAATGTCGCAATGAGTTCGCGTCTCGATTTGTCAACGTCAGAAGACATCGCATCGGCTGTCAACTGCGTATAATATAGTAACACGAAAAAACAGATAGACCGGGAAAAAGCGAATGAACGTGATTTAATAATGGGATGGAATATGTTTTTTACCTAAATTAAATGTGTAAATTATAAACTTTATAGATGCTTCATTAATAAATAAGTCACAAAAGTTATGGTTATAATATGTTTACGTTTGTATGAGGCGATTTGCAATCATGTACTTAATTAAGAAATATTCTGATTTCTTAAGTTTACGTGAATATTATACATTGAAATAAAACTATTCTTACGGATTCTATCACGATTAGGTTTTAATTATTATTCCCGACGTTTCGAAGGCTTTGCAGTCTTCGTTGTAGAAAGAAGAAGAAGAAGAAAGAACAAGAAAGAAGAAAGAAAGAAGAAAAAAGTTTTTTTTTTTTTTTTTTTCTTCTACAACGAAGACTGCAAAGCCTTCGAAACGTCGGGAATAATAATTAAAACCTAATCGTGATAGAATCCGTAAGAATAGTTTTATTTTAAGAAATATTCATAATATTTACTGGATGGAAATTAAAATCTTTAATTGCGAGGGAATCACAAAAAGATTACGACGGTTTTAAATACATGCTATTAGTGTAACAGCCATTTAAGAGCGGAACAGGTGTAGGTTTTATTTTGCGACGATGCCGGGTGACATTTTTCAGCCGGTTAATTGTTGCATTCCTTCATGTGAATCTCTAGTTTTTAAACCGATTCGGTGAAGGAATCCCGTTGATATTCGTGCACCTGCCATACATAACTTCCATAAGCCACCCAATTTGTATTGTAAATTACTTTTATAAATCGTTTAATGCAGCGTGAAATGTACGTCAATATACAAAGTAACAGACATATTTCTTCAAGACATTTTATTGACGTCTTACATATTTATTTATGCCGATATCTCGAGCGCAGATCACTTAATTTTTTAAAATAAAAAATATACTGTATACCTCTACATATCAGTAGTGGTAATAAAATGGCCAAATTGCATTCGACAACGCTGTATTAATTATTTTGAAACGCATTCCACAAACAAATACACATCAACGTTTCGTCATAGGTTTTGAACAACTTAGCCCCGTTCCGGCGATATTTCTACTCGCTGAATGTGATTGAACCATCCACCGTGACCACGTGGATTTATTTCTTAATACAATTATAATAGAGCAATAACAGCATGAACACATTTTATTATTTTCTTTGTCTATTAAATACTGGAACTGAGTTGAGAATATTAAAAGATTCAATTAGCAAGTAACAACTGATTAAATCATAAATATATGAGATTACATGTTGAATACCTTCTTATATTTTAAACAGAGAGTATATTAATATTTGTATTGAGATTTTATGGGCCAGTCACTCCACATATCTCCACATATCTATGTCGCCTCCTTCTAGTGGCAGCGTACATAATATGGGCTGTGGACCGGGAGGTCGTGGGTTCGATTCCCAGGTCAGGCAAAGCGAATTTTCTAATTTAATTTGGCCGGGACTGGAACTCTCAGAGAAGGTTGACGTTAGACAGGCAGCAGGTTGTAAAAACTAAACCAAATCCTTTCTGCAACATGTTTAAAAAAATGTGTTGCGCTGACCCCACATTAAGATGGAATAAGGGTAGGTAGAAAGAAAAGTGACTCTACATAATATCTCGGAACAATACCAGGAACCTGGGATCCTTCCACGTGGGTAGAACCGCTAGTAAAAGCTAGGAGAATAATAACAGAAGAGATGATACTTGCAAGTCACCATGTCTAAAGTGCATATTATTTAACTCTACTATATTTCGTTGCAATAAAACGATTTCACTATTTATCAACATAAACATCTACAGATAAATCAATACAAGTACATACTAGTTATGCAAATAACCGGATTGTGTTATGCACAGATGTTTAATTACAATGAGTACAGTAGATATATCTTAGTAAGCCATCTACGCCATGCACTACCACTTCTAGTGCCCTACATAGGGTACATTAAATATGATGTCTAAAAATGTTTAAGCCGCGACTCCTGCACGTGTTTTTCTCGAAACAAAACACAAAAGGTTTACCTACACGGAACATGTTTCGCTGTCGCCTGCTCATGGGATAATGGACCATAGACAAAAATGTGGAGCAAAACCAAGTTTTATGTAGGTGGTTTGTGTAATGTTTTAGTACAGGAGACACGTCTTTAAATCAATGTCTAGACAATAATATTTAATTATTGAATCGTTTGATTAAATTAATGAGACCGGTTCGACTGGCATCATGTTGATATGTGAGTTTACACGTAATATGACGACCATGCTCTGTGGGGCGTCCGAGTTAAATTCGTATTGCAATGTAGCGGCCTTCGGTGGCGGCAAATATCGTTTTGTTTGTAGTGTTACTATCTTACTATCGCAAATACGGTCGAGATATTGAAGACATTTGTTATTTTCTTATCTTTTTTGGGGCAAAACGAAAGCTGTTTACATTTGTTATATAAATGTTGAAACGTTTCCCTAAAATAAAAACGTATTTGGGTTTACGCATAAAATCGGCACACAAATCTGCCCTTATAAATAGGACGCGCAACAAATACTAAACAGGTTGCTCTTAAAATAGTATTCCTTGTTATATAGGTTACAAACACATGCTTAGATAATCCGATACGATTTCATACACCTCAATGTAATGTGAAAAAGGCAATGACTTCAGACAGCATCAATGTGCATAACATTAATGTATAGCCTCATTGGTCTAGTGGTGCTTAGGCTGAGAAACCGTGAAGTCTTGGAGTCAAATCTCAAGTCAGGAATAGAAAGTACCTGATATGATGTTAGGCTCATCCCCTCATACATCATGAAAGAAGTTAACTCGACAAACATGGTACAGCTCAGCCTGCCTCTATAAAGATACGGGCGAGAAAGCTTATGTAACATGAACATTCGAAGATTACAACAATTTATGTGAAAGCTACTGGGTGTTCTCTTCTGGGTGTTATGAGACCGAAAGCATCTCATATGTAACTATCGGATGTTAATTTTTGTCATCATCATCATCATCATCATCATCATCATCAGCCATAGGACGTCCACTGCTGAACATAGGCCTCCCCCAAAGATTTCCAGATCGACGACCTGTTGGAAGCGGCCTGCATCCAGCGACTTCCCGCAACCGACGACCTGATAAAGGTTAATTGTTGTATATTTATTTATTTATTAATTGTTATATATTCATTTAATGGCATTTGCTAATAATGCACAGCAGTGGTGTACTTGTCGGCAGATTATAAGAAGACAGTGCACTGGTACCAAGGTAAATTCAATTATGCGCTGTGCGTGCATAACACACGTAAATCAGGGTTTAATGCTTCATTTATCCTATGCAACACAATCTAATTAGACATTAACCTACATTTTGCAAAAATTCTTACAAGAATTCGGCTAGTTTTTTCCACCTCCATTGCTTATATCGTAATAATGGACAATACAATTTTGAAACAACTGTGGACACTGACTTTTACATTATAAATCTTAGTCATTCGAACCTCAATAGCAACATTTTTCATTTTCGAAATATTTAATTAGGAGTTACAATCTAAATTAAGTAATTTGGAAAGTTCTCTGTTGCCAATCAATACCAATTCTCACGTTATTGGCTCATTCAGTATCATCTTTAATATTTATGTAATCAATTACAAATGTACAAGAACAGTAAACAGTAAGTTTATTGTTGGTTGCTAAAACACCTTGAATATGAACTGGTTTTTACAAATGTTTGTCTTCTAATTCTACACATAACATAACATGTTATGTTATTCCCTGGGTTATATTTTACACTAAAAAATCTAAATATTTTAGAATGTCTTTATTCTATGTTCAATTATTGTGATTTCGCGAATTGTAACAGATAGGTAGAGAAGATTAAAACGTTTAATTGTATAGTGTCAATATCTACCATGATTTTTTAATGAATCATTAGGTATAATTTTTGTGCAAGTATCAGAAGTTGGATCACCGCCGCGCAGAGATTATACTTGCATTCCAAACCATTCGTACGTCCATTTAACTGCATCAGCTCTAATAGCGTGTTTCCGTCAAGATACACACAAAATATGTACAAAACTAAGAATATAACATCCCATTATTATATACATACTGTAGGTAGCAGGATATAATTCACGTTGCAATTTATGCCGCCTCCGCAGTTGCCTCACATTCATAGGAAGCTCAACGTTTCATCTAAGTTAGGCAACCGTTGATAATGGCGGTACTTTGGTTGATAACATGGGCTTGATTACAGGTATCTACTTTATTATGTTTACACAACATAAGAATGTAAGTTCCAACGTGTAGGACATTTACCTTTGAATGTATGGATTTTGGATCTCCTCGTAACACAACTGGTGTATTGGGGATAGCATCCTACGTAGAACTAAGAGAATCAGAAGCTATTTCTTCTTTATCTAATTAATTAAACTTATTTTACATCATTTAAAAAACTTGTTCGCATCAAATTTCTAATAAGTATCTAATGCTAGTGGATAATTAATATATTTAATTGAAAACTAGTGTTGCTTCAGAAACATTCATAGAATTTCAGCCAATTTGATAACTGTCGAAAACGAAGGCTATAAACGACTAGACATTGAGCTAATGGGTCATAATATTACGTTAGCATAAAACGCACATCAACTGGAAGCATACAAAATACCAGAGTCCCTCAAGATCGATTGCTAATAATATACACACTTAATTAATGAATTACATTTAAACGACTTACCGCTGGCCTCGGCAAGAAACCGTGAAAGTCCGTATCACATTATAAATAAACAGATAAACAAATGTAAGGCAATTGTAATTAATCGGTCGGTTAAATGTTACACAAACAAATGGCATTCCATGCATATACTTACTTTTGTTTTGTGTAGGTCATGTTTGTTGTGACAAAAGTAATAGGGCGTAGATAACACGAATGGAAACAGTTAACAATAAAAAAAGCAAATAAGAATTATTGCAACAGTTATGGAGCAACGTGAGTGGTTGCTGGCCACAAAAAGACTTCAATGTATACAAAACAAGTCCTATATACCCCCTTACTCATAATGAAATCCTGGTCTTATCGAACGCATAACCCTACCTTTGCCTACTTTAGCTAAAAGAGGACTGAAATATGTTTATCGAATACAATGTTGCTGGTTACAGAAAAAGTATTATTTTTATCTCTGTAAAGCTTTGAAACAAATAGGAAGTCTCGGCTGGAAACAATCAATAAAAAATATATATCAATCTTAGATAGGGTCCTAGACTATAACAAAAATAAGGTCATTAAGAAAGAACATCAAACTTGAAACAGCTGATCGGAGTCGGCCATGTTTTTGCTATCGAACGTTGGAACGTTTTAACGCTATTAAACGATTATGAATAAAATTTTTATGTAAAGTACTATTGTGGTCTTACGTTTTATTAAGTTATTATGAATAAGGGAGGTATACATTGGAATCTTTGGTGTTACAGCCCCACAGCCGCAACTGTGCAAACTCAACGCAACCCATCGAAGACACTCAAAACATTTCATTCATTTGTATAATTGGCGATGCATGTTCCCGAATACCGATACAAGCTAAAACGCCAGACAAATTGGTAAAGTTGGTTGTTGGCAATTAGCGGAACATGGTTTCGTTACTGCAGTTTTCGTTGTACGTGCCGTTTTAGGAAACGTGACTTTGTTCTACAAATAATAGTGTGTTCGAAATACGTTAGGATATGTACGTTGGTTATTTTCATAATTGGTTGGAGAAACGCTCTGTTTCTCCTTCATGGCTTAAATTAAGTGTAAGTTTAAAGAGTCTATAAGCTACATAGCCATACCTGGGTTTTAGGTTTAACGGACTTTCTTAACATAATCCCATATTTTCAACGGATGGATACATTCGATTCGAGCAAAACATATGAATTTCCATCTTAATGAATAAAAAAAGCAACGTAATGTTTACAAATTGTTAAGTAATTATCATATAACTATGTGAACAATAATGAGGCTTACTTAATTAATATACGTCTATTATTAAACCCGATATATTCCTTAAAATTACCAGTAATTACACAAAATATTATATATTCATAAATGGCAATTGAAAATGGCATATGCATATTATATATACAGTTATGTCCATTGTTTAAAATGGTGTAAAAGTAGCACACACGTTACGGTGTTTGAAACGACAAATTTTAAATATTTAATTACGTGTACAGTTGTATATACTATAGAATTGCTAAGTAATTCATCCGTTCAAATAAAACTCTACAGCAGCTGCATACCTAGAGGGAGTTCTTATTATGGCATTCACCGAAGTTGCAGTAATTATTAAAATCTCTACTGTTGAGTATAAAATAAATGCCTGCGTACAAAATGGCGCCTTGAAGTCACTTACTTAAATACCCATATTATCCACTTTTAACACATGCAAATACTTAGTATATCTCTATGTTATACTTTTAAATATATTAATATCATATAATTGCAAACGACTTATAAAGGTCAGAATAGAATATGAAACTTATATTAATTTACTTTAAAATAACAGATTTTATGTACATACGTTATCGAGCTTCAGAGTATAAAAATTATATAATTAAATAGATATTTAATGTTATTTAACACTTTATTGTCATTTAACTAAATAAATTCATTAAATCAAAAGTTAGATTTTACATGTAGTGTTAGTATAGATGTAGCTAACATAATTGCGAATTGATGCTCAATAAGGTACTAAAACTCTGGTATTTATTGTTACTACAAGGATTTTATACCACACGCATACAGAAGGCATTTACGCTATGTGATTACATTACAAAATGTAATTTTTAGTACATCGTCCCAGTTTCCTTGCATATATTAATCATGCTACTTTGGTAATATTGAAAATGTGAGAGTTAGGAAATTATGAGTTGCACTTTTTGTATGATTGAATAATTTGTTAACTAAAGATGCCTGAGTTGATGAGCCACGAAAGTTATCTGTAAAGGCGATTTGCAATACTTTAAATCTTGATTTATCTTAAATCTTGGTCTAAATATGGCGATAGGCTCGCCCCCTATCACATCTGGGACGGAACTAAGCTCGGCGAAATGTGGGTGTTCTAGTTCGCTAGTGCGCCTCTGCCTACCCCTTCGGGGATACAGGCGTGAGCTTATGTTATGTTATGTTATGCTTGGTCTAAATATACAAATAACATATAATTTATATCGAGTTTAGGATTAGTCCTAGAATTAGCCCTAGATTAGTATTAGTGCTGTAAATCGCCCTAAATGCTTCAAACCTAGAAGACTAGAACTCAATCAAACCTCAAACGAGTAAAATCTAGCCAAAACGATAAAAATTGGAAGTTAAAACCGTTCGTAAGTCGACACGGCTAATATACCACCGCAGTTTGTTAATTTACACGTTCAACCGTTATAAGCCGCGAGTGTGTGCACCCAAATATAAAGTATTTCACAATTATAATCATACAGCACAGCACCGGCCGAGTAATTAAAGAATAACGGACTCCATTATACATCAGAACACTTAAGCTCAAGCTGTATTGGTATCATTTAGAAGATCACAATCTCTGAAATTTCTTCGCAATTTTGTTACGAAAATATTTATGAAATCGAAATGCCATTTAAATGTTGACACAAACTTAACTCGTTCGAATTGCAATAACATAACGACGATACCTAAAATATTCAAAATGAAATTATCACAAGCAGTAATGCCTACCCCTTCGGGGATACAGGCGTGAGCTTATGTGTTTTGTAACATAAAATGTTTCATATTATAATAATATGGTCAACTTTTATATTAAGCAACGACGGTTCTTATGTAAGTGTTTGTTATATTTAATCAATTAGAAAAATAATAAATATAGAGTCAACAAAAATGATTTTTTATTGACTTTACATTTCTATCATTGATGCGGTTTACGCATATATTCCAACGTCACGTCGCAGCGTCAATCGTTTGAAACAAAATGTTTTTTTTTGCAATCTAATTGTGATAGGAGCAAGTCGCTCGCCTAGTATAGCATAGTAAGCAATATTACTACCAATGAATGGGTTTAGCAGTTGAGCAATAGCAGCAGTGAGTGGCATTGCCCTGAGCTCGTCACTCTGAGATATAATTACACCGGCTACAATGTCCTACAAACCGAAACACAATATTGTTTACCGATGCTGCTTAGCGGTAGAAATAGACATTGCGGTGGTACAAATTACTCTATGGGTGGTACCTACCCATACGGACTATCGCTATAGTCGTTCCAACTAGGTGGAGTTCCAGCCCCCATCAAAGTGACGGCGAAAACAAACGGTTCCAGCAACTGCTCAGGGATAACCTATTCTGGTTTCCCCGGGGATCGTTCTACTTCGGCTAAAGGTGTTTTAATCAGTGATTCGACGAATCCGGTATAACCATACCACTTACACGCAGGCTGGAATCCGTACAGTGGAGTTTTTCCACTTGAGAAATATTAGATAGCAGGAGTGTGTTTTGTAAATGTATATTTATGATACAAATATAAAAATTCTAGTAATATTATCAGAGATAAAAACGACGTACAACGACACGCGACGCATGCATGGAACGTGCGAATACTCATAATTTGAACAGCTCCAACACATAATATACCTTTTAGTATTTCTAAGACTATTTTTATGTAAGCTACTATGTTTTATATAATTTTCACAACACAACCCACAATAAATCGCAACTCACCACATTTTTTTTCACTTAAAAATTTAGAAAATTATGGTCTGTCCCGCATGTCCCTAACACAACGGGCCTTACTCATAAAATCTTCTGTAGTATACATAGAAGTACATACATACATGGAGTCACGCCTTTTTCCCATAGGGGTAGGCAGAGACAACGGATTTCCACTTGCTACGATCCTTACATACCTCTTTCGCCTCATTCAGTCTCATTACATTCTTCATGCATGCACGTCGGTTTAGGGTACTTTTTACATTTAGACATAGAATTATAAGAAGTATTTGCATAATATCGATTTAGTTTGATGTTCCATTTCTTGTCATGGATCTATCTACTTCGTATGCATGTAGATTTGCCAAGCCGACCGGTAGAGTCTTCCAGCTTGAATTATCTTTTTGTTCTTGACGGTAGAACTGTTGTGCCATTGACTTCGATACGCATAGTTACACTCCTTTCCACATTTTATATACTTATCATAACATAAATTTTGCACAGCTGTTTTAATTACCGTTAAAACATCAGCATAGTGAGACGTTTTTGTTCGATCAGTCAATTTTGTAAGGCTAAAGCAATGTACCTATGCAGAGTTTTGTTGTATAATTTTGCTTCGATCATCATCATCATCCACAGGACGTCCACTGCTGTACATAGGCCTCCCCCAGATTTTCAGATCGACCTGTTGGAAGCGGCCTGCATCCAGCGACTTCCTGCGACCTTGATTGGTAAACATATTTATAGATACGAAAGTTTTCAAAAATAACTTTAGGATACAAAATCATTTCTAATTGAAATATTAGTTTTCTAGTACAAGAAGAAAATAAGCTTAACAAAACAAAACCAACAAAGAAAGTTTTTGCCTTCAAAACATATTATAAAAGCTATTACGCCAAAGACCAACATTATAAATACGTAAACAGGAATAGAGTTTCTAAAAAACAAAAGAAATGGTAAGTGAATGCGAGCTAGCTTTTTCACGAACTCTGTGATCATTGTACATCGACCATTACAAAAATCGATTTGAGAGCATAAAAACTGAAATGAAAGTCTATTGACGACTATGGTCTATGAAAGTACATTATACATAATACAACCGCGAATACTAACATAAAAGTAATATAAAGGTGACCGCGCACGCGCGTATTAATAGACACTTAAATTTAACGACCAACATCGTAAACGCTACTTTACGAAAAGGAGTTAAAACAATAAAAGTTTCTACATATCTTGCATACAATAATATGTAATAGTTATTACGTCAGGTTAGATTATTATCACATGAGAACACACTAAATTTTGAAAAGAGCAATCTAAACCATTCTGTCTTAGTTAGGGTGGAAGACGTCGATGTGCCAACCAACAACGGACGGTATACATTTCATCAATATACATAGATACATACACTTCATCAAAATGGTCCACATTTTTAAAATATTTAGCGTGATGTATCCGCTATACATATCTCCACGTGATATATCTCCTTTTTCGTAAAGTAATAAATCATTTTAAAACTATTATGTCCAAGAGGAAAATGTTATTACAATTATATGCTTAGTAATGATTCATCGTATTGCGTCCATCAGTGTTAAATAACTCTATGGTTCAATATTATGCTATTATTCGGTTGGACAACTCAATTGATGCTACCATATCGCTCTAGTTTACTGAATCATCATACTGGCCGAAAACAATAGCCGTTATCTTTGCAGCTGTATTCATAAATCCATTGTTAGAAAGGTTAAATCGGGCCGAATGAATGAATGCACTTGTCGCATGCGTGGAACGCTCAACGCAGTGTTGGGTTATCATTGTGATGCATAGTAAGAGTGAAGTGACTGACGAATGTGATGTGGCGCAGGCCGCAGCTCAGCAGCCGCCGCGCCGCGCCGACACAGCCGAAGTGTGCGTATCGTGTACGTACGACGCCGACGTCGGACATACCGCGTACCACGGTCGACGGAGCACGAGTCCACGAGGCGGCATTCGGCAGTCGCGTCGCGCGCACTGTGCTCGCTCGTCTCCGCTCGCTGCTCTTCGCGCTGAGCTCAACGAGTATAGTCTCCGACTCACGAGCCGGGTCCGCACGGTCCGCACCGTGCCGTGCCCGCCCTTATCAAAACATTCCCGCATTCGGATCGATCCGCATGTATTTACACGCTCCAGTCTCCGCAGTGATAACGTGAACTTACCACCGCATCGTGACATTGTGACTACACTTCGAACACAAATAAATACAAGTGTTGTGAACGATATGTGATTTTTAATTGCGTCTCTACATATCATTATTTCAGGATTTGCTGGTTCAAGTGACAGTAAGTTTAGTTTATTTATGTTTTATCACATTATTATCTCAAAAATACAATAATTTATTCAACTTATAAATTAATCATTTAGTGAAATTGCAACAATATATTACTTACATACAAAAAGATAAAAATGTCTTAACTTTAAATAACATTCCGCCTAATTATTCATTCCAAGCTAAAATAACTACAACTTATGTTTTTTCTAAATGATTAGGCAAAATAATGTTATTGGCTTTAGTATAATTTTGAACTAAATGACTTATCGAGCAAATAATAAGATTCCATAAATGTTATAAATTACTATTTATATGCTAAAAATGGATAAGGTTGCTCTTTCCGTCCTGGAGACTCTACATAAAAAACAATATAAATTCCAATTCTATTAGGAGCTCAATTCAAACGGCTGAATACATTTGTATATTTATAGTTTACCATGCGCAGACATAAAAGAGTTTCCTGAACAAATAGAAAGAACAGCTGTTTCCAAAGAAGCCAGCTTGATTTTATTACTACGTCTCGTCGCGCTGTAGGTACCTAGTGTGTTTTATTATTTTTATATTTGATACTAAATATAAGAAATTTATATTTAAGGCTATTTTATCGAATCTATACAACTAATAAAAACTAACTCTCCGTCTTGAGTATCTTTTTAGTGCCTTTAAAAGACCTAAGTAACTCGTTAATTTTTAAAGCAGCCTTTTGATTATTATTAATGTTTCTTTATACAACACGATAAAAACACGAAAATAATATTACCTATAGATACGCAGCTATTGCATGTAATTCAATTCACGAAGCGTGTGTTGTTTTCACCGACTTTGGCTTAATTTATACATAATAGAGTCCATCTACGTGAAATATGATGTGAAAAGGCATTATCAACATTAGTTCAGAAATTGACGTAACGCCGTAACGTAATATAAAAATATAATAACTTCAAAAAACCTTTTACTTTAAGGTCAAATAAAAATATAGAAATTTAATATTAATAGTAAGTGTTAATATTATCATAGAAGCATTTAAAGTCAACTAATAACATCTGTCTTTTCCACAACATCAATATTATAAGGAACAAAACTAACATTGTTACAATATTGAAAATCAATGTCAGTACATTCGATTGAAGTATTGCGTGCAATGTCCGAGCTTTCAATCTCATATCACCCTCATGACAGGCGCATTCTGTTACATATCTTACCGACTTCTGACCGCTGCATCGGGTACCTACAATAAACTGTCAGAAGAGATTATTGCATCAGTCATCAGAACCATGAAACTACGAAGAGTTATTTTTTAGAAAATACTTTATTTACATTTACACAACAGTATGTCAATAACCCCTTTCATTAGAAGAGGAGGCCCGTGCCCAGCAGTGGGACATATGGGCATAGGCTAACCCCCATCACAACTGGGACGGAACTAAGCTTGGTGAAATGTGGGTGTACTAGTTCGCTAGTGCGCCTCAGCTTACCTCTTCCAGGATACAGACGTGAGCTTATGTAATGTTATATAGAAAGGAAAACGCCGTGCGAAACGTGGCCCCATTACTTTCATCTCTGCCTACCTCATTTCGATACAGGCATGAGTTTTGAATATACATATATTATCCTAACGACATTTAAATGTATTGAGTATATAAATCTGATTTGACTTGTCTTGTAAACATAAATACAAAAATGCAGTATAAATCTTACAACATTTATAGGCCATAAATCAATTAAATCGAATTACCTTGACCCATCCGGTTCTTATTTACTCAAGGCTATTAAGAATAAACGTTCGTACTAATTAATAAATTATACCTCAGATAACGTTAAAAAATAAAACCCTACATTAGGGCTCCGATAAGAACGTTCATGAACATCATTGTGAGATTTAAAATTGAGTTGGACGATGCATCTGATGGTTCTGTACGACAACATCTAATTAAGGTACTGATTGGTCTATAATATTGAATACTACATTCATTTCTACTTTTTCGACCGACTTCAAAAAAGGAGAAGGTCCTCAATTCGTCGCTATCGCTACTTTTGTTAAGACATAATAAAAACAAACATCATAATGTGTATCCGGTGATAAAATCTAATTCGGCACAAATTATTACGCCGTCCCGTCCAGAGACAAAAAGTTGCATTTATTAACACTACACGATTGGACTGAAAGATACGCATTAATAATTCCGTATGTTTTTGTGATTGTGTGTTCTGTCTATTAATCTGCACAGAGTGTTTTTATATAAGACGTTACGAGCAAAACGAGTGCGTTCGCAATGGCCCGTATTGAGCGCACGCATCTGCGACCTGAATGCCATCGGAGCGTCTCGCGTATTAATCTGGATAATTCATCAACATTGCCCGCCGCTATTTAATACGTCGATTTATGATGTTCCACGTTTTATAACCTCCCATTTTTGCAATAATACAATACTATATAACTTAATTATTATATTTAGACTCATCCGGATCATTAGTCATATCATAGTTTTAATTATCATTAGATCATAGTTTAGGCACACTACGACCATAAATAAATACCAACATACATAGACTGCTAATGAAAATCATAATCTCACTCGCATTGTCCAAATCGGGTAGAAAACACCATTAAACTCAAAATTGTTTTCTTGACCATAGTTTCATTAGGTACCTACCTCTATATTCTTATTTAGATGAAAATTGCTTATACGACAGTCTTTACAATAGAAAAGTGACAACTCCCCAGTTCTAAATACCTTATCGACTCCTCAATCCTTGCACTTTCCTTATCCACGGTAGGCAGCAACTTGGCTGTGCCGCTGGTATTGTTGATTTCCATGGACCACGACAACTCACGTTCAGGCCAGCCGGCTCGTCTACCTTCGTAAGCCAATAAAAAATGACGCGTGAAGAGATATTGTATTCATATTGTGTGACGAGTCCCTGTATAGAAGAATCCGAATAAGCTTTAAACCCAGTAGCAGTGGAGTAACTATACTATCTGCCCCTGGCAAATTCATTAGATAAAAATCAAAAATATAACTCAAGTTTGAGGTACCTCGGGCTAGGGGCCCTCTCCGGCCAGGGGCCCGTGGCATTTTGCCAGCCTTGCCACGCTATAGTTCCGGCACTACCCAGTAGGTATCCATTTTAATTCATTCGGTGAATTCAAGATAAATATTTAAAGTAAAATAAACTATAAAACAGTTGCAATCTCACAAATAACATTTCGCTACGGAGATCTTATCAGTACAAAATAAAGCTTTTGACCATAATATGTATGAAGATAAGGCGACGCTACAATCGTGATGGCTCGTTCATTAGTTCATCCCGCACAACCAGAATACTTTGTGCCCATAGGTAACATCACCACTTTATTCACTTACATAATCGTTACTGCTCTACAATATTTTGCAATTGCAAAAGGTACTTCAAGAATCACACCTAATTTTGTTTTTCTATCGTTTTGATGATTCATGATGAATACAATCTAACAACCATTTTCTTGGCTCTTTTATAAGTACACAAAAAATACTGTGAGCAAGCCAGTGGAACTTCTTAAAAAGAAGAAAAAAAAAACAAATTGGGCGCCAGACTGGTTTGGCGTAATTCCGGAAGCGAACAGGTTTCAAAGAGCAAAGATAAGTATTAATTGGAATTTTAATTTTTACTAATGAAAGATGCTTGAGAATGGTCGAAGCAGGTCGGGGATCTTTTTTTTAAACCTATTACAGCTATTGAGTAATAATGCGGCTTTCACTGATTCTAACAAGTTATTACAGTAGAAGCAACACGCAACTGTTTTTAGGTAATCGAACACGTTACAATACACTAATTTCAATGAAGCATAAAGATCATAACACTGTGTGCTATGTGCTTCTTTATGCGTGTTTAATGATACCAACACACATCGACGCCAAACACAACACAATAAATTATTGCTCTTTCTTTCTTTCTACCTGACTTTATCCGACTTTAAAGTGCATTGCGCGGACCTTTTCAAGCATGTCGCAAAAAGGATTTGGCTTAATTTTTAGGACCAATAGCCTGCCGATTCTGTCTAATTATTTATAATAGTTGTCGTCCAGTTGTTGAAATTCGACCATAATTATTTTAAATAATTTAGTTTTATATAAAAAATAGCTTTATGCACTTCTTCTCCGTATAAACTCTAATTGTGTATAATTTCACGTTCATCCGTTCTCGGAATTATCTTATAAAGGGGAACAAAGTTTTCGCTTTACATATTAATATATAAATTATAATAAAACAAGCCTGATCTTATATGACCTTATATCTCAATCCAATAATAGCAACTACACCATCCACTGAGTGCGAAGTAAAATTATGTAATGCGTGTAAAATGTAAATTACAGAAAGACTACGATGATTAATTTTGTATGTACGAAATTACTCAAACAATATTAAAACTCTTTATAAAAGAATATTGCGTGACCGTGAAGCATAGCGAAAATGTTATACTAATGGCTTTACTTAATTGACGAAGTCTGTACATCACACGTGTAACAAATTAAACTAACGAATTCCGGACAATAAAGCCAAGCATCGTGATCCGATCTACTTAGCTTGTAAAAGTCATGTTCATTATGAAAGACGGCGATGTAAAATGCAGATAGATGAATGTGGAAGTAATTACTATGTATATTTTCGGATAAACTTTAAAACGAGCGAGTTTATCGCAAGACAGATGCGAGAATGTAACTAAAATTCAAACATGAAACGTATGTTTAGAATCACTTGCAACTCCGCGATAAATCTGGAGTTACACCTTATCTCGATTTATCCTACAGCTCACTTCTATCTATAAATCAAGATTTGAGATAAATAGAGATTTATCGCAAAGCTGTAAGTAACCCTAAGCCTTAAAAATGATAGTTTTCTGATATTTTCCTTGAAGAAATAGCGCGAAATCTAAATGGCGCTTATTTATTGTTACTATTTAATAATCTTCAGATCCTTTGCATCATCTCTCCTAGCAAATAAAAAGGAGTAGGCGGCAAGGTTAGCACCTAGTTAATATCCTCTCTCTTTAATATTACAATGTGGCACGAGCTAATATAAAAATCAAGACACCTCCACTAACGCGCATAATTAATCAGTCGACCCTGAAGAGCACAGATTACATCACTTTACAACAGAAATTATCTCCTGGATAATGATTGCATTATGCTAATTCTTAATCGTAAATATCTTGGATGTAAAATGCCTGGGATCCAATTCAGTGACAGGAAATAGTCGAGTTTGTTTTATTGCCAGCTATTAATGTCTCATAGCTGGACGTGTTTGATTTACTTACGTTAGATTTACGCAAGCCGGAGCCACTTCACTTCCAATACAGCTGCCGCTGTAGATCATGTTTATCAATCGACTATCTACTCGAGGTCATTAACCTTTTATCTTTCCAATATTGCAGAGTTAATAAGCTTACAAAACAACTCCCAAAGTAATTAAAGTTACGGTAAAATATGAATACACAAAACAAACAATAAAACACATTTCGAAAGAAACGCAAACGTGGCTAAATTCTTTTAGTCTTGTTACATTTAATGGTGGCGTTGTAAAGGTGTTAGTTTTATTAAGGCATGTTTTGTTGTGGATCGTAAAAATCTCATTTTGGTGTAGGAGGGAATATACTTCCGAGGAGCTTGTCTCTTCAATGACTACGTCCGCCCACGGTGAGCGTGCGCGGCGCGCCGTCCCGCCCGCCCACGCGAGTGTAAATCGTTTCCGTAACTGTATCCGCGACAAATTACCGATGTACCTTGCATAATATTGTCCCTTAAGCCTTAATTTTATTGGTTACTTACACCCTTTTACACAGGTGGGCAACTCTTATTACTAGAGGGTATAACTTTTTTACGTTTTTTAATTATTGACGCCTGACTTGCTCGTTATATTGTTTTCTAATGACCATTATTAATAAAATAAATACATTAAACCCGACAGTCACATTATCCTGCCTCCACAGTAAGCGTCATGTCTAATATCCTGGGTCTCGGGAACTAGGCGCAACTTTCGATCTCATCTCTCAGACCCAAAACAATATAATGTCGTGACCCAAACATTTAACTCCTGCGGGGATCGAACCCGCGGATTCTCTTCTAAGTAAAGAGGCACTCCTCACAACGGGCAACTGCAACTCATCAAGTAGTTATTATGGCCCAATTGTATTGTTTTTTCTATTTTTAATTTAGCTTTTAGGTGTTCTAAGACCAAAGTTCAGCAGCCCCCGTAAATGTAGGAATGAACTAACGTCTCCAAGTATTGACTTGGATAGATGTAGGTCGACACCTACTCCCCGCAGCCTCTGATACCTAAGATGACAAATTGTTGAGCCAGCCCCCTAACTCATGACACTCGATTCGAATTTGACTTCATTTATTGACATAAAATTCCACCGAAATCGAGTTAAAAGCGCTAATGTTGCATTAGATTCGAGAACTAGTCATCTGATATTTTTTAATGTGACATTAGTGCACTTTTAAACTTTATTTCCGTGGAATTTTATGTCACTAAGGGCGACTTGCACCACTACTACTAACCAACGGTTAGTCCTAACCTCAAGTTAAATTGAAATGGAAATATGTGAAGGACATGTAATTCATTACATATAATGTACTGCATCTAATTACAGATAATATATGGTGACATTAAATTAATTACATGTAAGGAATTACATGTCCTTCATATATTTCATTTTCATTTTAACTTGAGGTTAGGACTAACTGTAGGTTAGTAATAGTGGTGCAAGTCGCTCTAAGTCGAATAGAAGTCAAATTCGAATCGAGTGTCAAGAGTCAGTCCCCAGAACAACATATCGATGCCTGCATTTTTTTATTGATACATGTTCTCGTATACCTAAATCATTCAACGAGCAATTTAATATCATCATCATCATCATCAGCCTTTATCCACCCACTGCTGGGTAAAGGCCTCTTCTTTGGCACGCAAAATGTAACGGTCCTGTGCAGTTCTCAACCACAAGTGTCCAGCCTGTCTTACAATGTCGTCTGACCATCGGGCTGCTGGTCTACCCACAGATCTCTTGCCGTCTAGGCCACCAGTTGACAATTTTCTTCCATCCTCTCTCCTAGCCAAGTGTCCCGCATATCTCCACTTCAATAATAATCATTTTTAATATAATCATGCCCTTTTAAAACGCTACCTCCGTTAAATAAAAAGGAATCTAAAATATTAAGTTAAATGACATTCAGATTGAACTCACAATAAACGACTGTAATTTAAAAATAACTAGACAGATACCATTATAATCGCCTTCAAGTTAGTTTTTTACACGGTCGCAGGCCTCTACAATTCAGTATGCATCGATAATCATGCCAATTTTGTTGTTTTTTTTGTCGTGGTCAGTAACCAATTTATTCAATTACTACACGTAGCTAGCTAGATCCGATTTTATTTAAGAATTACAATGACAATAGAAAACAATTCTAATAGAATGAATGTAGTTCGTTTTAAATAGGAATGTTTTTATTTCTAAGAACACCTAAAAATATATATTTTTAGCAAGCTATACCTAATAAGTACCTAGTTATTATGGCATTAGTACCTATATTTATGTTTACAATATGGGGACTTAAAACTTCTTAAAAAATCGCATGGGAAAAAAAAGATTGATAGAATATAAATACAAAATGAAACTCCTGAACGGTTTGCATCCGCGTCTTCAGTGTTGGTTCCTGCTTATAAACGGTTGTTGAGATAATGATGTGCAAATAATAAGCAGCATATGAATGCAGTATGTTAAATAACTAGTAATTGTGGACAATGTCAGAGAAATGCATGTTTTACAACCTGTGCTAGCCGCTACACTGACACTATATAATAGCTATTAGATTATACACTACGACTACGATATAAAACGCGGGTTTGTCCACGAGAATCCTAGTACATATTCACTCATAAAAAAATTATCAGCAAAAACTAATTTGGTAATACACAAAAAAGGTATATTGAAGGATATATTATGTAGGTAGATACATTACAGCATTACGTATAAACAAATAACACCACATCGATGCGATGCGATTTGTAATACAACGTTGCAATCAGTACATTATAAACGTTCCTTTTAACTGAGTGAAACTTTATACTAACGATCTTGGCCCGGATAAGCAGAGTACTGATCTTTGGATACTCGACTCTCAAGTAACTTGCCGGAGCCGCGGCAGGATTCGTCAGGTCACTGCGGACACTTTACACTTCTTTCACTAACTTATCACGTATACCAATAAATATTATGTAAATCACGACACTTTTGCTTCTTAGAGCTTTTACAGTGAAGCAGAATTAAGCACTGCACCGATCGGTACTTTTTACGTAGTGTGGATCTCTCGTCAGTCAGACCATTAGTTCACAGCAGTCTGTTTTTTTTATTTCTCCAAAAGCAGTGTATAGACACTGTTCTGTCCTAGGTTGAAGAACACTGAAGTCAGTGAAATTATCGAGTATTATGAGACGAGTCGAGCGCAGTACCATGCAGCACTTAGTAATTGAAAATGGTGTTACTTTGAAATGAAACTAGTTTTTAGGGATTCTATCGCGATTTATAATTATTTTATTTACAGTCCCGATGCAGATTTCGAAGGCTTTATACTCAACATGGTCACGGCTCGGACTAAAGTACAGTAACAAATCGCGATAGAATCCGTAATAACTAGTTTCATTTTAATATATTATAACGTAAACCCAAGAAATCAGTTCCTGTTGGTTATGAGCAGACTAGATGTGGTACTGATCTCCCGAACTCATTTCGATGTTCGACCAAAACAAACCTACAAACCACATGGCCCACTATCTTCTACAAAGAAGTCTGACTCTACATTCGTGTCAGTTGCATAGAAATATCATACAGTCAGTTGTAATTCTAATTACACGCAATAACGCAATTGAATATAGAGGTAATTGAAGAATCGAAGTAAACTTATGTTATAACATAACATAACATAAGCTCACGCCTGTATGAAGGGGTAGTCAGAGGCACATTAGCGAACTGGAACACCTACATTTCGCAGAGCTTAGTTCCGTCCCAGATGTGATACGGGGCGAGCCTATCGCCATATCGGGCACAAATTCCAGACTCCGGGCTGATATTAAAAAATACAATATCACTTTGCCCGACCCGGGGATTGAACCCGAGACCTCAAGACGGTAGTCGTACCAAAATACCACCACGTCATCGAGGCAGTTATTTATGTTATGTACAGAGAAAAATCATAAGCTTTTGCAGTTAGAACAATAATTACAAGTGGACTAAAAGTGGGCCTATCTAACAGTTCCCAGAATTCTACCTAGCCATTAAAAAGGCAATATGGCTGTGTTCAAAACAATTCACAGGTCAGCGACAGTGGACACTCCGTCCAGCTAGACTTTTTATTGTCATCAAGTTTTATAGACGTAATAATGAGAAGTCTTACAATTCACTTCACCACATTGGTCTAGTGGGAGCGTTTTTGTGCCCAGAGAACGTGGAGGTATTGGGTAAAGGTTTAAGCAGTTTCATACTTGTATCTATTTATACATACATTAGCTCACGCCTATTCCCCGAAGACTTATGCAAAGGGGCAATACTGAATTATAACAACCACATTTCCCCGAGCTTATTTCCGTCCCAGATACGTAACCTATCGCCATATTAGGCACATATTCCAGACTCCGGGCTGATACTGAATTGAAAATCCCAATATCACTTTGCCCGACCTGGGGATCGAACCCGATACATCAGGACGGTAGTCATACTGAATTACAACTACGCCACCGAGGTAATCTTTAATTTTTTTAAAAATTGTGTCTTCTAGAATTGGAACAAGTGATGTGGGGATAGACTAGCCATACATATCATGGGATGACCGAACAGACAAAAGCTTCACAACATGCTAACGCATCAATTGCATTTCCGCCTACCCATTCCATGTTATAGATGTATGTTATAACTTTCACGGCCACTCGTTATAGAGCAAATAAATGTAGAGGAAGCAGAAAAATTTTGCACAGTTCATAAAAACAGATTTACATTGACTTTTAACCCATACAATACAAAATAGCACCCACAATTTGTTGAGATGTTAAAGAATTCAATGCCTCTGTACACACGCACGTTTTGTATTGTGAATTGAGAAACCCACCATGAATATCAAATTATTTCCACTTGCGGTTATTATCGCTCCTCGCATTACATCAAGACAGGCTCATCGGTGATCGGAGCTATGTATTATGAATCATGTCCTTTTACTCTCACATTCTACATTAACGTAACTTGATTTTACAACTTCTTGAATATATAATGAACTATTTGTTTGCGACGTCGCTTCAGTGGCACTTATCGCGAGATTAGAATTAAGTGTGTTATATACAAAGCGATAGTATAGTGTTAATGGTATTTCTTGGCTCTTCAGTAATTGGCTTTAATAAAAAAAAAACTGGAGATTTAATAGTTATCACAACATCCATAATAAATATTTTATAGTAGTAAATAGCATAGCAGTATTTAAACAATATTAGAGACGTTATTGTTTGAGTGGTAGAGCCACGCTGTAAAGTTACTTCTATAGCACGAATGGGCCGACTCGACCGGTTTGATACCACTGTCTCACAGAAACCAACGTAAAATGGCAACTCGCTATCGCGCTTCGTTCGCCCAATATCCGATGGCCCAATTCCTCCATCACTTTCCCAATCCCTATTTCCTGACTTTTAGGTTGGCAACGCACCCATGATTCTTTTTGTGTCTTTGGTATCTATGGGCGGTGGACATCATTTACCATCAGCTGACCCATCTGCTTCTTTACCAGTCCCTGCTATGAAATAATATATATACATACTTATATGCACATACTAGTACGTGCCGTTAGTCATTTTGATTGGATATCGTAATTATTTAGATAAAGATCTTACGTCATTTTAACTTAGAGATAGAGTTGATAGGTATTTAGTCTATAATTTATTCTGAATCTACAAAACTGATGTAATTGCTTCACAAAAACTCGGCAAAGTGTTTTATTTCACATTATGTAAATTTGTGTGAAAATCCCGACACGTTTGTACAATGAATACCTAACAATGGAAATATAGGTACGTGATTTTAAATTATAATATTGACCCCATGTGTACACAAAAGCTGTGTACTTCACCAACTGTCTTTATTTCCATATATTTATCCAACAAAAATAGGTAATTTATTTCGTCTCCTATCACGGGACCGAAATTATCTCTAAATTGGGTACTTGACTATAGTAACCAATATCAATGAATATCTGTAGGAATATAGATTTATCATGGAAATAACGTGTGCAATAGGAATTTATTAAAAATACTCCTAGGTAAATTTATTTTAGTAATTTAAATACTTATTTTTTTATCTGTGAGTCACGTGACTGTAAACACCAATCACGTTGCATGATGTCAGATTGTCTATCTTAAAAAATCATTAAAAAAATACAGACGAATTGAGGACCTTCTCCTTTATTTAAAGTCGATTGAAAAGCAACGTAAATACCATTAACCTTACTTTCTTAATAATTAAAATAGTTGCTATTTGAAATGGTTTTAATTTGATCCAAATCGATGACGAATTGCGAAATGAACTTGGATTTACTATTGTCATACGTGGCAAATTGCGAGAATACGAAAACGGAAAAAGATTGTTAACGCATTTAAGGTAAATAAAATGTTCTTGCGGCACGATCAGACGTTTAACTTCGAGGACGTTTTGTAGGCAAAGCCGATCGTTAGGAGTGAGGGATCTCTATTTGCATGTCATGGTGAGTGGTCGGGCTTCAAACTCACTCTATACATTGCCATTAGCCACTCTTTCAATGCCGCTCTATTGTCCTGCAATAGATGGCGATAAAACATTCTCTACGTGATGGAATTTTTATGTTTCCGATCCCTAGACACCACTAGCATTATGATATCAAAGGTTTTTGTACTTTCTTCATTATAAGTGACATGTATTTAATATGTATTTAGTATTTATGTATGTATTTGATGTTTGTAATATTTCAAATGATATATCTGTGTGACCTTTGTAGGAATATTAAAATTACGCGTTTAAAGCTCTGCTCTAACTCATCTTGAATAAAACGTCGTCATAATATGAACTCATAAATAAAAATCTTTTTCAGTTGATCGTCGCGTCGCGTCGCTGCGCCCGCGCCGCCTGTAGTGTCGGCTGCCCCATGTGCACTGGCACGAGGTGAGTCACCACGCTCAATCTAAACTTTGTTTACCATAATATTCAAATAACTATACTCGGATTTACGATTCCATTTATAATACAAAACTTTCATCTGACGAGTGGAACTATAAATCATATAGATTTTAGTTCACCTTAATTCACGGTTTACAGCAGTTTGGTAAAAATCTTTGGTTTATGAATAGTAAGGCTATAAATAAAAATGTTTGGCTCTGCAGCGGGAAGGATGATCGTATTGTTTGAAAGTAGTGCAAAGTAGGTAGATAGAATAGCTGCATGTAGGTATATGATAAATAGTAGACACTAGACATTATCGTGCGCTCGGTATTAGTTGACGCACACCTGCTTGCGACTCGTTCGATGTCAATGTCCGTCAAACGCGACCCCCATGCGTCTACCTACTCTGCTGGGACTTCGTAATATCGCAAACAAATCCTTTGTGACAGGCTATTTATATAAAACATCACAGTATTAAGAAACGTGGCGTTCTATTTTTATTTACGCATAGGACGAAACGCAAAAATCGTGAGCACATAAGTGAACAATATTTTTAAATTTATTGATATAAGACATTCTCAGTGTGAAACTGAAAATTATAATATACCTAACCAAACAGGTATGTAATATTACAAAATAATTAAGAGACTTTTTTAGGACATTGTTATAAGATTTAATCGTAATTATGATATAGCTATTATTGTTTTAATCGGATAAAAAATAAATATTAGCAACGGCGTAGATTTTTTAACATCAGCAATTTTGATGATCGGTGGCCATGATAATACGCGTAAGCAATCAAACCGGTAAAAAATATACACAATCATTTCTTACAATTTAGCTTGTAATGCTTCCGGTAGCTGCAAATAAGTAATACCACAGTAATTGCACGGTGGACAGGCTCGCAGTTACGTACACGCTCTGCGCTGGCGCCGCCATGAAAAACCTATGTAATTACCATCTACGTACGTAAACAAATCAGGTCCAAGAATGGACCCTCTTGCTGTATATCTATCCGCTAGGAATTTAAAGTAGGAAGACATTTAAGATCTTACAGTGTTGCTGAGCACTACCCATCGCGGATACACTGCATATAGCGAAATGAAAAATAGCACACAAATTAATTGTTATTTGTTACATTATAATAATAGCGTTTGCGTAAACATATTAATCATGCCGACGCAATTCAGGATATTAAACAAAAAAATCTATTATCCTTAACAAAAATGCAATTCTATCAATAAAAATATAAATTTGATTTAACGAAAATAAACTATACAATAAATTTTAGTACAATAAATTAATGATTGTATCTTATTATTTGAAATAAGGATTGTGTTGTATGCTGTATCAAAAAATTCAATCTCAAATATGTACCATGTCCTATAAAAACATCAAATTGTCCATTCATAAAACGGTCGCCAGCAATATAACGAACCTATAAAACTCTTAATTTCTCTCACGATAAATTAAAGATGTATTTTACTTTAAATACGTACCTACACTAGGCATAAACAATTCCAACATGCCAACAAGATCGTAGTTTTTATTACTCAGAGCTTTATTAATAGCCTCTTAATGTCCCATAGCAGGGTAAAGGCGTTCCTCATAATTATTTATTGATTAATTAACTTGCAAACTAATTCATCAAAAAAGTTACCGATATGCACCTGACAATGAAGACAAAGAACTACGTGGCTCCTGTGGCTCCTGTCTACACGACAGTTGACAGTCACCATACCGAGCTAAGCGATAACCATAAAGTGACGTTAGCATCCGGCCGGAAGACGATGCTTTCTCAGTTCCTCTCGCGTTGCGTCATCGCAGACACTTCTAAATTTATAAATAAATGCCTCCATTCTAGCCCTTTCGAAGTATTTAACAAATAAACGAGCAGCTTCCACGTTTCCAACAAATATACATCAGACAGTAGGGTAAATTAAAACAACCGGTCAGTAGTAACAGTTCCTGCAAACACACAAGTGGTGTTTTAAACCATTAAAGTTTCCTCCACCGGACGACCGTTAAAATAAGATTAAACGTTTCACCAAGATATTATTATTAAGCTCGTGCACTAGTTGCGACGTCCTAAGTGAAAAATAGAGGATACATGTGATCCAGAACTGGTTGCAGTAACAGCTAGTTATTAGACAGGACCGACGTCTTTAAGTTATGTGGATTTCCGGTGATTCTGGGCAACCGTTTCTACGTGGACTATCTTTTTATGAGTCACTAAACAACCCTCTCTATAATGTATTATACGATTAGAAAGTATACATTATACATCTTTAATTACAGCATGTAAGGTATATTAGTCGTGGTTAAGTAATTATGGAAACAGTTATAAAAGGTACCGCCGTAATTTCTCCGTTACGTCCCATCTTGAACTACGAAAGACTTATTACTCCTATAGAAAATAGCAAGTAGGCAAAGAAAATATACATCAGACTTGAAACACCGCAAAATATTTTTAAAGCGTTTGTTTATAAATTGATACATGTAATTAGGTAAGTATTTTACAATATATGATTTATTTCCAGAACCGAAGGTGCGTTCGGTGTGGCGCTATGGTCGCGTGATCGGTCATCATGCGCCTCTTCCGCGGGTCGAAGCGTAGGGAAGTGACCGGGCCGCGAGCCGTCACGACGCCGTCTCCGCGCCGAGACGCCGCCGCCGCCGACGCCGCCGGCGACCCGCCGCACGACTTCGCGCTTGTAACCGCGCTCCCAGCCATGGTCATGGAGGATGATGTCAGGGAAATGAAGAAAGGTATCATCGTCCGCAAATTACAAACCAAATCAATTGTATCACAACAATATACAACAACGCATAATGCCTCATTTACTTTACAGTGTTTGCCACATGGGGTCGTCGAATGGGTAAGAAACTCGAAATGCTAAAAAAGCCCGAACTAAAAGAAACGTCACAAGAACCAACACCTACAGTGGAAACGACAGAGGATGCTGATTCCGCAGTAACGGGACAATATAAGAAAAAGCCTAATTGGAAAATGGGACGAAGTAGTTCTGATTCCACTTCGCTGAAAAAAGATAATGATACTGATTCTATAAGAAGTGGTTCAAGAGACAGGTCCCCGAGCCCGTTTAAGTCATTATTCCACAGAATGGGCTCAACAGGAATGTTAAATTCTTCTAAATCACAATCTCTAAACACTCCTAAAAATTCAGAGAACTATCCCGTCGCACATGGGCCCTCTCTTTATAGAAGCTGTTCTACCTCACATCTATCAACTTACGTTAAAGCAGATGATCCTTCTGATGACATTGACTTGCAGAATGCTGATAATGAGAATAAAATGTCTCCTTCCAAACACAGTAACTCTTTACCTGAGGAATCACTAGTTGCATCGTCAACTAAAGCTGTCAGTTGTGATAATATTCCTAATTTAAACGATGGACAAAGTAGTAATGGTGCATGTAAAAAGCCTAATTTCCCCTATGCTTTTTTGCGCTCCAAATTATCAGTTTTACCAGAAGAAAACAGTTTGTCATCGCAACAAAGATCTAGTTGCGTAAGGCAAAGTTTTTCAGAGAGAATAGATCGTAGGTCACCTAAATTTAGAAAAGAAAGGTTATATGTACCTAATTCACGTTCAGAAGAGCGATACCAAAGTAACGACAGTATATCTATTCATGACGACAATACTTTACACAATAGTGCATTAAGAAATGATTACGATTTTAATAGGAGTTCTATGAAAAGTATTCATGAAATCGATGGACCATCCTATACAATGGGACGAATTGACGATGTACCCAGAAGATCATCAATGATATCCCACAGAGCACCGATCGATTACGACCCTATGCTTATACCTAGAAATCGAAATAGCTTACCAGTGTATGAATATAATTCAATCCTTGATTCCATTAGAGATTTAAAAAGTGAATTGGCATCTTCGTCTCACAGTATACACCATGGACCAGAAAATGGCGAAATTCAGGCTCACCGTCTAAGTAACTATGTTAGCTCTAATGAGTCAGGATATGACAGTGATGGCAGACCGACAGATGAACATAGCAACCATTCTCCACCAGGATATTTTAATCATATATCTAATGAACCCATTAGACGGGATCATATTGATTCCGGCTTCGAATCAACTCATAGCACTTTTTCAAGGCAATTAAGTTTAAACCACAAAATAAACATCAGTAGAGTTCAAGTTCCAATGAGAAGGAGTTCTACACCATGTGCTTTGTTTCCTGTAGAAAAATGTGTATCATATCAGTATGAAAACGAAAGAAAAGAAGAGAAAAAATATTCAAATGTACATCACAATCTTATAGTAGACCACACTGACTCCAAACCACCGCCACTTCCAAAGAAAACAACAAGTAAAAAGCCACCTTATGTTTATAAAACAATAACATTAGATGAAAGAGTGCAGACAAGAAAGATAAAGTTTTTGCATTCACAGGTTCTTCCATTAGACAATACACCCATTCCTAATATCGCCCTGACTGGATCCAACTCTCAAATTCATCAATTATCTGAGACAGATATTTTTGGTCGTGGCCCATGTACGAAACGATTCCGAAAAATTCGATTATTAAAATCTAGGTTGGATGAAAGCCTTGGAGTTTACTTAGCACAGCATAGAGTAGACTTCGATAGCAGCGGTTCAAATTACGAAATACGGTATATTGTCGTTAAATTAGACTTGGATGGAATAGCACATCGAGATGGCCGACTCAGGATAGGTGATGAAATTGTGAATGTTAACGGTAAGGTGTTACGGGGTTTATCTTCTTTAAAAGAAGTCCAGCATATTGTCAACTCGTGTTCTACTGAAACTACTATTGAACAAAGTTCTTTATTTCAAAGGTACCAAGTCGATCTCGTAATGGCTCATGATGAAATTACACCTTTCACTCTAAGCAAAATTATAAACAGTCAAACACGTGATCAACAAAACCTAACTCCAACCAATCCTCCAGATCTAATATCACAAACTGTACATAAACCGTCACCATCGAGCCAAACTACCATAGAAACACATTTTCCTACAGATCGCCAATTTTACAATACCAATGCAAACTTCTCAAATAACCAACATTCAAATGATCTCAGTAGATTAGAGAATCATAAAATAGGCATTCAAGTAAATAAGGATCCGAGAAACTCAAATCAGAAAAGTGACGACGAAAAGTTATTTGAAAAACACGGTTATACACAGTCTTCTGCATCTCTCCAAAACATAACAAACATTGAAATCTCTATGAGATCATCGCCAACGCCTCGATCAATCCACACCAATAATTATCGACCAATATCCCTCCACAACAATAGAGCCCAACCGCCAGTAACTCAATATTCCGTTTACAACGATAACACAACAAATGAAACAAAAGAGAACTCTTCACATTATATAAAACACGTACCACGACTCTATCAAAATAGATCATTTGAAAGTATACCTGAACAATTAAGGAATAGTCGAAATAGGTTCTTCAATAGGGTCGGATCACAACGAAGTTCACCGAGTCACGTATCAAGACATCAAGATTATAATCCACAACAAGTGCATCATGACGGACCCCACGGTGGACAATACTCACACAACACGCTACATAAAGCAGAATTTTGGAAGGGGCCAGGACATAAAAGTCTCGGTTTCAGCATTGTGGGAGGAATCGATTCACCGAAAGGACAAATGGGAATATTTGTAAAGACAGTGTTTCCAAATGGACAAGCTGCAGACAAGGGAATAATTTTTGAAGGTATATCTTATTATACATTGCGCTCACTTTTTAACTAATGCACAAAGCCTATAATAATTCGATATTAAAATTATGGTTTTAGGTGACGAGATCTTGTCAGTAAATAATGTGCCAACGCGTGGATTAAGTCATGCTGGAGCCATATCGCTTTTCAAACAAGTAAAGGAGGGGAAAATAGAACTGACGCTTTCAAGACGAAGGTAATATTGATCTTGCAGCGTATTAGTGTCTTCTCGATTCGTTTTTCCTAATTTAGTTTTATGTATTCCAGAGCACCGAGGTCAAGATCCGTGGAACCTCTCGGAAATTTCCGATGCGACGGTAAAAGGGAATAAAACTTCTGAGAAGCCCTGATTTCCAAAGAGACAATGTTGATAATGTGCAATAATATTCTTTCTTATTTTATTCACCTTAGCCAAAGGCAAATGTTTAGAAGCTAAATCACCACATGTATATTAAGTTGATTGACATGGACGCGAATAATATTAAGAACTACGTTGTAAGTAAATATTTTGTAAAGACGATGTAATTAGGTACTGTTTTTATCGTTTACGCTGATGTCGTTATAACATAACCGTGATTGACATTAACAGTTATACAGTATGTGCGTATAGTAATATCATTGGTGTAACTCAAATAGCTTACTGTTTTTTTGTTAGCTTGTATGATACTGATACGATAAGACTGTATGTATTATAGACACATAGTAAATACCTAATTTAATAAGTAGTCTGCTATAGATATTGTTAAACCGTTTCGTTAGAAATGCTAGATCTCGTTACTATTTGTATAGTTCTTCGCGAATCTCTAACAGTAGGTATATTTAACTCTAAACATTAAAACTAAACCAGACTGAAGTTCTATTTCCACATTGAGTACATTAATCACTGCCAAAGTTTTAGACTTTAAACGAGAAGCCGCCTTAGCAAATGATCAAAACTATAGTATAAAACTCACCAGTGATTTGGGATCATTGTTATATTTATGTATTTCGATACTTGCCAACCAAAAACGGGAATAATAGTATAAAATACGTGTATGTCAGAAATTAGTGAAGGTTTTACAATATGCCTAAGCGAAAAAGTATGAGAATTATAAGTATTGATATGAAAGTCGCAAAACAAAAATTCATAGGTTCTAACCTAATAAATCAATAAGTAATATTTAACTATTATCCCTTTTTGACTGTTAGGCATCAATGTACAGAAATATTTTCACCGTAGAGCGCTTGTAAAATACTCTTTCAAATAGATAGCTTCCATACGAATGTGATGACAGTTGTGTAACATCAGCGAATGTGCTCCGTCCATTGATATTGTTAAACAGAGGCTCAACCATAAGTTTCTTTGGTATTTTTCGCTAGCGTTTACGTAAAATATTTTTTATGAAAAACGTCAACGCTCCACCTAATCACTAGAGGCGTTCGGGTGCTTGTCATACAAATGTTTTGCATTGTCGCTAGCGAGAAATGCCAAACTTCTTATGGTCGTACTACAGAATGCTTTAAAAATAATTTAGTTTTGGCTTGTGTTACGTCGGAAAGTAAAAGCCAACAATAAAAGTAACGAAAATACCGAAACCATCCATTTACCGACCGAAAGTACTATGTAAGTTACACGTCTATAGTATTGTAGGATTAAAGTTGTCATATTTTGTAAGTATAAATAAAATGCAATACCTCCAACGCTTTTACCATGATTTCAAAAATATGTTTTATTTCGATAATATCACGGACTAAAAACAAAAATAGCAAACAAATACAACACAAACTCATACCTACCAATAACAATCGTGTACTACGATACATAATTAAACACTTCATACAAAATAATTCTCACCGATGCTGGTGAGGCAAAAGACAGGAATTTGTTAATAACTTTGGTTTATTTGATATCACACAAGATGGCAACCCCTCTTAAAATCCAGTGATCGGGGTTTTTAATAGTAGGCAACCACAAGGGCGTGATGAATGTCAAGCCGGTGCGGCACGGCTTCTTGTACACTGGGCACTGGGAACAAAGTACAAGTAAAGACACGTCACACGTCTTATCGACGCGAACGCGGCTTGAGCAGTTGCTATACTAAGAATTTCACATTTCTCGCTAGCGAGAACGTAAAATATTTGTATGACAAACATCCGCCTCTAGCGGTTATGTAGGAAATTAATGTTTTTCATACAAATATCTTACGTAGTCGGTAGCGAGAATTGTCAAAAAAAGACATGTTACTGCTGTTCCATTAATACGAGCTTTGACAGTTTACAAAAACGATGATAAAATATACTCTTTCTCATATATTGAACTAGACCCGATATACAGTATGAATAAATCAATGACGAAATAGTAGTAATTACATTAATTTATGAATTATATAAATATGAAATACCTGATACAACTTAGGATCCTTGGGAGCAGTGGAATTGATCGCATATACGTGTATTACAGGCAAACCTGTGTACAACACTTTGAGGGTAGACTCGCACAGTCTTATATTACGACGATCCCATCCCGCCCCGTCCAAAAACACGCCGTGGATGTAAACACCCTCCTACAAAAGCATTCAGAAAAAGGTTAATGGTTATGAAAATTATACCCATCATTTAAACAAAAAAATTAGGTTTTTTAGACTGCCCCGGTGGCGTATTTGTATTGGGAGAAATGTGGGTTTTCTAGTTAGTAGTTCACTAATGCGCCATTGCCTACCCCTTCGGGGATACAAGCGTGAGCTTATGTATGTATGTATGTATGTATGTATGGAAATGAAAGATATATATGAGATCACTAATTATTGATACTAATTTTGATAATGACCTCAAACGCCTAAGCTGCATTCATATCTACAGGTATCGATACATTCATATCGCATGTAGGCATACACGTGCTTGTACAAACATCAAACACTATTTCATACATTTTATATGAACGTTATCACTAGCAAAGTAAATTTTATATTATTATCAAGTGAGTATAACCACTTACCGGTGGCGGGGCCTTAACTTCTTCATAATAAAATTTGGTGACGTCATTGTGTAATGACACCATGTCCAAAGCCCAGCCTTTGTGTGCTCGCGTCACTTCTTGACGCATTGCCGTCAAAAATCCTGAAATAAAATTTACCGTGATAGGTGGACTAAGAAATTATTAACTAGCAGTCAGTTTTTCGACATGGAGGTACATGTAATAAAATTTCGACCTTATTGAATTCAAATGAAGTTGCAAATGCCATGCAACAGTTTTTTTTTAGCAAAATTCTGAGTTTTGTAATAAAATTGTTTGTCACTCTATAACGCTCATAGCACTCAAAGAAACGAATAAAGCAAAACAATTTTACGGGCGAATGAATAGACATGTGACGCTTTATAGGTACCAAAATGTCGATCAACATTAAACCAGCCCCCTGAGTTTCGACACTCAATTCGATTTTAACTACGATTCGGTTTCATTTATCGATTTAAATTTCCACTGAAATGGAGTTAAAAAGTGCGCTAATATCGCAATCGATTCGAGAAGTTGTCATTTGGTAATTTTTAACACCACATTAGCGCACTTTTTAACTTGATTTCGGTGGAAGTTTAAGTCAATAAATGAAACCGAATCGTAGTCATCGAGTGTCAAAAGTTACAGTACTGATTTAAACAACTAGTTGCCAAGGTAACTACTAGTAACAAATACACTACAATTTACGTTACTCTACGTTTTATTACAAGGAACAATATGTCCTATTTCAGTAGTTGTATATAAAATGGGAACAAAGTATCTTATTTACATTGAGTATGTACAGAGTTCCTTACGTCAGTATTCAAACATATCATACCTTGCGGATTGAAGAACCCAGTCATCCAGAAAGACTGGGGTCTCGCTTGGAAACACCAGGTTGAGAACTGTATATTCCTCTCCAAAAACTCAGTGAACCAGAAACCGAGCGTGGATGAAGACCATGAGCTTTTCAGCCATAACTTCGGCACTTTGGCATCGTAAATACTATCCAACGAGTCACGGAGAGCCTAAATGGTACAACATAATATTATGGCAATAATAAACTCGTAACATTGTTTACCATATGTAAACATAAATAAAACCTACGGACCGACTTCAAATCCGATCGTAACCAAATTTATATGGGACCACCCTTGAAGCTCTATTGAACAAGAATTTTGAAAATCGGTCAACATTTGGCGGAGATATCGCGTAACATACATAAACAGACGAATTGAGAACCTTCTCCTTTTTTGAAGTTTAACAGGCGTGAGTTACCGTTACGATAAATTTAACTTACTTCATTCATAATTATAGTACCATCAATGGCTAATAGCAAATCTCTCAACGTAACTCGCACAAGTGAAATCACTTTCTGCATTCGATCAATTTCTTGACGCAAGAAAATCACCATTGAATTCAGCATTCCATAATATCTCAATCTACAGTGAAAGTGAACAAGTATATACGTAAGTACGCATTATAATCCATTACGGCGCAGCGCCGTTTGGGATTACTTACTATAATACAGGATTAGCCCGAGTATTCAGTCTGGCGTAAATAAACTTTAGACGTAAGGTTTCCGACATGGCTTAGCACCCGAGGCCGTTGCTTTGTATGCATAGTGCATCTAACCCCACTTATCCAATAGTGTACTGTACTATGAATCAAGTTAGGCATTTCGCCAACTTCTCTTTTGTTAAAATCATAACCTATCGATCAATCGGGTTTGATCTCCGGGTCTAATAGTCTTATTAATTTTTTTACTCAATATCAGCCGGGAGTCTGGAAATTGTGCCCGATATGGCGATAGGCTCACACATGGTACGAAAATGAGCTCGTCGAAATGTAGGTTTTCTGGTTCGCCTCTACCTACCCTTTCGGGAATGGACCCTTTGGGAGTGAGTTTACGTATGTAATTATGTATGTATGTACAATCTATACTCGGCTATCGAAGCCTGTCATAAGGAGAAAAAAATATTAATAATATTGTGTTATCATCAATGTGCGAAATGTGGGTGTTCTAATTCGCTAGTGCACTTCTGCCTACCCCGTCCGGGATACACGCGTAAGCTTAAGGTTGTGATGTGTTATCATCATTATCAGCCCCAGCCTGTCCATTGCTGAACATCCCTTAAAGATTTCATACACACTATATTAAGATAGTTCTTAATATAGAGTGTATGAAATCTTTAATCTTTAGGTACGGTAGTCCTTACTAAATATAATATTTATACAAAAACATATTTGGATCTTAAAACGAACTCTGGATAGAAAATAATTACCTCTCCTTGACTTCATGCGGGTCGAAATTGGGCGGCACTTTATCGAGCATCTCTTTCGACTGTCTATATACTGAGGCCTCACGAGTCTCACCCCCGCCTGAACTGGACTCTTTCGGCTGTATCGACAGTATTGTATCCAGCAGCTCTTGAGTCTTGTTGCGTTGATAACTAAAATTGAAATTTATAAGTGATCATCATCAGCCACAGGACGTCCACTGCTGAACGTAGCCTTTATATAAAGTAATCTTTCTACCTGCCCTTACCACAATATGGAACACCATATTGTGGTATGAGAAAAGTATGTGGCATGAGAAACATCTCAAGTATGTTATAGAAAGGACTTGGGTAGTTTTTACGACCGGCTGCCTGCCTGACGTTAACCCCTTTCTGAGGGATCCAGTCCCGGGCAAATAGTTTTAGAAAAATATACCGACCTGGGACCTGGGCATCGAACCCAGGACCTCCCGGTTCACAGTCCTTATACGCTGCCACTAGACCAAGGAGGCGAAAACAAAGATAATTTATTATTATTAAGTATTAAGAAACCCAATAATAAGCATTTAACATAGTTATTCTGTTTAAATTTGACTCAATTAACTTATGCTGTTTTGATATACATACTTGTATCCATGTGCATATTCAAATGGCATGACACAAACGAGATAGTCATGCATACCTATGTTAAAACTGGGATATCACGCTCACATATAAAAAAAACCTGCAGAATTGACTTGAACTATCGAAAAATCTCAATATCACGAAATCCTAAAATAACATAATAACATGCATACGTGATGTCCGCATTGGTGTGCAGCCCGTACGCTTGGGGCGGATCGACAGTTTTCATTTTCTCAATCTCCTCAAGATATTCTGGAATGTTCCTGAACTTCATGATGCCGTAACTCTTGTAGAACTGGAAGTCCTCGGTGAACAGTTGGTCTGTGAACCAGACCCTGCAGAATGTGCTGAGCAGCCGGTTGTCATAGTCGTCCGTCACACGACCGCCGTACTGTACCGCCGACACCATGTATCTACAACGGTCATTCTAATTACACTTGCGAACAATACAAATGCAGATTTTTTTTAACCGGGCACGGCAAAGTGACTACACTGCACCTGATGGTAAGTGTAGTGCAGTCCAAAGACTAGCGACCACTGACAAACCCTGTGTTTATCAGTGGCCGTCAGAATCACATAACATAAGCTCACGCTTGTATCCCCGAAGGGGTAGGCAGAGGCGCATCAGCGAACTAGAACACCCACATTTCGCCGAGCTTAGTTCCGTCCCAGATGTGATAGGGGGCAAGCCTATCGCCATATCGGGCACAAATTCCAGACTCTGGGCTGATATAGAAAAATCCAATATCACTTTGCCCGACCAGGGGATCGAACCCGAGACCTCAGAACACTAGTCGTACCGAAATACCACCACGCCACCGAGGCAGTCTCATGTCGTCGTCAGTCGTTACAATCATGCCGGCCTATTTATGCTTCTTCACACTCCAAATCCAAAGAAGGAAGAAGCAAATCGAGGGGCTTGATTCTAGTTCTTTCTTTATCCCAGACTATCCCAACCTAATGCCAGTCCGCCTTCCTACTGAAATGCTTTCACTTCGTACGGTCTTGACCATCCTCCACAGTGTGAACGTCGGCTGTCATATCTTTCTCAAAAACGTCCAGCCAATGGTGCATGCAATCCCCTGGTACAGTCTGGACCCTCAAAACATGACCATACCATCTCAAGAAATATTACTGCAGTTTATCCGCTGCGTCTCCGACACCAAGACTACCGCGGAAGTGCACGTTACGTGCAGATTATAGTTACTGGCATAAAAATATTATTCTAATAAAATCGCTCCTGCTTATTTACTTCTTCTACAATTTAGGTACATTGACAATTTTCTGACGACCTGGTAAAGGTCGCGGGAAGTCACTGAATGCAAGCCGCTTCCAACAGGTCAGTCTGGAAATCTTTGTGGGAGGCTTATGTCCATCAGTGGACGGCCAGTGGCTGATGAGGTGATGACAATTTTCAGGCAATTAGTTAAAAAAATTATGGTAATTTATGACCATAATATATTTTCTAACAAAGATCTCAGGAACAATGAAAGAACGCGCTTATCACACCCACTACCAAAACTACTACTACATTTGATCTCGAGACGTAAATCGATCTTCTCAATTCAGCACAGAAGTTGTCAAAAGTGTAGGAAGTTTATATCACCTGACAGTAGTCCAACTGATGGTCTGGCCCTGTTCCAAGCCGTCCAAATGATTCTGCACAAACATGCAGCATGAGAGCCAATCCGCCGAGTTGAACTCATAAGGTATGTTCCAACCGAGAGGTCCGAACTTGCGTCTCTCTTGCACCACGGTGTGCAGAAACGATATCGTGTATATGAGCGGCAGATAGAACGGACTGTCGCTGTAGTCCAAGAAGTCTTGACTCATTGAATCATAAGTTCGCATCAATCCAGCTTTTATGCCTGTCGAAAATGCATATTAAGGCTCAATTGCACCACTATTATTAACCTAGATTTAGTCCTAACCGCAAGTTAAGTTACATGTCATTCGTACATTTTCTGTCAATTTAGCTTGCGGTTAGGACTAACTCTAGGTTAATAATAGTGTTGCAATTGAGCCTTAGTCGTACTTAGATTATAAAGGAAATATACCCAACAATCTCAGACATAGTCCTAAACCCACGGTAAGATACGAGACTTGTGTCGTGGGTGTCAGAAACTACGAGAGACTTTCGCAAATCCACATTTAACGTAATGTTGCTGTAACACAATAAAAAAGTCAATCCTGCTCTTTTTTTTGCAAAGGCGTTTTACGCCTAAGAAAGCAGACAAATCTTGTCACATATAGATTTGGGGTCATCGACTACAAATTTTGTTATATGGAAATCTGTACATGTTTTCGGTTCACTTCGGCCTTTCATTTTGCCACTTTCACTAGAAATTAATAGCCTGAACAAAATGTGATACAAAAGTACCGTATCGAATCAAATCAAATAAAAATTTACGTTCTCGCTGCAAACCGACTGACACATTTTAAATAAACCAAATAACATTTTTTGCAGTATAATAATGCTGAATTACCTGACGGCGGTTCACAAGTATACTTTATAGACATCTGAAGTAAAGTGATAGGGAATTTATCATGCACCTCAGTAGTAATCCAGAGCCTAAAATGGTAAAATCATACATAATATAATAATACACACAAAACATACAACAAGTGTAAGAAATATACCTAAATGTGTCATGCACGTTATCCGGCGTCTTTTCCAATTCAGCAAATTGTTCCATGATCTCAACCATATACTCTAAGCCCAAGTGGCAATTTTGTAGCAACACCCACAAACCCTAAGAAAGAGTTTATCTATTATTTCTTATTTCGATAGATAGGTGAAACTTCAGCATATGGACTTCGAATATAATAAAATATTGATTTCACCGAGGTACGCAAATATGTCCTTCCGTTCTCAAACCCAGTTTGTTACTTTTCACACTGATAATTCCCGATTCTACATGTATGTATAATGGATAATTTCGACACTGGCTTAGTTATACGCCTGGCTTTGCCAAAGTCTATATTATATGATGGAAACCACTTACAACCGGTAAAAAGTCTTCTAGGAGTTATGTGGGCCTTTATTCACTATGAATACGTTAGACGGCCATGTCACTTCAACTTAATGCAAGTCGTATGGAAAAAATAATATCTATGCCATTATCTTTGGGTATATATTCATTAATATTATGAGATCTTAAACTGAGTATAGAAAAAATCAAGATCCTGCTAAAAATATAATTTGTACCTCGTTGATGCCGCGATCTATGAGTTTCCTTGCGTGCACCTCCTGCCCCTGCCCCATCGATATAGAGGAACAGAGACATTCGAGCCGCTTGGCCGTCACCTCGATGGAAGGGGTGGGGTCGGACCCCATGGCCAAGAACCCGATGAGTGGCACTAGCGGCCGTGCTTCCAACACCATTTGCTAAACAACATAAAAAATATTATTACTCCGTATGAAATATTGTCATCCACTGCTGAATCTAGGCTCAAAACTTATCTCTATCGTTTGCTTTCTCTCTCTCATTCTCTCACTCTCACCCTCTTTCACATACCCACTTTCTCTCTCATCTCGCATTCAATTCATTTCCCCCTCTCTCTCTACCTCTCTCTATCTATCTTTCTCTTTACCTGTGATACTTTATCAATATACAAACAATTTACATGACATTTCATGTCCACTTTATACCTAACTTCAAATTTTAATTTTACCCGATATTGAATGAAATTAACTCCAACTAACAGCTTTGAAATATTACATGCATTAATAATATTGTTTCACTTTTAGTATTTTTAAATGAATAAGTGACCAAATAGAGGTATTATATTGTAATAATAATATTGTTTCAGTTTCACAATGTAAGTATTATCAAATGAATTACAGAATAAATGGTTAATTCAAGTAATAAATAATGCACAAAACCACAACAAACAGAATCATTATGGAAAATGACTTATTTTAAATACCTCGTAGTTGACAATCACAGCTTCAGAGAATCTAGCTCCCATTGAAAAACAGACATATTTCCTAAAAAAAACGGCAATTGAGAGTGAAATTGATTAGTTAAACGGGTTAAATGGACAAAGGGATATATCGGAACATATTGTCGACATTTTTACACAAGTGTAGTGACTATTCTGTAATTTAAACTATTCTGTAATACTTTGTGTCTGAAGTATAACCGTAGACGTTTTATTTTTGTATAAATTACAAAAGCTTATAATGTCCCTATACCTCCGTGTCTTTATTCAGTCTGATGATGTAACAGCTTAATGTAAAATGATCACTATAGTATTCTTACAAGCTCTGTGCAAGAGTACGATCGGGAGACCAGGAGCGAACAACAAGCAACTTCCTGAACACATCCAATGTGTGGTATCCATCGGGTAAGGGTTCATCTTCAGGCGCCTCTTTATCAAACCTGGAAACGAATATTTATGCAACTTCTATTCGATTTAAAAAAGCAGCGATACCTCAATTGAGAATGGTACGGACTGCCAAGAGGAGTGATGGAGGTTCGAGACTAACTCCAAAATGGAGCATACCCTTTTGACTTTTCTATGTTAAGTGTGTTTTCTTTGTGAATTATCGCTACCTATAACGGCAAAGGACAACATCGTGAGAAAACCTACATACCCGAGAAATTTACCAAAAGAATTTAATTTAAGGTATATGAAGTCTTGAAGTCTATCAACCCGCGTTAGGCCAGCGTGGTAGACTAAGGCTTAACCCCTCTAATTGGGAGACCCGTGCCCAGCAGTGGAACAGTAATATTACAGGCCTAGTAGTATTATTATTACTATTTGATCTGCATTGGCTCTGGAAGTTGGAAGCAACTCCAAAGAAAATAAAAATGGGCTTACCAATTTTTCCAAGCTTTCTCATTATTAGCCACTTGTGTTAATATATTGGTGAACTGACGCAGCCCAGAGAGCTGCACCAAGTTAAGCCAAGACATGTCCGTAACCCATTTGAAAGGTTTTGGCGGGCAAGCATTCAGATCCAATGCCGCACCACCTAATAATACGAATGCATATAAAAAGAGTTCAGTAGGGCAACCATGAGTTCTTTTTTTCAATTCACGCTAGCGTCTACGTAAAAGAATTTGTTTGTAAAATGACAGGCGTTTGGGTGTTTTTCACATAAATATTTCACGGAGTCGCTTGCTAAAAACTCATAGTTGGCCTACAGGTAGTGTATTCTACTATCTAATCGATGATGTTGATAACGATTCAAGTGGAAAGAAACACATAATAACTAATAGATTATATAAAAACCCCACTAAAAACCTTTATTTTAATTTGGTTTTTAATATTTAAAATAATGTATTGGCAAAGTCTAATTTCCTGTATAACAAAATATGGCCATGTAGGTACGTGCAAGATACGTATACTTGTCGTTAAATCGGAAGTCTACCTATATCTGAATAATTTATTAACGTTGTAGGTATCATTATAATTATGGTAATATATATATAATAAAACGTGCCTTTTATAAGTGTTTGGAATTCATCGTAACTAACGTATTCCTTCTGCAAGTCAATTTTCAACGTCAAAAGTAACGTGAACAAATATTTGTGCTTCTCATAAAACCCGCGACTGATATACTTGAATACATCGTATGTCTGCAAATTAACTTTTGTTAGGTATTTAATAAATGTGAAATGTGGTAAATGGAAACAGTCACACACATAGTCCCGACTCCTGCTTTGACTACTCTCCCGTTGCGTTACGGAAAGAGAGTGAGAGTGTGAGTGTGAGAGAAAGTTAATCCTTTCGTCCTTTTTGAATTCAGTTGAAAGTTAATCATACTATGGCAAGTATCTTTTTTTTTTTTTCTACCTGCCCTTATCCCACCTTATAACACACTTTTTCAAACATATTGCAGAAAGGAAAATTTAGCTTTTACGACCAGCTGCCTGCTTGACGTCAATCTCTCTGGAAGATCCGGCCCCGGGAAAATTAAATTAGAAAATTATTTTTTCCCGACCTGGGAATCAAACCCAGAACCTCACAGTCCACAGCCCTTATATGCTGCCACTAAATCAAAGAGGCGACGATATAGCAAGTATCTAAAAACGAATATTATAATTATAAACAAACCAGATATTCAATAATGAACCCAATTCTCCTAGTAGTGATGGGGCTCTGCGGCGACCTTTCCATGGATATGTCGAACCTCTCCAAGAACTGCGCCAGCGAGGTCTGGTACATGTTGCAGACGAGCGACATGTTGCACACCAGGAAGTACAGCACGGACCCTCTGGTGGCGACCGGCCGGAACTCCTCTCGCGCCGCGTTGATTTTTATCTCAGTTTCTTTGGCAACGTCTAGTTTTTCTCTTACCTACAAAGTACTCATTACAACTTTTTCTTTCTATCTACCTGTCCTTATCCCATCTTAATGTGGGGTCGGCGCAACACACTTGTTCAAGCATGTGCAGAAAGGATTTGGCTAAGTTTTTCCGACCGGCTGTCTGCCCGACGTCAACGCCCTCTGAGGGATCCAGTCCCGGACAAATTAAGTTAGAAAATTCGCTTTACCCGACCTGGGAATCGAACCCACGAGCGCCCGACCGAAAGGTGAGTTACCTGGTGTTAAGTAGTTGATAATGAAAATCATCTTTTGAGAGACAATTCCCAAGTTTTATGAGGCGCATATAGCTTTCATCGCAAATGTTGGCCGCTCTGAACTTAGTGTCGAGCGGCGTATTTAATGTTTACAATATACTAAACAGTGAAGTGACAACTTCAGAGCGGTCATAAAGTTCGGAGAGATCTATAGACAAACAACCCATACTTGTATACGATATAGTTATCATCTAAATTAACCGAGATGTACCTCAGTGGCGGTGGACTTGGTTATGTTCAACACTTGAATCAGAGACACGTCCTCAACAAGAGACCCTTGTATAGTGGTCAGTTTATGCAACAGGTTGGCTTCCAACTCTTGCATCTTACGTCTGTTAGCCGTCACGTCCATAATCAACTGAGTACGTTCTGCTTCCATCTCGGCCTTCTCCGTTAAAATCACACGACCCAATAATTGATCTTCCAAACCTTATAAGACAAGGAAAATGGTACTAAATACTAATGTATATTACGTAGATAATAACTTGACCGACGCAACATACTGTAGGGGAAGATGTTGAAATTCAAAGAAGGTCGAGACTGGTAATAATTTATTGTTGCAAAAATGCCCTATATTTATACGAAATCACGCCGTAGGTTAGACCAATAGGAGCGCCGTAGCCCATCTCGCTCGCGCCAATGCACAGCGCATCGCGCCGCCTTCTCGCACACTATTTATATGGACGTTTTTACGATCCGGTGTCGCAGTGCGCTGGAAGTCCGACGCCGGCCAGATGTCGCGAGCTGATTCGTCCGCTATGCCGTGGTTACGTGCGCACTCAGAAAGTGATGTGAGACCACTCCAGCGTGTGTCATTCCGCACGCAATTCGCGGCGATGTATGAATGTTTGGGTGGATCCCACAATACCATATCTAAAGAATCATCACATAAAACCACTTTTTAACCGACTTACAAAGTTTATTTCTTTCTTTCTTTCGTCTTTCTTTCGCAGTCTTTTAACGGATTTCATCGCGATTTGCTTTTCATTTTTAGTCCCGACATTTCGCAAAAAACAGATTTTTAGTCCCGACTTTTCGCGAAAACATATCGCGATAGAATCCGCAAAAAAAATGTATTAATTAATAATTCTTCATTAAGTTATAACCATTACGTAAACATTAGAAATCATTAATCATCACATAGGTACCTTGCATAGTTACAGTAAAATCAATGATTGAAGTCCGAGCAGATATCTCCGGAGTGTACGCGGGATTGGGAAGCTTTGTCGTGATGTATATCTTATGGCCAGCCGTCACGTCGATTTCTTTATCACCCAACCTGACCTACGAAATATTTTAAAGGTTATCTGTATATTCCAACAAAATATTTTTTCCATAATAACTATGTATTTTACGATTTAAATACTTTGTAAGATGATCCTATTTTGATATAATTTCTCTCAAGAATATTATCGAGCGCCGGATCTAATTCTTCAGCGACATCTTCAATAAGTAACGGTCTTCCGAGCGAAACACAGTCTTCCATGTGGTTCCTGTAATAATTATAACGGCTATAAGTCCGAAAAAGATTCAAAAGTAAATATTAATGTTGTCTGCAAATGATTTTACCTGAAGTATTTATGATTCAAAGTAGTGACAATGAGGTCATTGAATTTTTCCATATTTTTGATCCAGATTTTTCCCTGTGTCTGCGGGTCGATAAGGAGTGGAAATCGTGATGCCTTGGTGACGATAATACCGTTTTGTATAGATAACTCGTCGGTAGGCAGCCCGCATAGATTCCAGTCACCGATCTATGGTAGTAAGAAACAAAATTTCACTTAACCGTGACAAATTTTAATGTCAAAAAATTTTGACAGTTATTTTAATTACTGACAGTTATTGTATAGTAAAACTAACACGCTAAGGCTCAATTGCACCACTATTATTAACCTATAGTTAGTCCTAACCGCAAGTTAAGTTACATGTCATTCATACATTTTCTGTCAATTTAGCTTGCGGTTAGGACTAACTCTAGGTTAATAATAGTGGTGCAATTGAGCCTTATTGGCATGAAAATACTATTATGTACGGTTGAATAAAGTATGTTTGTAAAGTCATGGCATTTGAGAGATAGACTATAATAATTAAATGTTTTTGACTTATTCCAATAAACGAATGTATTGTACCGTGGCGGTGTCTGTGAGTTGCTCGGTTATGTTCAAATTCATAGACACTGGTATCTTTCTCCTCAATAATTCATTCAGCCAGTTACTTATCAACAGAGAGCGGAATTCTTGATTGAATGGTCCGGAGTATGATAAAAATCTGAAAGGATATAATAGTGACATAACAGTCTATAAAGCGACATAAGAAAAGAGCAAACGCAAAAAGGTGATCGAATTCAATACGTAAAACAATCGACACCCGTAATCTTCCTTTTCAATTTTGTCCTTCGCAATCATTCATATCTTGTAGACAATGGGTGACAATGCCGTTGATCACCTTTGTAAGTCTTTCTACCTGCCCTTATTCCACCTTAATGCGGGGTCGGCGCAACACATTTTTTCAAGCAATTTACAGAGAGGATTTGGCTAAGTGTTTACGACCGGCGGCCTGCCTGATGTCAACGTCTTCTGGGAGATCCAGTCCCGGGCAAATTAACTTAGAAAATTAGCTTTATCTGGATTCGAACCCATATATTGGCGACTAGTTTCTTGTAAGTAAAAAAAGTGAACAAAGTGGTGTATATGCGCACCCGGTGAGCAGCAGTATGTCTCCGACGAGCCGCTCGATCTCTGACTTGAAGAGCGCGGACTGGTCGGTCCAGCGCACGCGCTCGCCGCTGAGCCCGTTGATGAGCGCGGTGGCGGCGTCCATCTTCTGCTGGCACTTGGCCGCGTCGTCCAGCACGGCCTGCTTCAGCGCCATCGCCTCGTCGAACATCTTCTGCACCTCCGCCAACTCCAACTACGTCACACCCATACACTTACATAAACAAACCACCCAAAGGAAGCCAAAAAACTCCTCTGGGGCTCAATTCACCCCGTCCCGGTGAATTTTGTTCCGCTCGCAGAACATCTACCCCCTAGTAAAAAATTGCAATGGCCCATGTGGCAAACCTTGAGCCGCCTTCGTACCGGAGTGGGTCGTTGCAAGACTAATATAGTGAGGTGGGGTTATTCATCGGGGCTCGAATGTGACTGTGGTGCCCCTGAGCAGAACATGTCGCACCTGCTTGTATGTCATTACATTGCTGTGCTCTGCCACCTGCACAAGCGAAGACCTAATGGAAGCGACAGACGCAGCTCTAGGAGTGGCGGGCTTCTGGTCAGGAAGGATCTGACTCGATTCATTCTTTTTGGAGCCATTGACACGAAAGAATATGTTACATCGAAATCAATTCTAAATTAATATATGTTTTTATTTATTTATAAAACAGAGTATTAAAATTTCCTTACCATAGTAGTGTGACACAAACCAGTTTAACTTATATTGGTTATATAAAATTATTTATGAATTTAATTTGCCCGGAGCTTTCCAGAGAGGGTTGAGGTCAGGCAGGCAACCGGTCGTAAAAACTAAGCCGAGTCCATTCTGCAACATTCTTGCGGAGTGGACTTATTCCAAATTGAAAAGAAGATGTTATGAACAAATTAAGCGCATGGACGCAACATGTTCCTTATAAAAGACAAATTATAAAGTCAATTTCACAAAACATCGAGTCAACCACCCCATGAATCAGGCCTTACTGTAGGATATTTTGTCCAACACGTGACTAAGCTAACGTACAATGGCGTACCTCTTTAGCCGCTAACTGAGCCTCAGCAGTCTCCAGCTCCTTCTTGGCAGCCTGGTACTTGCCCTGCATTATAGCTAGGTTAGCCTTTAACGGTAACACATCCTTGTTAACCGAATAAAACTGAGCCATTGCGATAGTCCACGAGATGAGACCGGCGACATTACCACAAGCTACCTTCGCTGCCTCAAACGTGTACCCGCTATGGACAAATTGAAAGAAAGAAAGAAAGGAAATCAGTTTATTCCACATAAGACTTAAAAATAAATATTAAAAGATATAAATAAAACGAAGACACTATGGCAAAACCAAAATGCCCACTGTCTAGAGCCGACATTACCTTAGAAATAGGAAAGAGAAAAAAAAAACAAAAATCCTCTTTGGTACATGTCAGCAACTCACAAGTGTACAAATATTGCAATTTTAGTATTTAGCCTTAGCACTAAATGGTTACAAAAAATTGCAGATATTTATAAATAACAATGTCTTTATAATACGTAAATGAAACTATTGAATATTATGGAACTTTCTTTAATATACATAAGCTCACGCCAGTATCCCTGAAGGGGTAGATAGAGGCCCACTACCGAACTAGAAAACCCATATTTCGCCAAGCTTATTTCCATGCCAGATGTGATAGGGATCGAGCCTATCGCCATATCTGGCACAAATTCAAAAAACCCAATTTCACTTTGCCCAACCCGTTGATAGAGCCTGAGATCTCAGGAGGGTAGTCCTACCGAAATACAACTACGCCTTCGAGGCAGTCCTTTCACTTACGTATGCTATAATAAAACTAAATTAGCAACAAATAACAAGAAGCAAAATATAAATATCACAAAAGATAATGTTAGTACCTGAAACCGAAATAAGGTTGCAGCAAATCTATCATTTCTGCATTGATCTCGTCTTTAGGGTAGAATTTTAGATTATTTAGAAATCTTGAATCTGCCATAACCTGTGCCAAATTAGAGCAGTGTCAAGTCGGAAATATTAAAATCTACTTTTAAGAAATAAAAAACAGCCTATTCATTCTACAGTGATTTTCAATATATTTTTATCCCTTTCCCATTAATAAAACCGCAATGGCAAAATAGCCAAGAAACAGAACTTCATAGTTCCTTAAAATAACCAAAATATACTTCTACCTCTATATGCGACCATAGAAATTCATTATAATTACCGAAAAAATCACTGAAAAACGGCTCTGTATTTAATTCTTACCTTCAAGGACTCAGCCCAAGAAGCCGTCAAAAACTGTCTTTCAGGATCCGGCTTAATAGTATCGATTTTCTTTCTGAACAGCAATATCACAGCGTCCATGATAAGTGTAATCAAATATGGCGGTTTACCCAACTTCCTCACAGTCGCGATATCAGCAGCATTGATAGTCTGTTAGGAAAAAAAATTTAAACAGCTTTCTAAATTACGGATAGATCGGTTCATTTTAGCACGTCTTACTCCAAAATCGGTGAAATGTGCGTATTCTAGTTTGCCTCTGCTTACCCCTTCGGGAATGCAGACATGGGTAAATTATGTACTATGTATAAAATTTTTATGCACTTTTAATTTCTATTCTAGAGACACTTCAGTCATTAATAATTAGTGACATAATATACTTTTACTTTATTAGAGTTACCTACTTGTATTTAGTTAATCAGTATAAAATTTAAGCATACTCAACAATTCTGCCGTCCTCAAGCTAAAATGCCGTTAAGTGAATAAACCTAATTTTGAGATGTCTTCAAAAAAAGTGGAAAATATGGTCTCTAGAGATTCCATAGACATATGGTTATTTTTAATCGTGAAGTAAACTATTTATTAGGCCTATTAAATATAATAGCCACAGTGTAATAAACCTCTAAGAACAATATTTTTCGCGTTTTTGGGAATATCTCAAAATTAGGTTTATTCATTTAATGGCATTTTAGTGTTAGGACGACTGAATTCTTTAGAGGCATTCCCATTTTCAATTCTCGTAAGACAATATTATTTTCCAACGAGGGAAATAATATTGAGAGAATAAACTTATTTTCTTTGTATAATTTTAGCGTCTAACTCATAAAACTTTCTGTATACGCATATCTTTGGACTACAATCTAGATTAAAACCGCTTGATTTATACTTATACCTTTATAACAATTGTAATATGTCGTGTGTATAATAAATAAAATAAAATAAAATATCTTACGTGATTCTTAACCATTCACAAAATATTCTAGGGTGTAAATTGTAATAATCTCCCTCGCATTGTAATAACTAGTTAATGGCGGTACTGAAGTTTGAGATCAATTCTTTTGTATGTAAACTTGCTTGATAGGCCCTCTATATAATGATTTCTTAGGTTTACGTGAATGTTATTCATTGAAATTAAACTATTTTTACGGGTTATATCACGATTTGGTTTTAATTTTTAGCCCCTCTAGTTTTTTTTTTTTTAATTATACGAATTCCCCTTGAAACGGTCAAGGGACCTTTGCTTCAATTGATGAATGAATGATTTACCAGCTTTGCTCCAGTCAAAACTAGTACTAGATTGATTGTTACACAGTCGCGAGCATCTTTTCTTTTCGCTTATTCTACAATCTACATTACACATTTGCAATTATATTTGTGATTCATTTTAATCTTAATTATAATATATATATAGTTATAGCCCTTCTATAGTTAGTAAGATGCATTTGAATGTGACCTGCAAGGCGGCCTCGGCGGCGTCGAGCGCGGGCTTGGCGGCGGCGAGCTTCTCCTCGGCGATGGCGGTCTCGGCCGCGATGACGCTGACGAGCTTGACGGCGCGGTCCTTCACGTCCAGCACCTCCGCCTTCACCACCTCCGCGGCGGCCGCGCTCTCCGCCACGGCTTGCAGCACCTGCGCCGTAACAACACACCGTGCAACACTTATGTTGTACGAGCTATAGTGTACACTGGTAATGTGGATAATCGACTATTTTTCATAATCGATGATTTTTTAAAGACATATTATTATATTACCTGACTGCCTCAGTGGCGTAGTTGTATTTCCGTACGACAACCGTATCTTAGACTTTTTTTTTTTTTATATAGCAGAGATTGGCAAACGAGCAGATGGGTCACCTGATGGTAAGTGATCTCCACCGCCCATAGACACCCAAGACACAAAAAGAATCATGGGTGGGTTACCAACCTAAAAGAAGGGAATGGAAGGGGAGGGAAGGGGAGGGAAGGGGATTGGGAAAGGGAGTGGGGAAATGGGCCACCGGAAATCTCACACACCTAACGAAACGCGACAGCAAGCTGCCACTTTACGTCGGTTTTCTGTGAAACAGTGGTATCTAACCGGTCGAGCCGGCCCATTCGTGCTATAGACGTTACTGTCTACAGCGTGGCTCTACCACTTATAAATTACACATTATATTTTTATAAATCTACTACTAAATTTTAGTGACAAGTGGAATATTTTTGAGATGTAAATAATCGATTATCCACATTACTCGTGTACACCATAGATATAAACTCAAACTCAGAGTCGGGACCGAAATAAATATGGAATATTGTGCTTCAAAACTAATTATATCGACGGTCCCTACGTATATAAAGACAAGTCAAAATGTTATATTTTTATTGCATTTATGACTTTAGATTGTCCATACGCTCATAACTATATAGATATATATTTTTAATTATACCTCTATATTATACTATTCGAACAAGATAACAAGTATGATAATTCTGAAACTTATAAATAAACTTCATTTCGTTCTCCTGAAAACCTCAGTTTTTGACATGTCGCTTTGTACGTAGGGACCGTCGATATGTGTGTGCTTTATAATCTCACTTCGTCTCATGAATAACATAAATCTATGATGTACACAATAAGTGACGTCTACAAACACGATTGGCCGGTTCCACCGGTTCGATACCATACCACTGTATCAAATAAAACGACGTTAGGCTCGTTGTGTTCCGTTCACACACTTCGCCTTCTTTATGATTGAAAATTACCAGAATTATTTTGGTATCATGGGTCTATAACCGCCGAATGTTCAAACACTTAAGGTCGCCTTATGTCGTTTAAGGCCGCCTTATCTGTCAAAATTATGGCGAAAATCAAAATAAGAGGCCATTAAAGTTGAGCAGCGTTTGACCATTCGGGCGTTGGTCTATAAGCGGTGAAGACAGCATATTGATTTTTTATACAACTTTTTAAACACAACATAACATAAGCTCACGCCTGTATCCCCGAAGGAGTAGACAGAGGCGCACTATGCGAACTAGAACACCCAAATTTCGCCGAGCTTAGTTCAGTTCCAGATGTGATAGGGGGCGAGCCTATCGCCATATCGGGCACAAATTCCAGACTCCGGGCTGATATGGAAAAATCCAATATAACTTTTCCCGACCCGGGGATCGAACCCAAGACCCCAGAACCGTAGTCGTACCAAAATACCACCACGCCACCGAGGCAGTCAAAAACTTCATGAAAATTATTGGGATAATGCCATATACTAATATTCTTTCTGCCTGGCGTTATCCCGACCTTCTGCCAGGGTCCGCCCCTTCCTACTTATACGCTTCCACTTCGCCCGGTCTTAAGAATCTTCCCTAACATGCCATATATTAATATTATGTAACAATAATCATACGTCTTCGGCTTTTGCTGTGGCTTCCTTGATTTCCAATTCTTTTAGTTCCAACTCTTTCTTTAAGACGTCGACGCTGGCCGCCGCTTCTACCAGTTTGTCAAGACCAGTTGTCATTCTGAATAAGTAATATTATATTAGTATCTACATAATGTTTTGGATCATGTCTTAATATGTGCACGACAATAGACTTGTTGGTGTCAAATCAACATTAGATAAGATAATTGCATAGTACGCTTTTTTGTTTCGATGCTTATATCAACTTGGAGCATGGAATTTGAACCCAATGGCGTTGGTCACCTCCTAACATGTCATCGGACAGAAATTAGCTTGGCGAAAATTGGCACTAATGTCGCCTCTGCTTACCGTTTCGGGGACGATATGGGTGAGCGCATTGTATAATGTTTTACAAATATACCTGCGAGCCATTTCGGCAATCTGCACATGTTTCTCCTTGTACAATACTTTGTACCCCTCCAAAAAGGACAAATACGACTTAGGAGTGACGTGGGTCTGTCTCCTAAACCTGTCGTAGTACATTATACAAGTATCGGCCACGTTATCTTGCACCATGCCCATTATCTCTATAAGCTGCAGTTTCGTCTCAGCTGAACAAACCACCTAATACACAAAAAATCACATTCACCGTGGTTTTATAAAGAACGACATATTCTACGGGCTGCAATATTTAATTTAATAATTAATTAAATAATACACAACGTGAAATCAGCTCCAGACTTCTGTTTCATTTCGGAGTCCCAACCGAAACCAAGTAAATTACGTTTTTTTCGCTTTGATTGCATGACCTAAGGCTTTTTCTGACCGACTAAAGCAGAGTTCACGTAAAAGTATGGTCACTGCAAACAGTAATGGATTTAGGTTTTTCAAAGCGGGGCGGACTGCCGATTTGCCCGATTTTACCGCCCCCAAATTAGGGCGCCCTCCAGATTATACCGCCCCCCAAATCCTGCCGCCCGGGGCACGTGCAGCCTTCCCCTAGATCCGGCACTGACTACAAATGAGCAATTTTTTTTTTAGCTTGTTTTAATCTCGGCAACCCGTATAAGTATTAGTTGTTCCTCTGCCTACCTTTTTGAAGAAACATGCGCGATATTAAGAATTATGTTTGTTTGTGATTCAGTAAACAGTATTTACTTACATGAAAATCACACAGAAAGTGATCTGCCACTTCGATTAGCGCCACCCTCGGCCACTTTTGGAACCAGTCCATCGTTGAACCGGATATGAGACCGGGAAATTTAAGCGCTCTACTTCGGAATTTCTCTCCAACCTATACATAAATTTCATTATACTAATAGGGATAAAGTAAGAAACTACATTATTCGACAGACACGACTAACGGTCGTTCCTATAATCTCAATCCGAATGTACAGATGGATCGCGATAATTTACCAATCAAATTAATTCATTTGTTGGCGTCATGTTCAAACTTTCTTCTCATTGTCCAATTTTTACCGGCCGTAAACTACTGATGAAATAGATAAAAGGTACTTCAGCCCGTTTGTAAAAATCTCATTATAATTATGGCTTGTTGTTAACTATGACACTTAAATCGTCGTCCCATACATATTTCAAGGTACATCTATCGCAACACGTGCACAAAAGTACCAATGAAACAGTAGAATGGACCAAGACAAATCCATAAATGCTATATCAAACTACCATTATCTATGGCTAATTATGTATACGCACAGGAGAGAAGCACAATACAACGTGCAGATTGGCTCTAGAGCGCATGATGAAGTACTCGTACAATACATCGGGCACGGGAATCCTCTTTGGCGCGTACTTTTTCATTATCGGTGTTAGTTCATTGAGGATTTCATCTATAGAAAACGTTAAAGCATTATTATTAGTCCTCTGTCTATCGATATAATGGTTGCATGGACTGTGGCTGCGAGACTCGAGACTCGATTGCAAGTAGATCAATCTTAGTTTTGTGTATTTGGCTTAAAATAATCACAAAGAAATAATCACTAGTCGATCGGAATTTATGTCCGACATGGCAATAAGGTCGACGTTATTGCAATATTAGACGAAATGATATCGACAAACTTTGTATATTTTTTATTATTAGTATCCCATACCTTCAGAAAAACTGCCGTAAAGTAATGCTTATAAATCTCAGTACACCATCATCATCACCATCAGCCATAAGACATCCACTGCTGGACATAGGCCTCCCCCAAAGATTTGATTGACCTGTTGGAAGCGGCCTGCATCCAGCGACTTTCTGCGACCTTTATCTCAGTACATACAAATTTGATAATACAAGTGACTTACCCATTTCGTCTTTAGCGAACAAGTTAGCGATTTCGCCTGAACTGAGTATATTATTCAAGAACTCTAGAAACTGCTCGTCCTTGATGTCGTTATCTGTGAATATGAACGTGATGCCCTGCCCTTGCAGTCCCGCCACTCGGTACAGTAACTTTATATCGTCCATAAAATTATTGACATTGTATGTCCTGTAAAAATAATCAAAAACATATACAAAAAAAACGCCTCTACTCCTGTACCTCATAGGGATACAGTAGTAATTACTTTTTTCCAATATCATGTTATTTACACCGATAAATGCGCAAAAACCAGATCTTTAGAATAGTTTGTACATGTAGATGTACAAAATGTTAAAAACAAATAAATAATTTCTGTAACTTTTAATTTGACCAGTATTAGGTGCGGCGCACATTTTCGCCTCTCTTGTAAAATTTATGTTTTGGCTCTTGATGTTGTATGCCTCTGAGATACAGGCTATGTTGTCTTTTAGACTCCGCCTATAATATGAAACGTATACAGTCGAGGTTTACCGCCTACCTTGTTAGTGTGATTTGATAGAACTGAAAGTTTGCTATGTACGAAGCCAGTTTGGTCAAACTCTGCTTGCCAGAACCGCCTACACCGACGAGCAAGGCGTTGCCTCTGAAAACAAATATCATGACCCTATGTTTACACTACAATCTTACAAGTGCAGGTAATAATAAATTAATAATAATAATAAATAAATACACCCAACAGTCACACACCTAGTCCTGACCCCACACTAGGTATAACCTGTATCGTGGGTGTCAGAGACTATGAGAGACTTTCGGTCTCACAACACCCAGACTTGAAACAAATATTTGTGGGCCACGCAAACATTTGTCTCAATGCGGGAATCGAACCCGCGGCCTCTCGCTTCACAGCCGGCTATTCATCCACTGCGCCACGGAGGCTGTCGGTTGTGTATTCAAATACAATATTGTATGACTATTGTATGTCCGTAATCGATATAATAACATTTTATGTCGATATATTGGGCCGACAGTCGCACAAAATGTTTGATTTACAAATATTTGTTACAGGTGGTGGTCAAATAGAAATTGTAGTTCCTTATAACCGTAACACAAGAATCAATACAGTCAGAAGTATACGTGTGGGTGTTGTGTGAGTTTAATAAAGACGGGTTACTTACCGAGGTGTGTTTATGATACGTGACACTATGAACAAGTGAACCATGCAGTCGTGGAAGAATACCAGATCCAGACGTGCACCTCTCACTTGTTCGTTGAACTGTTCTTGGAACTGTCCTAGCTTCATGAGGACGAAGTCCCATCTGTGAATCGTGTCAAATGGTTTTTTGTTTTTTATAGCAGAGACTGGCAAACGAACAGACGGGTCACTTGATGGTAAGTGATCTCCACCGTCCATAGACACCCAAGACACAAAAAGAATCTTGGAATCTTGGAATCTTGTGATTCGGAAAGGAGAGGGGAATTGGGCCACCGGAAATCTCACTCGCCCAACGAAACGCGACAGCGAGCTGCCACTTTACGTCGGTTTTCTGTGAGATATTGGTATCTAACCAGTCGAGCCGGCCCATTCGCACTGTAGAGGTAGCTGTCTACAGCGTGGCTCTACCACTCTTACCGCGTGATTCTACCAATCTTGATTTATCTTCGTAATAAGAAAAATTAAATATACAGAGTAAGTACTTGCTCTAGATATGATTCAAACTAAAAATCACGAGTCATGCAACTCAATTTTCCATTCGAAATACTATGAAGAGAGCATTACTAACTTGGGGGAAAAGATACACGCGAACCTTTCGGGGTATTTTTCACATTAACTATACATGCTGGACTTACGAAGGCAACTCTTCATAGATCTTCGGCGCGTCGGTGCTAAAATCCTCCTCGTCCTCATCGCCGGTGGGGTCGACTGGCTCTCGCAGGAAATTAACAAAGAAAGTCTCCTCCTCAGGAAACTCGCTCACTGCGTCTGGCAACTCTTGGGCAGCGATCTTCCAGAAGGTGGCCACGAACCAATCTTTGTCGTCGAATGTCGTAAACCTAAATAGCAGAGCGTAGGGTTAAGGGAAGTCTATCCACACAAAGAGCCGCACGCACTAGTGTCATCGATTTGTATAACAACGGACAATCAGCGATAAAATACGAAATACAAATGTTACAAAACTCGATAAAATTAATAATGTTTCTGATTTCATTTTATATAACCTTAAATATTTTAGCCATCATTGTATAACAAAAAAACGACACACTTTCTTAATGCGTGCATCAAAACTCAGGGTAAACCTGTGATAAATTTACCTGTCAGATATGACCCTTAAGCACTCATGGAACCAAAGTTTGAGAGCAGTCTTCACAGTCTGGAGTTCATCCTTCTTGATGAATAATATTCCTTCCCATATACGAGACAAATCACGTAGATTAAACACATAGTGGAATTTCGCTGGCGTAGGCAACATTTTTATCTGTAGATATAATTATTCTATGTACTAATAACTCTAATCCTAATTAAATTTTACCCCGATCTCTAGATCGGCCACGGAATTAATTGTATCATAATAAAGATAAACCGTTATGCTTGAATATCTTAGTTTATCAAATAGTTCCAACGAGTGTTATAAGTATGTTATAGAATTATGAAGAGAGGAGAGGGGGTTGACGTCAGACGTTTCTGTAACATGCTTGATAAAATGTGTTACGCCGACCCCACATTAAGGTGGGATAAGGGCAGGTAGAAAGAAAGAAAATTATAGAGTTATGAACCATTTTTTACCTTCGTTAGTTGCCAAATCATACGGGTGACCGGTACAAGTCTCGGCATGAAGTCTACAATCTTCTTGTCGAATCGTGTTTTGCAGAAATAACCAGCACTTATAGTTTCTAAAAACAATGATATTGTTATTAAACATATTATTATAATGTTGGAAAGAGTAATGTCAATGAGAATGTGCATTACCAAATATACGATCCATCGATACATTACTGGGCAAAGTGCAATTAAAGATGTTAAATTGCCTCTTCAAACGCGGTGGGATATCATTACGACCACCACCTGCAAAAAAAAACAGTATTAAGAAACTGTATTAAAGCCGTAATTAATAAACAATATTTAATCTAAACTCTCCATATCGAACTACGAAGTGAACTTAACAGATCATCATATATGTAGTATAAGCTCACGCCTATATCCCCGAAGGAGTAAGCAGAGGCGCACTAACGCACATTTCGCCAACGTAAGTTCCGTCCCAAATGTGATAGGGAGGAGAGCCTATCGCAATATGGGGCACAAATTCCAGACTCGAGGCTTATATGGAAAAATCCAATATCAGTTTACCCGATACCTCACGACAATAGTCGTACCAAAATACAACCACGCCACCGAGGCAGTCATGCAGTGCCATTGCTATGTAATTATTATTCTGTGTAGGATATATGTGTAGGTTGTTTAAATTCCAGCCGCAATACAATAACATTTTTCATGATAGTAAAACTTTTCAATTCGAACCTGGATGAATCATAGCACCGAACATCTGTATATCAGCTATTGTAGTAAAGTCTCCCGGCTTCTCTAGTGAATAGAATCCACCGCTTTCCATCATTTGTCGGACTATTTCGTTCGTCACCTAAAAAAAAACATATATAGTATGTGTTCTTGTTCTTGCATGTATATTATATGGGTATCTATAGTATACTATATGTACAACAATATATATAGTATACTATAGATACCCATATAATATACATGCAAGAACTTATGAGGCAATATCAAACTGACATAAATTCATTAAAATTAAAATTTAATTAATTTTAAATTCATTCATTAATTTACAATAAATTGAAGTCAAAATAAGTGTCATTTTTCGACATTTACATAGCATTTATCGTGCACGTTCTCGATACGCCACTATTCTACAACAAATTAAAGTGATCATTTGAGTTTAAACTTTTGGTACACTTATCGATAGAGATATTTTTATGTTGCCATTTGGTTGAAAAGCTTGGCTTTTAGAAATAAAGCTAGTCCGTTCACTTTGATCTCGGGTATTAGAAGATATAAATGTTTGTACCTGATCACCCCACTCATTGACGACGGGCATGTTGATGTCGTCGACGAACACTGTCATGGCTCTGTTGCCGGGCGGGCCGTACGTCATGCCCACACGCTTCTCTACGTATGACTCGATGATTCTCTAAACAATAATAATAATCACATTCGTGATTTGAGTGTTATTCACAAAACCAAATATACCATCAACAGCAAAAGTAACGTTGACACTAAATTATATTCTGGAATTTGATTATCCTTAGTCATTTTACTCAATATTACGTTAGCCAAATTCGTGAATGTGCCTTGATTTACGAAATATTATTTGGGCCATTATCTCGTTCTTTATATTATACTAAACACAATAAGTAAGCAATCTGGATTACAGTAATACAAAAAATGTATTAACAATGACTATGATATCAAATGCCGAACCTGGAACATATTCGGTGTGGTAGCTGAAGAAAAATTAATCATCTTGAATAGTTTCACTTCGTTGTCATACTTCTGCATATAACTTTTTAACATGACAGTCTTCGCCGTGCCCTGCTCGCCGATCAACAGTACAGCCTTATTTTGTTTGGCGATAGTTTCGATCAAAAACGATATGCACACATTATCGACATTTGGAACTAATATCGATGCATATTCTGGTACGGAGTCCGATGGATATATGTAATCTTCTACAATCTCTGACCTACAACAAATGACGGTACAATACTTGAAATCTAGGAGGCGATTGCTCAAAAATCGTTGGCTAGACGTTCTGGAGGAAAACATAAGAGCCAATGGTTTCACTGTGGAGGAATCTCAAGACCGGGTGAAGTAGAAGGGTCTTAGTGGGAATACGAAGCCTGGCATTTCTAGGCCAGAATAACGCCAGATAGAAAAAAGATGTCTTGATATTATACAACGAATTTGTTTCTTTAAAAGAAAGTCTAGACTCCAGACCCCACAGTAAGTCTTGTATCTTGCCGTGTCGTCACAGAATCCTGTGTCGTGAGTATCAGGAACTACAAGACTTTCGCAACACCCCGACTCGAAACAAATAAATACCTGCAGACCACACAAGCATTTGTTTTGCCGCGAGAATCGAACCCGCGACCTCTAGCTTCATTGCCGGCTACTCGCCCGCTGCGAAATCTTTTCGGGCACATTTTTCATTTCACAAATTCAGATACGGATAGCGACTTGCCGTAAATACACTTGATATTTTTAACCTGACTTATAAGGCTCATTCATAATACTAATTATGACACTACCGCTACTATACCGCACTAATTATGATGAATACCAATATAATGTAAAAGTACCAATGCTGCCAGACTCCGGCCTCGTTGACCATGTACTCGAAGGGCATGATCCACTCCTTGGACTTGGCCCCGGGCCAGTCCATCTTGACGGGCAGCTTGGTCATGAACTCGGCCATGCGCAGCCTGCCGTCCAGCTCCAGCACGGCGCCCAGCGACCACATCATCGAGAACACGAACAGGCGCTCCAGGTGACGGTCCGTGTGCATCTCTGACAACATTATATTATACTAGCAGTTATTGCCCGCGTCTCCGTTCGCGTGAAAATAATCCTATGTGTTAATCCACGGTGTCACCTACCTCCATACCAAATTTCATCAAAATTGGTCCAGCCGATTGAAAGTGAAACAAACGTTCGCTTTTATAATATTAGTATGACTACTAATTACAACACTACTCGATTCATAGAAATAAATAAAGGGAAAGTAGAAAATCAAAATAGTAAAAAAAGTAAATTCATAATCTCTGCCTATCTCTATACGATACATTATGTATAGTATCATACACATACACTCCGTGCAACTGTAAAGATATGTCCATAGTGTTGCAAAAAAGTCAATATACCAAGTACTAGCATCGACCCAATCTGCATCGTATATTAACTGGTGGTACATTGAAGACGTGTTATTACATGAAATCATAGAATGGCTCCAATTGCCAATGCAATATATAGGTAACAATAAAATTATAACAGCCTTTCTACCTCCACTTTGGCCTTTCTACATACCTTGGCAAGATTCGATAAAAGCTTTACATCAATAAAAGCTCATTGGATAAATCATAGTATATAACTTTAATAATTACTCACTTCCACCGGGTATCTCTATTTGAAGCAAGCCAATCAACACATCTATACATTGCCTACAAACAGAACAGAAATAATTACAACAATATTACAACTTAGAATATCTCTAAAATATCGATAAAACTGAAACGTTTACAAAAACCAAACCTGACGTAAATAGCCTCCAACAGTTTCATTTTAACAGGTAATCTTTGTTGCACAAACGAATGGACTTCATCGTATACTTTATTAAATGAGTTGCGGAGTGAGTCGGATTCTTTTTGTGACCTCTTTTTTAACCAGCCCTAAAATAAAAGCCCAAAATAATAATTATTACCAATGAATAGTTAACGATATTTAAAGACACAAAATACTACAGGAAATCTGGTTTAATTTACAACTACCCAATCACCAATGTGTAACTGGCAGGTGACCACCACCAGTCAATAGGTACATCATAACCATGACTATTTTCTGACGTAGAATTGGTCGTGGTTACTAAGGTAACTATAGAAATAATCACTTGACTGTCCCGTGCGCACGGTGTGGTGGGGCAAACGTCAAATGATCACTTTCACAAGAGCCACGCGCGAGAGTGGACATGTTGCCTGCGCACATAGTGTGTTATCGAGCCAGTTGCGTAAACAATCAGCTATTTACTGTTGATTAAATTTTGTTTATTGAGTTAAAGTCACTTCAATGTACTTAATAATTAATAACTTAACATTACTATCTACTTTGTAATATTGTCAACTCGTCCTCTACAATTAACATTTCTTTAAACTCAGGTTTTGGGTTACAACTAGAACTAAGCATATTTTGTAACAATAATTGTGTGTTAATGGTTGTAACCTGTGTAAAAAAAAAACAGTGTAAGCTTACGGGATACCACAGGGAGTTAATTTTACCTCCAAAACCGGTTGCCATCTCAAAACGGATGATGACAAGAAGACCATGCCCATCCTGCTGACGGTGGCGGGCGAGGCGTTGTCGACGTTGTCGGGCTCGAACACCAGCTTGCTGTTGGACGCCATGGTGATGCGGTCGCCGTTCGCGAGCGTCAGCGTCTTGTTGTCGTCCAACACCGAATTCAAATTCTCGATCCACACCGCGTCCACCGGACCGTCTGTTAACACCACGAAAATACTATCAATCCTATAGTTCATTCAAGTGTAGTTTATCACTCCATGAAGGTTAGTCTCTTATGTTATAATTTGTTTTCTACGAAATCTACGAAATATTAAATAAGCACTAAAATACCTAATACAATCCACGTGGTGTCAGATTTTTTAACTTTCAACGCTCGCCTCCACAAAGTAGAGAATATACCGTCTGTCCAGTCATTAGTCGCGACATCTAAGCGACCAAACATCTGAGGGGCTGTTATAGCCTGCAATAAAAAAAAAACTAATAAGTACATTTTTGATTAATTACCATGCCCCCACTCTAAAAGACATAAGTCTAGTATGATGGATATCAGTCTGGCTAGCATGCATGTCACGAAATATCTCGATAACCGACTAGAGATATGTGGTCCACATGTTGCCTATAATTTTGTATGAAAATAAACGAGAACGCATGTTAGTGTCTGCAGGCAAAAAGGGAAAACCGGTTATAAGATGACAAAAAATTTAGACAAAATTTTCTCTTGGCGCGTATGCTAGGCGGGCAGGAACAACAAAAAACTTGTCTGAAAGTGACGATCAACATTATAGTTGGTTTACACCATAGTAACAATTAACATAAAGTGTAGTCACTCCTCATGCTAAGATAAAGAACAAATACTAAGAATCACATTAACATTTGGTTCAATGGGAAGAAGTCCTATTCCGGATCAATCATCGAATTAAAAAAGAGGTGTTTTACATAAATTAAATACAATAGTACACATAGTACACACAACCTCTATACATAATTTCTGATAAGATGGAATAAAGTTATAGCAGTTGCCTTTGGGTTCATCCTCATTTCTCTATGTGGTCTTCCAACTTCAGTGAGCGCCGCCATGAGCGAGTGTATGCAGGTGGTCTTCCCCGAGCCGGTGGGCCCCATGGTCATGAGTCCGTGCCGCACCAGCGACGTCTCGTACAGTTGTATGATCTTCAAGTTCCAGTCGGGGTGGTTCACGAGGCCAGTCCTCTCTGTCACTAGTATTATTGCCCGTTGCATTTCCCTGAGAATCATTTTTATCGAGTAAAACACAAGAGTACGTTCTTACTTATCCATTATTATCAATTATCTTATTATTAGTATTAAATACTTTTTCCTAGTTCATACTTAAATATCGTTAAAGAAGCTCCCTGCAATATTCTTTTCAAGATAATTATTGAAGAACAATTTACTGCGTTTGAATATCTTTAAATATGAGACAGTATAATGTCCACTAGCAGCGATAGCTCAGTTGGGAATGGTATGGACTGCCGAGACAAGTGTCGGAGGTTCGAGACCAACCCCAAAATGGAGCATACACCTCTGACTTTTCTATGTTAAGTGTATTTTCATTGTGAAATATCGCTTGCTATAACGGTGAAGGAAAACATCGTGAGGATACCTGCATACCCGAGAATTTCTTCACAGGAATTTCGAAGGTATGTGAAGTCTGCCAATCCGCATTAGGCCAGCGTGATAGACTAAGGCCTAACCCCTCTCATTAGTAGAGGAGGCCTGTGCCCAGCAGTGGGACAGTAATATTACAGGGCTAATATTGTTATATATAATGTCCACTATGACATTGTTACCTAGATTTATAATATGTAAAAATATCTAACCGGTGCACAGTCTGACTGAGTTTAATACCAGGAAACAAATCTTCAATTAAAGACACGAACAGGGGCTCATCTTCGTCGACCAATTTTGAAACATTCATTTCCCTGAAATTATAACATGAAATAAAAAATATGTACAATACACGGACACAGAAAAATAAAGCAATCCATGTATCCTCGAAAAGGTAGAGATGTTAACTGAATAATTTAGTATTAACATAATTGCTGATACGTACTTTAGTACTCTCATCATGATATTTTCCTCGGTACTCTCCGGATTGGCTCGTTTCTGAGAGCCCATAGTCCGAAGCACTGACAAAATATTACGAAGACCGAAATCGTAGTGCACCTGTTTTGACAGTTGCTCTTCGCACAATTTATACAAGGTGAAGAATTTGCGGGCTATAAAAACAGAAATTACAAAACGCCATCACACCACTCAATCATGAATTCATGTTAACACCTCTGAGATTTAATCCTATATTAGGCAGTCTCATGTTTTGAAGTATTGACCTAGTATCGTACGAATAGATCTCAAATTCGATCTTTGGCATCGAAACATCCTTCAACTTTCACATCAATGGTAATTTCGATCACACTGTAGTATAACAAACTCATACTAACATAGCAAAATGTTTTCTTTGAAACCACAACTGGCCAGTTTGACACGAATGATAATCTGCCTATCTGGCACCATCATGGCAACGGAGCGGAATTGAATTTTCAAATTCTCTGGCAATTCTTGACGGCCAGCGTAACCTGGGTTCATAGTGATGATGAACGCAAATTCAGGATTTAAGCTCACGACGTCTCCGTCACTAAAATATGAATTGTAATTAGTTATTAGGATATGTGACGTTTGAATACAAAATAGGTGTATGCCATACGCAAAGGTTTATGGATGTTACAGAAAGTTTATTTTGGTCCTTGGAGCTGTTTTTCTATCAATAATTGTATATAGTACATAAATCTTTCAAAGGTCAAGAATATCTTTGGACTACGCTGTAATTAGCACTACATGTGAAGTCAATAAAAAATACAAAGTTTTGTGCCTATAGACTTATAAGGTAACTACCTATAACAACTCTTACCTGAATATGAAGAATTCTCTCTTTTCCCTTCGTGCCGTGAGACAGATATAAATCTGTTGGGCGGCTACAGACAGCACGGGCAGTTCGATGCGGTTGAACTCATCGAAACATCCCCAAGTGCCTGATTGTGCCAGACCTTTGTAGATACGACCCAAACCTGTTACAATCAATAGTGAAATTTTAAATGTCTATAAATTCTATATATATTTAACACGTCTTATAATAATTCGATATTTAAATGTAAACTACGACAGAAAAATATCTCGAAAAATGGTTTGACGGTTGAAACTTGAACAATGAGTTCACGTCAATGTTTTTTTTAATATTGTCTTAATAATAGATACAAAAAAATAAGAGAACTGTATGATGTAGTAAACTACTTTCTTCAATGGGGGTTTACATCAGGCCGGCAGCCAATCGTAAAAGCTAAGTTGAAACTTTTCAGCAACACTCTTTTTGTTTGTTGGTTGTGTGGACTTAATTTTCCGCATTCAGTCGCAAAATAAAAGCGAATCATTGTGCGTGATGCAAATGCCAACTTTAAGTTAGGCAGCCTAGCTCCGACCAGTAGCGAAGGATGATCCTGGTGTCTCCGTAAGCTTCTCGGAAACACTCTTAAAGAGAGTGTATTTCGCTGACACTACACTGGAGTGTGATAAAGGCAGATAGAAGATTGTGTATAATGGTGAATGGCGAGTGGTGAGGATGATTGGTGAGCGCTGAGCGGTGATTGGTGAGCATCGAGCGGTGGGGAGTGAGTGGTGAGTGCTGAGTGGTGAGCGTTGAGCGCTGAGTAGTGTGCGGTGATCACTGAGTGGTGAGTGGTAAGTGGTATGAGGTGAGCGGTGAGAAGTGAGAGATGACCTCTGAAGTCCATCTGGTCGGAGCAGTTGAAGACGATGACGAGTTTCCCGAGCGTGCGCCCCATGTCCTTGGTGGTCTCGGTCTTGCCGGTGCCGGCGGGCCCGGCGGGCGCGCCGCCCATGCTCATGCCGATGGCCTGCGACAGCGTGATGTAGCAGCGGTCCGTCAGCGGCGTGATCACCAGACGCTCCGTTATGCCGAGGTACTCGTTCTGTAACATTCCTCAGTAACGAGTCTCTTGTCGACACTCGACCGAATAAACTAACATTTGGTTTGGCCAAGTTTTAATTTCAAATCAAACTGAAGCAACTTGTGTGTCGGTCTTGCAAAACTAAAATAAAGTACTAAGTAAAGTCTTACATCGTGTTCAATTATGTTTTATGACATTTTTGGACAATGACAAATAAAAAACTAGACATGGGCTTTTGTCATATAATTTGAATTACGACTACACCAATATTTTTAATCAAACATCAGAAAATAAGACGACTATCTTGTATTTATAACAATTTTAACAAACTCCATTCGTAAGCAACACAAAATTGAAAAACTTACCTGATATATAAAATCGACATCTGTAATCGACACGATGCAATCATCAGTGTCTTCAATGTAATAGAATCGGGCCTGTTTTTGCCATTCAAAGTCAATCGGCGATTTTATCCTCATTCGGACCAAGTCATCGAATATGTCCCTGGGAAATAACTTATCAATACAAATAAATGTTATAAAAAATGTGTAATATCGAAACATAAGCCCAATATGTACCTCTAAAGGTGTAGGCGGACCTCCGCCTAAAAAATTGCTCTGCAAACCATGAATTCATGCAGTATTGATACCTATCAATACTGCATGAATTCATGGTTTGCAGAGCAATTTTCGACCTACTGATATGATGGAGGCAAACCCATCACCATCCAATTCTAATACCAAACGACTAGCGTGTAATTATCGTTATAAAACCTAAACTAAAATTCTGATTACCGCCCTAAAAGTTAAACCCAACTTAGATTCTCGTGCCCTCAGAGTATCAGCTGCTACCATATCGATATAGTAGTCGAAAGCTTGTATTATAACTTACCGTTGATGCACATGAATTGTAATCATAGTTTCAACTCTAGTTCTATCCAACGGCGCCAAGTCTGTAACAGTCATATCAATAAGACCGTTCAAAAGATCGAGATTCTTTTGATTTGTCAGCCTCATAATGAACCGATCCGCTCTGGCTTTCTTTAATGCGTACTCAGCATCGCTTGTCCACAGAATTTGCATACCTAATAGACCAGCCTACAATCATAACATCGATTTAATATTATATTACTTAAATTATATTATGATTACTTATAAACATTTATATCACTTCATATCGCTGTTGTAAACTAGCATAATGCAAAGAAAATTTATAATTTACCTGCCCAGGGAAATGCCAAAATCCAACCAAGAATTCAAATTCGGGATCGCCAGACATTGTCTGTGATATATTAGCAATCATGTTTCTAACTGTATCCTTCATGGTGTCTAATAAAGTGTTCAGCCAAATCTGAAATTATAAAAAAGTAAAAAATGGCCCAGCCAAAACTATAAGATTATTATATTTTTAAACAGACCCAGTGTTATTATAGACAGATAAAACAATTCTTCAATCGCCATCATTCGGCGCTTTATTACTAAAGATCATACTATTAACAGCAATTTTAAAAATTAATAGTAGAATTTACATATCAGTAGACCAACCATGAATTTTTTGACATTTGCCGCTAGCTACTCCGTAAAATATTTATATGAAAAAGGCCCGAACGCCTCTAGCGGTTATACTGGGAATTGATGTTTTCCATACAAATTATTTTACGTAGTCGTTAGCGTGAAATATCAAGAAAACTCCTGGTCGAGCTACTAATAATACAATATAAAATGTTGATAAATACAATGGAAATTGAGAACAAGAAGATATTTTCATTACCTCTACGCCTCCAATGCAAGCTACTGGGCGGTCCAAAGGAATGGTCTCTCCATTATCGGAGTTCATGTTCACAATCCTCTCCTTATCATCGAAGTCGACTGTGTACATCGCGTCGAAAATGCTTGGTAGATGTGGCTAAAAATATATTTAGTTATTTGTGTTACTGTTTTTCTGCTGAGCGCGGATCTCCTGGTCTGCTGAAGAGGGGTCAAATTTTAGTCCGCTACACCAGTTTAGTACCTATCGATAGTCTTCACATACCTTCAGAAACGTTTTAGAAAGTTTGCTATACTGGTTTCCTCGCTGTTTTTGTTCACACACGTAATTTTTGAAGACAGAATAATATACAATGCCGTTGGTACAGCCGTTGCACTTTGCACTAGGCTATCGTACTATTTCTATCATATTTGCGAATTGCTTATTAATCTCTAAGATATAATTAAAATACCGACACATTTATATTACGTCTTGATGCCATACCTGAATAGAGTGTGGATCAGAAGCTTGGCCCAGGATCTCGAGCAGCACTGGATCGGAAACGAAGAAGAACCTTGGGAAGATAAGTCGTTTCGTCTCGAGGTATCCAGTCAACGACTTCTGACATGATTCCAGTTGTTCGAACAGATGTGGAAGCAACTGCTTCAACGTGTCATCCGAAGTGCACGTTTCCACGCAGTTTATAATGTCTCGTGCTCGATACATAATTTTAACGTATGTTTTATCGATTGTCTGAAAGAAAGTTTTGTGTTTATACTTAAAAACTGACTTAAAATCCATTGTAAGAATGAATGTATTTAAAAATTCTTCTGTGGAGGCATGGCATAGCATAGTATCACCGCGCGTTGAACTGAAAACCTCCAATTTTGTAGTCGATGAAAAAAAAGAAGCAATTACAAGTAACAAGACTTGAAAATTTATCAAATCTTGAGACCAGCCCTGGAGTAAACACCACTGTGTTCGACACAAAAAAGCATGGAAATTGGCCTACATTTGGCGGAGATATTAGCTAACTGAAGTCGGTTGTAAAATTCGTTTTTAAACTGCTATAATAATCCGTATAAAAGTCGCCTCCTTGATCTAGTGGTGGCAGCGTATATGAAGATGAACAGGGTGGTTCTGGGTTTGATTCCCAGGTCGGACAGGGAGATTTTCTGACACTATTTACCCGAGACTTGTTCCCCCTCAGAGAGTTTGACTTCAGGCAGGCAGCAAGCCGTAAAAATTAATCCAAATGCTTTCTGAAACATGCTTGAAAAAGTGTATTGCACCGATCCCACATTGTGGTGAGATAAGGGCAAATATGAAGAAAGAATAATCCGTAAATACTAACCCCGAATCTTTTAGCTTCAGCAGGTAACTGTTTCGCAATATCGCCTCCGACGAACACAGCCTCTAGGTACATCCACAAGTTCTGCACTGCGAGCCACTTCTCGAGGATCTCTGCAGTGCTCACCAACTTATTAATCCACAGTAATATGTCCTTCTTGAATGGGGCATTATATCTAGCATTCAACAATCATACACATAGTATCGCTTCTTAACATAGACATAACATACATAAGTTCATACCTGTATCCCCAAAGGGGTATACAGAAGCGCACTAGCGAATTAGAAAACCCACATTTCGCGGAGCTCAGTTCTATCCCAGATGTGATAATCATAAGGCAAGCCTATCGTCATATCAAACTAAAATTCCAGACTTCGGGCTGATACTGAAAAATTCAAATACTGCCCGACCGGAGAATCGAACTCGAGACCACAGGACGATAGTCGTACCGCCCACATAATACCACTACGCCACCGAGGCAGTCATAGATCACATAGGCACATTGAGGAACGTCTTGTTATGTGTGTATGAGTTTGTAAAATGTAGTTTTATTTGTGTCACAATGATACGATAGACGTCGTCCTATATTTCACACAAACCTGATAATTACATGACGACCATGTATACGAACACATTACTATAGAGGATTTAATTTAAATACTTTTAATGAAATAAGTATAGTAGATATATGAATCATTACCGGTTGGAAGCTAAAGAGTTGAGGATCATCAATGAGTCCTCTAGCAACGTGATAATATCGAGAGTCTCTTGGGGTTTGATGAGCAATTCGCCTCTATTCTTGAACGGACCGAAGGTTAGATCGATCACCGCCCAATCTGCGATCACTTGCTTCAGTTTAGCTTCAATATCCTTCTCTTTAACCGCACTGATGCAAATATCCTAAAAATTAGTAGGCAGTATTATATGGACGGTGCAAAAAACGTTTGTTAGAAGAATAACTTTCAAAGACAATGATCTCATTAAAGATAATGTGAAGAACAAGACTGAGCGAAATGGAAGAATCTATGTCTATGTAGGACGACGGACGCCGGCATTAAGTTGGCATCGACAAGCGGATCGAAGCAAAACCCTATATAATGTATCACTATATTAGGCCACGTAGATACTAAAACAATACACATAATCACAAGTTTAAAAACTTAACGGACCGACTTCAAATCCGATCGTGACCAAATTATATGGGACCACCCTTGAAACAAGCTCTATCGAACACAAAAAGAATTTTGAAGATCGGTCCACATTCGGCGGAGATATCGCGTAACATACATAAAAAAAATACAAACGAATTGAGGACCTCCTCCTTTTGTGGAAGTCGGTCGAAAAGCCCAACACAAACAGGGTTTCGCTACACATTTTTATCTATGGTCTATTGTTTCATGAGCAGGAGACAGCAAAATTCATTGTTTTGCGTATCGGTTTTTGGTTTTTTTGTTTCGAGAAAAACAGGTGCAGTAGACGCGCCTTTACAATACATACTTTCAAATACATACTCCCTAAGTGAAGTTAGGGCTTACCTCGACATCCTCTTTATATTTCAGCAGCGGTGCTTCCATAACGTTAGCTAAAGTGAACGATTCTGATTCGACATCCAACACACAATCTGTGACAAAAAAACTTTGAATTTTCGCAGTTCATAACTCTATTCGAATTATTCGGTTAAGTCCTTCGGCATACCAGTTGTAGATCCCTTCACCAGACAACTCAAAGATTTATTGATTTTTTCTTTAATTTGATCAATAACTTAGGGCTTCTCAACTTACGTTGCCACTAGATCAATAAGGTATGAATTTATTACAATGAATACAGCCCTCATGGCGCAGTGAGCGAGTAGCCGGCTGTGAAACGAGAGGCAGTGGGTTCGATTCTCGCTCGCCAATATCATAACTACACGACAAACTAGAATAAAGGATATTAACTCATAAGCTTTTCCAATCTCTTCCAATGTCGGTCCTTCATCGCCTTATCAGCCATCAACTCCAACAACGGACATGTCTGATTGAAATCATCGATTTTGTTCTTCAGTTCGATGAACGCGGGCCAATCCTTCATACCTCTTGGCAACTTGCGACATCTGCACATTGATAAATAATTTATTGACTACTCCTTCCACTAGATTTTAAAATCTTTATTTTTTTTTTAGAACATTTTATTATTTGATAGCGAAAATTTTATATAAAAATTATTAAAATAAATTTGTCAACTACCAAATTAGTAAATTAATGAATATTTTCACTTTTAGCTATATGAGTGATCGAGCATACGCGAATATATAATATGCTTGGGCAGTTTAGCCCTTCACAAACATCATTCCATCATTACCTCATATCGAACTCCGCTAATTGTGCCACAATAGTTTCAATATCGATTTCGCTCCATGGTGTTTCGAAGTACCCATCAATTGAATTCATAACGGCCAGATACAAACTATACCTGTAAACAATATAAATAGGTATAATTAATTCATGAAATTACATTAGATACACCCGAATAACATTTGCGGATGTTTTTACACATATTTTCTAAGTGGATGAGTTCAGTAATTACTCACAGTTTACTCAATAGATTAAATTCTTTTTTCTTCGCGTGGAGTATCGGATAATCCTTCACTTCCATACCAAACAGTTTTTCACCATTGGAATACATTTCAAAACGTCGCCACAGATCGTCAAATCTCGACTGAAACATTATTACCCTGGAAAGAAGTAAGTCCTATAAATACTATACAGCCAATATTAAAAAAACACAATTGCCTAAGATCGTAATTAGAGCCAGAAATATATACCGCCCCATCTTTAAAAAAAATTGCTTCTCCGTATTAGCGATAATTTAGCCAATGTCAACGTAAATATATCAAGTTTTCGCAATGACCATGAGACTCAGATGTGGACGATCTCAAGGTCCTTCAGGGATATATAACCCCTTACTTATAAATCCATTTGCACGGTTATTATCTTTAAAACTAGCGTGTCACTTTTTTCCTTATGTCATAGTATTTGAAAACGAAAGGCACAAACTAGTTTTAAATTTAAATAGCGCGTTAATATTTGTATAAGTAAGGGGATACAGGTATTTAGTACAATATACCTGTCGCTAGCCTCTCGTGCACTCAAGCCCGGAGTCAACGGACCGTACGCGTCATAATCAGCGTCGAACTTCAACACGTCCTCATAGAACGTGGCCACGCCTTCAGTCAACTCCTTCTGTAGGGGACCTTGCATCTCCACTATCTTCTGCTGAATTTGTTGTGACTAAAACAAACATCAGGTGAATAACATAACATGAGCTCACGCCTGTATCCCCGAAGGGGTAGGCAGAGGTGCCCTAGCGAACTAGAACACCCACATTTCACCGAGCTTAGTTTCGTCCCAGATGTGATAGGAGGCAAGCTTATCGTCAAATCGTGCACAAATAAGGTGAATAATAAATACAAATTCAGCTATCATAATGACAACATAATGAGATCGAATTGGTTACGTGTTATAACTCAGTTGCAATAATTTAATTTATAATACAAAGTTTCTTCGAGCCTTTCGTGATTTAAGGAGAGCTTATTACCAAACCATACCGAAATTCCAAATCCAAATGTGTGAATTTTCACAATAATGTTACCATTACCCAGACTGGCATTACAGCCACTGTCACGGATGGTACGCTGCCACGTAACCAATAAGGCTGTCAATATAAAGCAGTATTCGGATTGTAAAATATAAAAGAAAATACCCACAGTTATTAACATATTCTGGAAAGCATATCGCAAACCGTACACCATGTCAGCATCTTCTTTGGGTATGTCGATATTGAACTGAGCAAATGTAGTGTAACTTTCTTCAATCAGGTCTAGCTCCATGTCCATTCTTAAAGAAATATTTTACATATTAATAGATATTACTCGCCTACCAATCCGCTTAGGCTAGCATAGTGCACCAAGGCCTAACCTCTCTCATTGGTAGAGGGACGTGCCGAAGTGCCACAGTGGCGCTCATTAGCACATTGACACTTTTCAGAATATGAATATTTTTCGATTACATATTCGAATCGAAGTTGTTGCGCACTCTACATATTGACATAAAATCTCAAATGAATGTCGTGAGTAAAAGTTTTTATACTAAAAGATTTTTTCTATGATACAAAATAACATTGATTAAATATTAACCAAGTGTCGTGGCACAACTATCACTGCGGCCTACTGTTTGCTGCCGATCTCAAAATCCTATGGCTAAATTACATACAGAGGAATAATTTTAAATTCTTACCCTATAAACTCCTCTCTAATGAGTTCAAGGCAAAGCATTGCCAACCTAACATCATCCAAATCTTTTAATTTCTTCCCCATAGTTTTCATGCGATCATTAATGAATTGCATCAGTCGTGTGACTCGTTCCTTATACGCGTGACTTAACAACTTTCCTAGGATCCTTTTCCATTCAATAGACTCGACGTGTAAACCCAGCTTAATGTTTTCTGAAAATCATATCATAATGTAAATGTACGCCACCAGCCAAGGATCTTCGTCCAAAGTTTATTTTGTGTTAAATCATACAGTTCTATCAGTCAACTTTAATCGTATATTGTATAGATTGGCCAAGACGATCGAATCCGAAGGAATAAGTGGAGAAGGACCTAAAGTGAACGTGATTCATATGTAGGACAGCTGATCGCATCACTAGTGCACCAAGTAATGCAAAACTACTACTTATCCACAAAATCGCGTAATTATAACAGCGAGCAATAATACATTTTCTTCTTTAAAAAATGGCGCTAGTGGTTGTCGCTACTTAACAAAAAAAAAACAAAACTTATTTCAAAGCAGAATGAGATGATATTAAAAACGAATTATGTTACAAAAGTGAGTACATCTTACCCATATTAATTTCAATAGATCCTATAATGTGTCTCTCTGGTAAATGAAGCACTTCTTCAGTTTGACTTTCATACCTTTTAAGTGTATCACTTATAATGACATTCAATGGATTGGAGTCTACGAAACTCTGCACTTGATGGACTCTGTCTTCGGCCCAGAGGTGGGCGTACTTACCGTAAAACTGAAATAAAAGCATGATGTTAAAAAACTGCGTTAAAATAATTTTTATTATCAAAGAATGTGCTAGCTAGCCTGATAGTAAGCGCCTACTCATTGGCAATATCAACACCAGTCGAAATTTCGAATGACAAAGTACTGAATCAGTCTACACTACACACCATCTCCAAAATGAGACTCAACATGCCTAGTAACAACTGATTTTAATTTCCATGAAACTGGAACACATCATTGCTGCTGGCTTCAAAAACAAAGAAATAGTACCTATCTAGGACCAATAAAATAAATTAACATTATATAACATACATAACATAAGCTTACGCCTGGCTCCCCGAAGGGGCAGGCAGAGGCGCACTAGCAAACTAGAACACCCACATTTCGCAGAGCTTAGTTCCGACCCAGATGTGATAGGCGTCGAGCCTATCGCCATATCGGGCACAAATTCCAGACTCCGGGCTGATATGGAAAAATCTAAATCACATTGCCCAACCCGGGGATCGTACCCGACGCCTCAGGACGGTAGTCGTACCGAAATACAACCACGCCACCGAGGCAGTCAATAAAGTAACTATAATTAATTAAGATACAGTTTACCTTCAGCAGTTTCTCGATATCTGGTTTATACATATACATCATCCCTTGTAACGCCATCACCGACCTGACTATATCTTTATGCTCCGACACCATGCGAAAATAATTTCTAATGCCAACAAGGCTGGAGCCAGACCTCGAACCTATATCAATAAAGTTGTTTACTACCAGGATTAAAACATGCCTTAAATTATCACTCTATTTGGACTGGCCTTACTACAACTATACTACGCTTGTCCAACTAATATTATAAACGCAAAGTTTGTGACGATGTATGGATGTTTGTTACTCTTCACTCTCTACTTATTTCCCAAAAATGTAAGGTTTCAGTGGAAAAGATTTGTTAATGAATTTTTACGCGAACGGAGTCGCGGGAAACAGCTAGTACTTCCTAATCAAGCGTCTCTTCAAGTTTCGAACAATTTTTTTTAAACAAAGTCTACCGTTTGTTCCATCGTAATATGGCGTGTCCATTAGTTTTTATATCTTACCGCTTACACTAGGCGTGGCAGTCAACGACATCCCTCCTCGCATTATCTCTTTCTTTATTAACTCTTGTTGCCCCCACATGAATATATTGCGATGAATGTCCATTATGCAATTCAAAACCACCTAGCATGAATAATAATAATAATAATATATTTTTGTATGAATGATAATAAAATCTAATAAATCATGTATCCGATTCGTTAATTTATGTAATTTTACAGATTCATGAACTTATAGTGAAGGTACTTTATATTTTTTATTACAATGACATGTCCGCGGTTATTAAATACATGACATGACAGTTACTGTCCTAATACACAAATGCATAAATGAGTTGAAGAGCTACTTACCTGTGAGAAAGCGTTCTGTATCTCCTCCAAAGTTGGTTTTATGAGAATTCTGGGTATTTGTAAGAAGATCTTAGTTAACATTAGCGGCCTCAACTTCTTCTGTTCTTCTGGATCCGTTGTCATCGTCAGAAAGCTGTGAAAATATATATAACTATCACTAGTCCGGCATATAGAAACTATTATTATGTGGTAATTGTAACTAGCCAGCGATAAACTCGATCCGTCTTTCAAGTGTGAAACGGCAATGAAAGTCAAAGGTTAGCAACTAACCAATTAACAGCCTAAAACTACACTACCTAAGAATCAAGGTGCCTTTTAATTAATAGAACAGTAATGGGTAGACCATAAAAGGATGCGTGTCACGGTATATCTCGATAATCGACAAATCGAAAAATACGGTTATAACACGACAAAAAGCGTAGACAAAATGGTGGCGCGTGGCGCGCATGCCAGGCGGGCTGGGGTTTTATCCCCGCAACAAGACAAATGTAATAGTGATAAAAATTGCATACCTTGACACAGATGCGCGTCGTCTCAATAAGTCAAGACTCTGTCTAGTGCACTTGATCAGAGACTCCAAACACTTCGTGGCAAAGTACGCAAACAATTCATTGCATTCGTTTATAGCAGGTTGCACGTCAAATCTATCTGGATTCTCAATCTCCATAAAAGCTAGAATAAAGACAAATAACTTACAATAAACCATCGGACTAATACCTGTTAATGCTCATCTAGTAATAAACCGACTAATACTGACCATCTTCGCTGAAGTTTGGTGCATAAAACCACATCACTTTAAAACAACAAACACAACTCCAGACAATAATATAAAATAATTTTAACAAGCGACGCTCACACTAATCAGACTTCAGAGAAAATAATGAGTGAAAATACTGAACTACAAAATTATCGGTTTAGCCATTATGTTTACCCGCATCCTCTGGGAATACTCTTGTGGCTGAAGTTACTTGTTTTAAAGCTTTCTCTATGTCTAACCTGGAATAAAGTATATACTATACATAGATGTACATCATCATCATCACCCATCTATGGCTGATGTAAACTCCGAACGACTATATTCTAATTAACAACGAATTGCAATTTCTACTATGTTTTAAAAAAATCTACTTTCCGTAACTACTGTAAGGACGTCGTAAGATTACCAATTGTCTTTCAAATCTTGAATCTGCTTTGAAGGCACACTATCCAAGAATTTGTTTATTAATTCTATGACAGCAATCTCTGCGTTCCACGACTTCTGTTGTAGGTCGCTTGCTAAAAATATTACTTTAGTTGAGTACTTTTCCTAACACACAATGAAACTAGACAAAAATGATACCGATATCAAACTTTTTTTGTTGCAATGTCGCTGTGGTGTATTAGAACCCAGGGATTATCGAAAATTGAAAAAGCTATGCGTAATGATAGGGGCATTATAAAATCTTGAATAGAAAATGAATATTGAATGGAATATCCAATTTCAAAAGAGGGCGCATGTCTAATGGCGCGTACACACCGGGCCAAACGAAGGCGAACGAATCATGCCTGTTTCATTCCCACAACTGCGAAAGTTTGTTTGTGTGAACGCAACAGGTATAGATTCGTTCGCCTTCGTTCAGCCGGTGTGTACCCGCGATAATAACTCAAAATGTTCAGGAATCTAAAACCAACTACATAGTTGATTTAAATAAGGTACAATATTCTTTTGTACGAGTGTTATGAGCGACTTACTCTCGTAGTTAAAACCTAGTGTGGGATCTGAACTATGTGTGTAACTTTTGGGTGTATTTATATCGACACTTACCAATTTCATCGCGTCGCACAAGGTTCTCTTCATAGAAAACAGAGGGTTCCACGGCTTGTTCAGGTAAATAAACGAGTAAAGTTTTAGTTATAGACCCCATTATCGCATCGATTCGGGCTTCTTTCATGTCCACCACCTAGTATAATAAAAACATTCTTTCACCTCTAACGCTTAAAGCTCCTATTATAAGAAAAATGTTGCCCTGTGCATAAAATAGGAAATGAGGCTTCGGAGAGACCTAGATAGATGATTTCATTAATCATTTAAGTCAAGAGCTAACTGAGAACTTACGGTAAACAAATTTGAAGTTATATAAATACTTCAATAAGTAATTTATCAGAAAAAATATGGAATATTTTTTGAGTGGCAGAGCCAAACTGTAGACAGTACGTCTACAGCACGAATGGGCCGGCTCGACCGGTTTGATACCACTGTCTCACAGAAAACCGACGTAAAGTGGCTGCTCGCTGTCGTGCTTCGATCGGTGAGTGAGATTCCCGGTGGCCCAATTACCCCCTCCCTTTCCCAATCCCTATTTCCCCATCCTTTTAGGTTGGCAACGCACCCATGAATCTTTTGGTTGCTTGGGTGTCTATGGGCGGTAGAGATCACTCACCATCAGGTGACCTTCATATATGCTCGTTTACCAGTCTCTGGTATAAAATATAATGAAACTGTCCTAAACAAAGTTTGTACCTCTTTAACAAACAAATCCACTGCGTCAAGAATCTTCTCGATGTTATCGCAATAGGAAGGTATTTCCAAGGATGTCCACGTAATAGTCGATAGTCCTGGTTGGAAAGCCTTCTCTAGTTTTATAAGTTGCGCTCGAAGCAGAGGCAAGTACAATTTTGGCATACTCCTATTGTAGAAAATTATGTCATTATGATTAGTAAATCCCACGTAAGAAAAGCATAATTCACACTCACGCCTGTATCCCCGAAGGGGTATGCAGAAGCGAACTGGAGAACTTTAACATCCACATTTCGACAAGCTCATTTCCGTCCCAGATATAAGTATATGTAATGGGGGTTCATTAAAAAATATATGTACCACAAACCTGACATTCTGATAAGAAATAAATAAATATAACATAATGTCTTGTTTTAAGATTTTGTGAAGTGACCTTGTGATGTGGTAAGATACTAATAAAAATGTAGAAATATTTTTAACTTTACTAATGTTAATTGTTATTTATAATAGTTACCTTCTAATTTGATTGTTTCTATCAACCAAATACTTTATGCGTTCATAATTTCCGAATATTTTGTCTTTACAGAACGCGACAATCTGTGCTCCATCGGGCACGCCTGAAAAATTAGCAAATAAGATTATTTTTAACGTTTATAGATAAGAAGAAGTGGTAGAGCTACATTGCAGACAACACATCATCTAAAATAGTAAAAGTTGAGGATAATAATTTTCTAGTTTTTTGCCTACCCTGATCGGAACGTCTGTTCACGTCACTGGGTAACCCACCTACTCGTTTTCCAGTCTCTGCAATAAAAAAATCAAATATAAAGGTATAATACTCACTGAGTCCCAATTGCCACATGTATTCCACTTCTCTGATACATTCCGGTATGTAAATACTAAAGTTCACGACGTACATGTTAGTCGTTGGGTGACGAATCAAAAGTGGAGCGATCAATCCCAGCCTCACCTGTAGATAGATACGAGGGTATATATTGAAACAGATAAATAGCATCTTACAGGACCTATCGTAGAATAGAAACGAAATTTTGTATGAGATGGTCAAACAAATGGATTAATCAAAATATAATCTAAAACATAATTCATACCCAAAATTATGACGTAATATAAATAAATAAATATAATTAATTTAAATTGATATAGATCGTCTATTTTTTTGGGGATTAAAAAATCGAAACGATGATGTTTATATTCGTCCGCGAGTTTCTATTTAGCCAATTTTACGGTATACAAAATTTAACTGTTATCGTAGTTATAAAAAACATTAAACTTTCTCGATACAAAATATTTGTAAATTACTCATTCATTTATCTCGGCACAGGAGTCGTACCGACGCGACGTATCCCCGTGTTACAGCCGAATACTCGCCCAATGTACCACGAAAGTATTCATCCAAAAAAGTAACTTACTTGTCCAACATTCTCCGCCCAGGCATGGTGATAAATCAATTCGAACTCAGTGTTCACGATGCTCATAACATTGAACAGCTTTATGCATCTTTGAGTGTTCTAAAACAAAATATTCAAACAATATTTTAACCTTTTTGTAATTATCAACTGACTTCAAAAAAGGAGGTCCTCGTCTGTATGTTTTACACGCTTTATAAAAGCTTCATTTTTATGTATGTTATGCGATATCTCCGCCAAATATGGACCGATTTTCAAGATTATTTTCGTATTCGAGAGAGCTCACTCCAAGAATGATACCATATTTTGATCCCTATGTGAGGTTGGTCCTCTAAATTTGGTCCAGATATAAAGGGTTTTGAAATCAGTTTTAAGAATTTTATTTTTTTATATATCAGCTCGGAGTCTGGAATTTGTGCCCGATATGGCGATAGGCTCGCCCCCTATCACATCTGGGATGGAACTAAAATCGGCGAAATGTGGGTGGTACTAGTTCGCTAGTGCGCCCCTGTCTACCCCATTCGGGGATGCAGGCGTGAGCTTATGAGCTTATGTTCGATGTATAAACTTACCATGTGCGTGATAACTTCATGGTGTTGCATGAACTCTTCCATCGGTCCCTTGATGTTCTTGTCGTAGAATCTTATCCACATCACTCTCCCGGCAACTGGGGGCATATTTCTTGGCAACTCAGGGTTTTCTCTTTCTTCATTATACCTTTTAAAATAACGTGAAACTAGTAAACATTTTAGCAGATTTATATTGATGACCCTGGACTGGACTCATAGTAAGAGTTAGGGGCCGTTCAAGTATTACGTACCCAGATTTTTTACAATTATTAACCCCACCCTCCCACTTGTTAGCAATAGTAAGAAAAGCTATCCCAATGCTCACGTAAACTTATCAACGTATTCTGGTTTCTTTATTAGAATAAAATCCGAAAAAACAAACACAACAACAAAATACTGTTGACGTAATCACCTTCTAGATCCCCCATGTCATCAAAAGTAAGCAAAAAGGCCCCTCCGGCCCCAGTAATGTTTACACACACACACCTATCCGCGCCGCATGGCTTGCTTGATGACTTTGGTTCCATCACACTAGAACTAATAATGACATTGCAATATCTATGAACGAAGAAGGATCATGAATGTACCTGTCCCTAATCGACTCTATTTCCCCCGTGTACGTGCTGATTAAATCGTAGTATTGGTCTTCGAGATATAAACAGTCCAACTTTAGCTTCTCAAACCTTTTCAAGAGATGTAACGCTATCTCTGTGGTTGGACATTTGTTAACGCTCTGCAAATTATTAGTAAATGTTATTAAAAAGTATGAATTATAAAAGTGTAATATATATGTAATATAAAAACAGCCTCCAGCAGCCTCTTGACAGCCTCCATGGCGCGGCGGGCGAGTAGCCGGCTGTGAAGCGAGAGGCCGCGGGTTCGATCCCCGCACTGAGACAAATGTTTGTATGGCCTACAGATATTTGTTTCGGGTCTGGGTGTTGTGAGACCAAAAGTCTCTCGTAGTTCTTGATACCCACGACACAAGACTCGATCTTAGTGTGGGGTCAGGACTATGTATGTGACTGTTGGGTGTTATTTATTTATTTATTTAAAAAATACTACTGTCTAATAACCAGTGGCGGATTTGGAGTGGTGACCACCGTAGGCCCGGTACTAGCTGCCGCCTGTTCTAACATTGTTTTAACCGACTTCAAAAAGGGAGACGGTTCTCAATTTTATTGTGGCTAATGGAGTAAACTTCGTTAGTAAGGTAAAAATGCCGAAGTTTCGCGTTAGACCGCCCCTAATGCTACAACCACCTATTACTTGGACTTGGGGGAAATCCGCCACTGCAGTAATAACTGTCTAATACTTAGAGGTAGTATAACCTAAGCAAAATCCTTTCTGTAACATACTTGAAAAAGTGTGTTGCGCCGACCCTACATTAAGGTGGGATAAGGGCAAGTATAAAAAACCTAGTATGGTGTAACAAATAGGTTCAAAAAATAGTCGCTAATGAGTTATGTTATTCTAGATTCTAAAATAACTTTAACAACATTTTTTAAATATGCTGATACGCTACCAAACTTAAATATTAAACAAATCATTGTGAAATGTGATTTAAAATTAAAAGTATAGCCATAAATCTATAATCTACTGAGCTACAAAGTGATTTGTTTAAAATGTAATTACAGCAATCATGAAGTTTTCAAGAAGCAACTCCTGGTTCGCAACGCTGTCTTTGTAAACCTTGTAATCTTTATCGAAATCAGGTCGTCTGTAATTGACAACACATTAGTTAATGCATACATTACCGCTGCCAATAATATGATGTTGTTCGTCGGACTTGTATGCATTTTACTGCACTTTATGCCGTATGTTATTACTGTTACAATATAAAATGAAAACTGCGCCGTCTACACACATTTTACATGCAAATGTCATCCGTAAAAAAATCTAATAACTTTGAATATTTGTTTACGAATGTTATCATACTATCAAACTAATATAAGGCGAAAGAGTGTGTATGTTTGTTATTTCTTCACGCTCAAACGGCTGGACCAATTTTGATGAAATTAGGTATGGAGATAGCTGTCACCCTGGATTAGCACAATTACCTCGGATAATAAATGTCCACGCGCACGGAATTGTAGACTTTTTTGGCAGCTTTAGATACATTATTACTTCATAACTTAGATTTTATGTTTGATTGGCAAGCCGGGTTATATATTTTGTGTATGTGTTTTTGTGTAATGTTTCGAGAAAAAGTGTGAGAAGTGTAGTGCAGAAAACTCGGCTTTAGATAGGGAGGTGAGTTATTAATTATAATTGATCACAAATCACCTGTGCTCCAATGCATCGTAAGTCTTCGATGATATCGTTTTAAATAGCTTGTTAAAGTTCGCCGCGTATTCCTCAATGCCTTCTAGAGTTGTCTTATTTAACACATAGTATGTGATGTAAGTTTGGAATAAGTCGATAATCTACAAAATGTTAATATATTAAAAGTATGATATCAAATTACATACATAAACTCATGCCAGTTTGTAACCGGAAGTTGTAGACGAAATCAAACCAGTGAACTATAAACACCCACATTTCGTCGAGCTCATATACATCGCATATGTGATAAGAGCCTATCGCCATATCGGGCCCAAATTCCAGACTCCGGTCTGATACTGAATAGAAAACCCAATATCACTTTGTCCGACCCGGCAATCGAACCCAAAACCTCAGGACAGTAGTCGTAGCGCGCACGCAATACCACTACCGAGGCAGTCAAGTTTTAAATTCGGAGAAGATTCTCTAGGTTTATAAAAACAAAAACAATTAACGAAAGCAGTAAATAAAAATAATATCCTACCTTTGCCAGTCTCTTGCGAAACGTTTCGAATTTGCCAAATATATACATTTCAGAACAGTCAAAAGGTCTTTCATCAGCCGCTTCCATCATCTCCTTTTGTGTTTCCGTATAGCATTCTCGGTAAAAGTTATACAGATCGAGGCACAACTGTAAATTGCAATATCAGATTAACATCTAGTATGTGGATATAGCATAGCGTAAGCTCACGCCTGTATTCCCGAAGGGGTAGGCAGAGGCAAACTAGCGAACTACCTACCTACCTACCTACATTTCGCCGAGGTTAGTTCCGTCCCAGATGTGATAGGGGGCGAGCCTATCGTCATATCGGGCACAAATTCCAGACTCCGGGCTGATATAGAAAAATCCAACATCACTTTCCGACCCGGGCATCGAACCCGAGACCTCAGAACGGTAGTCATACCGAAATACAACCACGCCACCGAGGCAGTCAATAAAAATGTACTTATGTTTTAAATTAAAAACCTATCTTTTTGTGCCCCAGTCACATGAAAAACAATTATAATAACGCTTATTTTTCTTCTACCTGTATTGTACTCCGCTATGGAGTCAACACAATATACTTTTTCAAGCACGTTGCAGAAAAGATTGGGCTTCATTTATTACGACCGACTACCAGCTTGACGTCAACCCCCTCTAAGGAGTCCAGTCACGGGCAAATCATATTAAAAAAAAACACTCTTCATCGGAATATGAACCCAGGACTTCCACTAGACCACTAGGCGACATTATAAATCTTATCGAACATAATTTCTTACCCTGGCCTTCTTTATAAAGGTCAGCTTATCCTGGTTCCAAATAGTTTTCACTCCACTTCTGGTGAGGAAGTCCATACACATGTTGAGTATCTGATTGGTCACTTTGACCAGCAATGTCGATATTTGCTTCGTAGTGTTATAATAACGCGAGGTTGCGAAAATCATACGAACTGTGTATAGCAGGCCGGGTATATATTGTTGCATGGTTTGTGGATCACATCTGCAATAATAGGCAAGCTATAATTCGATGGCTATAGCAGAGATTGGCAAACGAGCAGATGGGTCACCTGATGGTAAGTGAACTGCACCGCCCATAGACACCCAAGACACAAAAATAATCATGGCTGCGTTGCCAAACTAAAAGGAGGGAATGGAAGGGGAGGGAAGGGGATGGGAAAGGGAGTGGGGAAATGGGCCACCGGAAATCCCACTCACCGAACGAAACGCGACAGCAAGCTGCCACTTTACGTCGGTTTTCTGTGAGACAGTGGTATCTGCCCGGTCGAGCCGGCCCATTCGTGCTATAGATGTTACTGTCTACAGCGTGCCTCTACCGCTTGAACCTTTCCTATAACGGTCAATTTCCAGTGCAGCTTAAAGCTAATTTGTTGTAGAAAAGTAGTCTTACACGGTAGTACATTATTTTCTCCGACGTGGTGGACTTCAGGCCGGCCGATTGTAAAAACTAAGCCCCTTCAGCTCCAAAGCATCGATAAAGGATTAGGCTGAAATACACATTCTGCCATTGCTTGTTCAAAAATGGCTACTTCTACCCTAAGATGATTTAATGTGTTTTATTTACTCATTCCACTACCACGCTAAATACTTTTACTCGTATAAAAATAATTTAGTTTCTGAATAAAAGTTTTTAAGTCAGTTATGACAGTTTCAATATTAAAAACCATTCCAGAAATATTTTAATTGTTCTGGTCATACGGTACCTGTATAACGGTTCACAATATTTCTCCAAAGCATATAAATATTTCACATTATCGGATGCTTCGTTGTAGTAGTCTGTCACTTGATTATCTATTAACCTCCATTTCTGTAAAAGGGATCAGAAATAAGCCGTGCGTAAATATATTTTGATTTTTGCTACGTGCTACTCAATTTTGTTTTATAAAAGTGGGGGCAAACGAGCAAGTGGGTCACGTCATGTTAAGTATAAGATGTAGTATCACTTTCTAATAAATACGAGATGTTACGATAAATATATATACAGATACGTGAGAATTAAATGTATGAATTAGTGTAAAATATTATACCTTGGCAGCAGCGACAGCTGTTGTGAATGGTACGGACTGCCGAGACCAGTGTTTGATGTTTGAAACCAACCCCAAAAAGAGCATAAACCTCTGACTTTTCTATGTTAAGTGTATTTTCGGGGGAAAAAACATCGAGAGGAAACCTGCATACTTGAGAAAATTATTCACAATAATTTTGAAGGTATGTCATGTCTACCAACCCGCATTAGGCCAGCGTGGTGGACTAAGTCCCAACCCCTCTCATTGGTAGAAGAGGCCCGTGCCCAGCAGTGGGACAGTAATATTACAAGGCATATTATTATTATTTTTATTATACCTTGATAAGCTTTGACTTAGCACGAATCAAAGTGTGTATGTACATCTGGCAGGCGTCACTTTTGATGTGCTCGATTATAGACGTGAAGGTGGTGAGTTGACGGCGCCAGTGATCGAGCTCGGCGAGCGGCCCGATGTTCGACGGCTCGCGTCTTAGCTGTTGACTCTGTACTAGAACCTAAAATAAACATCAATTCATTCAATACATTCAAATTCCTTTTAGGGTTCCGAAGGCAAATGGCAAAAATGGAAACCTTATAGTTTCGTCATGTCTGTCTGTCTATCTGACTGAGGTTCAGACTATTAATACTAGAAAGCTATAATTAGGCATGGGTACACTTATCAATGTCATAAGTGCTTTTTAGTGCAGTAGCAACACTGCCAGTACTTTGAATAGCAAAACCCTTGGTAGCATTGCACTGCGCTCGTCACCCTGAGACATCAGATGTTAGGTTTCATAACGCTCAGTAATTACATTGACTGCAGTTTCTTTCAAACCGACACATAATTTTTGCACAAATCCACAACTTGTTGAAATTAATAAGTACCTATCACCTACCTAATGCACACACTAATACCAAAATGAAATGCTGTTCTAAGAACCAGCACTATACCTACCATAGTAATCTGCCTGACCCATTGTTTCACATAAGTACATATTTCTTCAAGAACATGAGTTTTAGTAATAGCGAGTTTCATTTTATCTTGATCCGATAATTCGTCTTCATATAGAATCAAGTTTATCTTAAATTTGGTACAGCAATCTAGGTCTATTTTGGTTTCTGTAAAAATAAAAAATAGTACATACACACATTTACAAATAGAACTGCCCTGATCGTGGGTATCAGGATCAGGTCTCCAAGTTGAAGCTCTACACACTACCCAGTCTCGAACTAAGTATCTGTGTATCGCAAAAACATTTGTCTTGGTGCGAGAATCGAACCACGTACTCTCGTTTCACAGCAAATTATTCACCCGCAGCGCTCGCCTCGCTGCGCATCGGAGGCTGTGATTTTGTACGTATTTAATGTACGTAATACATATGTACGTTTAAAATTTTTATTTCACGTGTTTTAACAATTCAATATAATAAAAATATTCTAATTAATACAGTAAATATTAATAATGCTGAAGTCTTACTTTGTAAATAATCAATGAACAGCATGACTTTAGAGATATAAGATTTTATAATATTTTCACTGTTAGGATTTGGTGGGTTGAGGTCTCCCCATGCCTTGCACACGCTCAGAGCAGGTACATACACTCTACTCATTGTCTTGAATATTCCAGACACCACATTCTCAGTCTCTTGATTCATATCAAAGTAGACTAAAAAATAATCCTGAAAATGGTGCATAAAAATGTATTCAGCTCAAGGTGCGCCTTGCACGGCCGGCGCAAACGGGACACCACCAATCCTCACTTTTAACATAACATAAGCTCACGTCTGTATCCCAGAAGGGGTAGGCAGAAGCGCACTAGCGAACTAGAACACCCACATTTCGCCGAGCTTAGTTCCGTCCCAGATGTGATAGGGGGCGAGCCTATCGCCATATCGGGCACAAATTCCAGACTCCGGGCTGACATGGAAAATCCAATATCACTTTGCCCGACCCGGGGATCGAACCCGAGACCTCAGAACCGTAGTCGTACCGAAATACCACCACGCCACCGAGGCAGTCACTCTTGTGTGCATAATTTGTTGCTGTTTACACAAACACGGGAAATTAAAACGGTACTAGTTCTTAGCAAACAACTGGCAATATTACCTATTATATAGGAAAGGTAGATAGACACGGGCGGCTCGGCCTCCGGTGGCCCATACGCTTATGTAACATATACATATATGTGCCGCCTCCGATGGGTTAATTTGAAAGGACTTACATCTGCTACATTTTTAGTGTCAATAGCTTTATTCTTGATCCTATACATAGCTATACATCTACCCTCTGTCCCAATAGTTGCTGCATCAGAAATATACGTCCTTTCCATCCAATTTCTTTGATTTGGAATGAATCTGCCAGACTCTGAAACATAATATTATTGTTATGGTAGTGATTTTACTAAACTCAGTGCAATACTAATAGCTGGATCTGTTAATTTTGCACATCTGCACAAGGGTAACTTATGTTGCCAAACTTTTTTGTCTCTTTTATATAAATCAATAATAATATTATGAAAAGGTAAAGTTTATAAGTTTGTTGGTAGGCAGTAATATATTGAAATTCTGAACCGATTTTAGAAATTTCTGACCAGTAGAAAGTTATGTTATACCTGAGTGACATAGGCTACTATTATCCTGTAAAATGTACAGTTCCCATGTCATCGCCACACAAACTGAGATGCAAGCAACATCTAGTATTTTATTATGTTATAGTTATTAAGTATATTTTTAGGGTGAAATTGATATAAGTGAGCTGATCACCTGTCTGTGCGACTGCAGACATTCCTACCATAAATAATAATAACTATAGTTTAGCTATAAAATCCTGATGAGTCTCTTACCCATTTTTAAAGGTGGTAACAAGGCATCACAGAGGACAATACAATTTCTACCACCTTCTACCATTGCACTGTCCAACAAATCTATATGCACATCAGCATCATATACCCCATCCTGAAAATACATTTTGTTATATTATGCATCCAACAGATTGGTCTGGATATCTTTGGGGTAGGCCTATGCTATAGGCATCTGGTGGCTAATGCTGATGATATGCATCAGTTACCACTAATGTTGGGATACTTAATTATATGTTTCATGGCAAAATGCCTTTACCTCTCTATAAGACTATTAACACCATGGATCAAACTTGGACATTATTGACCCAGAGGAAAGCATGCAGAATGTGAGAACCTATGCCCAACAGTGACATGAAACTAATGAGTTTGTTGATGTTTGTGCCTATGCACAAACTGCCAATTTGTAACTATTTTTATTATGAATGCCAGTTACAAAATATGCTGTCGCCTCTTTTTTGCACTGGGAGATCTTGGGTTCAAGCGTCAGGTCAGTTCCAAGGATTTTTCTAACAGTTGCCTGGATTTTAAAATTAAACAGTAAGCTGAACCCTTTCTGCAACATGCCACATGCACTGACACCACACCAAAGTGGGATGGATTTGATAAAGGTCTTGGCTGAACATAGAACTTATAACACTGGTCTGATCCAAAAGAAGGCTTTACTTACTAATACATACTCCACGGTCCTATTTAGAATTGAAGCAGCATTTTCTAACAAAAATCTGTGCTGTGTTTTAATGCCACCTGACCGATTATTGCGAGCTTCCTTTGCCTTGGTCTACAAACAAATATTACAAACGATTGGGTGATAACATTTTAGCTTAAATAAAACAAATATTCAATTATTAAATTTATTTACTTGCTTGTCTTTATAAGACTCATGAGCTAGTGCCAGTGTACTGATCGAAATTTTACTCTTTTTCTGAATGTCTTGCAGACGCGTGCCGACATCTAGTATAGCTTCTAAAGCTGTTCTATCAACTTCAACACGTTCTTCATCGCTATATGCGCCCGGAAAAAATAGAGAAGATTTTCTTGAAATCCGGTGAGCAATCTCATCTATCTTTACAGCAGTATGGGCAACATCCTCAGCCTGATCTTCTGTCAGTTCCTTTGCTTCTGCTTCACCTTCAGCAGGAGCCTCTGGAGCCTCTCCCTCCTCAGCAGACATAGTACAAAACTACTAATACAAAATGAGAAAAAATACAAATACCTCTCGCCAACGAGTCCACCACAATAACTTGTCACGCAATGAAGGAGAAAATAATATATACATTCTCAATTCAAAAGTTTTCATTTTTAAATTCAAAATAAACAACACAAACCAGTCAGTCACACAATTGTTTTTAATCTGAATTAGGGATGATCGATATTCATCGATGGTGAATAAACTTTTATATTTAACTGGAAAACATCGATATTTTGACATCGATGTTTTGATTTCGATAACATCGACTCATCGATGTTATGAGTATAAAATATCAAAACATCCTTTTTAGGGCCATCTAGCGATGGATGTACTAGCTAAGGATTAGATAGCTATTAAGTTCAACTATATAACGATAGATGACACTGATCAACGTAACCGAAGTAAGCCGTACGAATAGTTATTACTTATTTTTTTGTATTCCATAAGAGATTAAAAAAAACTGTCAACTTCAACGCACCGACTCAAGGGAAAAGACTTGATGATTTTTTTTTTCAGTGTTTAGTGTTTACCAGAATATATTGGGAATATTTTTCTTGTTGAAATTGTTTTCTTGTATCAATAAACCATAAATTAAAAATAAATAGAATAGAAAGTTGTACTTGCTACCGAAAACATCGATATTTAAGACATAAAACGATGTTAACTTCAATGTCAACATCGATGCTTTTCTAATATCGATATACCTAATCTTTGATACCTAATCTGAATTAACAAATAGTCTTGCTCCTTGTGTAGTTCGCTAACGAACTAGTTCCTACAAATGCTCCCATAGATAAACTGAGCGATCTGGTTCCCAGATTTCGGGCTTCGTAGTCCGCTAATTCGTTTAACAAGTTGGACAGAGTAACTTTATACCAAATTATTCAAGAAACAAAAAAATGCGTGTGACTGTTAGTAGCCGATTGTTCTTTTTTCACTTTTCTTTGGTTCCCAGACAGACCAAACATACTTCAAGAACAACGTACTATAGTGACGTTTCTTTCGTGAACTATATTATATAGGCGAAAGACTATTTATCTCTATTCAACCCATCGAGTATAGCAGCTGATAGGTTGATCAGCCAAAATTAACGCTATCTCTTTTCTACTAATACGTGTTAGCTCAGGTAAAGAAGGACAAATATGTATATCAATATATCAATTACTAAAGAAAAATTTGATATATATTCCTATAGACCCGCAGCCGTCAATAGGCCAAAGTTTTATATTACGGCAACAGAAATGGCGGTCTAGAAAGTGATTGGGTTTATTGCATATATACTTGATATCGATGAAATATTTTATTCCATTATTTAATGTAATAATGTAAAAAGCTTTAATATTTTTTTTATTTTACACAGATATTACACCTGTGTCCCAGGCTAGACAGAGACTATGGTTTTCTATTTCGCCACTTTTCTGACTAACTACATGGACATAATTTACTTCCATAAACCTTTTGCTGCTTTCTCGTGGGTTGGAGGCGTCGTTAAATTATTTCGGCAATAGACGCACATATAGATCACAATAATGCCGCGTCTCCTGCACTATCACTAGTTTTTTCGAAAAAAAAACACTGAAAACACCTACACAAAACAAGGTTTTTCATTCATTCATTTGGGGGCCCCATGAGTATACATTTTAATAGAAGGGAGGCGTGACAACAATAAGCTTGGAAACCCCTATCATCATCATCATCAGCCATAGGACGTTCACTGCTGAACATAGGCCTCTCCCAAAGATATCCAGATCGACCTGTTGGAAGCGGCCTGAATCCAGCGACTTCCTGCGACCTTTATCAGGTTTTTTCTTTATCTGAAATGTGGCCTCTAACTATGGGCCGCATTAAAGCTCACAGTCACTCAGTGAGCTATGGAGAGGGCTATGCTCGGTGTTTCTCTATGTGATCAAATCAGGAATGAGGAGATCCGTAAAAGAACGAAAGTCACCGACATATCCCATAGGATTAGCAAGCTGAAACCCCTATCGTACACGATCAATTATTTTTACTCCTTAAACGCGTAGTATAATAAAATTATATCGGTAAGTTTATCGATTACATTATCCGTAACACTAAATTCCGCCATCTTTAGCTGCCAATCCGGCCCACCCAAGTCACAGTCTACAGATCCGATCTATCTCTCTCTTTCTCTTTAATTAATGTTTGCCGTGGGAAATGGCGGTAAACAGCGGTAAACAAATAAAAATATACATCTATATGCATTTATTGTGTAGAGTGTAGACAGTAGAGTTATAACTTATAAATTATAGGCTTTTCAAGGACCAGTACTTGGATATATTTCACAGAGTACTCTGTATATACTGAAAGTATATTTAAAATGCGACGTAATTGGAAAGGTCGTTATAGAAATAATTGGTATTCTGGTCGCGGTACGAACAAAAACATTAGTAGTGAAGATATTACTAGTGTAAATAATTCGACAACATCTGGACGAATTCCAAGTACTGCAGGATCATCTAGAGCGCCAGCAAATCGGTTACCAGTAGTAGTGCCTGTAAATTCTAGCAATAACGTATGGAAGTTATATTTCCCTACTGAAGGTAATAAATCTAGTACAATACTTATATGTGGCATCAGCGCGACACATTTTATAGGCATAGGCATTTGGGTTTAGTTTTTACAACCGACCGCCTGCCAATGTTAACATCTGGCGAATACAATCTGGGCATTTGTGTCAGAAATACACGTTACGTGACTCAAGATTCGAACCTAGGACATGGCATATATAATTTATATTATGCTGTCATAAGACTAGGTGTGACTTGCAGCCTTATAACATATATTGAAGTTAATACAAGTTAATAGCAGTTTGTATGTGTATTTTGCATGTTGCAAATTGAACATATCCAAAACTAAGTAATGTAGTGTAATAGGTCATTATAATGTTTACAGAGAATCCTTCAACACCTGAAATTAGCCAGAAAATACAATGTTTCAAAGCTTTCATAGAGAAGAATAAAAATTTATTTGATTTAGAAAAGATTGACCAAACTCGCAGTGTGCCTTTGGATGTGCAAAACTTACAGAATAATGAGGATTTTATGCAGGAATGGGCCACATTTGCAGCTGAATTGACTGAGAATCCAAATTTCACATTGAATCTATTAGAATACTGTCTACATGATGTAAGTATCCTTACATTTAGAGATCCAGGAGTCAAGATGATTAAACACCCTTACTCAAAATGTTGTATAGGTACTTAAAGTAAGCTCAGGGCTCGAAACAACCTTTTTCAGAAGAGGGAATGCTTTTTCCCCTGTGTTCCTGCTTACGTAAACACTAATATTATAGAACAGTTATTTTACGAAAAGAAATGCTGTGACATATTTTTTTTATGAAAGGGAACAATTGTTTCACAAAAGGGAACACTGTTCCCAAGCCATTTTGTCCATTTCAAGCGTTGTGTAAGCTCATTACATTTTCTTTACCTACTTACTGCACTGATCATTATTGTATTATATTGAGATATCAAAATAATAATCATGATATAATTTTTAGACATTAAAATGCGAGTCAAAAATCAAAGTGAGAATTCTAAATCACCAACCTGTAATCCCTTTGGCAAACCTGAAAGTAAATTATTTTGGTAAGATTTTTTTACTTTGTAAATATTTCATGAATAAATAAATTGTGTATAATAATTATTATTTTAATATCAGGCAAGTTGGTGACTATAAAAGGCACAGTGATCAGAGTAGGCAGTGTGGGCCTTATTTGTACATCAATGGCCTTTGAATGTTCCAGTTGCCATTGCATTCAAGCTGTTTTACAGCCTCAAGGAATATTTACTGGTGAGTAATAAGAGTAATATGACAATAACAAATAAGGCTACTATTTATATGCACTTTGATTATAGTTAAAGTGTGTTTCAAATTAATGACAATGGGTATCGACACAGATACAATAAATATGTCCTGAAATAAAACTTGTTTTTACAGTCTTCGGACTATGAAGGCTTCCGAATTGTCTGGACTAAAAATAAAAAACAAATCACTATAGAATCCGTTAAAAATGTATTTTCAATGTACATATATATAAGATACACGTAAACCTAAGAAATCAATGTGTACTATCTTTATTTTTTAGCACCAAACTTCTGTCAAAGCTGTAATGGTGGTGTTAAGTTTGATCCTATCCAGTCATCGCCTTTCACAACCACAACTGACTGGCAAGTGGCTAAAATACAAGAAATACAATCACAGGTCATTTAAAAAGAAATCAGCATAAGTTATTTTACTATGTGATTTAATATTGATTACTATTATATAACAGTCATAAAAATAGTCCAGACTCCACTGTAAGATACATGTGTCATTGCTATCAGAAAAGAAACATACAAGTCTTTCGGTCAAGGGTCGCTCAGACCGGAAACAAATATTAATTTTGGGCGACACATACATTTGTCGCGGTGTGGCGACGTTTTACAGGTCGCATTCGGTCCGATTTTAAAATCCCCATGCTTAATAATAATTGTTTAAAAAAAATTAATTCAGATTTTATTCTTTAACATTACCATTGCGCTTTAAAGCATTCTGTATGTGGAATTGTTATTGGTACCAACTTTATAAAACACCTGGTATATAAGAAAATTGAAGAGTGATATTAAAATATCACTTACACACATTTTTCAGAGTATATCAGGGACAATACCAAGAAGTGTAGAGATAGAGCTACAAGGAGATTTGGTTGGCACAGCTTGCCCCGGAGATGTACTCTCTGTCACTGGTATTGTGCAGGTAAATGACAATACCTCTCTATTATTATACAGTCCCACATATGAACAAACTTTTCAGCCATACATTTCCATCTCCATTCATTCTTTTCATTTTAGCTAGCTAAATGTGTACACAACAGTGTCTCATAAAAACATTTATGGCAGAAAACCTAACACACTATCGTTAACTTGAAATTCCTTTAAATATTATATTCATTCTGTAAAAATTTATCCCAATACTTTTTGACCTCAATGATAAATCAATTCTATTCAAAGGTGCGTGGCGAAAGCAAAGGCGGTGAGGATGGTAAAAGAGCCGCAAGATTACTGCAATTATATATTGAAGCTGTTTCCATTCACAGCCAAAGGAACCTCGGCAATCCAACACTTTCATTCACTTTGAAGGATTATTATGCAATCCAGGTGATTAATAATAATTATGTAATGTTTCTATAGTCTTAATAGCATGCAGATCTACATTAATTTATCTAACCGAAAACTAACGGCCGATTTCAATAAACAATCTCAGTTCGAATGTGCAGATAGATAACAAAAATTAGCCAATAAGAACACAGTTTGAAAATGACTCCGTCAAATGACTTGATTTGATTGGTTCATAATCGTGATCTATCTGCACTCTATACTGAGATCGTTTACCGGCCGTAATTGGTAAAAGTAAGATGGTAACAAGTTATGAAATAATGGATTAAAGAAATAGCTTGACTTTCATTAATCGTCCACAACAAAAACATTTATTCTACCATGCTATCTACTCAGTGATGGGATTAAAGATGGAATGGTTCCAATAAAAAGAGCTGATTGTTAGTGACATCTATCTGCAACTGCTGACCCCCACACCATAAGTATATATACTCGTACCATCTATTTAGACCATTTAATCATTTTAATATTTGTTATTTTCAGGAAATTCATGCTTCAGAAGATGTGTTTAAATTACTGGTTCACTCACTGTGCCCAACTATATTTGGCCATGAGGCAGTAAAAGCAGGACTTATTCTTGGCATGATAGGTGGCACGGAACAAGAAAACGGGTCGAGATCTAACCCCCACATACTCGTTGTTGGAGATCCTGGATTGGGAAAATCACAATTGTTGCAAGCAGCGGCCCATGCAGCACCTAGAGGTGAAGATGCTATCCATGCTAGACTAATCAAACTGGCTTAGTAGTTTTAAAGATAAAGCTGATCGTGCCTCATTATACCACTCAATCATCACTCTCATTGCAGGAGTATTGTTAGGTAATCTGTGATGCAGGTCCAGCACGGTAGCGGGGCGATAACGGGTCCTAAATATGTAACGTAAGAAAACGTGCCTAACATTGTTCATTCTTTAAAATAATTTGAATGTCCGAGATATGTCCGTTTATAATAATTGCGTGTTCAATACTTTATATGTACCTAATATTTAACGACTGCCTCGGTGGCGTGGTGGTATTTCGGTACGACTAAGGTTCTGAGGTCTCGGGTTCGATCCCCGGGTCGGGCAAAGTGATATTGGATTTTTCCATATCAGCCCGGAGTCTGGAATTTGTGCCCGATTTGGCGATAGGCTCGCCCCCTATCACATCTGGGACGGAACTAAGCTCGGCGAAATGTGGGTGTTTTAGTTCGCTAGTGCGCCTCTGCCTACCCCTTCGGGAATACAGGCGTGAGCTTATGTTATGTTATGTATGGTTATTTAACGAAGATTATTTATTATTATAATAATATGCCATCAGGTGACCCATTTGCTCGTTTATCACCACTCCTATGAAAATCTAATAATAAAACGTGAATGTATATCGTCACTCTGCAGGTGTGTATGTATGCGGCGCGTCCGCGTCTGCGGGCGGGCTCACCGTGGCGCTCGGCCGCGAGCCCGGCGGGGACTTCGCGCTCGACGCGGGCGCGCTCGTGCTCGCCGACAACGGGGTCTGCTGCATCGACGAGCTTGATAAGGTACAAACTACAAAGTACAAACAAACTGCACCACCAGTATTTTACTATTTTGTCAGTAGTTGTATTCATTCAGTATCAAATTAAATCGAACCATGTTGAACAAGTTATGTTTTTGTAGATGTCAGCATACCACAGCAGCCTGCTGGAGGCGATGGAACAACGACGCGTGTCGGTGGCCAAGGGCGGCGTGGTGTGCAGCCTGGCCGCGCGCGCCACCGTGCTCGCCGCCGCCAACCCCGCCGCCGGCTCATACAACAGGTACGTGTCGGGGCTGTGTCACGTGACGTGACGTCACTCTGTAGCGCGGCGTGGTGTGCAGCCTGGCCGCGCACGGGAATAAGTTCCCACGAGCCGCGAAAAAAATACCTACATATTTAATGTGCCACGGTGGCGTAGTTGTATTTCGGTACGACTACCGTCCTGAGGTCTCTGGTTCGGTCCCCGAGTCGGGCAAAGTGATATTGGATTTTTCCATATCAGCCCGAAGTCTGGAATTTGTGCCCGATATGGCGATAGGCTCGCCCCCTATCATATCTGGGACGGAACAAAGCTCGGCGAAATGTGGGTGTTCTAGTTCGTTAGGGCGCCTCTGCCTACCCCTCCAGGGATACAGGCGTGAGCTTATGTTATATTTAATTTATCTATACTGATCTTACTAAGCCAATTTTGTTTTTGACAACTTTCTTTCCTCCTGTTCTTACCTCGCCTCACCTCGACGTTGGGCCCAGTCGGCGCAACACACTTTTTTAACCATGCGGCAGAAAGAAGTTAGTACTCTACAACCGGTTGTCTGCGTGACGCCAAGCCCTCTGAAGAATCCAGTCTTAGGCCAATCATGTTAGAAAAATCGACCTGGGAATCGAACCCAGGAAGTTCAGCCCGTATACGACTAAACCATGTAGAGTAGACCTACAATGCCACTAGACCAATGAGGTTGTTTTCCACAACATAATAATATGTAATAATGAAAAAAATATCACATATAATTAGGGCTTTTTATTTTTTATGTAAATGTGTGCACAAATTCAATGTCGCATCGTTTCTTGTTTCACAGAGCGAAAACAGTTGCAGAGAACTTAAAACTAAACTCTGCTCTATTGTCGAGATTTGATTTGGTCTTCATCCTTTTAGATCAACCAGATGAGGTAAACAATTTCAACAGTTTTTTTTTATTAATTTGTTTCTATATTTTGTCTAAATAGAACAATCTTAAATTGTAAATAACAAATACATTTTCTTCCAGAAAATGGATGCCATGCTATCAGAACATGTGCTAGCCTTACATTCAGGTCACAAAGTTAAGAACACAAATAGAAATTGCCATAACAGTAGCATTATTCTTAGCGGTGATAACAAACAGTCGCTAAGGTACCTATCTCGAAACTTTAATATAATAAAATAATCACACGTTTAAAAACTTTATAGACCGTCTTCGAATCCGGTCATAACCAAATTATATATGGGACCACCCTTGAAAAAAGCTCTATTGAACACAAAAAGAAATTTGAAAATCGGTCCACATTCGGCCACGATATCGCGTAACATACATAAAAAAATACAGACGAATAGAGGACTTTCTCCTTTTTGGAAGTCGGTCGAATTAATTTGTTGTAGCTATGGTATGTATCATGTATGGTAAGTATCTATATATGGAAATCTGCGTTCAATACAGCAACATACGTACTAGTAACATGCCTTAGTTCTGTAGACTTTAATCTTAAGCAAGTAGATCACGAAAATAAACCCTGAATACACGAGGATAAAATGAACCCTGCTATACAGTACCCTTAGGACGAGATTTACTCGATTCTTGAAATCGACGATAGTTTACAGTTTCTCCATACATTTTTTAGTTCCTTGTAGTTTCCGCAAAGTGGCGCTGCCAGTCAAATGTATTGACAAAACGCAAACTATTATCGATTTCGAGAATCGAGAACTGTCAAAATAAACTCGTACTAGGGGTACAGGAAAGAACCAGCAAATATTGTTAATTTTAAGTAATTCACTCACTCAACATACAATCAATTGCAAATCCTTTCAAAGCATTTTACATGCAATTAAGGATATCTTCCAGTAATTTGATTTTTAAACATTCTATTTATTTTTCAGTCAAAGACTACGATTGAAGCCTGGCGAAGTTATAGATCATTTACCTCTAGTATTACTCCGCAAATATATAGCATACGCTAGACGTTACGTGCACCCAAAGTTGAGTGAAGAAGCAGCTAATGCATTGCAAAATTTCTACTTAGAGTTACGTCATAACCAAGGTGGTGCACAAGATGGTACGCCTATTACTACCAGGCAGTTGGAAGCCTGTATACGGTTAGCACAGGTAGGTTAAATACGTAATAAATAACGAAGGGGTAGGCAGAGGTGATGAAGAGAACTAGAATTCCACACCCACCACATACGTCCCGCCCATACGTCCCAGATGTGGTAGAGGCGATCCTAACGCCATACCATCACAAATTCCAGACTCCGCGCTGATACTGAATTAAAAAACACCAATATCACTGCTCGACCTGGAGATTGAGCCCAAGCCCTCAGTCGTACCGCACTTGCAATACAAGTACACTACCGAGGCAGTGAAATCATGAATTGATGAAAGTTATATGCTTCTACATTACATATTTAATTAGTACATAAACTTCTACGTACTTTTGATTTTGTGCACTTTTTATCTCTAACGCGAGTGGTGATATCTGGTGCACAGATTTAACATAATATACTCGTATTGGTACTTGACAACATTCAATCGTTTATATATTTCAATTTTCAGACTGCCTCGGTGGCGTGGCGGTATTTCGGTACGACTACGGTTCTGAGGTCTCGGGTTCGATCCCCGGGTCGGGCAGTGATATTGGATTTTTCCATATCAGCCCGGAGTCTGGAATTTGTGCCCGATATGGCGATAGGCTCGCCCCCTATCACATCTGGGACTGAACTAAGCTCGGCGAAATGTGGGTGTTCTAGTTCGCTAGTGCGCCTCTGTCTACCCCTTCGGGGATACAGGCGTGAGCTTATGTTATGTTATGTTATTTCAATTTTCAGGCTCGTGCAAGAGTAGATTTAAGAGAGGAAGCCACCGTGAATGATGCAAACGATGTGATCAGTCTCATGAAACACAGTTTGATTGACACATTCAGCGACGAATTTGGAAATATACAACTGTCAAGGTCTATTCACGGATCCGGAGTCAGTTCTCGAAGTAAAGTAAGTACACACGTTAAAAGGTCACAAAGTTTGTTTATCAATAAGGCACAAGAATATTTATATTTAAAATATAAATAATACAATAAATAATAAGCAATGTTATCTTAATTTGAGCATCAAAATCGTTCACATTCCAAACTGTAGTTGTCTTGTTTTACTTATTTCACCCTTATCACAGTTTTTTCATCATCTTCATTTACAAAGTCTATTTTTTAAACTCAAAATACCGACAATTTAAGTAAGAAGTTACATATGTCTCATTTCGGTTAAAGTAAAGCCGTGTCTCCTGCACAAGTTTTTTCGAAACAAAACACTGAAACATCTACAGAAAACAAGGGTTTTCATTATCTCCAGCTCATATAACAATGAACCATAGAAAAAAAATGTGGAAATACTATGTTTCGTGTAATGTTTTAAGTGCAGGAGACGCGGCCTTAAAGTATAAATTTATACATTGTTGTGAAGTGCGGATAAATGAATTGACCACGAAGTGTTTTCTTTTTGTAGACTTTATGTTAATAACTGATTACTTATGATTTGATTATTTCTATTTACTTATTTCTTATGATTTGTTTACAGTTGAAGAAATTCATTGATGCATTAACTAGGCGATCGCATCAATTGGGGAAGGACATATTTACTAGACAAGAAATGATACAAATACATAAAGCAGCAGGCATTGGTGGAGACCCAAATGACCTCATAGAAGCAATGCACATACATTCATATTTATTATTAAAAGGATCCAGCGCATACCAACTAATAGCTATTTAATAAACACTGAAAAGGACACTTCACGCAATAAATTATCTTACTAATTAATTTTCATTTCAATTATCGTTAGAATTAGTATTTTCTTTGGTACCCAATGGAACTAATTTTGTTATTGCTTTTTGCAGCCTTTCTTATCGAATTTTATAACATTGATTATCTTTCAATACAGTTTGTAAATAATGTGCAGACTATAAAGTTACAAAAGTCCCCGAATCCGCAAAAAAAAGTATGCAGATGCGCACTGGCGAACTACACCTAGATTTCGGCGAGCTTAGTTCCGTCCCAGATGTGATAACGGGCGAGCCTATCGCCATATCGGCCACAAATTCCAGACTCCGGGCTGATACTGAAAAATCCATTATCACTGCCCGACCCTGGGATCAAACCCGCGACCTCAAAACGGTAGTCCTAACGCGCACGCAATACCACTACGCCACCGAGGTAGTATAAAATAACTCTGTACTTTATTATGCATGAGATTGCATTTGGTGGCTATTGTTTATTTTATAATAATATACCGTAATACTCATCGTAAAATAGGTCATAAAAATAAGTTAATATGAATTTTCTAAATGAAAACAATTTCTCGTCAAGGCCTAATCCGTAATATCATCATACAGCGTTATTAGAGTTTTCTAAAATACAACCACAAAGCTTGTAGGTTTTGCTGTCTATTTACTTTGCATATAATATTGTACACACGTCTGCTATGATGATCATCACTTTTATTGTGAAAAACTGTAACATTCTTTCAAAATCAAAACATCTATAAATGTACAGCCTGTCTATGTACTATAAATGTCCATTATAAGCCAATTCAAACAACAAAATATGATAGCAAATAAAAGCTACAGGATTTTTTATGAAATTATCATTATCACAGAACTTAGGAACAAACAGTACAATACTTAAAAAGGCCTTCTTCAGTCATTCTTGGTAGTAACTCTCGGAACATCTGTACGTGATGGGACATCCTTTAGGGCAATAGATACTTGACAGCAACAATACAAAGACATGGCCACTATCATACAATTGTACAAAGTAGGTCCATTTAAAAGCCCAAAGAATAAATCGCCAACTTCACTACCAGCAAATAAATAAAAATTAGAAATAGCAGACAATGCTAATAGGGGTGAGCAAAGAAAAGCAATAAAACGGATTTCCATTTCATCAGATCTTAAAAACAGTCTTTTGAAATCTTTATATTTTTCTGTGTGTGAAATGGCTTTGCCAGTGTATTCTAGTAAAATACCGACATAATTTAATGCTGACCACACAAATATATTCCACACAGTTCCGTGCCATAAGAATATGAAAATAAATGTGGTCAATGATGCAACTAATTTATATCCTACCTTAGATAACTTTATATACATAGATAATGTATTATACCCAGGTCTGTATATGTACCTGCAACAAAATATACATAAGACTGTTAATATGACTTCAAATCAATTTTTATTTTGTTCTCCATTAATCACCCAAGAATTTCACATAGATACATAGGTTGTTGCGTCAAAACAAGACTTTTTTTTTTCATAATTACGCCCCACAGTCACACACCTAGTCCAGGCCCCACACTAGGTATTAACACAGGTAATAACCTGTATTGTGGGTATCAGAAGCTATCAACCCTTTCGGGTTCATAACAGCCAGACCCAAAACAAACATTTGTCTTAGTGTGGTTACAGGTGGTTTGTAAAAGTACTGCAGCTGACCCAATGAACCAGAAAACATTTTTTGGTCACAAATTTAAGTTTCCATTATTAAAAAACTATGAGCCGTACGAAAATTTAAACTTTACCACTAGATTGCTAGCCTCTCTTTAAGTGTGGCTATGATACCAATTTTATGAAACATCCTGTATTCTTTATATTTAAGGCTATTTTGTACACATACAAAAAAATGTATCAAATGTAAGTCCTGTATTATTATAAATACTTACTTGACCAAAAACTTATAAAGACCAACATCAAAATATCGCCACATGAGAGAATAAACATGTATTCTCACTATACATCTTGGTGTTGGTGGGGGATCCATATTATCCAGTCTTGAAAATGCTGCAGTAGTACCATAAGTTATCACATATTTCATGTGAAACTCTAAACCCATCCATAGACCTCCTCCACAAAGGGCCAGTGTGGGTAACATTTGAATAGCCTAAAAATAAAGATAAATGCTAATCATTAACCACTACAGAAATGTGCAGAACATATTCTGTGCTCAATATCCCAAGTGCAATCGGTCTATGTATGGGCAACTGAGGTTGGCAGTTGTGTATGACCTACACGGTCTACCCCGGACATGATTCTTTATGCCTGTAGGCTAGTGTCAGCTGCAGCCGAGACACAATGGTGAAGCACCTCTCAGGGGGCTGCCACAGAGCAGATTATTACAAAAGTGAGGGTTCCATTCTATACTGGGATTAATGGTGAAATATTTATGGCCAGGGTCCTGATCACCCTGTACAACTAAATATGTTCCCACAGTGGATAGAGACAAATACAATCTCTTGTATGAGACAAGTTGTTACTTTTGGCACTACCTGATTCTCAAACAATTACTGTTTTTCTATGTGTTTATATTAGTTTCTTATCATTTTTGCAAGTTGTGCAGCTAGTCATATGTATGGAGAACAGAAACTATCCTCAATTTCGAGAATCAAGAACTGAAAAACTAACATGTACTAAAGGTACAGGCTCTTACCTCAATATTGCTCTGCATGGCGAAAAAATAAATGTAATGAAATGCTAAATCCAATAAAAATGTATAAATCAGAAACAGCATCATATCAAATGAGAATCTCTTCAGTCGTGTAGATAGTTTATCTATACTCATGGTAAAACTTCTTTCAAAATCTTCATACAACATAATGGGGCCAATGTGTAAGAGAGGTGCATACAAAACATAGCTAAACATATTGATGGCTTCATTATATTTTGAGATTAGTTTGTGTTCTCTATTCCCCATGTTCTGCAGTTTATCATGTTTATCAACATAATCAATAGAAAAGCTTATGCACCTCAACTCAATCCATGCCACAGCAAACAATATAAGATACACCTCTTCATCCAGTAAGTCACCATCATCCAAAAATCTCCAAAAGAAATACTTATACTTAAGAGAGTTGTAACTTAGCAATAGCAGTATACTTGTCACCCATATACTAAATTTTTTACCACCAGTAAATATAATAATGGAAAATATAATTGGTTGCAACGTGAGTATAAGTAATTGCTTCAATCCTGAGTGAACAGCTATGTATATGATACTCGACAGTATATACCAGTGCTTCAAAAAGGATATTTTAGTATTTCTTATAAATTCTGATATGATAAACTGTGCCACCAAATAATACCAGGATGTACGAATATAATATTTCCAAGTGCTCCATTCAACATCTGATATATCTCTCAATCTTGATACTAAATTCCAACCATTGCTGAGGTCTTTTAAAGAGTATCTTAATTGTGGATTATCTTCTATTATTTCTGTAAACAAAGAAAAGCTGTGTAAATAATTATTCTCTTTTCATATTTTTAGAACATTAGTACAACGTTGATATTTTATGTTTCTCACTCATAAATAATCAAAAACCTCTGAATATAATTTAATACTGTAACAACAAAAATAGATATTTGATTTGAATACACACCACTTTGTGCTGTAAATAATTTGTAAAGGGAAAAGAAATTAACTGATGTCCAAACAACAAAGTAAATAATTTTCTCAATTAATAGTAATTGGTCACGCATATTTTGAGATAACTAAACTTTGTTTCAAAACAATATTATAGTATTATTTGAGTTCAGGGTTACAGGAAATTGCAGGAAATAAACAGATTGTCAAGTTTGCACCAAAGAGCATGTAAGGTTTGCACTTTGCCGTTTTTACCACAGACTACTTCCGTTTACTAGTTATGATGAGCGTTATAACGAAAGCGATATACTATATTATAGCCCACAGGGCAGCCCTAAATAATGCTATCTTTTTTCAACTAATAACGCTCAGCCCATGTAAAGAAGGACAAGTATATATATGTCCATCATGTAGACCCGCATCCATCAATAGGACAATCTCCGGGCCAAAGTAATAATAATATGGCAGGAGAAATGGCGGTATAGTGACGTTGGCGTGGTCCATTGCCTATATTCTCTACATCGATAAAATTACTTGTATTTAAATTGTTTATATTAGATTATTATACATCTGTAATATCATACCTGCATCCCATTAATTATTCTTCGCACAATTCTGAGTAACTATGTAAAGCCGAGTCTCCTGCACTAAAACATTACATAAAATACCTACACAAAACATGCATTTTTTTACCATAGGTAAATTCATTCAGTCCATTGTTCTACGAGCAGGTGACAGCTAAAATCGTTGTTTTGCGTATGTGTTTTTAATGTTTTGTTTCGAAAAAGCTAGTGCAGGAGGCGCGTCTCCTGGGCCAAAACATATAACAAAACACCTATACAAAACTTGGTATTTCTAATTTTTTTTGTCTATGGTCCAATGTTACATGAGCAGGACAATGAAAAATTGTGTAGATGTTTTTGGTGTTTTGTTTCGAAAAAACAGGTGCAGGAGACGCGGCTATAAATACATGAAAGTAATGTAGTTTACGAAACAAACTTCAACATAGCATTTTAGTCAGAGTGTATCGGTCGAACCGCGACCGTTTTCCATTGATTAATTAATTTCACCGATGAAAAATTTTCGCAACTAGTTACTCTACCTTTATTAAATTATAGCTACATGACTTATCAATAAATTGATCTACAATTTAAAAAAAAAATCTAATTTCGCGGGCTAACGAACCTCAAATATTGTTTCTATTGGCACTTAATTTCCTCATAGTCAAATTGAAAAATATTTGCAAAGTGGCTTTTATTAGCATTAATAATTAATTACATTAATACACTACACGTTTTTATAAACGACCTTCAAAAAATATGAATGACAGGTAAAAGTTTGTCGAAGTGAACATTGTTCTTTAATCTACAAACGAAAGCACTTATTAGCACCTAATATATAAGTTCTAAAAAATATTTTATCCAATAGAAATAGGTTTAGGAGCTTTCTAACAATTGAAAAAATAATTTAAATGTTTCTTTTATTGTTAAACTGCCTAGGCGTTTGACCATATATCCTTGTACTTAATGTCGTGGTATATATTATATATATATCGAACATAATTATATAAATATTAAAACGTATTTAATCGATGTCGATTTTTTGCACATCGTACACTATAATATTGTGGGGAGATGTGGTCATTCGACATATACAATTGATAATCGATGATATGGTTTAAATTTTACGTATTACATACTATAAAAATGGAAATGGGAAATGGTAATAGTTTACTTCTAAAAGAGTTACATATGAAATATAACTCCATATTTTTGTCACCTGGATGTATTGGACTTTTTTTGTACGTGTTAACTGCACAAACTGGCATTTTTAACGAAGAAAGACACAGAACGACCTGTGTGTGAACGACCCTAAAATGATTGTGACAATGACTGAATCGATTCCACAAACAGTTTTTATAAACGTGGTAGATGTTTAAATCTTGTATCTCGGCAGAGGGGAAATGCTTCGAGTGGCATCTCCAGTCATAAATGCTCTTAGGCCGACGCTTACATATGGAAGTGTGTGCTGAGTCTGGCAGAAGAAGCGTGAAGGTCGAGTGAATGCGGTGGAAATACGGTCCCTGCGGAGTATGTGTGGAGTCACCCTTGTCGATCGTATGAGGAATAGCAAGTTAAGGGATTTTTGTAAGTTGAAGCATGATGTGGTGACTAGGATTGAAAAAGAGATGCATAAGTGGTTTGGACATTGGACATGTGGACATCATTTCAAGTTTTCAACCTCTGACTGAACTACCTCGGTGGCGTAGTTGTATTTCAGTACAACTACCGTACTGGGATCCCGGGTTTAATCCCGGGTCGGACAAAGTAATATTCGATTTTTTTCTATTTCAGGCCGGAGTCTGGAATTTGTGTCATCTAGGTGTGCGATATATGTAGGTACCTGTTTGAGCTCCATATAAATTGTGAATTAATTTTATAAGTAATCCAATAAAACCACAATAATAAAAAAGGCTTTCAATTTTTCTTAATTTTCCAGCCATTATAAATTAACAACAACTAGCACTACATATAAGACTTCAAACGGGTAAGAAGGAAGAACTAAGAATATAATAATTGATAATTATATTAATGCGGTTTTGCCTAACCTTAAGGTTATCAACGTTATCATTTTATCCAAGCGCAGAATATACAGAAGGCTCACTTCGTAAAGATAAGTCACGTCATGTCAGTAGATAGTCACGGGCGGCTCGGCCTCCGGTGGCCTATACGCTTATGTAACATATATATGCGCCACCTCCGACAGGTAAGAAACTATAGGTTCTCAATTTACTCCTAATCTGAGAGAAAAATTAAAGTCGTAATCTGAAACGAGTTCATAATCTGCAAACGGCTGAAAAGATTTTCTTGAACTGTAGCTAAGAATACTCCTTATCAAGTCACCTTTAAAACAAAGAAACCGTAAATGGAAATCGGTTCCTTCGTTTAGGACCCACAAATCAAAATGCCACGTACTTATAATTCCTCTTTTTGGGTCGAGGGTTAAAATAGCTAGGTATGCCCTTTATTCTTCATGACAGTGAAGTGGTAAGTCCTGAATTGGAAGTTTTTGTAATGTGGTTTGCTGTCAACTTTGGGAGCCACTGCCATATTTATGGTATTATGTATACCTAATTCTACACTTGAAAATCTATTAGATTTGCCGAATGGACGCTTCTTCTCATTCCTTTACAGTGGTGAGTGTTGAACTAGTGACCCCTCTACATGAAGTGACTGTTTCTCTGTTCAGGATTCGTGAATGTTGAACAATTACTGCAAAACACATTGATCGTCCACCTTTTTTACGCCCATACTCGAGTAACGTCTCGATCCATTAAAATATTTACGCAGTCAACGTCTAGTCTACGTACTTATTCGATTTTAGCTCGCACTCTTTTCACCGTATGCGCTTGCGCAAAAGCGGTCATTCTAAACTTCATTCCGCTTACGGTACCTACTTGACGCGGACTGCTGTCTGCGACTTGTGTTGTTACAACCCAGAATAAATCCGATTGCTGAGGTTGATATTCAACATTTTATTCGTGTTCTAAATGGTTTTTTAAACAATGAAATACCGTACATTATATTGTGTGTTTCTCTTTATTGCTGATAAAACATTAGGTAAGTCACTATTTATTTATCGAAAATACACTATTTGTTTTATATTCTGTAGGGTAATGTAGTAAAATCAAGTCAACTTCAGAGTATATCTAGTTCATCAATTTATCAAACAGATCAAACCAAATAATGATTTTCATAATTTTGTAAATCTTCATCCGATGTAGGAATAAAACTAAACATTCTAGTTTTTGTTGTATGTAACTTGTGATAGGTATAATGACGTGTGGTTATGACCTAACCGTCTTTGTTGTTGTTGACAGCGCCATCGAGCGGTCAATAAAGGAAATTATAACTCCTCACATTTTTAATATAAACTTGATTAGCTATCGATTAAAATAATTTAGTTAAATAATAAAACTAGGTATATGAAAAGCATGTTAAATATTATGATATTATATTTGTACCTACATATCAACAATATTTAAAATAACATAAAATATATATTATAAAACAACAATAGACTAATAGCCACAGTTTGATCAGGTTAAAGGTAAAAAGTTATAAAGGTCGCAGGAAGTCACTGGATGCAGGCCACTTCCAACAGGTCGATTTGGAAATATTTGGGGAGGCCTATTTTCAGCAGTGGACGTCCTATGGCTGGTGACGATGATGATGATAATCAGGTTTTTCTTTGTTTACATTTCATCTAAGAAGATGCCTCTACTATAACCTACATGTCGTAAAATTAACTAAATCTCTGTGACTAAATCTTATTTATATTAAAATGAAGATATTTTTATATTTAGGATTCCTGTGTAGTTAATACTGGATTTATATCTATTGTATTTGATACATAAAAAAATATTTTTTGTGATTTCAGGATTGGAATACAATAAACAACGATACAACCCAAATACAGATTTCTTGCTTCACGAGGGTGGAGTTGTTAATAATGGGCCTAAACGCGATAATACAGTGACACAATCGACAGTTCAACCTTCACCTCTCAACTATCAAACTAATAACCAAAACAATGGAAAACGAGACTATGTTAACCAATTCCCGCAATTAAGACCAACGTCACAAACAACGCGGCTAACAACTCAGACATGGAAACCAACATCACAAACACAGTCGACTATACCTAGTCATTCTAGTTCAATATCTACTCCTACTGTCAACCCACAATCGAATAATGGTAAACGAGATTACGTAGCCCCTCAATATCCTACAGTTAAACCTGTCACACAAGGAGCAGGGAGTAAGGTTAACGATTTGATCAATTTCTATGAGAGCAAAGGCACTGCGCAAAATACTCCACAAGGTGTACCGAGTTACAGTTCCATTCTGCAAGGTTCAACAACAAGACAATTAGCGGGTACATCTACAGTATCGACAACGAAAATACAAACTTCTACGCAAACTACGCCAAAACCACCTACAACAAAACCATTTAGTTACAGTTCTGCCGTAGCGGGTTCAAATAAACCTGCTCAACCTACTTTAGCGACACCTAAGCCGACAACTAGGGTCCCAGTTTTGCCCAGTGCTATTCTTAGTAATAATAGAAACACAAACCGAGTTTATTCAAGTGGACCAGTAACTGATGCAGAATTACAGTTAGTTAGTGAGGAGCTTTTTAGGAAAGACACTAATAACGCAGCTAAATACGTAACTGTAAATTTCCAAGAAAAAACAACTTCCCAATCTAAAGATGATAAAGCTCCACTCTCGTAAGTATTTATACGATACATAAATATTAAAAAATATTACATTTTCAGCTATTTTCGTCTACTTTGGTAATATGAACACGTGATCTTCGTTTATTTTGAAAACAAGAACGTGTAACCTTCGTCTGTTTTGTCCATAAGAAATGTGATCGTTTACGGAGTTTGGAAATACAGACGTGTGATCTTCGTTACCACAGCCATGTTTGCCTGATTAGATAGTACTTAGTTTACATTGGAAGCTGATATTTTTATCCCAATCTACAATGCTGAGATATTATGTCATAGTTTTTACAAAACAAACAATTTGATAGTGAAATAAGTTAAGATTGATATATTTGTAAAATGCCTTGTATTTTCCAGATTACTTACAATATTGCCAGAAGCATGGAGTATTCCGACTATAGACAAATTTGTGCCCTTATTAGATAATTACGAAAGAGATACATTAGTAAACGAATATGTAACGCCTCAGGTAGGTTAAACTGTTTAACTTAAACATGACTTTCGCATTAGCAAGGTTTATCCTGATTCCTGACGTTTATGTGGATACCTACACCTCTTTCTCACAGGAGGAGGAGATTCCTCAGGAGATAATCTTTATTGACAGGGAAATGTTTATATTCATAAATTAATTATTGACACGCAACTCGTCCGTGAGATGTTAAAGGTCACGTTCCGTTGGGGCATGCCGAATTACTACTTATACATTTGTGGGTGATGCCATTTTCGAGTTTGGGCAAGAATACGTTTACCTTGGTTAGATTATCGAATGGACAGCTACAATTATTGTATTCGATTGATCCTATTTAACACTCGCAAAACTACAATTAAACGTACTTTACAATTTCACGTCGCATCGTCGATCCCTCGGGTTTTAGGAATTATATTTTTAAACATTGTTTCCTATTCATAATGGTCACAACATTATCACTGCGCAACAAAATGGCTCATAGGTTAATCTCGCTAGGCTTGGGAGTCACTGCCGCTCAATGAACCTACCACGACTTGGAAATGGTCGTGGGTAGTGGGTTAACGGACGTTGCACAAAATTAGGCCGATTGGCGCTTACTTGCGGTAGTTTAAATCGATAATTTAATCTAGACTTAAAATAAGATTTTTGTGCGTAAACAGCAGCTTTAAATCTAGATTTGTACTTAACTCTTGTTCTGTTATATAACACAAGTCCAACATCCAATTTCATTGCCGAGTGGCGACGGATGTCATGATAATATTATTGAAAATAAATTTACGAAAACTGATTATAGTAGAAATTGTTAAATTAATTTCAGGAAAGAAACGAAGAAAATGCCTTCATGGATGCCATTATGTCAACATCAGTTATACGGCACCTAATGAATTATTTCAAAGAAAAAGGTAATTCATAAAATTTTCAGTTGACTAAATAAAAGGCGGTTCTCAAATCTCGTATGTTCTGGAATATGGTTCACGTTAAAAAAATTAAATTATGTGGGAACCCCTCATTAGTAGAGGAGGCCCGTGCCCAGCAGTGGAACAGTAATATTATAATATAATTTATTTCTTATTTATTATGTAGGAAACAACACAAAAATAAAAGACAATAAGTACTTAGGTAGAAACTGTACAGTTTATTAAGTTTTCAATATATTGTTTTTTTAGAATACGTGTCCCCGGATCCCAAACAACAAAGAGATTTTTTGAAACAATTATGGTTTAGTTTATATTCAAGGGGAAAAGGGAAAATAAGCAGTTCAGGATTTGAACATGTATTTGTTTCGGAACTTAAAAATGGAGATGTTTCAGGTATCTATCACACTTTGTATACTTTGACTAAGTTTATTATAAGCATTTGTATGAACATGAAAGTACCAAAAACCCACAACGATAATACTGAAGTTGGGTCTACTATTTATTTAATATTATTAAATGATATAATTTATGTGATCACGAGCGTCCATAACGCTGAAGTTTAGAGTTTAAAGTACCTTCGCACTTATTTACCTAATTATATTATTTTTACAGGCTTACATAACTGGATATATTTTTCAAAAGAAGAGAGCGCCAATCGGATAAATTACTTGGGATATTTAAAATATACTCAACTCGGTGAGGTATGTAGAAAAAACTAAAAATAAAACAATACTAAGCGTAATAATTGTTAACCAACAAACAACTTTTTTTTTAGAAAGGGGTTGTGATGAAGCTGCATTTCAACCAACAGGGTGTGGATAAACCCGTGGACACTATGTTTATCGGTACATCGCCTGAATTAGAAATGGCACTTTATACACTGTGTTTTGTCACCCGCGCGGATAATGATTGTAAACTTAAATTAGCTGGCAAAGACGTGGAAATAGTCACGCATACTTTCCGTTACAGAAGTAAAAATCTTATCGGTAGTGCTTATCCTCAAATATAATAATGAACAAATCTTACCACTTACGATGATCTTCATCATAACTTTTAATAATATCAAGTTTAAGTGCAATGTCTACGTGAAAAATAACTTGATCTGTCTGCGGTTTCGTCTTTATGCTGCGTACAAACGCCCCTTATTTATGAACTTCTTAACTTTAAAAATAGTTTGTCGTATTGTATTGTATTCCTACGCTTTTTAGTTTTTTTAAGAGGCATCAGCCCCCTAAAAACCACGAGGCCAGGGGCCAAACATAGGCCATGACTGCAATATTTAAAATTGCATCCGCCACATACGGGTTCCATGCAATAGACACCGGGATTCCATTTTAACAATTGAACCGAAAGTCTATTAAATAATTCCTTATTTACGAATCTTTTTGTGGATATTAAAGGTATTTCCCGGATTTTAAATTGCATTTCATCTGTTTCGATGTGGGGTGCTATACTTTAAAGTAAAAAAGCATTATTGAGTGTTCTTAAAAGTTTAGGAACCGCTGGCCGGCTCTTGCCTAACCTGTCCAGGTTCGAGCAGCTTCTCATCTAATCTTTAGGTACCTACCTACAAATATAGGAAGGCAGAAAGCAAAACTAGAGAGTGGAGAAAATCATTAACTCCAGGTTTTTTTCGCGTATTAAAGGTACTTATAACAGATAGTGAATAATGATTTTATTAGTAACATCTCTATGTAAGCTTGACATATTTTTTAAAATACCGTCACAGACGTGGAGTAAATACCTACTACGTGCCTTTATTACAATTATCTAGTGAAAATATCATGGCACCTAGGTACTTATGTAGGTATTACATAAGTACATAGGTGCAACATTACACCTCCTATAATTTATTTAATAGGTCTCAGTAGTCAGATAGTTGTCAGTGTGGTATTTGTTAATGTTTTGTAAATTAAACTATATGTACGGTGGACGTTTTATTTTATATAAGTACTTAGGTAGGCACATATATAGCCTCAAACCTATATCCCCGAAGGGGTAGGCAGAAGCGAACTAAAACACCCACATTTCGCAAAGCACAATTCCGCCCCACATACATATTCAGTCAATTCGATCCTTGGCCCCACCGCATAGACGAGACGTACCATGGTATAGCTTTAGGACTAACTACTGCGAGAAAAGAAATGTTTGTTGTTAGTCAAAGAACGTTTCCGTTAATAGGTGTCTGCTTTGTAAAATTGTAAGTACATCTAATATACAAGACACACAGGACTCTAATTTAAAATACCTCATAATCACCTCTTTACACTATGTTTACAAGTATGTTGAGTAGGTGCATGGTGTAATCTATATACAGACTACTTATAATTTGTAACACCATTTAGATGTAACATGACTAGTAAGTTATTACACTAAGCAGTACACTAAATAAAATTAAATATTTAACACATATTGAATGTACAAAAACTTAAAGAACATTTTGTTAAGATTATTGTAGCCCTGTAAAATCTGGTACAAGTTGTAAGTTCATAAAATTATATCGATAAAATTATCGAAAGGCTCACACGCTCACACTTAACTGCCATCTTATTTGCTAGACATTTTTATTACGGCTTCAGTAATCGAAGGTCGTAGCCGATTTGTCCCTCACTAACCCCTACATACATAATTATCTATGGTTACTCTAGTCTTGCCATCATAGTTCGCGACATGGAGCGGTCACTTTACTCCTTAGTTCTCAATTTCGTAGCGAACTAGTTCGCTCTTTTAGTTCCTTAGCAACTATTACGAACCAGAGAACGGCAGATCACTCGCACGCATTCTTTTGATTGTTATATAATTTGCTGTTTTTTTATTTTACATACTTGCAAGAACGTTTTAACAATGTTTTAAGAATTAATAAACGCTCTAAGCATACTTGGGGAGTAGTGACCAGTGCTGTCACGCGCGTCGTCGTGATTAGCTCGGGTGGCACCGCGCCGTGATCTCGTTCACTCTTGCTCTAATCTAAACTCATACCACTTATAGTCCAACTTATTAAACAAACAAATTAACGAAGTGTGCATTAAGGAGCGAGAAAACTGGGAAGTGGGAATTAGTTCGCTCATGTCGTTTGTGCTCCCACAATTCTTGAACTTCTTGAGATTTAGTTCGTTTGTGAACTACACAAGACTAGTTACTTGTGTTGACAAATGACAATTGACATTTGACATTTCATTATCAATTTCAATTTCATTCACAATAGGGGTGGGTAATAGCGGGATTTTTGATTAGCGAAACGAAACTAGCTATTGGGCTCCAATAGCGGTTGTAGCAACGTGCTACTATAGTAGCTGCTGTCCAAAAAAAAAAAAAAAAAAAAAAAAAAAAAAAAAAAAAAAAAAAAAAAAAAAAAAAAAAAAAAAAAAAAAGTCACACCACATTTGTTGTTTGCAACCCAGGTATCGATTTTGAAGTCAATCGGCTATAAACAAAGAAAACTAAATGGCGGCCACTTTTGACAGATTTCACACCAAATTTGTTGATTGTAACTAAGGCGAAACCCAGATATCGATTTTGAAGTCAATCGGCCCATAAACAAAGAAAAACAAAATGGCGGCCACTTTTGACAGATTTGACACCAAATTTGTTGTTCGTAACTAAGGCGCAACCCAGACATCGATTTTGAAGTCAATCGGCCCATAAACAAAGAAAAACAAAATGGCGCCCACTTTTGACAGATTTGACACCAAATTTGTTGTTCGTAACTAAGGCGCAACCCAGATATCGATTTTGAAGTCAATCGGCCCATAAGCAAAGAAAAACAAAATGGCGGCCACTTTTGACAGATCTGACACCAAATTTGTTGTTCGTAACTAAGGCGCAACCCAGATATCGATTTTGAAGTCAATCGGCCCATAAGCAAAGAAAAACAAAATGGCGGCCACTTTTGACAGATTTGACACCAAATTTGTTGTTCGTAACTAAGGCGCAACCCAGATATTGATTTTGAAGTCAATCGGCTCATAAACAAAGAAAAACAAAATGGCGGCCACTTTTGACAGATCTGACACCAAATTTGTTGTTTGTAACTAAGGCGCAACCCAGATATCGATTTTGAAGTCAATCGGCCCATAAACAAAGAAAAACAAAATGGCGGCCACTTTTGACAGATTTGACACCAAATTTGTTGTTCGTAACTAAGGCGCAACCCAGATATCGATTTTGAAGTCAATCGGCCCATAAACAAAGAAAAACAAAATGGCGGCCACTTTTCATAGTTTGACACCAAATTTGTTGTTCGTAACTAAAGCGCAACTCAGATATTGATTTTGAAGTCAATCGGCCCATAAACAAAGAAAAACAAAATGGCGTTAAAAATAAATCGCACCCCATTTTATTTCTGTCCTTAGGTCTAAAAGTATCCTCATACCAAATTTGATCAAAATCCATTAAGCAGATCCAGAACTCCCATACAAATTTTCATCCCCTATTTCATTCCTTTTAGGGGTTGATTTAAAAAAATAAAGTACCCTATGTCGGTCCTTGGGGTTAAAGGTACCCACATACCAAATTTCATCAAAATCGGTTCAGGGTCAAGCTAAAGGTTAAACGCAATGTGTGTGCGCATGAACCAACAGGCATGGCTTTCGACAACGCCACGCAACGCCGCGCCACAACTATTGGTTGCTCAGTACTCACGAATCACGATCGTTGCCGAGTACTCATGATCGTTGCCGCGTTGCCGAGTACTCATGATCGTTGCCGCCGTTGTCGTGATTCAAGGTCGTTGCCGCGTTGCCGTGATCACTACCGTTGCCGGCGTTGTCGTGATCGCGATCGTTGCCGCGTTGACGGTTGACGGCTATTATAGCCGCGCGGTCGTTATTAGCTGTTAGCTCGTTGCGTTGAATTCCAACAACTAGCTACAAGTGATTCAGCCGTTAGCCGTTGCGTCAACTAGTTGCGTTGCGCAACGACCACTTCTAATTCACAATTCGACATTCAACTTTTACTGAAACCACAAGGCACAAGTAGAAGTAGAACATTTACGAAACGATATTCCGAGAATTACGTGTGTTTGCTGTTATGATAGGAAGAAACTTTCGAATTATGCAACGATTTTTAATTTATTTTAAATGAAACAATATCTCATGTGACGTAATAATATCTTTTAAGTGATGTTTTATACAAAAAAATCTAAATGTTCCCTTCAGTTTTAACATCATTGTAATTTTTCGGTATTTAAAAGTGGAATATATACGTAACACGATTTAATTGTGCATTAATTATTGAAATCGCAAAATGTCTTTAGTGAACATATTGTGTGGCAGTTTATTTGTTAGTATTGGAAAAATTAATTGTAGTTTATTACGAAGATCTACCAAAATTGGTGCAGTAACTTCTGTTGCCTGTAAAAACAGGGGTTTCTCAACGCGAGAATTATTAAATGAAGCTTATTGCCGAACTAAATTAAAATGTAGATGTAAGTATGAATCCCATTTTTTTTTATTTTAACTTCGTAAATATCAAGATAAATTATTGTAATTGAAGATTACAATCTGCTAATCGTTATGTGATATGTATATACCTATAATTGTTATCATTTAGGTATATAATTATATAAGTAATTATTGATTACATCCTAGGTCTAATGGCAGCATATAAGCTGTCAACCAGGATGCCCTGGGTTCGATTCCCAGGGTTTGTGGGCTGTTTTTCTAACACTATTTGCCCCGGATTGGATCCCTCAAAAGGAGGTTTGATGTCAAGCACGTAATCTATATATATAAAAATGAAACCCGTTTTCCGTTGTCACGGCATCACGCGTGAACGGCTGGACCGATTTCGTTAATTCTTTTTTTAGAATATTCCTCGAAGTACGAGGATGGTTCTTACGGAGAGAAAAAATTTAAAAATTGCCTAAAAAGTCTAAAAACAACACTTTTCTATACTCCCATACAATCGATTCGTAATAATACTTAAAAGTCAATTTGAACTTTAATACCATACGATAAAGTTCAAATTTTAGTGGAGAGGTTCCGGGAAGGCAAAACAATTGAGTGACGTCAATATTTGTCAATATTTATACGATGGTAACGTCACTCTGACCCGGCGCGGCGTCCCGAATGGGAGCGGAGCAAAAATGAAAAATGTTAAGAAGCGGGGAAGTTGATATCTCAGAAACTACTGGTTCGAATTGAAAAAATATTTTTTTGTGGGATAGTCTATTTATCATAACACATAACATAACATAAGCTCACGCCTGTATCCCCGAAGGGGTAGGCAGAGGCGCACTAGCGAACTAGTACACCCACGTTTCGCCGAGCTTAGTTCTGTCCCAGATGTGATAGGGGGCGAGCCTATCGCCATATCGGGCACAAATTCCAGACTCCGGGCTGATATGGAAAAATCCATAATCACTTTGCCCGACCCGGGGATCGAACCCGAGACCTCAGAACCGTAGTTGTACCGAAATACCACCACGTCACCGAGGCAGTCTATTTATCGAGGATGGCTATTGGCTATATAACATCACACTATGACCTAAGGGCTGACTGACGAGGTGATTGATGGGGTGACTGACAGGGTAACTGATGGGGTGGCGGACGGGGTGACTGACGAGATGACTGACGACGTGACTGACGGGGTGACCGACGGGGTCACAGACGGAGTGACAGACGGGGTGACAGACGGATGACAGACGGGGTGACAGACGTATGGCAGACGAGTGACAGATGGGTGACAGACGGGTGACAGACGGGTTCACAGACGGGTGACAGACGGGTGACAGACGGGTGACAGACGGGTGACAGACGGGGTGACAGACGTATGGCAGACGAGGGACAGACGGGTGACAGACGGGTGACAGACGGGTTCACAGACGGGTGACAGACGGGTGACAGACGGGGTGAGAGACAGGGTGACAGACGGGGTGACAGACTGGGTGACAGACGGGGTGACAGACGGGGTGACAATCGATCAGACAGATGGGGTGACCGACTGGGTGACAGACGGGTGACAGACAGGTGACAGACTGGGTGACAGACGAGTGACATACAGGGTGACAGACGGGTGACACACGGGTGACAGACGGAGTGACAGACTGGGTGACAGACGGGTGACAGACGGGGTGACAATCGAGCAGAAAGATGAGGTGACCGACGGCTTGACCGACAGGGTGACTGTCGGGGTGACTGTCGGGGTGACCGACGGGGTGATGGACGGGGTGACTGACGGGGTGACTGACGAAACCGGACCGAAGTAGATCATCTCATTACCTCCTTTAGAATTATTGGATTATAGGTGCCTACGACTCATTCTTTCAACCCTCTCTCTCCTACGCAGACGAAGTTGCGCGGGTCAGCTAGTCGGTTATAAAAACCAAGCTGAATCCCTTCAGCGACTTTTCCCCACAATAAAAAAAGTAGAAAAAATGAATAAGCAATTAGAATTTTGACCATAATTCTAGCAAAGAAGTTGCCTCAAGATGTGAATCCACGGGGAGTGTTTGCCTGCAATGAATTGGACCTGTCCGAAGTGAAGGTGTATGGTTTCGACTATGACTACACTCTCGCACACTACAAACCAACTATGGAGCATTTACTCTACAATCTTGGCAGAGAATATTTGTTAGAGAAGTATAATGTTAGTACACAACTCTTAACTATTTCTTTGTGTAGTTTATTTTCATCTAAATGGCTTGTATTTACGTTTTTCATGAGGTTCTGACTAAAACTGTTGTTTAACCTTTTATTGTTTTTAATGATGGGTTTGAAATGTACAGCCCAAAAATAGTGGTTTTATATTTAAAGGAAGGCAAGAAAGGTAATGATTTTATTAGAGACTCAAGTACTGGCAAAGTTGGAATGCCCAAGGACTGCAGTATTAAAACAGACTCTTTCATAATATTAGGATGACACATACCTTTTTAGTTCCTGATATGTATATGTATCAACAACTAAAAAGGTGAATATGTGTACATAATTAGTATGATGATTATAGAATCTGTGTCATGTCATATGTATTTATTTACCCAATTAGATGTGGGGTTCTTTACTAAACATTTTTCTGTGCCTACATTTTCAGTATCCCCCAGAAATTTTAAAACTTGAATACAGGCCCAATTTTGCAGTCAGAGGCTTGCACTATGATATTGAAAAGGGTCTGTTGTTGAAACTTGATTCCTTTTTGCAAATACAATTTGGAGCAGTGTACAGAGGTCTCACACCTGTTTCCACAGAAGAAGTATTGAAACTTTATAAAAATAGGATCATACCCATTGCCTATGTGGAGGGTGACACAAGAGCTCATAAAGTAAGTAAATTGTTATTAATCAGATGTAAGTACTTGCCTACTGAATGATTATATACTAATTCTATTCTGTGATACCTGTGCTAGATAATTATTATTGTTCTTATTAAAACTTGGCAAACCTGTTAAATCAAAGGATTATTATATGGGTTAATTCTTATGTTAAATTTTATACTCATAACTGATTTTATTTTAGAATCCATTTAGGAAAAAGGTAACACAGTTACCTGAATAAGCATTTCATATTCTGCTAGATAATTGTTCTTATTATTGTTTCAGTAAAAAACCCTATCTATTAGGAACAAAAGGAATGCTTTTTCTATAGGTGAAATACCTATTTTGATTATGTTAGTAATAGTTAATCAATGCAAGACGTATCTACTCCTAAGATGAAGCATAACAAACAGAACCTACATTTAGTGCTTGTTATTTTGATGCTACATTTAATACTATGTATTGAAATGTTGATACAATAGATAAATATTTACGATTGTCATGCTATGTATGCACTAGACCAGCCTAGCTCTGCAGTAATTGGCACAGCACTTGTAAGCAATCATTCATTTGTAGTCTCCCCTTACTCATATTTGTGAGCAAGGCCTATTTCGCGACCTTGTTACAATTGTCGATGTCGCGTGTTACTATCTATTTCCACTTATTTACTGATTATTTTGATATAATACTAGTTGTCTGTCGCGATTTGTTTTTATTTATTTTTATTCCCGACGTTTCGAAAGTTTTGCGTCAAGGTCCCGGATCAGACTGAGGTATAGGTCTTACAAAATGTTAGTGTTATTAATTAATGTACCTTCACTTTAAAATTATATATACACTAACTTTTACCCGTGGCTCCGCAAGCGTAGGTATTTTATAAGAATCGATCTGTCTTTTTACTCTAAATATTCTACACAACATAATAATTATTTTAATGGTTAAGTACAAACTGAAAGACAAAAAAAAAGACAAAGAAAAATAATATGGCGGCCATGTTTTTCAGTTTTGACCTCGGATCAGTCTTTCGGAACTACGGGGCGAGCCAGATGTTGATTTTTAAGTCGAAAGAAAAATAACATGGCGGCCACGTCTTTCAGTATTGACACCGAATCTACATACTCCGGAACCATGGGGCAACCCAGATATCGATTTTGAAGTTAATTTGATCAAAAACAAAATGGCGGGCCTCTTTTTTCAATTTTTGCACTAGATACCTTCTTCCAAAACAACTGGTGACGCAGATGTCGATCTTGAAGTCAATCGGATCAAAGATAGAAAAACAACATTGCAACCCCTATTTCATCCCTTTAAGGGTTAAAATTTAAAGTATCCTAATAACTGTCATTAGACCAAAGATATCCTCATACCAAATGTTAATAAAAATCCATTACATGGTTTCTTTGATTTACATTGGAACTCCCATATTAATTTTAATTCCCTATTTCTTTCCTTTAGGGCTTAAGAGTTGATTTAAAAAATATATTGCCCCATCTTTGTCGTTAAGCTCAAAGGGGTCCGTTTGAGCTTAACGACAAAGATGGAGTAATTTATTTTTTCCTAAATCCCTTTAATTTCTTAATAATGTGGTCAACGGCTTACCGTGAAAAAACCACAGACAGAGTTACTTTCGTATTTATTATACACATGTAGTAAGTATGCATATAAAATTAAAAACATAAACTGTACAGCTTTCGAAACGTCGCGTCCCGTCGCGTCGGGACTTTGGCATTAATAATAAAAACAAATCGTCGTAAGATCCGTAAAATCTAGTTTTATTTCAATGTATTACATTGGCGTAAACATAAGAAATCGTTAAGATTGTCATTTGTTTTCCTTATTAACTCTGTACCCATAAAGTCACGATTAGTTATTTGCCATAATACTTGTTTATTTGATAAGGTATTGAAATATTTAATTGTCGTGAGTTGTACATTAGTTTTACTTGAGATGTATAATAATATTATTTTAATTGAGAGTATACTTATTGTTTATGATATTATTATTATATAATCAACAATTATTGATATATACTATGGGACAAAGGTTTGTAAATTAACAAATATTTGTATGGAATGAGATGTATTTGAACATGAGTTGTTTGTTTACTATTCGTTGATTGCGGTAATTGAAGTAAATCTTAATAGGGAAAATAGTAGGATGTATCTAACTATAGCGGCGACTAGCGTATGAAGCTACTAACGATTCCTTAAAAAACGTATTCTGTTTGCTTTTTGTTTTCAATGGATTAAGTACTATGGGAATAGATGGTCTGCCGAATGTTAGGGAAACAGTATAGCATATGATCACTCATCAACAAAAATGGCCTACTTTAACATACCTATATACATAGATTTACGCTTGTATGGGGGTATGTATGTACGCGCGAAGGGGTAAGCAGAGGTGAACCAGAGAATTAGAATACCCACATTTCGTTGAGCTTATTTCTGTGTTAGATGTGGTAGGGGGCGCGCCCATCGCCATATAAATAAATAAATAAATAATTTTAGGTTCCAGGCTAATATTGACTAGGAAAACCCTATATCACTTAGCCCGAGCCGAAGATCGAACCCGAGACATCAGGACGGTAGTCGTACCACACACGTTATACAATTATACCACTGAGGCAGTTTCTAGATTAATATGTCTTTTACATTGTGAAATTGTAATTTTTTTGCAGCCCAACAGAGCAAAAATGGTTCATCTCGCTGATCTGTTTTCGGTACCTGAAATGGGACTGTTATGTAATGTGGCTGAGTACTTCATCAAGAATCACATTGATTATCATCCGGAAATTCTATTTTTAGATGTTAAGGTACAATTCCCCCATTTTTATTGTATTCAGTGACGTGCACAGGCGTTCTAAACAGGGTAGACTATAATATACAAAATTATTTTTATCAATTTTAACACTATGTCTTTCATCATCCCAAGGTAGATTTAAAATATAAGCCGAGCGCTGCTATTTAGAAAAGTTGTTTGGATCATAATTTTAACTTTTAACTTATATATAATGTAAATAGCAAATTGTCAGGGTAGACAGTGTCTCTTTGTTTATATGGACTGCACGCCACTGATTGTTTTGAACATAAATATTGTATAATGACTATATAATTAACTTATTGTATTAAAAGTTAATTTATTGAAAAGTAAAATTTCACGATTAATAACAATTATTCTTATTTTAATTTTAGAATTCCGTACAGAGTTGTCACCCCATAATGCATAAAATAGTTGCCCAGAATGTAGAGGAGTACATAAGGCCCAATAAGGATCTGAGGAGATATTTTCAAATGCTGCAAGACAGTGACAAGAAATTATTCCTAGTGACCAACAGCCCTTATCACTTTGTGTAAGTAACTTCATTTAAATTCTTTATATAAATATGAATTCACAACTCCAACGTTCATTGTCTGCCATCGCGTCATCCCAATTTAGGGATTTAGAATAGTAAGGAATTCTTTGAATTATCAAACCTTATTTATTATGAGTCATAGCGGGAAATCGGCTTCTTTGCCTTCGTAAGCTAATAAAAGTTGGTGCTTGTACTTATGTCCGAGCGTTAGATGTTATACTTCTTTGGCGTAGGTAAAAAATAATGTAATGGCCGCGCCATTGATGGCCAACTTCACACTGTCGGATTGTCGTAACGGTGTGCGCGCGCAGTTCTCAATTTTAATCTCACCTAAACGCGTCAAAATAGTATAACTTCAATTAATTATAATAAAAATAATAATATTAGCCCTGTAATATTACTGTCCCACTGCTGGGCACGAGCCTCCTCTACTAATGAGAGGGGTTACGCCTTAGTCTTCCACGCTGGCCTAGTGCAGGTTGGTAGACTTCACATACCTACGAAATTCGTGTGAAGAATTTTCTCAGGTATGCAGTGTCCTCACGATGTTTTCCTTCACCGTTAAAGCAAGCGATAATTCACAATGAAAATTTATTAATTACGTTTATTCGTAATTGCAGTAACGCTGGTATGGAGATGTTGGCTGGGACCGACTGGCGCGAGTACTTCGACGTGGTGATAGTGAATGCCAACAAGCCGAAATTCTTCACCGAAGTATCTCGACCGATCAGAGTGTTCGACAAAAACGCTAATACACACATATGGGAGAAAGTCTCGTCATTAGATAAAGGCATAATTTATTATGAGGTAAGTTCTCTGATAGATTTTTTTTGTCTTATACATAAACATAACCTCATGCCTGTATCCCCGAAGGGGTAGGCAAAGGTGCACTCGCGATCTAGAACACCCACGTTCCGCCGAGCTTAGTTCCGTCCCAGATGTGATAGGGGGCGAGCCTATATATCGGGCAGAAATTCTAGACTCTGGGCTGATACTGAAAAATCCAATATCATTTTTCCCGACCCGGGGATCGAACCTAAGACATCAGAATGATAGACGTACCGCGCACGCAAAACCATTACGTCACCAAGGCAGTCTTGTTTTGTCTCACTCTCTAATAAACTTTCGAATGTTATGTGGCACTCTATTCACATGCTTTATTATCGAGTGTCACTAACAATGCTAGGTTACGGGACTCTAGGATCCCGTCAGCTGTACTGCAATTATAAGTGGTAGAGCCACGCTGTAGAAAGTAACGTCTACAGCACGAATGGGTCGGCTCAACTGGTTTGATACCACTGTCACACAGAAAACCGACGTAAAATGGCAGCTTCCTGTCGCGTTTCGTTCGGTGAGTGACATTTCTGGTGGCCCCCCTCCCTAACCCAATCCCTTCCATTACTTCCTTTTAGGTTGGCAACGCAACCATGATTCTTTTTGTGCCTTGGATGTCTATGGGCGGTGGAGATACTTACAATATACACTTACTGAACCAGATGGTTCAGCTAATGGTAAGTGTATATTGTAAGTACTCAGCATATGACATACTGCTCTGCTATAAAAAAAAGTTAAGTTGGCACATGATCAATAATATCAGACTGACTTTAAAGTAATTTCCTATATGCTTAAAATTGTACCATTTGGGTTGGGAACTCAGCATATGACATAGCTATAATGAATGTCATAGGGAACAGTGAAGCAACTGCAGGACTTGACGGGGTGGCGCGGTCACCAAGTGTTGTATTTCGGCGACCACCCGTACAGCGACCTCGCTGACGTCACGCTGGAGCACGGCTGGCGCACCGGAGCCATCATCAACGAGCTGACGGTAAGTCGCTATACATACTAATCTTCGGTAAAATATGTGCTGGTGTCATACAGTCCCCATAAAAAGTTACAAAAATGGCTGTAACAATATATTTCTTTCTTTCTATCTGCCGTTATCTCCTCATTTCAGTATGGGATCAGCGCAACACACTTTTTAAGCATATTGCATATAGGAGTTATTAATTTAAGGCATATAGTATTTGGCTTACCTCCCTCTGGGAGATTCAAACTCAGGCCTCTTTTTCTTTTCTCTCTTTCGCCTGACCTGATATATTAATCAAACCCAGGACCTCACGATTTACATCATATAAACTAGATCAAGGAGGCGACAGTATTTGACCCTAGTATTTGATGAAATTATTTAATTACAGTTGATAGGATTGGTCAAGACACAACATTAATTTATTTTATCCCGAATATAAATGTTATTCAAATCTATATTTAGACTGCATAGTAGAGTATAATGAGACTAAAAACAGATATTAAAATACCGCACTTATTTATACTTTGACATATTGCCAAATCCGCTCACTAATACACAAATAAAAAAAGAAAGTGTAGGTGAACTCTATTGTTAGATGTAGTTAGATACTTATTCCTACCATACTAATTATGGCTGTATAATAACAGTGAGTGACTGTGTTCTTTTCGGAAAAGAGTAATATATATAAATGTACATAAAATCCTCATATTTGTTAATTTCCTCTTTTTTTTCAGCACGAAATTAACACGTTGAACACGCAGTCATTCAAAGAGAATGCCAACTGGCTGCAAATGCTGACGCAGCTGATTGAGGACCATCAGGACTACAAAGAGCCTGAGGCGCTCGAAGTGTTGGCGCAGTGGATGGCCGAACGGGACTATCTCAGGTATGATAAGTAACTTATTAGACATGTCTGGAATATTTAATTAGATGAATTGATACAGAGTGAAGCCAACCTAACGACATTAAATGAGTAACATAGGTATTTTTAAATTTCGCCTCAGCATTAAAAAACTACAATACTACAATTTACGTCAATACTACAAAAATCAATTTTTAGAACAAAATAAATAGCAAAAGTTCGGTTACTAAATGTCACACCATTTATACTGTGTAAAACCGGTAAAATGAGCGAAAATCTACATGTAGGTAAACTTCAGTAGGTACGCGGCCTGTGGCCCTCGCATTCAAGCATGTCGGACAAGTAAGTCCGTTCAAGTTTCTCAACGACAAAAGTCTTTGGCCGCTAATAACAGCTGTTTTAGGTCGCTCCGAGCTTACACCTTGTGCAAAAATTGAGAAATCTAAAAATTCATTCTGAGGTTAAACTATGTCACCTATTCGAATGATAATTGTACAAAGCCTTACAATATTGTAAGGTATATCTGATATGATTTAACGTTATATCGGCATCACCCGGTATAACTGCTGTTTATTGGATCGTCATTTGGAGACAGCTAAATAATTATTTTCTTTCTATCTGCTCTTATCCCACCTTAATGTAGGGTCGGCGCAACACACTTTTTCAAGCATGTTGCAAAAAGGTTTTTAGCTTAGGTTCTGCGACCGATAACATTAACCCACTCTGGGGGATCTAGTCCCGAGAAAGGAAATATTTGAAAAATCATTTTAGGGAGATGACTTCGATGATTAATATTTATAAATAACTTGCGAATAATTTTTGACACAAAGAAAACATTTTAATGGTAAATAAGGCATATTCTGACCATGCATGAGAAGGTAATTTAAAAAAAATAAACTAAAAATTTTGTAATGTACATACTTCATGTACTTAATGGTGTGCACATCTGTAAATTGGCAGCTGCAAGATTTGGAAAGTTATTTTCATGGCAAAATTTTGTTCATTTTATCAGGGTTTGGCTATGTACTATGTAGTAACATACTATCAAACGGAAATATGCATTTTTACTACTAGTCTAAAAAACCTCCTCTAGTCAGTCAGTCAGCCAATTTACCATGTGCATTGATCAACATATTATTTGATTGCCCACTGTACGTAACGATCGTGTGTTTACTTTTCACGCTTGCAATGTAGGAGTTGTTGTCTCGCTTCCAGGAATGAGATCAAGGCGGTGTTTAACCCTCAGTTCGGCAGCGTGTTCCGTACGTATCACAACCCGACATATTTCTCGCGGCGCCTGTTCAGGTTCGCCGACATCTACACTTCCAACATCTCCAACTTGCTCGGGTACTCGCTCACGCACACATTCTACCCACGACGAGGTGTCATGCCGCACGAGTACGGATCCTACTTCGTCTAACATACATACACAAATACATACATTCACACATACATACATTCACACATACATACATTCACACATACATCGTACATACACACATACATTCTCATTCCTATTCATTAATACTTTTAAAGTGTATTCACAGTTCTTATTCTAGAAATGTAAACAAATATCTACTTTTTAAACAACAATTTTTAAATCTATTAATTCTGACATAATAGACAACCGCAACTGTATGATATAGATATATACATATACATTTGCCACGAAATTATGTCACATAAAAAATAATGAAGTTACATCATACACAATAGACTATAAGTGAGTAGGAAGTAAATGAGTAGCATAATATATATTTGTATACATTTCTAAAATAACAACTCCGAATCAACTACACAATACGCTCGAAATAACTGCACCGGATTGAAGCTAGGCACAAGTGAATTGCCGATAATGTCTTCAGCGACGGATGGATAAACGGATGGACCAACTTCAGTCCGATTAGTTATTTCGCGCCTATTGTACTTGTAAATGTATATACTGAACATTTTTATTTATTGTCTGCGTAAAATCCAGATTTTAGATTTTAGGAAAAATGTTTTTAAATCATATTTATTTATCATGAAGTTGTTATGTTAAGGATATTATTTTACAAAAAGTTTTATGCTCAATCAATGGTCTTATGTTATTGGCAGTGTTTTAGCTTAGATTTATATTTGTTGCCTGTGTATATTTTACTTTATTGGCAATAGCTAATTCGACAAAAGACTAAAAATACCTCGCGGGTATAGAAATTGATCCAACGATGTTCTAGTCAGTTGTATTTAATACAGTCTCATTTACGTTTGTTCCTCTATCTGTATAAATACTCTTACATATCTTGTTGTCAATTTGTTTAGCTTTTCTTCTGTAATTATTAAGACTGTAAATGGTAAACTGATATAATACATAGAATAAGTATACATATTTCGGGTACCACATTTTTTACTTATGTAAAAGTAAAAAGGTTTGTTCGGTTCCAACTCTAGGTAAATACGAATATACAAACTTTTATTTTTATTTTTCTCATCACACATTTATCCAACTATAAAAGAGTTATTTATTTTATAGCTTCCTGTACTTGCTACTACATATTATTTATCGAATATTGGCACGCTATTAATACTATATTTGTTTCGTGTGTCACATGTTTTTAGTACGTTTTATAAATGTGAGACAAGAAACACTTGATAGTTATTTTAATTTAAAATATAATTTAATCATGCATTAGAAACACATAAATCGATCTGTAGTAACTATACCTAAGGGGAGCATTACAATATCAGCATATATTTATTGCCTTGCCTAGAACAAAAATATTTCATGTTAAGTGCTTGTCAATTGTTAACACTAAATATAGGTCCAATACAAAGACTACTATGTACAATACTAGAGTGGCTGATCGGTACATACAGTGTGGGCACTAAGTTTCAGTCAAATGACCGCAACTCACTATAGAAATATTTTTTCCTTAGCCATCAAACACTCGCCGTCATGTACCACAATTTTACTTTTAAACAGCTTGTCTAGTAAATACATACATAGAAGTCTTTGGCCTAATACAATATTATTGCGTTTTTTGCAACTTGTTCAGTTCTTCGATCTAATATTTATGAAAATAATTATGCGATAATCACGACGGATTCACATAATTAACAATGTAAACTGTAAATATTGCTTTAGTTATTTTTGGTCAAAAGCAAGTAAATTATAGATTTTGTAAGCTTTGTTAGTAACTAAATATGCAGCCGAGTTGCTCATAATTTCTAATTTCAAAAACTCAAATAAAGATATTTTTCGCGGTTTTGTCTAATGTTTCACCCAGTACTACCTTAGTTATATACCGTATTTTTTTTTTATTAACCTTTATTGTCCCACTGCTGGGCAAAGGTCTCCCTTAATTTTCTCGAAAAAAATATACCGTCATATTATTTAATATAATTATTTACAATAGTATCGCTTCATAATATGTTTTTATTTTGATATAGGTATATATGTATATGATTTGATAGAAATGTTATTTTCGAAACATTTTTATTATACTTTGCAATTTGTTGAATCACTGTTTAGTGTAGATATTATTAGTGTAGTATATCAATTATATTAAGTATTCATTTTGTGCTGTCTTATTTTTTTGTTAAAACTTTCTTTATTATATACTTATCTCGCTAAAGTGCTTTTAAATGAAATTGTGAATATTAGGTTAATTTTCAAGTCCTGTTATGTTTTAGCGTTCTGTTTGTGATAGCTTAAGTATACCTTATCATTCTCAATTAGATATTATAAGCAGTTCATAGGTTAGATGTTGGAAAATAGTACTGAAATCTAGTTTTTGAATGTCTACATGAACTATGTATCTCACAGTATTATCAGACCAGAATGTAATGAATAATATTCAGGTCAGGGGTTACCACCATCTCTTAAAGCAGTAATATTATAATCTTACGGGTACCGATTCCCGTACAAAAAAATAAGTATGATTATAATAATACTGCTAAAACAGGTGGTGATACCCCCCAGTAATTTTGTATAGAGTCGCCGTAGAAATCGTAGTATTGTGCCATCATGTACGACAATAAATCAGTCATTACTCATTATCAACTGAACGAATACATTTTACAACAAAACGCGAAGTGTGTATTGACTTGCGTCTCACGAAAATAATGTAATGAAATTGTTATACTTTTCGAGAGTTTTATTCGAATTATATCTTATTTCTTGAGTAGTATGGGTGTTTTTTATTTGAACCGACGGATGTTATCGGCCGGGGCGGGACCTATGAATCGGACTCTGATAATATTTGATCCTAAACAATTAAGAAATTGTGCTTGTTACCAAATAAAAACAAAATTGTTTATAAAAATAATTTATTTATCTTTGTGATTACAAATAGCGTGAGTTTTGTGACTTGATGAGTATTTATTATTTGGTTGGTAACAGTATTATTAGCTTATGATTTTTTGATGTTGCTCTATATCACAAACTATAAATTATTAAAACTATAGCAATAACGAATAGGTACGTTAACATTAAAATCAGGCCTTGGACATAGTGCCCTATTTCTTACATTAAAATATATAAAAATGTGAAATCGTCAATGATTTTCTTACGGTTACGGGAAATAAAACTAGTTTGTAGTTATTGCGTAGATCGGACCATAAACAACAAACTTTTGATTCTTAATGATTTAAAATGAAGGTAGATATTGTAATATTAACATTTTGGATAACTGATACCTCAGTATGACCCGTGACCACTAAGGCTCTAAAGCTTCCGAAACGTTGGGCCTAAAATACAAAACATTTTAATGGACCGACTTCAAAATATATCCGAAATGATGAAATTTATATGGGACCACTATGGAATAAGCTCTATTGAACAATGAAAGAATTATGAAAATGGTTCCATATTTGGCGGATATATCGCGTAACATATATAAAAACATACAATTTGTGTGCCTCATTTTTGAAGTCGGTCGACAAATCACTCGATGAATCCGTAAACTAATTTTATCGACCGACTTCCAAAAAGGAGAAAGTCCTCAATTCGTCTTTTTTTATTTTATGTATGTTACCTACGCGATGTCTCCGCCAACTGTGGACCTTTTGTTTCTACCTGCCCCCATCCCACCGCAGTGCGGGTTCGGCGCAATACACTTTTTCTAGGATTTGACTCAGTTTTTACGACCGGCCGCCTGCCTGACGTCAACCCCCTATGAGGGATCCAGTCCCGGGCAAATAAAATTAAAAATTTTCTTTGCCCGACCTGGGAATCGAACCCAGGATCTCCCCTTCCACAGCCCATACATGCTGCCAATAGACCAAGGAGGCGACTATCTGCCAATTGTGGAGCGGTTTTCAAAATCCTTTTTGTGTTCGATAGAGTTTATTTCAAGGGTAAAAACAAATGGTCACGATCGGGTCAATATAGAAGTCGGCCCGTTAAGTTTTTAAACTAGTTTTATTTCAGTGAACACGTCGAGATCACCAGAGAGGGTAGGCGGTGTCTATGAGCAGTACGTTGTCCGACTTGAGCGTCTTGGTTTGTATGGTGAAGGGCACGTTGTTATAGCGCAGGCGGCACGGTCTGTCGGGGCGCGCCATGAAGCAGACCGTGTACAGCGCCGTCTCGAGCTCGGGCGACGTGCCCACGAACATGTTCACTTCGGGCGCGTCCTTCGTGTCGCTCAACACTGAATGCTGCTTCAGAATCAGCCCTTTCTATATAGATACATAGAAACTTGTAGATACATACACAGAAAATGGGTAACATAACATAAGTTCAAGCCTGTATCCCCGAAAGGGTAGGCATAGGCGTACTAGCGAACTAGTACATCCACGTTTCGCCAAGCTTAGTTCCGTCCCACATGTGATAGGGGGCGAGCCTATCGCCATATCGGGAACAAATTCCAGACTCCGGGCTGATATGGAAAAGTCCAATATCACTTTGCCCGACCCGGGGATCGAACCCGAGACCTCATGATGGTAGTCGTACCGAAATACAACTACGCTTCCGAGGCAGTATAGTATAGGTAACAGTAAACCACAAAACAAATGTGGGTGTTCTACTTCGCTAGTGCGCCTCTGCCTACCCCTTCGGAGATACAGGCGTGAGCTTATGTATGTTTAAACCACAAAACTGCCACGAGTGGTGGCCTTATCGCTAAAAACGATCTCTTCCTAACAGCCTTCGTAGCGCAGTGTGAGAGTAACCGGCTGTGAAGCGAAAGGCCGCGGGTTCGATTCCCGCAACGAGACAAATGTTTTTGTGACCCACAGATATTTGTTTCGGGTCTGAGTGTTGTGAGACCAAAAGTCTCTCGTAGTTTCTGATACCAACGATACAGTATACCTAGTGTGGAGTGGGAACTTTGTGCGTGACTATTGGATTTATTTATTTTAAAGAATGAATACGAGTAGGTACTGAAATTCTGGATTACAACCAGACATTTAAATAATACACTAGTAATAGACGTCATTATTACTATTAGATAAATACAATAAAATGTGAACTTACTCCAGAGAGGTCGAGTTTATCGATGTGACCTAGATAATTAGCTTTGCGATCTAACTCGCGCTTTGCGAAGAACAGCCAACTGTGTAGACCTGAATGAAAAATAAGGAAAAATATTTAATTATTCCATTTAATTTTTTGCAATGAAATTAAATAGTTTTTTCCTAACAACAATATGACTACATCGACAATTATCAAATGAAAGGAAACTCGAAAACCAATAAGGATTGGAAAGAGGAAGGTGTATTTGTAAACTTACTATACGAAACTTAAAAGCGAGTAACTTCACTTCGGTTTTTTGCGATTCCCGGTTTTCTGGTATCAAATAATCCGCTCGAACCGACACCCTCATGGTGCACATGTAGAGTATATACAAAATAAGTATTACAGCCTGGTTCTATCACTTACGATTATAAATAAAACCCATCGATATAATATACTCTAGATGCACAGTTCTTTGCAAATATCCTCCTAAAAAGTGGTCTCAGGAATAAAACAAAGAAAAAGATCACAAGTTCTAATTAAGTCAACACAAATATAACCCTATGCGCGTGATATAAAGTAGCTTTTTAAACGAAACGATCAAGCGTTTTTAAATTCGAATTTTGAAATTTAGAATTCCATCGGCGTCCGACTGTATGGAAAAGGAGGTGTTTAAGCACTCCTTTGCTGTCCCATTTTCCGAGTGTCAACTGTGCATCTAGGTATTTAATTTATCGATGATAAAACCCATTAAGCATAATATCTACTGTCAAGAAATAGGATCATCGGAAAAATTGCGCCCGCTTGAAGTTATCTATTGAAAGTAAACTGGCTGAGCCGGGGAGGGTGACTTGCGTCAATGACCCAGTTTTACGCCCGAATGGTCAAACGCTACTTTAACTTTAACGGCTTCTTACATTGATTTTCCCCACACAATTTTGACAGATAACGCGGCCTTAAACGACATAAGGCGACATAGATGACATCCGGCGATTAGCGAACCAATATAAGGAACTCATGATCTCATTAGTAGTGCAAACTCACCAAGAACAGTATCAGATTTGAGTTCGGCCATAAATATGTTTTCGAATGCGCAACTGCACTTGCAGAGGCCGGTCCAGTGCCGAGCGTACTTGGTAAACCAAATCTTTTTCAGTAACTCCACTTGTTCGTTGTACTCGTTCATTTGTGTTAAACCTAAAGGGATGGAACAAAAAAGTACCTCTATTAATTCTAAGTATATTTAATTTTTGAGTGTCCTCGTATAATTTATCTAAGTAAGGCGCAATGAGCGAGTAGCCGGCTGTGTAGCGAGGGGCCGCGGATTCGATTCCCGCGCCGAGACAAATGTTTGTATGGTCTATAGATATTTGTTTCTGTCTGTTGTTGTGTCTGGTGTTGTGAGACCGAAAGACTCGTAATTTCTGATAATTAGAATGCAGGCTACACCTGTGTGGGGCAGAACTATGTGTGTGATTGTTGGGTGTATTGATTTAATTTTGGTTTTGACTTTGTTTTATGTCTATCTTATTTGACGATTATCAATGACAATAGAATAAATTATGGGTATCAGGAACTAAGATGGACATTCGAGGCTCACTACACCGAGATATTCAAAAATATTTGTCTCTCCCAACGGGCAGCGCGGGATTCGAACCCGACGCCTCTGGCCTTAGAATCGGCTACTCACCCTTCGCACCCTAGAGACTAATTATTATCTCGTTGTCTACTTTGTAAACACAATAAATGTTTTTATTTCAATTGTACGTACTTAACTAAGAAATAATAAGAAATCAAAGAATATTATTTTGATAAGGAATTGCTCATAAGGCTAATCATGATGTCAGAAATTAATCTTTATAGCATCCTAAATATGTTAATGTATTAGTAATCGTCGGTTTCCTGTTGATGCACATAGAATTACGATGTTTTATTTGAACAATATATGATTACTAAGTTATAGAGTAGCGGAAAATATTTTACCTTTACTAACTAGGAAATTCATGAGACTTCTGATCGGTCCAGTCGCAAGTATAGTATTGATATAAGTGACTTGTTCCGTTTCTTCCTGCAACATGACATCATTCGCATTAGTTTACCTTGCATATGCGAGTTGTTTTGTTAACAACGATCGTTAATGTTACTCACATTAGGTGTGACGAACTCGGGCCGAATCACGTTCTTATGATAATTGTCGAAAAGAGCTACGAATGGTCGTATTGTAGGACCGCTCCACACGTTCTCTGGTACATTCAGGAGACTGCAATCATGGAATTCCATAATTTATCAATTTTCTATACAATATAATTACAGAAGTATCAACTAATATGCAAATGCTTGCTGGTAAGCATTTGAATATTGCGTTCCCATATAAAAGTCAGCAATATCTCTTCTAGATTGTCTTTTATGAGTAGGTAAGTACATGGGTTAATTTAGGTATTTGAGCATTTAGTTCAGATGTAAGCCAAAAGACACTAGCTAGAATTACATTGTTATAAGGCACGTTAACTAGGAATTGCATAATACCTACCTACTACTTAAAATTGTATAATTTATGTTTGTTGTCGGTATGTTTAAACATAATCTATAAACCTAGTATTTAAGGTTTGTACTATTATTTTTTGGAGTCAATAAACGTTATTATTATTATTATTATTTCTAGTCAATAAATGTTGTATCATCAACAGCCTGTACCCGTCTACTGCTGGGCATAGATGTTTCCTAATTTAGTATGCGAATAATTAATATAAGTACTTGTATATTAACTTACTTAGACGGCGCCTCGTCGTTCCTCGACATGGGAGTAGTTTTGCCTTGCAAGTTCACTTGAATGTAGTTGAATGCATTGTTTATGTCCGCGTTGAACATTTCCTCGCTCAACTTCAAGAGGTCATCGTCTGTAGTGGAGTCCTGCACCTGACGGAGCAAGTCATCGTAGCTCTTCTTCTTAGCATAGTCTACTACACCGCCAACGACGGTGCCTATCTGCTGTAAGGTGTTCTGTGCAGTATTCCCTTGCTGACCTGTCACTGAATTGGTAATGAGGTTCGGCAAGATGCTGTTGAAGATTTGTCCGGCGGCGTGGGCTATGTCATCAGCACGACCACCCACTACACAAACCAACAAAATCAAAATAAACTTCATTTTGATATACGTTCTGCCTAGCGCAGCCCCAGCGCACTAGTGATGATTGAGGCCGCACGGAGTGGGCGATACTGCGACCTTTGGGTGACGTCATCGCCATGTATGTATAAATGTTATTAAGATTCAAACTGCGAACTTCCATTTTTGCGACGTTGATTGCTTTAAATGGGTAGTACTTGTAGTAGGTACTTGAACATGTAAACAATATTGACCTTATGTCTTACCAATTATTATGTATTACTATTATTATATTGGTATTAACTATTAGGTAGATGATGACCTGCTAGTTTTCCAGTCTCTGCTATAGAACAATAATATAGGTGAAAGTGTGTTACTTTGTTTAAATACAGGAAATGTTAAAAGAAAACCTTCGACGCGCACGGAGCCGTGAGCAAAAGCCAGAATCAGTAAGACGTGTTTTAAGTCAATCTAATACAGCGTCTAAAATATACAACTGATGTCATAGGTCAATAACCTTTCGCAAGCCTTATTAGATGTTTTTTGGGTAGGTAATACTGAAGTATTTTCTGACTGGTGTATCTGTATATCCGCTTTGTTCGAGTCTGAAGATGCTCACTAGTCTCTACAACATGTAGAAAGTCATCATTAGAGATATTATCACCAGCGAACCGTCTCAGCCCAGCGAGCGCCAACAATGCAGCATAGCGTGCTCACAGCGCGGAGTCGGCCGCACGGCGGGAAAATCGTATCTTACTTTATGTATTATGCATAAATATGTATTACTAATCTTCTCTTCTACAGAAATGCACGTTGTACTGTACATCCGAACTGTAAGAATACTGGCCAAACGGACAGACATCTCGACTATAGGTACTATTAATTTCCAGTAAATAGTGGAATCATCGGTGTTATTGTAAACAATATTTAGTCGAAGTACTCACACTGAAAACACGTTATCGCGATAAGGTCATGAGTCAAAGGTCGTTCAGTTCGCTCAAAGCAAGCATCTCTCAGTAGATACTAGATCTGCACTCCGCAGTTGTCCGCTAACTTGATTTACTCGACCCTGATAGTATTGCCTGTTAAAAAAATCTTTTGGCTTCAGAGTTAGACCGGTGATATCACCTCAGTCATAATAAGCAACAACCAGTGTGCGCTCGTCGCGTTGGCAAAATGAAAGCGACTGTGTTTATCATGTTTTTGGCGTTCTGCTTCATTGAATGTGAGTACAATATGAATTGTGATTTTGTATCCGACGCATCGACAAAATAACTTTGGCTATATTCATAACAAATATTCTGAACTTGTATCGTTGACTACCTTTGGCTACCACCTAGACGGCTTTAGATTATAAAGCGCGTTTCACACTTACGTGGACTTACGTCGCGATTTGTGAGTCGTGACATGAGCACCACCTGTATACAATCGTGTTTCCACGTCATTCGTAGAGTATTGTGATCTGTGGTCCAGACATGAGTTTTTGCATGTTTCTCGCTAGCAATTAGGTACGTAAAATATTTGTATGACAAATGCCCCAGCGCCTCTAGCGGTTACATGGGGAATTAATGTTGGTCATACAAATATTTTACGTAAGTAGTCGCTAGTCAGTAACGCGTAAAAAACTTGGTTGAGCTACCGCTCAATATAACTATGATTTTGTATTGGACACTGTTGTGTACTATTTTGTCTTTTTTAGTTTCTTCTTTCTACCTGCGCTTATCCCACCTTACTGTGGGCTAGACGCAACACACTTTTGTAGATATGATTCAGATTAGTTTTTATGACCGGATGCCTGCCTGACGTTCACCCGCCCTCTACCGTCTACGGTAAATGGTGGTGCAGAGGCTCTACGCTTCTTCCTATTCTTAACTCTGCGCATGAGCCACTGGGTCATCTGATAGCTTTCTTTCAAAATAATGGCTACCACGTCCTTTGTAACCTGAACCAGACCAAAAGAAACTAAATAAATTAAGTTACTACACTTGGTATCTAAATTAAAGCAAAATTTGTGTTTACAGGTAAAAAAAGTTATATGCCGATTGACAAAAATGCCAACATCGATTTCATTAACATGGAAGGCGGTGGGTATGGTGGAGGGCGTAGGCCGGCCGCCCAGCCTGCAGCGCCGGCACCCGTCCAGCCTGCTCCAGCTCCGCAGAGTCCTACACCCACACCGATTCTCAAGCCCGCTGTCGTTACTCCTCCAGTCCCCGCACCATCAAAACCTGTCCAACCCATCCAACCTCAACCGAATCAAATCAAACCAATTCCACTGAACCCCACTCCTGCAGTTTACCCCACAACGACGCCTCTACCGGGAAGTGTGAAACACCTGATCAACTACTACGACAATCAAGGCAAAGGAAGTCCTATTAGACCTTACAGCTACAGTCAAGCAGTCAAACAAGGTTGAGTAAAATTATAATTTATTGAATTGGTATACTGAATAAAAGTTAATTGTGAATTAAATAGTTGATTTTTATTATTCTCTATAAAAAATCTAATCAACACGTCTACTCTTTCCACGAACGTAAAGAAAAAGAAGGACACCATCTCGCCTATAGTTAAACGGACGCCACAGAGAACCCAAGCACACAAACGCGCCAGTACAAAAGTGCACTACGCACACACACGTCATTACGAGTCCATAGATCGAATGAGCCGAAAACCCTGCTTCACTTTTAATTTTCCTAGCGCTCCGTCCATCTTTTTTAATGGTCGTGACTCATTATCAGTATATGGTTCTCTTTAGATTAAGTAAAGAGACCTACCGCAGTTATCAATACCTTGAAATGTGATAATATTATATAGGTACCTATCTCTTTTTAAATTAAATAAATTTCTTTTAATTATTCATTCATAACCTTTAGGTACTAATTAAACAAAGAGAATGTAATTTAAGAATTAATTGTTCATGCCATTAGAAATGGAACCACCGAGCGTTACATCAGCCGGATATATCTAAAAGCGACGTAAAACTCCCATTAAAATATAAACAATCGTGGTAAGAACAGTACTAGCCTGTAGCCAGTGAAAGTGTGGGGGAATGAGTCGCGTCACTCGCGGCAGTCAGCAGTCGGCACTCGCGTGGACGATTGTGTGGCGCTATGTAGGTACAAACTGATAAGTCTCTAAGCCATAGAGACTTTATGATAGAGCTCTAACTTCTATGCGCGTAAATATTACCTACAGTAAAAATCTTTAATATTATCCTTGATGTTGTCAGGTCGATGTGTATTATGTTAAGGCTGTAATTACTAATAATTAATTTGTCAAGATCTTGGTGTAATGTAGTTCGGTTATTTTAGTATGCAAGTTTTAGGCCGTGGACACGAACTCAGCGGGAGCGGAGCGGCGGCGGCAGCGGCGCGGGGAGCGGCAATGCATAGTTTTAAATGCTGCCGTCCTCAAGCTATAATGCCGTTAAGTGAATAAATCTAATGTTGAGATATCTCCAGAAAACGTGGAAAATATTATCCGTAAAGGTTTAATAGACTGTGACTTCTATATTTAATAGACTTATTAACTTGTTTGCTTTAAGATTAAAAATAACCATAAGACTATGAAATCTCTAGGGACCATATTACCGTATACGTTTTTTGGAGACATCTCAAAATTAGGTTTATTCACATAACGGGATTTTAGCTTGAGAACGGCAGAATGGAATTGGCTTCGAAGGAAGCGGCGCTGCGAGCGACGTAGGTCCGGTCTAGCAGTAAGTTGCCGCGCTGCGCCGCCGCGCCGCCGTCGGTCCGCTTCGTCTTCGGCCGACGCGACGTTTCGGCGTTCGTTTTTGGTAGTAGACGCCCTGCTCCCGCTAAGTTCGTGTCCGTAGCCTGATGTTCGATTAATTCGGTTTAACTAATAATCTGAAAACACTTCAAAATGAATGCTCAATGCACTATTTTAAAAGCTTGTATGTTAGTCTGGTTGTTATTTACTTTTGGAAGAGAACATAAACATATTTGAACAATAAACATAAAAAATTGTTATTCGCGAAAAAATAATTATTAAATAAATAACAAATTACCTTCCATTTGTGGCTATTGCTCATGGCACTGCTGGTAAAAGTCTTCTACCAGAATAAATGATCATTCAATCCACTTACATTTAACCCTTAGTAATCTAATTATATATCTTTCATCGATTATTCTGTTTACTCGAAAAGGTATGATTAATTGACAAACATCCTTAAAAAGAAACTCACAAACCAAACACTCGAAGACATTTAGTTGGTGCGGGTTGCGAGTTGCGACCTAAAACCTGACCTGCTTGCACTCAAAATGTGCCACTTTCCCTTTCAGTGTGATTCACAGCTGTTAGTTGTTACGGCCACAGGATGCCTTGTAAGTTGTAACTCTGACATGTTGTGCAATACTTGGTCCGCATTCTTAATTCTATAATAACAATGACTCACTTTGCTTACTGCTTCGCCATAATTTGTATACAAAGCGAACATGATAGTTGAGTCGTCTAAGAAGCCGTCTACATGTCGTAATACGGGAATAGCCTGTGATATGAGAAGTCATGGAATTGATGCCTATTTCAAAATCAATATTGACGTTTGCATTATATATTTGTTTTGAGTGGTAGAGCCTCGCTGTAGACAGTTACGTCTCCAGCATGAATGGGCCTGCTCGACCGGTTTGATACCACTTTCGTTCGCTGAGTGAGATTTACGGTGGCCCAATTCCACCCCCTCCTTTTCCCAATGTTTGTTTCCCTCCTTTTAGGTTGGCAATGCACCCATGATTATTTTTGTGTCTTGGGTGTTTATCTGCTGGTTTGCCAGTCTCAGCTCGCAACAACTGCAACCACGGTTATCCGTATTTATTTATGTCCCATGATGATTACAGCACGCTCTATTATAAGGGGATAATAGGGATCGGGATCGAGAGAGGGTATTGGGCAACCGATAATCTCATTTACGCGACAGTGAGCTGCCATTTAACGTCGGTTTTGTATGAAACAATGATTTCAAAATTATCGAGCCGGACCATTCGTCTGTAGACGTTACTGTCTACAGCGTTTACCGCTCTATGTTCGACTGCTATGCTTTTTATCGTTGATTTGTAATAACTAAAATAAAGCGTGTAAAATAACATATATATCTTATGTGGATATAAATATGTATGGTGTAACTATTTAATAGTCACACAATGACAAAAAGTGATCTTATAGATACAGTGTACCCACATTTCTGGACAAGCGAAAGCGGCTCTACAATTTCTATGTGAAAATGCAATTCATGAAATTGAATAAGAACTCTCTCATTTAATTGTTACTTTAGTTAACTTACACGTTTATAAATACATTTTGAATAAAATGAGATAGTTGTATTTTTTTTATAGCAGAGACTGGCAAACAAGCAGATGGGTCACCTGATGGTAAGTGATCTCTACCGCTCATAGACACCCAAGACATAAAAATAATCATAGGTGCGTTGCCTACCTAAAAAGAGGAAATACAAGGAGAGGGAAAAATGCATTGGGAAAGGAAGGGGGGGAAATGGGCCACCGGAAATCTAACTCACCGAACGAAACGCGACAGCAAACTGTCACTTTATGTCGGTTTTCTGTGAGACAGTGATATCAAACCGGTCGAGCCGGCCCATTCGTGCTGTAGACGTTACTGTCTAATGATATTGGATTTTTCCATATCAGCCCGGAGTCGTGCCCGTCATGGCGATAGGCTCGCCCCCTATCACATCTGGGACGGAACTAAGCTCGGCGAAATGTGGGGGTTTTAGTTCACTAGTTTACCTCTGCCTACCCCTTCGGGGATACAGGCGTGAGCTTATGTTATGTTATGGATATGTTAAATATTAATATGCATGATTCTGATATAATTCGTTTCGAATTTTAGTTTTAGTAAATGTGTCCATATTTAACTCACGAGCCACGGCAGGATGTGCCCATGGACATCATAGATACAACTACGTCAATGGTTTTTTGTGAAGTAATCAAAGCGCTACCAACCTACTTACAAAGTTATGAAATAGCTACAAGATCCGTCGACGGTCGCCGTTGGATGTGCAGTGTCCGTTTCGGTGATGACCCATCGAATTGTATAATAGTGACTGCCCAGTGCCCCGATGGGCTGCCCGCTCCATACTAATGGCTTTTTGACGTAGCATGCGTTGCACAACCACGTAAATTTTGTACAAAGGTCAATGGCGCTATTTACAAGGCGCGCTCGTAAGGTCATAAGTGTAATTTATGTCCATCACTTTCATTTTAACGTGTTAGTTCAGTTACTGTGGAACAGAAAATTCTTTACCTAATATATGTTTCTAATGGCTACTTGCAGCTCCGCGATAAATCTCTATTTATCACAAATCTCAATAGGAGTGAGTTGTAGGATAAATGAAGTTTAGGTTTAAATCAAGATTAGTAATAGTACAGCAAGTCGCCCTTAAAAATATACATTAAATCTTCTTCTCTTAAATTAAATCTTCTATTTAAAGTTGTATTTATAAAGCTGGCGCATTTTGTCAATTTATCGTGATATTCGATAATTGTATAAGTCGCATGACTTATACAATTATCGAATTATTAATTACCATAGCATTATGGTAAAAAAAATAATCTGGCTTACGCCTAAATATTTATTGACTTATTTTCATCGCTTAATACAAAAAACTATACGGAGGAAAAAAAATCACTTTCACTTCGAATATTGAGATCGTGCTTTGAAACATTACGATACATACGGTAGGTACTGAAAAAAATACAAATAACGATAACGCGATTCATGTAAACCTCTTATGTAAATGGCGACATTCGGAACAGGCGACTTAGACTGACTAACATAACCCTAATTCACGTGTGCCGTTTAAGAAAGTTCTGACATGGTATTGTTATGCAAAGCGGATCTGTGTGTATTATTGTTATGGGTACTTACCTATGTGTAGTCTGTTACTAACATATTATATAAGTAATTGAGGAATAACAATTCCATTGCTTGCCAAGAAGCAGAAACTGTTCCCATACTTGCTCGCGTAGAGTGAAATTCATATCTACGCTGTCTGTGAACTACTACGAAAATTTTTCGATTAAAAAAACTAGAATAATGACGTACTCACAGATTTATATGTACGTACGTATTTATACGTACTATTGAATGTAAATTATTTAACACAAGCTATTAAGCATAATTCCCACGAGAGCTCTTTTAACGCGTGTTAAAAAAGCGTCTCAACATGTCTGTTCATATGGTTGCTTAAAAATCATTCTTGCCTTGTCTCTAATAAGGTATATTCAACATACCGCCCAAAAGAAAAACGCCGCGTTTTAAAAGCGCCGGCGTTTAAACAACTATACGAGAATTCATTTGTTCCAATACAACGCTTTTTAAAAAGCGCGTGGAAAAAGCTCTATTGCGATTGAGCCCTTAGAATCACTGTACAACATCTATCAATATGACGAAGGTGTTTATGCTTTAGGAATTTATAGGGAAAGGAAATCCTATGTTTTTTCTGCCTCCGCTTTCGTTGCTTTGTTTGTAAAAAAACATTGAATTTTTCCTTCTTAATGTAAAAGGGGTATAAATGCAGTATCCGTCCTTTCAGGTAATCAGGTTATATTTTCGATCGACTTAAAAAAGGAGGTACTCAATTCGTCGTCGGTATGTTACGTGTATCTCCGCCTAATATGGATCGATTTCCAAGATTCTTTTTATGTTCTATAGAGAACTCCAAGGGCCGTCCCATTTAAATTTGGTCTGTGTGATGAGATTTTGAAGTGAATTTTTAAATATTTGGTACTTAAATAAATAGTAATTAGTTGCGTGGTTCCGATTTGTATTCCATGATGGATTTATTTTTAAGCTACTTATCTATTATCGTATTCACATACACATAATATAACACTTATGTGATATATTATGAGCTTATGCTCAGGATTGTATCCCCGAAGGGGTAGGCAGAGGCGCACTAGCGACCCAGAACACCCACATTTCGCTGAGCCTATCGCCATATGCGGGTCAATTCCAGACTCCGGGCTGATATGGAAAAATTAAATATCACTTTGCTAGATCCGGGGATTAAACCCGAGACCTCAGGACGGTAGTTGTACCGAAATACAACCACGCCACCGAAGCAGTCAATTATCGTATTCGTACTGTTAAATGAAGTCACTTCACCTGACATCTACGTCTTCTCTCTCGGGACCCAACACACTTTAGTTGCTCAAAACATTAGTAGCGATTATGCTTTTGACGAACTTTACTCTGGCTAATTAAAATACTTCGCGGGGATTGTTTATGTGTTTTTTTATAGCAGAGACTGGTAAACGAGCAGATGGGTCACTTGATGGTAAGTGATCTCCACCGACCAAAGACACCCAAGACACAAAAAGAGCCATAGGTTCGTTGCCAACCTAAAAGGATGGAATGGAAGGGGATTGGGAAAGGGAGGGGGGAAATGGGCCACCGCAAATCTCACTCACCGAACGAAACACGACAGCAAGCCTCTACTTTACGTCGGTTTTCTGTGAGACAGTGGTATCCAACCGGTCGAGCCGGCCCATTCGTGCTGTAGGCGTTACTGTCTACAGCGCGGCTCTCCCACTCAAGGTCCCTAGGAAATTACATAGCCCTTAACATGGTAGCGACAAGCTCACCTGTCGTCGTGATGCGATCGTGACTGTCACGAGATCGTTCACCTGCCGCAGCCCGCACCGCGTCGCCGCACACACATACAGATCAAAACAGAAAGTATTACTTACCAAATTCGTGCACATTACTTAGACAATGGGCAATTCATCCGATTTCACTTATTCCGTCAATTTTGTGTTTTTCGTTATGCTCGCGTATAACCAAGGTATATCACGGAGAGCAGAATGATGGAAGCAGTGGCGTAACTATACTGTTGAGGGCCCATGGCAAGTTCATGTTTACGGCCTTTTCGTCCAGGGACGAAGGGGTCCCTGGCCGAATGATAGGGATGAGCTAGTGAGGCTCATGGTCAGGGGCCTCTTTATAGTAAGTGGCGCTGGAGCCCCCTATGGTCTGGGACCCGTGGCATTTTACCCGAATTCCACCCTATAGTTAACGCCACTGGACGGAAGGCATTATAACGTTGAACCCCTTAAGTCGTCACTAATCTAAGTATGCACGTTTATACTGTTGGATATTTTATGTCTTGTTCAGACTTGAAGTCACTAGTTTCAATGTATAATGAAGCGATTACATATATTTTTTTAATTTATTTTTAGCAAAGACTTGCAGTAGTAAAAGTAGCCAACGAACAGGTAAATCATCCACGATATCATGGGTACATTGCAAATATAAAGGAAGGGAATAAAAAAGGATTCGGCAAGCGGAGAGGGATTTGGGCAACCGAACGAAACGCAACAGCGAAAAAGCTCGCTGTAATGTGTTATGTACATATGTATGTTATTAAAAATATATTACGCCGACCTCTCATTGGAATGAGATAAAGCACGTGGTTTAATTAGTCTAAAGTCGATCCTTAGTCCAGAGGTAGCACATAATATAGGTTGTTGGTTTTTATAGTATGTTATGATTGGTAGATACTGGGTTCAATTCCCAGGTTGGAAAAATCTGTTTTTCTAACATAATTTGATCTGAACTTGAATCTGGATCCCTCAAAGGGATTGTGATAGGCAAGCAACTGGTGGTAAAAACTGAGCTGAATCATTAATGCAACATGCCTGAAGAATCATGTTGCGTCGGACCCTACACTTGCATGGGAAAACGGCAGCAGTAGTCACAAAAGCTTCTTAGCGCTGAATTTCATACATAACTAAGGTAGTTTACAATATTAAAGTTATAAGTTGTAGGTTGAATACTTAGTTTTCAAGTCCATTATAACCTACATTAAGGTACAATCATTCATATCTTGCAACATCGTCATTCACCTCACCCACTCATTGGCGTCATCAAAGGATTTCAAAATCCGAATCCGCGCCAAAACACTGATCCGGGATAGAAGCCGGCGAGTGCTGCGGAACTTTCACGCGTATATAACATCTGAGTTGTGGGGCGGCGCGGACAGTGAGACCGACAACGCCGAGACCCGCACGAGCCCGCGCCGCGCCGACTAAACGCGCACGCGAAAACGAAAGTGAACTTTCCGACTGTGATACTGTGTTGTGAACTCTGGAACAGTGATCGGTAGCTGCCTTGTTATCCTGAATCTGTTTCTTCTTCTCGTTGAAAACTCGCCTGAAAAGGTACTTTGGATTTTATGTGTTTGAGCGGTTTGGATTTACCGATTGATGGTTGTATGCATTTTTTTTATTAAGTTAATATTATGAGATAATGAGTTACCTGAAATAAGTTAAGTCCAAGCCTCTCTTGTAAGGTATGTCTGAAGCCGCGTCTCCTGCACTAGTTTTTCTCGAAATCAAACACTAAAACACATACGCAAAACAATGATTTTATCAGTCTCCTGCTCGTAGAATAATGATCCGTAGATAAAAAATACGTGTCTTGTGTAGGTGTTTTGTGTAATGTTTTAGTGCAAGAGACGCAGATTCATTATGAAGAGATAGAATAGAATAGAATCATAGAGGAAGCACAACTCTGGCGATAAGTAACTATTACTAATATACTACGTAGTTGGTCTACATTCAGACTGCCTTGGTGGCGTGGTGGTATTTCGGTACGACTACGGTTCTGAGGTCTCGGGTTCGATCCCCGGGTCGGGCAAAGTGATATTGGATTTTTCCATATCAGCCCGGAGTCTGGCATTTGTGCCCGATATGGCGATAGGCTCGCCCCCTATCACATCTGGGACGGAACTAAGCTCGGCGAAATGTGGGTGTTCTAGTTCGCTAGTGCACCTCTGCCTACCCCTTCGGGGATACAGGCGTGGGCTTATGGTCTACATTCAAAATAGATGATATAAATTAAATAGTAAGATCAAATTCATATAAAATATGGGTCGGTAATTACTTATGGAATTTTATTAATCAGTCATACCGTTTGAAAATACTTTCTACAATTTAAAACGTAAAATATTTTCTAATTGCACTTTAATATACTTTATTATACAGGTTGCTCAATTTAAGAGCCGATTTTTAACAGTCAGATATTTTAATCTGAGGGATATATATGTTCAGATATATTGTATGTCATCGGTCAAAATTCCAAATAATTCCTTAATAAATAATTATTATGTCACTAAAATTATCAATAGCTAGATATTTTTTATCTGAGGAATAGTTTTAACGTTCTGACAGGGATTGTAGAGGTATAAAACATCTATTTAAGTTTCAAAAAAATTCTTCAGATTAAAGTTGAAGCCCACTGAAAAATCACACCTGGGATGGAACTAAGCTCGGAGGATTGTGATTGTTCTAGTTCGCTAGTGCTCCTTTGCTTACTCTTACTCCTTCTACTTACTTCTTCGGGGAAATAGGCGTGAGCTTATTATATTATGAAAAATAGGTACTTAATCTAAAAAAAATCTAAAGTATAAGGCTATAGACACTTTAAAAAAATATTGTAGACATTTGCTTTTGTCGTTTGCTTGATATACTGTCCACCGAACGGTCATACACTTAAGGTCGCCTTATATCGTTTAAGGCCGCCTTATCTGTCAAAATTGTATGGCGAAAATCAATTTAGGAAGCCGTTAAAGTTGAGGAGCGTTTGACCATTCGGGCGTGTGTGTCTTACCGATAAGTCTACTTTATTCTACAATAAAGTAGACTTATATAATAAAGTAGACTTATCGATAGGGATAAAATGATTTATGAACAAAAATACTTAACTATTTTAATTATTTGTATTTATTTAATTAAAAGTTATCGTGAAATTTAATTTTCTATTAATTAAAGTATAAATATGCAAAAAGGTATTTAAAACACGCACGTAATTATGCGTTACATTCCTTATCTCCAAATTGTACAATTGTAGAAAGTTGCATAATGTTACTTTCACTCAGCACTGAGCAGCGCCGCGCCGCACCGCCCGAAATTATCTCTTTCATATCGCGGATATTTGAAGCGAGCAATTTGCATTTGTTCAACCGTTTTTGCTACACGTAGCTGACAATTTTTAAAGCATTTTAACGTGCGTTTGAGGCGCATCGCAACATGTTCTTTATTTCAATATCAGTAGGAGTCATATGAAGAGGCGACATGTGGTGAAGCCGGTGCGTGGAAAGTGGGCCACACGTCACACCGCTCGCATTTTATAGGTGTACAAGTGAGGTTTCTCGTTTTACGTTAAATATGTATGTGAAATGGTAGTAAATAGTTTACATACTAATTTTTTCATATTTCACTTTAGAGAAGCACTTCGTGTGTCGTTTATGATAACAACAAAGTTAGTACTTTAGTTTAAAAATTCCTATAGTCTTTTTTAATATATTTTCACGTTGCGTGTGCTAGCGGCGGATATTAATAGTTTATTTAATTGAAAAATACTGAAAGTTGTAAATAAGTTTGGAATTATTCATTTGACCCATAAAAACTTCACATTCATGTAATATTAGCCCTGCAATATTACTGTCCCACTGTTGGGCACGGGCCTCCACTACTAATGAGAGGGGTTAGGCCTTAGTTAGGCTACCTAACTTTACCTTAAAGCTACCACGCTGGCCCAATGCGGGTTGGTAGAGTTCACATATTATCTTTGAAATTCTTGTGAAGAAAATCTCCGGTTTGCAGGTTTCCTCACGATATTTTCCTTCACTATATCATTCAATATAATTTACATATCGCATTGAGTATTACGTCAACTCAATAAAGAAATAAGAAAACTAATAAAACAATCATTATATTATCGTCATTTTTTATATACATATGTCTGCCTAGCAATCGGGATGTGTTAATATTTGTGAAAACCCAGCACTACAAACTAGCTACGTAAGAATCATGCAGTTTTTACAGCAGTCGCAAAATAAAATGAAGCTCTTGCCTCCATTAAGATAATCTGTCACAAAGCGGATGTGGACTCACAAGTCACAACGCAACGCATTACTTCAGCGAGTGTGTTGCAAAATCGCAGTCAACACTTACGTCTCTCATTCTATTGTTTGGGTGCATTAAGTTTTGTAAGTTTTCGTCACGGTAATGTCTCATGTTTGAATGCAAAATTGCGCAAGAAATCATGACGTGTTTTTGAGTCTGTGCTTTTAGCAATAAGAAATAATTCTTTTTTAGGGGTTATTAAATATTACATTTTGCTGAATAGTAAAACAAAGAAAACCCAAGTTTTCCTAATATTATATAAAGAGTTTTCTTTTTATCTGTAGAGGGTAATCTATAAAATTACTTCACCCATTTCATTCTTAAAAAAAGCAAAGTTATTAGTGAGTAACAAGCTATTTTATTCAATCCTTTAAATAAATAAGGGTTGCCGTATCACGAAGATGTGAGAGAGCAAGTCGGTCATTACATTTCTTTAAAATGTATTTCTATCGTTTGTCACAACTCACGACGAGATGAATTGGAAATCGTTGGAACGGGTTTGCGTTACGTAACACCATTCAACGCCCAATGTTATGTATCATTTGATATGCATTTATTACCTTGCATTAGAAAACAGCCATCACTTTTACTGCCGTACATACCGTAATATTATGAATAATTATTTATTGCACATTATTAATTACGGCTTTCACTTTCTGGGTTTATAGAATTCGTGTTTACGAGATAATGTACTATATACGAATGTAACGGAAACATTGTGGAGAAAGCCTTAATGAGAATGTCCAGTTTTCATTTCAAGACGATTTAAAATTACAATATCGATACAATTCGATAACACAATTCGACAATGTTGCACTCGGTTGCACTTAAAGATAAAAAAATGACTTTATTTCTTTCTACCTGCCCTTATCCCACCTTAAAGTGGGGTCGGCGCAACACAATTTTTGTTTATGTTGCAGAAAGGATTTGGCTAAGTTTTACGACCGGCTGCCTGCCTGACGTCAACCCCGTCTGAGGGATCCAATCCCGGGCAAATTAAATTAGAAATTTCGCTTTGCCCGACCTGGGAATCGAACCCACGACCTCCCGGTCCAACCCATATGTGCTGCCTTTAGACCAAGGAGGCGACCAAATATAAAAAAAAAATTACCTACCTAAAATTCATATACATCTAACTACATGCTTTCTTACCGAAACATTATGACACTGTTTCCTATTACATCGTAATATATTTTATAATACTTTATAATATTCTGCAGCAACCGGTTGTGAAATCATCAAAAAAATAAAAATAAATGAATTATGCAAATATATGATTGAATAATAATATGGTGAATTTGTTTTGGGAGTGTCGCGATAGGAGCGGAAACTGCGTGTCGAAAGAACAAGCCGCAAGCCTGCAGCTGACAAGTGACAACATGTGTGTTGCTGTGGCTTCTCATATTTCAGACAGGGTTGTATGGCTGCCACGAACGAGTAGATACCACGATGTATAGATTATATACATCCGGGTCACTCCATGTTCGGATCTAGTAAAAAATTATACACAATACTAACATTTATTCAATAAAATACCATAAATATTTTTGTTGGTCAGTACCAACTAAAATTATTATTAGTTTACATACTTTGTAAGAATATATTAAAAAAATATATAAATACTCTATAAAACTGATATTCTACTGATAAAACTATACTTATTTTGAACATTTATGGATATCTCGAGCCAAGGTTCGAAGGTATGTCGGAGCCGGCCGTAACCGTCTACTTTTAAACTAAACTAAAACCTCACACGATTTACTGTCTTCCTTATTTCGCTGGTCGTGGGGTATACGTGTAATGCGTGCAGGAACAAGACCTTTGCCGACATACGATTCTACTTCGATAATATCGATAGATATTATAACAATATCTGCTCTATATATTACTGCCTCAGTGTCAGATACGGGCCTTCTCTACTAATGAGAGGCATTAGGTCTTAGTATCCTTAGTCCACCACGCTGAGCTCATGTGCGTTATTAAACTTCACATATCGTCTAAATTCTTACAGAGAAATTCTCAGGTTTTCCCACGATATTTTCCTTCACCGTTATATTACACGATAATTCATAATGAATACAAACGGAACACGGACAAGGCAGAGGATACATGCTCTTTTTGGGGTTGATACTCCGTACCACGCCCAACGAAGCTATCGCTAGATAGTGTTATATATTCGATCAAAACTTTAATCTATGGTAAAGCGTAGTTGGTAAAACACGTTAAGAAATGTGCAAGCACGTGTAAAGCATAGTTCGACTCTCGAGTGTCTCGCGTGAAGTAGTATCGTCAAAGGCGACTTGCGAGTGGAAAGCGAGTCAGTGTGTCAGACGCGGAGTCGACCGCGGCCGCTCCTACCTGCACATCTCTCAATAACACCTGATCACTTTGATTAATACCCTTCTTGTCATTTAAACATCATGCCTCGTATTTCTAATATGTTCAATCGTAGTTTTTTCACAAGTTTTTTTCCGTCACATTTCGGGGCCAAAAATTGCCAGTTACTCTCCAGCCCGTACATTGTCTCTATATAAAAAAATCATTGTGATCTATTACTGCCTGATACGTTTATAGTATTGGGATAGATACCAGACTATTTATGTTGAGTAAACGGATCACACGCACAGTTCCGATATTTCAAGATTAGTAAACTCAAAATAGAAGTAAATGTATTTTCGCCTAATTCGCTCCTTGTGTGAATGCAACAGGTATGGATTCGCGATCGTTCATTTGGTTGGTGTGTACGCGGCATAATACCGAGGATTGGAAATGCTTGTAAAAATACTCAAGATTCGAACTTTGTAACATTCGTACGACCGATATATTACTTGGAAATATTCGACTGACTGCCTCATTGGCGTGGTGGTATTTCGGCACGACTACGGTTCTGAGGTCTCGGGTTCGATCCCCGGGTCGGGCAAAGTGATATTGGATTTTTCCATATCAGCCTGGAGTCTGGAATTTGTGCCCGATATGGCGATAGGCTCGCCCCCTATCACATCTAGGACGGAACTAAGCTCGGCGAAATGTGGGTGCTCTAGTTCGCTAGTGCGCCTCTGCCTACCCCTTCGGGGATACAGGCGTGAGCTTATGTTATGTTATGTTATATTCGACAAAGTTATGTGAATGAACTAAACTAATATATCTACACTTATCTTAATAGTTTAGTGAGATAGGCGATACTAGATATTAATTGCATATCAGTAAACACGTTGCTTTAACAACACTAAAGGAAAATCTAAGTGATTTATTAGGGTATGTAACAGAACATCCAATTTTCTGCAGAGACTATAAAGTGGAGATAAATTTAACCAGCAGCTTAAGTTTATCGATACTGAAATGTAGTTATTAAAGTTATGCTACTATAAAATTTGTATGTAATTATTCGAGACAGGCGAAACTGATATTAAATAATTTTAATATTAACCGGCTGGTTGGTCATGGCGAGGAAACCAGATCAGGAGGGATTTGCAAAGGGTGTAATGGTGTTATTTAGTAGCGCGGTAACTAGGTTAGACAGGGGCCGGTTCTACGACACTTATCGGCATAAACAGTGTGTAATTGCGCATAAACATGTATTGGGAACGAAATATGTCTATAAGGTCTGTGCCCAATTTTATATGTGTGCATTTTATTAATATTAAGTTTCTCATTGCGGATATTTTCATAGAAATTTACACATATCCAAAGCATCAAAAATAAGAAAAAATAAGGAAAAACTTTCAATAATGATAGATCAAGTGATATTATTTATTAGGTCGACTTCATACTCCGGGTATATAGCTATTATTTTTTTTATACGTGTAATGTATACGCTCAATCAATAGTAGGCCTGTCGCAAATTGCATTCGAAAGCTTATACATCCGTTTCATTTCATAATGGCATTAGAAAAGAGAAGTGAATTAATAGTAAATCTACTTCATTGGGTTATTATTTTTATCGCTATTGTTTTTGTATTGTTATCATAAAGCGCGGGAGCACGCCTGCCCTAGTATAATACTAAAGCTGGGTTCCAAAGTAGAACTCATTTCTTTTTCTGAGAAAATCCGACGTGACTTTATCTGCCCTCATATTAACACAATAAAATAACTCATACTATATTTGATAAAGCAATGTTTTTGGTGCAACGTAATTACTTGGAGTAACGACCGTGAAGGGAAATTACAAGAGAAAAGTGAGATTTGTGATTTCAAAATTAATTCAGATCCAACTTAAGCATTGTAAATTTCGTTTACATTAATTCAGATTCCGATCTTTGCAGTACTTGTAAGGCTTCTTTAATTTTTTTTGACAAACTGACATTTCATTATAATTCTTTCCTTTTAGATAAAAGATAATTAATACCTAATTAATAATGAAATAATAGTGCCCAACGATATTTGACCGGGTGCGTTATTTTTTGTTATACATACACAGACTCACGCCTGTATCCCAGAAGTGTAGGCAGAAGCGAACTAGAGAACTAGAACACCCATTTTCCGCCGAACTCATTTTCGTCCCAGATGTCATGTGATTCCAGACTCCGGGCTGATACTAATTCCAATCATCACTTTGCCCGACGCGAGGATCAAAGCCGAGACCACACACGCAATACCACTAAGCCACCGAGGCAGTCAGAGTAATTGTTATACATGGTAAAATATCACAAAAATGAAATAACTTTCTATTGTGTAAAGGATTCAATGCATTTCGCAAAACGTGCCAATTTTCCTTGGATCCGCTTAGCAGTAAGCTGACGTAACTTTTTTCTTTTGTCCTCGGATGAGGTTCTAAAGAATGCGGTTATGCGAACACCGGCTAACAGCTTTCCATTGATTGTTTAGTTCGATTCCAATGCCTCGGGCTCGGAATAAACACTTGTTTGCTTTATATATTCGCAAGACAAATTGTTAAACTTTACGAATAGGCGCGTAAATATTGTCATCAATAAGGTACGCGTTTTAAACAATAACAAAAAATGTGAACGACTTTTCTGTATCAATCGATAGCAGCAATATTTGAGCTAAATTTATGTAAATTTCTCCAAAAGGGGTTAACGTCAGGCAGGCAGCCGGTCGCAAAAATCAAAGCTGAATGTTTTATGCAATAAGTTTGAAAAAGTGTGTTGCTCTGATTATACGCGGAAAAAAATTCGTAAATTCCTTAAATAATTAAATATAAAAAAGACTATTAGGGTACATTAAAATGTTGTATATATTGTGTTGTATAGGTCGATCTGGAAATTTTGGGGAGAGGCCTATGTTCTGCAGTGGACGTCGTATGGCTGATGATGATGATAATGATGATATGGACTCTAACAGAAATTGTTAGTTTTGTTTATTTAGGCGTATATAAGATAAACAATTTTAAAAGGCATCCATATATAAGTGGACCATTAATACCCCACACTTAGATATAGACTGCCTCGGTCACGTAGTGGTATTGCGTGCGCGGCTATCGTCCTGAGATCTCGGGTTCGAAGCTCGGGTCGGGCAAATAGATATTAGATTTTTCCGTATGAGCTCAGAGTCTGTTTTCTGCCCGATATGGCGATAGGCTCGCCGCCTACCATATCTGGGACAGAACTAAGCTCGTCGAAATGTGGGTGTTCGAATTCGCTAGTGTGCCTCCACCTACCTCTACGAGGATATAGGCGTGAGCTTTTATGTTATGTTTTACTTAGATATAGCTACTGTATTGTAACTTGTAACATCTTGGACCACAGCAACATTTATTTTGATTCAGGGATCGAACTCGCAGAGTTTATTTTCAAAACTAAGCATTCGTCAAATACACCCCTAACATAGATTGCCGATCTAATTAATAGTTATGCGTGCTCAGTCCTCGTTCACACAAGAATGTAGAGCTATTTGATAAGAAGGAAAAAGTGATGTAAGTACATTTTATCATGGTGGAAAGTGCCACCATACATCAACAATATGACAAACGTTATGAATAATAAACAAGAATGTCAAACGAGGTGCGCCCGTATGTCAGCTGCACCTAACGAGATGATAGAGCCCCTATACGCTCCCAATCACAGCACCAGCTAGGGGGAAATTTAACTGATTTCACTTTTGTTGTAACATCTATCTATCGGTGGGGACAACGGAAGTTTCTCCTTCACGTCAAATGCGAGAAACCTGTCTCCTGACAGTTTCCACGACACAACTTTGGCGGCCCACAGCTTTCTGCATCGACAACTAAGCTTGAAAGTTTGGATGGAAGTTAACTGAACTGCACATAATATATTTTTCACTCTGAACATCAGTGATGTCTCTCAGTATTATATATCACAAAAAATGAAACTTGTAAAAATTTTAAGAAACTGAAAGTATTAATTTGAATTGTCCATGCATGTGTTTGAATTTTTAAAATTATGTTTTAAACGTTACATCGAAGAAAGTGTATCAAATTATTGTGCTCCAATTATAATGTGAGGTTGTGTGTTCCGGCAAATTAGTTTGGTTCGCGCATCGGCGTAGTACTGAGACAACGTGGTTGGTAGAACGCGTTTGAATCTTTTGTATGCGGGTCTACAGTTTCTCGCCATAGCTTTATTCTAAAGATAATTAAGCTTATTATTAATAGTATGTCATTAACGATTTTTTAACATTGAATTGATGGATACGATAACATCACATTCAAATAAATAAAATCGGCCATCAATTGAGATATCAGAATCTAATGGGAGTGACATGTTTGACAAACCGCACCGCAGCTACTTGAATGCGATCAGCATTATATACATATAATACACGTACAGCAAAACCACAGTCAGAAAACAGTATATAAATAATACAGGCAAAGTCAATATCAATGAATATTCTAATATAAAAATATTCACCCATATATTAGAAATTAAGAAAATGTATTTTCGCACAGAAAATGAAAAGTCCAAGAAAGTAAACATTTTAACATGTAATTCATATGTATAATTCGACAGAATTATTACTCATGGTCGAGCTACAGCTGTTGTCCGCGTAACCGCGCTAGAGGCGTTCGGATGTTTGTCATACAAATATTTTCGTAGTCGTAGCGTAAAACGCCAAAAAAATATGGTCTAGCTACTGATAATAAGTTAAACGTTTTAAAAATAAGTTTCCCGCGGTTACCTCAGAGAAACCATGATCAACTTCATATTTTTATCTTGTACAATATTTCATATCGAATTACGAGTACATCAGAACCAGTTGGACAGTTTAAGGGCCTGCTCTATGAAACTAGTGCATTATTTATTACGGCTGCGATTTCTCGGAGAGCGTCTACAGATTTCACCACTTTCATCTCGTATTTACGAGCGTGTTCAAACTTACATTCAGTCATTCGTCAGCAAATTTCAGGTGCGCCTCTATATCAACTTAATTTGGAAGAGCAGTGCAGGGCAACTTTCGATATACATATATTAGTTAAGTATGTATAGGTAAATTTATAATTGGAACAAATCTCATATTGCGTTTAAAGTAGCTCATCACATTACGCATATTATGCATATTTATTCAGAATTTATGTAAATATAACTTTATAATTGATAAAATATAAAATATATTAAATAACGAAATGCGTTCTTTACCGCGGTTTAGGAACATCTTCAATATGTTATATTCTGAAAATCATGTCTAAAACTAATAACAGTGACTTCGTGAGAAGTGGTTCCTAAACTACTATTAATAAGCATCTAAGGACTACATTCTACAAGCGATGTATTCATTTATCATTCATTCTGTGTACTCATTCATACAGAACAACAAATATTAAAATATGTAATAAACTGATTTCTTAAGTTTACGCGAATATTATACATTGAAATAAAACTATTCTATCACGATTATGTAATAATCAATAATTAATTAATTATTAATCGTGATAGAATCCGTAAGAATAGTTTTATTTCAATGTAATAAACTTACAATGACAGTAAATTCCTTAAAGCGGTTTAGTGCCTTTGTAACGTGCTTTCACTTTCACGTATTTCCGCTTGTATAGTGTCCCGGGAAGACGGCTTATCGGTTAAACAGTGCATTGTGTTGGAGCTATTGTCGCAAGGACGATTTCACCTCCGCCATAAACTAGACGAGCGACATACACGGCTCGCTTCGTTAATTCAATTATTATTTCTGACATCATAATGTAACAATAGCCACTGTCTCTTTGTTGTGCAGTAGTTACATAATATGCCAAGACATAAAACATGTTATGTAATGCTAATATGTTATTGTTCGATGGTATCAGTCTATTTTTGGATATGTATGCTTATTGTTAGCAATATTAATGCCTAGGTGCTTGAACTTTGTGCTATTAAGTTTGATATCAGAAATTGTTTGATACATAGCGTACATAATGTTGTGCTGTTAAAACATAACTACATTTTTTTCATTTGTGTATTCATAAGCCTATCAACTAAATTGCCACAATAGAAAAATTATAGCTTAACACAAAATCAATACATACAACATTTTTACACGCATGCAAAATGTTATATATATTAAGAGTGTATAAAAAATGCAAATTAAAATGATTTTTCTCATTACATAATAAAATAGTAACAATCAACGTGCGTATTCTTCTACTATTTAATATTCCACAGGAGTATGGGCAAACTGGTTTATGCGTTGTTAGTGTCAATAAATGGTGTTGTTATCAAAGCACAATAACAATTCGTGTTTTGATTACAAGAGGTCAAACGACATACTTTCCTTTTATAGACTCGATGAATTAGCAATTAGTTTTAAAAACTAGGTTATGACTTGTGAGCATAGTAATGCTTTAATTCCATTGATTTTTTTCAAAAGTAAGCTGTAGTCGCATATTAAGCATATAGGTCTATAGACAGGCTGACTAATCTAGAGGTAAAAATAATGTTTTTGTAGTTTGAAAGACAACGTATGAAAGAAAAGGTTTGTTATATCATGCGTTTCTAATTTATATTATTAAATTCTTGTTTCAGGTTTTCAAGTTAAAGAACTAAAGGTGAATTTATGAAACCGAGATAATATTTATGTGAGTATAATGTTAATTTTTATTTAATATACGCTTAATCAGTTTAAGTAGTTTTTATGATAATAATCATTTTGTTGTTTCGGTGGATTAAAAAATAGAATACTACTTACGTTATTTTATTTTTAGTCTATTGGGTAGAATTATTAAATATTTAAATTAAAAACACACACATAACATATAACATAAGCTCACGCCTGTATCCCCGGAGAAGTAAGCAGAGGTGTACTAGCAAACTAGAACACCCACATTTCCGAGCTTAGTTCCGTCCCAGATGTGCTAGGGGCGAGCCTATCGCCATTTCGGGCACAAATTCCAGACTCCGGGATGATACGGAAAAATCCAATATCACTTTGCCCGACCCGGGGATGAACCCGAGACCTCAGAAAGGTAGTCATATCGAAATACAACTACGCCACTGAGGCAGTTAAACTAATATATTACTCTCTATACAACACCAACGCATTTTTAAAATAACGAGTATGACATTTTCAGAAATGTCGCTTTTACTGCTTTCAAATTGCATGATGTCAGCATTTTTATTAATTTAGTCGATGATTAAGCATAATATTGCACCGTGCTGTTACATAAGTCGTCTGTAAGCGCATTTAGTGCAAGCTCGAGACAACGCAAGTGAAAGTGCTTAAGGACATTAATCTCTCCGGTCTCTCTTGCTCTTTAATGGACTTTATTATTGCGTAATAATTATACCATTACTATAACAATTATATATCAAAAATATTATATAACCAATGTTAGTAAAGCTGCATTATAAATTTGTAATAAATTTGTATTAAAAACTATTATTATGATTGAAATATATTAATTAGACAATTCACTGATGAAGGCAACTATGGGGTATTACAATATATAAGCTTTTAATTGGGTACTTGACTATGTTTCATTTAATACACATTTTTATATGTAATAGCAAATAAAATAAAAAAGAATCCCTTCTCTAAAAACCGCATCGAAATTGGTTGGAAAATAAGGCAGTAATTCATATTTTAAATTCTGCAATGAGCAAGAGTGGGGGCGTAGTGGGGATATCTTGCTATCCCTTTCCAACGCACGCACCATTATGGCCGTGACATGATTTTACTGATACTTCTCTTTCCCGCAGTTTGAAGGTTACACCAAACTACAAAGGCTTATAACTTTTTTATTTTTAAGAGTATTTCAATATGTCTTTATGTGCTACGTTTTAGATGACGTAAATTTCGTATAAAATTAATAAAAAAAAATTAGTAAAAAAAAAAATAATACCTCTAAAAATTATACCTCTATATTGCTTTACGTTTGATCATCGACGTGTAATCCTTAGTCAAAGCATTTTTCAGCAAGTCACTATTAAATAACGAGATTACGATACCGAAGTTAATTGAATAAAGAATTTGAAGTGAAAGCGGTTCCCCTTGGTTATATAGTTATAACTTTGAAAGCGGAGTGGACGTCCTTGAAACGACGCGACGTCCGCATTGTGATGTCGTCATCGAAGGGAGTTCCCATGACCATAAAACTATAAAATTACGCAAGTTTAATGCTAGCCCAGAGGCTGTCATTATTGATGCGGTAACGACTATCTTACCGTCATAGTTAAGTACAACAAGTTATATTTATGAATCTCATCTATTTATGGACCTTAAATAAAATTATATATCTGGAACATTGGCACTTGGGCAGTAAACTAAATTTAAATGATATTAGTACATATGCATTTGCATTTTGTTATTACATATAAACTTTTTTATTTATTATTAACATACTAAATTTCAGTTATAAAAACTCAACTGTTTTAGGAATTTCCTTATGGATAAAAAGCTTGCAATAAATATAGATATAATGCAACATAGAATAATGCAACGAATAATATTGGGTAAGCAAACCCGCGCGTGTATCTACGTAGTGATCTTGAATTATGATGTCAGTGTGTTACGCAACAGTGCTGTAGCGGGAGCGATGCCCGCGCCCTCGTCCTTGGCCCGTAACTTTCTCTTCCGAGTTCCGCCCGCCCGGCGGCCGCCTGCCGCCCGCCGCGCCGCGCCGTCCGGTGCTCGACCGATGCACGCCTTGCATTTAGTACATAAATCTTTTTTACGACAGTTACAGACTGTGTAAGGTTTATTTTTTATAATGTGAACATGTCGGCTAACAAAACGCAAGCTCTCAAATCGATAATGACAAATACCTTGTACAATATTCATGTACGTCATTAATATAAAATCAGAAGAACATTTAGTATTACAAATATTTAATAACTCGATCACAGCACGAATAACAGCATCACATTACGTATGAAAAATGTCGAATTAACTCTTTATGATATAAATATAAATCATACATACATACATAAGCTCACGCCTGTATCCCCGAAGGGGTAGGCAGAGGCGCACTAGCGAACTAGAACACCCACATTTCGCCGAGCTTAGTTGCGTCCCAGATGTGATAGGGGGCGAGCCTATCGCCATATCGGGCACAAATTCCAGACTCCGGGCTGATATGGAAAATCCAATATCACTTTGCCCGACCCGGGGATCGAACCCGAGACCTCAGAACCGTAGTCGTACCGAAATACCACCACGCCACCGAGGCAGTCATAAATATAAATCATATTGATTATATTAAAAAAAAAATGTATCATGCTATCTTTAATATATTTTTACTGAGCTGTACGGCATCATGATGATGAATAGGTAATAATAATAAGCTAATTTGGAAGATAATATTTAGTTAAGAAACGTCATTCAAATAAGAAAAAATGTTGCGTTATAAAACTAGTTAATGGGGCTAAACGTTAGGACAGCAATTGCGAGTTTCCGTAATGAATTGCACTTAATTTGATGTGCGTAGTTCCATTTGCATAGATTATAAACTGAGTGCTTCGATAACATGTGCTACCTACCTGTACCTACCGGATAGCGCAGTGGGTCAGATGCGTATCTTAATGGTTTTAATCGCATCGGTGATGGCTCGTTTATTGAGGTATTACGACGGATCTGAATCTTAATACACACCGTAAGTATTTCAGTCTATATGTACCTCTATATTGTACTGGGTACTATGATTTTCTTTCTACCTACCCTTATCCCACCTTAATCTAGGGTCGGCGCAACACACTTTTCCAAGCATGTTGCAGAACTGGTTAGGCTTAGTTTTTACGTCCAACGGGTTCCCTGACTGACGTGAACTCCCTCTGAGGGATCCAGTCCTGAGTAAATTAAATGAGATAATTTGCTTTGCCCGACCTGGGAATTGAACCCAGGACCTCCAAGTCCACAGCCCGTAAATGCTGCCACTAGACCAAAGAGGCGACAAATTATAGTGCATATTTGTTTGAGATAAATATATAATATTCTTTGTCATTAAAATGTCAGTCTCAAAGAAATGTGGATCAAAATCAAAGCCATTGAACAGTATATAATATTAAATCTCTTTGATCAAAATGAAATAAAGTTAACCCTAAGTGAAACCTATACTGATATCGATGACACTACCGCGGTGGACATGCGATACTGAATATCATATGTGGGGAAAAGTGTACTCTCAACTGATCTGATAATTTTCTACGTTTTCTCCACTCGGAAGTTCCGGCTTGCGCCGCGACACTCGCCGACGCCAACGTGATCACGTGACACCCGTGCGCATACACATTTCATAAAGTTTTATTTTTGAATGATGTCATATATGAAGAAGTACACATGAAGAAACATTAATTAAGATTTTTTGGTCAGTGATATATAACATATACAATAATATGTTGTCGTCTCATATTTATCTAGTAAAATATAATAAGTTTTCTCTAGTTATGTAATAACCACTCTTAAGCAGCGAATTAAACAAAAAAAATATTTTGTTTCAATAGTTTTGGTTAATAAACTACGAAACATATCCGGTACAGTTGGAACGTCAAACATTACATAACCTCACGCCTGTATACCCGAAGGGGTAGGCAGAGGCGGACTAGCGGAATTTTTATCGAACACCCACATTTTATCGAGTTTAATTTCGTCCTAGATGCGATAGGGGACGAGCCTATCGCCATATCGGGCACAATTCCAGACTCCGGGCTGAAATGGAAAAATCCAATATCACTTTGCTCGACCCGGGGATCGAAATTAAGACCTTAGGACGGTGGTCGTAACGAAATACAACCACACCACCGAGATACATTATTTTTAATTTAACATTATAAATAAAATTATTTCCAAAAAAATCCCAGCTTTTATTTATGGGAGTTAATCTCATAATGAAGCATGATGTTATTTCAACCCTAGGCGACTTAAATTCGACACGTGAGTCTTGACTTGTTGACAATTTGTTAATGCATGTGCAGGTAAGCCAACCTGACATCCTTATACCTCTACATATGAGACAGTGGTTAGAGATGTCTTACTGTCAATTAGTAGACTGGATAGAATATTTTAATTTATATACTGTTGGAATTATTTAATATAAGAAAAGTGTTTATTTAATATCAGATGTCTAATCAACAATATAAATCCATCGGTCTTGAAAGTATTTCTGTTTATACAAGTCATAGTCTTTAAGTGTCATAATTAAACATTTTTCAAGAGCTGATGCAATAAAAACTTTCTGTTACTAAATATACAAGTAATAGTTACGTAACAGCAAAAAGCCGGTAAATTGTAACTTGACGGGTCGGCTCTAGCACCGCTCTCAGAATCGACACAATCGCACCACGCTAACGAAAGTTACCGGATTTTGTACAACTCCATTGCCAAGTGCGGCGAAGAAAGCGAGCCCAGCTTCCCAAACGAAACGTTTCATATACAGTCATCTCGCTCGCTATTCCGGAGAGGTCTCACGTAAGAAAGAGACCACGTGAGCTTAAAAGAGAAAGTGGGCCACGCTACGTTTCTCGCTACCATTAACACGGGCATTGAACGTAAACTCGAAGGAATAGCATCTCTCATATTTGAGTCTCGCAACTATTAGTATTAAAATAAGGAACATTTTCAATTGCTTGCTCTTGGAAAACATTTAAAACTTGGAACCGGCGCGCAGCACCATTGATACCAAGAGTACCGAGATGCAGAATTTGGAGAGCAATGAACTACGGGCACCGGTGAAAGTGTTATGGCGTAACCTTGAGCCCACGTCGCTCATCATCACACCGCCTAATCAATACGTCACCACCGTGGCACCGTGTGATATGCGCTGTACACACAAGTGTACGGACACTTGCACGTGTCCGGTGTCATTAATTATATTAGCCCTGTAATATTACTGTCCCACTGAGCACAGGCCTCCTCTACTAATGAGAGTGGTTAGGCCCTAGTCTACCTCGCTAGCCTAATGCGGGTTGGTATACTTCACATACCTTCGAAATTCTTGTGGAGAAATTCATGGGTATGCAGGTTTCCTCACGATGTTTTCCTTCCCTGTATAGCAAGCGATAATTCACAATGAAAACACACTTAACATAGAAAATTCACGAGGTATATGCTCCTGTTGGAGTTGGTCTTGAACCTCCGACACTCGTCTTGGCAGTCCGTACCATTTCCAACTGACCTATCGCTGCTTCACTAACGCCCGGTTCCAATAAACAATCTCAGTTCGAATGTGCAGATAGATTACCACAATTAGTCAATAAGAACACAGTTTGAACATGATTCCGTCAAATGACTCGATTTGATTGGTTCATAATCGCGATCTATCTGCACTATAAACTGAGATCGTTTATTGAAACCGGCCGTAATTAAGTATACATAATTATGACTAGATAATATTAAATATATGAAAAATGTATAGTTTCTAAGCACATACCGGGTTAATAGACATATAGATATCATACGTGACACAGCGGGCGAGGGCTCGGAATTCGGTTATGAAACGAAAGGCCGTGATTCGATTTTCGCTTTAAGACATATATTTGTGTGCTCTACAGATATTTGTTTCGGGTCTGGATGTTGTGGGACCGTAAGTCTATCGTAGTGCCTGATACCCACAATACAGGTTATATCTAATATGGGTCAGGACTATGTGTGAGATTGGCGTATTGTACCATTGAATGTTCACATTTGTTGTTCATATGCTGAAATATTTATTTTGCTTATTATACAATCAAACATAAACTATAAAGGTTCTAAACGTATTATTGAATTATTTTTGTTTCTTTTTTAAAGTAAGCAACATTTATAAAATAAAATGAATTAAAGTTCAGATTAACGGATTCAAACAGGTTCAGATTGAAATTAAACTCTACATCACATTGTAAATTATGCTACGCTGCTTTTTGCTGCGTGATGTGAAAATCAAGTGAGACATTTTAACACGATCGAGGTATCGAGGCAAGTATTCAACTACAAGTATATGAGATCAATGGGCCAAACGCGACGTTTCACGATTACCGATCGCATTCCCCCACAATATTTTAAAATCACTGATAAAACGAAATTAACGTTACAATTGTATTATACTCAGATTATTGTTATAAAAGACAAAATAAATAAAAAATCAAATGCAATGTTTTGGTTGATGTAACCGTGAGAAAACTTAATAACCACGTATAAAATTTTCACATGCTTAGTATACAATTTGTACGTTGACCTTCTGAGTGAAAATTACAATGGATAAAGTAGGCATTCATAACAATAAAAGTGACAACGTACGTTTTTCATAAGAATCGAAAGTTGGTAAAACAAATTCAATAGCTTCTCTATGTGTGTTTACAGATGCAAGAATATTATCCGAGCGAGGTACCTAGCAAATTATGCCTTTACTTAGAAACGCTTGAATGGAAGCAGATAATTTTGCGTTTTTGCAATTTTATGCGAGTGAAATCTATCAAACCATCTATAACAAATACTTGCATTAATAAGCAATTGTTTACGAGTAAAGTTTAAACAATTGATGTGCATCGCGACTATAGCGATGATGTGTTCATGAATCATGGTGGATACTCGCTTTCTATGTGTTGAGCATCAAAAGAATAATAGCGGAGAGAACGTAAACTTCTCGAGTGAATCCCATACATTAATTTATGTAAACTTTCAGCTTGTAACTATCCAATTAAAAGTCGCAACACTCACGCCTATGCGTCGTTAATCAGAGCCGAAAGTGACTTGGTAAATGTCTCCTTAATTCATTTTGTTACATTGCGTTTGTTTAACTAACTGCGGCAAAAGAAAGTAATTAGAGAGTTCTTGCGTAAGATGCATAGCTTTTTTTAACGCGATGAAAGCATAACTCAATTTATAACCTAAACAATAATTATGATTCGGTATTTGCTAAGCGTATCCATAACTATGTTCAAGTATAATTTCCTCGTGTACAAGCACCTTAATTTTTTAATGCATGTTACTTTCAACTTGGTCACGAATAGAATAATTAATCTCAAATTTTATTCAAAGCGTTTGTTCCACTCCAATTAGATTTGGTGCATTTTAGTGTACATGACTAAGAAAAAATATATCTTCTGAATGTTGGATTATTTGAATTCACATATTGATTGACTGCCTCGGTGGTGTGGTGGTATTTCGGTACGACTACGGTTCTGAGGTCTCGGGTTCGATCCCCGGGTCGGGCAAAGTGATATTGGATTTTTCCATATCATCCCGGAGTCTGGAATTTGTGCCCAATATGGCGATAGGCTCGCCCCCAATCACATCTGGGACGGAACTAAGCTCGGCGAAATGTGGGTGCTCTAGTTCGCTAGTGCGCCTCTGCCTACCCCTTCGGGGATACAGGCGTGAGCTTATGTTATATTGATTCACCCATTACCAAATACACAATCCATAATTATTCTTATTATTTTATAACTAATAATCTTCGTATTATTATCACATTGTTACATATTAATTAACTATAATTTCCCTTAAGTTATTTTATAATAATAAAATAATAATAAATTAATGGGGTAAGACCTTCGTCCATCACACTGGCCTAATGTGGATTAGTAGAGATTTTTATTTAGAATTAGGTATTTAAATTATGTGATTATAGTGGGATTTGCATAAAATAGTTCTCATGAACCATTTTTGTAATACTTTTTAAAGAAATATCGGCTACACCGAATCCGACTGCTCCCTGTACCTCCTTTTAGGCTGAAGTGTTAATCCTGGTGCAGCAGAACTACTTTTACGTAATAGTACTTCTACTTTAATAGTCTACTACTAGACAAGCTGTTTATAAATAAAATGGCGTCATATTACGACGAGTGTTGTACGTTTGACGGCTAAGGAAAAGAGCAGATCTCTAAAGTGAGTCGCGGTCAATTGACGGAAACTTAGTGCGCAAATTCTATGTAATGATCAGCCTGTCTAGTAATATATAGAAGCCTTTAACTACGTCTACCCAATTGCTCCTGCGTACGAAGAACCAACTAATTTAGTGTAGTACACAGCTAAAATAATAAAACATATGAAAATATGAGTTTCAGTGAAAATTTTCTCAATATCGATCGCATTGACTTGCCGATTAAAGATTGCAGAGAAAACGAAAGTTATGTAAAGTCGCAACTCACCCCAGTTTTTGTTGATCATCTCGTGTGAAATCTGAACATGACTTTTTATATGTTGTTTATTAAAAGTCAACATTCAGTCCCACGAGCAACTTGTATCGAGTCTCAGCAGAGAATTGTAGAGCGAAATTCGCCTAAGTCTAAGTAACAAAAACGTACTCAGTTTTAGAATTTTTAAATCGAACTTCGGAAAGAAAATATTTGCTTAGTCTATCTGTCTGTTTTTTGTAAAAAAATGACTCGGACTAAGCCCAAGTTCTATTTATAAATTCGAAATCCTTACTAAGTTCGTTTTTTTTACTCAGACATAGTCGACGTTCGCTCTATAGATCTCAGCCTTAATTTATGTAGTTTGCATGTGGTTTCATTTTAACTACGTCTAGCACAGCGATGTAATTATAGTAATTGAATGATTAACATGTTAAAAGTCTCCTTATTTCCTTTGACTTATAAAGGAACATTACGCGCAGTATACAAACAGTATACATCAGTTAAACTTTCACTGGGCGGTAGACTTTGATAAATAAGTTCGCTCGTCCCCGGGACTGATGAACATTTTGACAGAGCAATTAAGGATACGGCAGACACATACAATAACACTTTGCCCTGAGGCGTGGCCGAGCCGCAATCTTGCTATTCAACCATTGAATCAGATAGACAGTTTATACATCTGATACACGCTAAGCACATATTATAATTATGTTATATAGCAACAATCCATTCATATTTATAATGTTGTTATAATATGATCGATACAAAAGCTTTACAAATATTAAAAGTCATGTTACGTAGGTAATCAATTTGAAATTATTTACAGATTAAGATTGTAGAGTTGATTACTCATTTTCCTCATGGTGTTATAATTGGAGAAGTGTCGGACAAAAGATACTACAGATCAAACTAAATTCACGATTTTGTTCCAAATAAATTGTAAAATCTGAGCAATAAAATTTAATGCATTGTTAATAACTGTAAACTTTTAGATTTAAATTGTTCATCTTAGTTATTAAATGGGCAATCGCGTGCGGAAATGGTCAACGATTCAGAAAATATAAGATGCGGTTTGTCTGTCTAAAACAAGATCTAACACATTTATGGTCTGTATTTGATTGGGTGACGGCTGGCCCACATTGGCGGCGTTTCTTGTCGGAGGTGCTTAATTGAGCGCGGCCGGTACCCACTATCGTGTCTATTATTATAATATCGCCGCAGATTACAGAAAATAGAAAATGCCCGAGGGCCCGCTTTCTTAAGAGTAACTAGCGCTGGCAGCCTAGTTACGACCAGTTGGGTGCAGTTGATGAGAAAAAATAGTCTCCACTCTCGTCTCTAAATAGAAAGCATCCCAACGTTTAACTAATGCAATAATGAGTAAGTAACTGTTCGGCGACCACTTGCGTATCTACATATTACCTCTTCTCCGAAACCAATTTTATTAACTTTAGACGTTCATTTTGCTTACGTACCTATAACATCAGACGTATTGCTTCATGAACTAAAACAAATATAATTGTAAAATATGAATAATCTTTTTTATGGGAATTGCAATATAGCGTTCGAACGTCAGTAGAGTTCTTACACCAAAGTTGTGAAATATGCTTTCAAATCGACGCGACGCTACGGGACGTGAGAGAAACTGCCAAGAAATAAGAATGTTTGCGTGCATTTCTCACTACACGTATAACAGATTTTGTGCTGATGGGTTGTGGTATTCTGTTACGTCTAATATAAATTTAATTGATTCATTAATTTCATTAAGTGTAACATATTTTCAATAATTTGAGATATATTTCAAAGCAAAAAAAAACTTCTCGTCGTAATTCTGTAATAGTCGTAGTTCTGTAATACTATTATTTCATTATTATGTTAGACAGTAACTGGATTCGTCTAGAGAATAAATAAGTCCAATGAATATGATAAATAGAAAACTGTCATGGCATACAAACAAAGATGACCTTGCTATGTAATAAGGTGAAGGCTACGCGCGCGGCGCGATTTCCTCTCGTCGACGCAACGGGAGCGTGCGTTCGGCGCGTGCGGGAATGAAAGATGCAGACATTGCGCGCGCGTATACCGCGGCCGGTGCAGTTCCGGCGCTCTTGCACTCGGTCAGTGGGTCAGGCTCATTCGCGTAGTGGGGTAGCACTAGGGGGGAGGCAGAGGAATCTGTGCGCGACGCGAGCCTCTGTGCAGAGCTACCAGTGTGCCGAACACACGCGCTGTCATGACCGCAGCGCCCGCGCCGCCGCGCCATTAGCGCCGATGCCCATCACCGCCGGCGCCGGGCCCCAGGCTAGTGCTCATCTGAACGTGTTTCCTTGGTTGCAGGGCGCTGACATATCGGACTGTGACTATGAAGAGGATCAGATTGTTGCTGGTAGTCGCCACGCTCCTCTTGAAGGTTGGTTCATTTCTATTTATACTAAATATTAACGAATATAATATGACCAGTATACTCTTGGGATGTTCTATTATGTATTTATTAGTAAAATTATATAGAAAAACCATTTATTTAAATTTTATTACATGATTTATCAAACTAAGATATATTTGCGCTTCAATAAAAGTCAGTTTAAATGTCACCTGGCTAACACGGTACCGTTGAATTGAACATTCTTGAACACATATAACAGAGCAGCTAACAGTCCATCTTGCTGTATTTTCCGTTGCTATTTTAAGTACAGGCTCTTACGACCCGTAGCACCAGGCTTCTAAGAACAAGAACGACAATAAAGCTAACAGTCATCCGTTTAAAATATAGCCATAAACAGCCATTCAAATATTGGTGTATATTTTGTAATCAAGATGATTACGCAAAATATTTAAATAGGCATAATAAAAGTAAAATAAACTGGCACCAGGCTGCGTGTTTATTATAAAATTGTTCCAATTAAGTTCTACTCTAATAATTAATAGAAGAGCGCACACGTCCAATACATCACGATAAAAGTGTGAAATTAGTTTAAATGCTCCGATTGCGCTCGTTTTTCTTTTCTTATTTACGAGCATTTATAATTGATGATCCACGCTGCTACACTGAGTACAGATATCTTATTGTATTATTAGATGTTTCACAGCTAAAAATATTATTGAAATTATATACTCGTACCTAATACAAACATCTATTGAACCTCGTGAATTATTTTGTATTTTGAAACTTATACCCGGTTTTCCTAAGGCTGGCTAATGCCAAAATCTCACTAATTGCTAATTGCTAATCTCATCAAATCCAGTGGCGTGCAGTCAGTAAGAGTTGAAAAAAATCATTTAACAAGATGTTTGTCTAGCCTGATCAAAATGTCTGTGAACGTCACTGATCAAATCTCATGTCACGTCAAAAGTGAATTACTAGAAGCGTGGTGCAATGCTTTTGAATATACTGCCACCGATATACCGATGCTCTGTTAATCCAATTTCAATTAGATCTCTCTTTCAGAAAGCGAGTATAAATATAAATTACGGCATGACGAGCTCCGTGCAGTGATATGCAGTATTTCGTAATTCAAAGTTCTGAATGCTGTTGTCACTGATATTGAAAGGCGAGGCGCTTAAAGTTAATTAATAAAACGTCCAGTCTAATCATTTATTTATTTATGAAAAAACAGACCCTTATTGAATTTAGAAACTCAAAATAACACACTTATATAAATTAATGAATATTAAATCTTTATTAAAAGTAGAATTGGGTTTCATAATCGTAGAGCAAAGCGTAGCACGCTACGCTACGTGCTACGCGACGCATGCAATGGTCTACGTCACGTTACACTATACTGCATTATTCAGCTTTTTTCGCCCGCGTTCTCATCAACTAGGCTAATGATTCCGTTAGCAGATCCACAAAACAGCGGACCATTGTAAACTAACTGCGTATGCTTCGATGTATATTCATCATATTTATTGATTTGATGTATGTAATTAGAAATCAATCAATGTTGCTGCCTCGTGGCGGAATTTTATGCGTTTTATCCAGTTATCATTGCAAATAACTAAGTATTACTCGTTTACGTTATGATGACAATTATAAGTTCTTGTATTTACCTATTACAATACATTTTTTTATTCATTTTAATTTAATATTGTTGTTCAACGTAAAAAGTTAGATACTCCATGTCAAAAGCAAAATACTAATGAAGTTTCTAATTTTTAGCATAATAACAAATATAAGACTTATATGTTCTTGTATCGATGTCTCTACCAGTAAAATCATTTAATCACAATCACTTTCACTGTGTAGCAAATATTTCACAGTTTTGTTAACCAATGATATAATCGCACCAAGAATTTCATTTCATTTTCTGGCATTCAATACTCTATTGTAATATCGTTAGAGCGGTAACATACTTGTTTCACAGCTATGAGTTATGACGTAATACCTTTGGCTAACTTAGTATTGTATCATATAATTTTGAATATCTTAACTTACATAAATTACAGTTAGTGAACTTAAACCAAAATTACGTCTTACGGCGTTTATATTCACTCGATACAATATTATTTCTGAAGTATCTATTATATCCATAAATAGCAGAAATAATCATAAATTATTACTGATAAATAGAATGAGCAATACAATATATCTTCTATTTGAAACGGTATTTATGAGCACACGTCAGAAAATACTTTGATGAGCTGTGACAACAAATCTCGCTAATTCATGTTAGAAAGCAATACTTCAAAGAAAGTGTAAACGGTTGATCACTTTCATTTATTGGTTAGAATAGATTTTGAGTAGATTATGGTTTGTTGTGGATCAGTATGTACGAGAATTGATCTGTTAGGCTGTACAATAGTGTAGAAGCACATCACTCACGTCCACCCGTCAAATAAACTAACGCCTCAACTAACAGCTCATTAAGATAATTACATTTATATGAACACAGCATAGATGGCATTTACGACTATGATGTAACGGTTGTATCTCCTGATATCTTGATTTTGTATTAGATTGTGATTTTATTGGCCTTTGTATACCAACCTACCTTGATCTTAGCCGTGGTCTACCTCTATTAATGACAGAGTTACCCCTGAATAATTACATATAATGAATGTTATTTGAGGTGGCCTTATCTGTAAAAATTGTATGGCGCAAAACAATGTACGTAGCCGTTAAAGTTAAGTATTGTCTCAGTATTCGGAAGTAAGTCTGTGATTATCATTAAATATTACTTAGTAAGCAAGATTAACACGACTATCGATAAATATATTAAATGTCGGTCTAGACACTAGTCTAACCTCAATTTTTGGACGCTCTGGTTTCTTATATATTCAGAATACAGTATAAAGTATGTTATTGCTCGTGTTTCTAATGGTGAAGGATGTTGGTGCTTGAAGCTTGAGCAAGCATCATCAGATAACGCACTGTACTATAGAGGGTACGTACAGTGTACACACTTCCCACGTGCCGGTTGTTAGACGCGTCTATACTCAGGGAGAGCTGTGGGAGTCACACTCAAAGGTAGAAGGTACACTTACACCAAAACTAATTTGTTTGTATTTTTCAACACTGTATAGTGATTAAGATGGAATGAATTAATAATAAAAGTACATGGCATAACACGCAACAGTCACACTCATAGATCTGATTACACACTAAGATACGAGTCTAATGTCGAGAGCAACGAGGGTATCCAAAACAGCGAAATATGTTTTTGTCTCACAATACACAGACACCAAACAAATATCTGTGGGTCACAAACATTTATCTCGATGCGGAATTCGAACTCGCGACTTCTCACTTCACAGCCGGCTACCCGCCCGCTGCGCCACGGAGGCAAATGCTATGCATCTGTGTAATATTACATCCTTATTACGATGCCATAGTATTTTTAAACCGATGGCCCCGGAAGGAGAGCAATGTATTTTTACCTAAACACATCGTCTAAGCGTTTGCCTTTACCATTGCCCAGAAATAATCTACCACGAACTGTTCTAAAATACCTAGGCTCATACCAGCAACAATGGATTAGAACCGTTGGATTATGCACAATACCACCCAAAGTGTTATAATTCTAGCCTCTAAAGGCGCGTCACCAGCACTAGTTTTTCTCGAAACATTACACAAAATTACGCTATGCAACTATTTTACTGCTCGTGGAATAATCGACCATAGATAAAAAATACATGTTTTGTGTAGGTGTTTTCTGTAATGTTTTGGTGCAGAAAAACGCGGCATTAGTTTAACAAAATATGATAATTGAAAATGGCATATTGTTAGTTAAAAATTTTATAAGGGCAACTAATGAATATTATTGTGTTATGAGATGAAAACATCTTATCAATCTTTTATTATGTGTCGTCTTCGGAAGAATGTACAGAAAACAACATTTTATAAATAACTCTCACTGTCACAAGAATTTACAGTTTTACGTCCTTCTTTCTTGTTTACACACTATAAGTTTATAAGATAATGCTTTCTCCGACTAGCATATCTATATAACGATTTAATCGATTATTTGTAAAGTAGAGTAGTATAGTAGTAGCTGCATTAATTGAGTTTTTTAAAGTAAGTTTAAATAGTTCAAGAGTACCGAGGTTTTAAAAGAAAAATTTACAATGAATTTAAGGGCAATTACTCACACAAAAATAACCGCCTGTGCTGCATTGCTTTGTTAGCCGTGACATCATGCCATCTTTATCAATTATTCCATTACGCGGTTGTAACAGGCATGTAAGCATTCCCCCCATAGGTAAAAAGGTATACAACACATAACCTTTTTTTTCTACATATAGTCATCAACATTAAACAGGTCACTACAACGCTCAATATATATCTTCAAGTGGTAGAGCCACGCTGTAGACAGTAACGTCTATAGCACGAATGGGTCGGCTCGACCGGTTAGATACCACTGTCTCACAGAAAACCGACGTAAAGTGGTAGCTTGCTGTCGTGTTTCGTTCGGTGAGTGAGATTTCCGGTGGCCCATTTCCTCACTCCCTTTGCCAATCCCCTTCCCTCCCATTACATTCCCTCCTTTTAGGTTGGCAACTCACCCATGATTCTTTTTGTGTCTTGGGTGTCTATGGGCGGTGGAGATCACTTACCATCAGGTGACCCATCTGCTCGTTTGCCAATCTCTGCTATAAAAAATATATATATATGTAAATCTCCATTTAGTGTCTCTCCTATGTAGGATAGGTAGTTACATCTAGACGCATGCAGTAGACAAAACCCCGGATTGTTTGTATTATGGACATAAGACATTGGACTTATGACGATATCAACATGTACCTAAAATAATATAAATAGACTAGACTTTATTTCGATGTTAAACATTTTAAATTATTTCTTTTCAACCGACTTCCAAAAAGGAGAAGGTCCTCAATTCGTCGGTACTAATTTTTTATGTATGTTACGCGATATCTCCGCCAAATGTGGACCGATTTTCAAAATTCTGTTCGGTAAAGCTTATTTCAATTTGAAGTCGGTCCGTTAAGTTATTAAACTTGTGATTATGGTGTATTTAATTTCTATAGTTTGTTTCCCAATTGTATTTTTAATACTCATTGTTGTAAAGAATTTTATAGTTAGGTTACAAGTTTTCAAAACAATAACTACGACCTTCTCGAGAGCAGAAACTGCGCAAAACACAAACAAAAATCCGGTTCAACTCAATTCTCGTTCATTTGAACAACTTTCATTCATGTTTACTTGATTTTGCGGGTAAGTGTAGGTAAAGGTAATATAAATACTCGTTTTGAAAATAAAATAATCATATCAATAAACGGTACAATACAATAGTAATAATTTAATTAATTAACATTACATACTCGCAAAAGTGCCCGATATGGCGACAGTCTCGCCGTCACATCTCGGACGGAAATAAACTCGTTGAAGTGTTGGTGTTCTAGTTATCTAGTTCGCCTCTGCCTACCCCCTCGGTGGTACAGCTGTGAGCTTATGACATGACTCGCATAGTATGCTTGTAATTCCGTTTACTTCGAAATTGGAGAAGCATGATTGTAAAAAATCGTGATCGTAAATTAATGACAATATTTTTTAAATAATAAATAACATCCAACAGTTATTATACATGTTCCAGAGCACAAAGTAAAATACTATTCTTTTGTCGTGTCACAACATTATGTATCAGTGCGGGGATCGAACCCGTGGCCTTCACAGCCGAGTACTTGACCACTGCGCTATAGATGCCGTCAATTTCACAACACTTCAATGTTTGTATTTATAACGTTCAGATAAGTACTTAATTAAATCTAACAATAATAAATGTCAAGTGGTAGAGCCACGCTGTAGACAGTAAAGTCTATAGCACGAATGGGCCGGCTCGACCGGTTAGATACCACTGTCTCACAGAAAACCGACGTAAAGTGGCAGCTTGCTGTCGCGTTTCGTTCGGTGAGTGAGATTTCCGGTGGCCCATTTCCCCACTCCCTTTCCCAATCCCTTCCCTCCCCTTCCATTTCCTCCTTTTAGGTTGGCAACGCATCCATGATTCTTTTTGTATCTTGGGTGTCTATGAGCGGTGGAGATCACTTACCATCAGGTGACCCATCTGATCGTTTGCCAATCTCTGCTATAAAAAAAAATATATATATATATATATATTATTCATTTATGTAATTACCCAGGAGTTTCCTAAATTGTAGACTGGCATAGTGTGTTCGTTATACCTACAATATAAATTACACATTATGGGCCTTACTTATAGAAACAGTTTAACTGAGCAAATGGTAAAGAATAGCCTGTACCTTTTATTTTCAAATAAAATGACAAATGGAATAAAGTGACAGGCTATTCTTAGCCATTTGCTCAGCTAAACTGTTTTTATAAGTACGGCCCTATTAGTTTGGAAACGAATATACGTTAACTGGTGATACATACTTTCACCAGCGCAGCAACACACACACACACACACATACACACACACCGGCGGTACACCTGACACACCTGTCGAACCGCAGACTGTCGCACGCAAGAGATTTAATAACTAAAATGCATTCACGATCTTTAAAAATAAAATGTTTCTTTCTATCTGCCCTTATCCCACCTTAAAGTGGGGTCGACGCAACACACTTTTTCAAGAATGTGCAGAAAGGATTTGGCTTAGTTTTCGCGACCGGCTGCCTGCCTGACGTCAACCACTTCTGTGAGATCCAGTCCCGAGCAAATTAAATTTGAAGGGTATCGAACCCAGGACCTCCCTGTCCACAGCCCATATATGCTGCCACTAGACCAAGGAATAAAAAACAAAAATCTTTAGTGGACACGTAGCCATTAAAAAGCACTTACGACATATCAACATAAGCATGGTCTAATTAATACAATAGCCAATACTAATTATAATTTATTGGCAAGAAAATTCAGCTTATAGGGTGTACGCATATTTATGTTCGGAAATTTCTTCCGCAACTGATAATGTCGATCAGTAGGTAATTTCTAACCGGTTAGAAAATACTTGCGTTGTTACGTGTCGGTCGGAAACATGCCACCATCGCGATTTAAGACTTTAGCCACTTCAAGACTTGAAGCTATTCTTACACATATAGTTACCGCCATTGCAAACCGGGCGTGTGGTGGCACCTTGCTCTTGAGCTCTCGCTCCATATAACAACCAGTAAACAACTAGGGCTTAGAAGAGTTCAACATCCTTTCCTTATCCCACTTCAACCTATAGTCGGACCAACACGTTTTTTATTCATCGTGCAAGAAAATTTGTTGTTTTGTTTTACATTATACCTTTATATTAGGTACCATTCTACATTTTATTTTATTACCGACCGACTTCCAAAAAGGAGGAGGTTCTCAATTCGCCGTATTTTTTTATTTTTTTTTATGTATGTTACGCGATATCTCCGCCAAATATGGACTGATTTTCAAAGCTAATTTCAATGATGGTCCCATATAAATTTGGTCACGATCGGACTTGAAGTACGCCCGTTAAGTTTTTAAACTTGTGATTATTTTTCTATTATAATCAAATACAAAAATTCTACATTCTAACCTTTAGTACATATTAAATATTTAAATCCAGTGACGCGTATTCCCCTCTTAAGGCAAGTTACTTAAACTACCACTGAAGATACCATTGTGAAAACGTCTGTAGAGTGTAACTCATAGTCAGTATAATTACTCTGATTAATATTATAATGGGTAGAGCAAGCTATCTGTCAGTATAGAAAGTCGGAACAGTCGCACGAGATCGAGGCGCGCTACGAGCTGGCGAAGTGAAGTCGCCGCGTCTCTACGTCGCGTCGCGGCGCGTCCATACAGACGCGCACGCTCCTCACGCTCATGTTTCACGAAGTATCTAGAGTGAAACGCGAAAGAGGAATTCTCGATTCAATGTCTTAAAAGGGGCAACACGTCACGTATTGCGTAACCGTATTAATTAGCCCTGTAATATTACTGTTCCTCTGCTGGTTATAATGCAATGCAATGCAGGTTATTAGGCCTTAGTCTACCACGCTGGCCTAATGCGGGTTGGTAGACTTCACATACCCTTGAAATTCTTGTGGAGAAATTCTCGGGTTTTCAGGTTTCCTCACGATGTTTTCCTTCACCGTTGCTCACCGGTGTGTGTGTGTGCTCATTTTGGGGTTGGTCTCGATCCTCCGACACTAACAGAGCTAATAATAGCCGTATTATTAGAATTTCGAAATCATTGAAGTAGTGCTAGAATTTTGGAATGATAAGAAATAATAACATGATTTCATAACATGAACTAAAGCTTCTTAATTAATAGATTCAATTAGAAACTATCAAATACATCGATTTATAATAAAACATGAGCTTTATAATATTGAACACGACATTGATCGATTAAATTACAAAACTTTTATTTTGATTATAATTTATAAATAAGCATATTGTTTACGTTTCAGGATGCAACATGCGAGGCTCCAGTGGACTCAGCTTCGTTACCGCTGGAGCATCGCGCGGGCGGCGGGTACGGTCCACCGCTGGCCCCAGCACACACAGACGATCCATGGCCTCTAGCCACACCTGACAGTCCCAAGATAAAACATCTACAAGTACAATGTGAAAAAACTCACATGCGAGTTAACATAGAATTTGACCGTCCATTCTACGGCATGATCTTTTCCAAAGGATTCTACAGCGACCCTCATTGTATGCATCTCAAACCAGGCACCGGTCACTTAAGTGCGACCTTCGAAATCTTCCTTAACAGTTGCGGTATGTCGAGTTCTGCAAATCACAACGTCGCTAGTTATGGAAGTCCAACTCCTAGCGGTTCGTACGTCGAAAACACGATTATAGTCCAATACGACCCTTACGTCCAGGAAGTGTGGGACCAGGCAAGAAAATTGCGATGCACGTGGTACGATTTCTACGAGAAAGCAGTCACATTCAGACCTTTCCAAGTGGATATGTTACACGCTGTCACGGCGAACTTTCTTGGAGACAACCTGCAATGCTGGATGCAAATTCAGGTCGGCAAAGGACCGTGGGCTTCAGAAGTGTCAGGTATAGTAAAGATCGGACAGACGATGACGATGGTGCTCGCAATAAAAGATGACGAGAATAAATTTGACATGTTGGTCAGAAATTGCGTAGCTCACGATGGAAAACGAGCGCCCATACAATTAGTAGATCAATACGGGTGTGTTGTTCGACCTAAAATCATGAGCAAATTCCAGAAGATAAAAAATTTCGGACCTTCTGCCTCTGTCGTCTCGTTTGCCTATTTCCAAGCGTTCAAATTCCCAGATTCGATGAATGTACATTTCCAATGCGTAATTCAAGTCTGCAGATATAATTGCCCCGAGCCCAAATGTGGTCTTGGTGCTGATTACGGCGTGTCATTACTGGGTGGAAACGCACTTAGTGCAGGCGAATACGGCGTGCCAAATTCACCTCATCCCGAGTATGGTCCACCACCACCGGCACCACACGGTGAATACGGAATACCCCCAGCGTTCCCAGACCCAAGACATCCTGCAGATGCAGCTGGCTCCTTCTCAGAGAAACGAGATGAAGCTGTACCACCACCACAAGCACAAGTATCGTCTACGCCGAACGCTCCTAGTCCCTCATCGCCTGCTCCGATCAGAGAAGAAGACGAGGTCAATCTTCCGCCACCACCGCCTCCAGGACGTCGCGGTGTATATAATACAGTAAAGAGGAAAGACGAGGCTCATGGCAACCTTGCAACTCTCGGTGGGCGACCTCGATCTGTGGAAGACTTACCAGAAAGACTAGTAAGCGTGCGGTTGCGACGAGATACTTCGTCACCCACACGAATTTATAAACGAGACGCTCAAGAAATGACAGACGTTAACACCAGTCGAATAATACAAGTCGTGGCACCAGGCGATGTCAACTTCGCTTTAAACAATGCTTCGGCTAATGAAACCGTGGTCATCCAGTCTCCAGCAAATGATCCAGAGACGATATGCATGTCAGTCCCATCGTTCGTGGCAGGCCTGGTCATGTTACTGTTAGTGTTGATCGTAGCTTCTCTGGTTGCCGCATTTCTATTCGTGCGAGTGCGGGCGCTGGACAGGAAGGGCGCGCACGGGGCAACGGCTTACTACGAGACAGATTACGTGAAGCACACTAATTAAGTTAACATCGGTGCGGCGTGTGTGACGCATGGACGTTTAATAAACATTTCTCGGATCCAAAGAGCGTGCGCGCTTCGGCCCCGGTCGGGCGGCGTCGCGTCGTCGTGTCGTGTCGTGTCACTCGACGTGCGCGTCACGTTGCGTCGGCGACGCTGTTGCGGTCGCGGTCGAAGCTCGGCAATAACGTGATGTGTGACTTATTTATTTAGTTGTCTGGTGAGCGTGGTGTATATGTTCGACTGTTTGTAAATTATTTTATTCGTGTGTAAAGCACCCTGTATCTGCCTAACAGCCGATACGTCTGTTGTAATTTTGTAAAGAGTCGTAAGTAAGAAAATAGCCTAAGTTATATACCAATAAAAATTATTGTGTGAGAACCCTAATCTACGTCCTATTATTTAATGGTAAAAGAAGAAACAAAAACTCGTAAGATTTGAGATAGATTGGTGTAGATGCTATGTATGTATGTATGTATGTAAACTTAAATTTTATTTGGAGCATTTTGAACACAATCAGCAACGAAAACAAAAAAAAAATTATTTAAAGTTTTATTTAGGTAACCGAATATTCTACAACTTATCATGACAATAAATAAATTAGAAACGTATAAATAAAATAAACAACTATGTATTACTACATTGTTTTCGAGACAAAATTAAGAAAAATGTCTATCTCCAAGGTCTCTTTTTCCTGACACCAGCCTCAATAGGACTATACTTGGGTGATTGAACTAAGTTCAAAATTGATGAATATTCTTCACGTATTGGGGATTTGTACAATATCTTTAATCGTTTATCTTGTTTATCTCCTACCATATTGATGAAGTCCTGAAATAAAATAATACTTATCTATCGATAATCTTTCTGTCTTCTTTCAAATTGGTTGCGCCATTTACGGAAGTGCAATATGTTGTGATACCTTTAGTTTCGATGAAGACCTATTATTTTTATTAAATGTATAAATACTTGAATAGTTAAATGTATGAACTATGAATACTATGGGAAAAAGAGGGTGGGGGTAATTGTGCCACCGGAATTCTTACTCATCGAACGAAACGCGACAGCCAGCTGCCATTTTACACACTGTCGTTTTCTGTGAGACAGTGGTATGAAACCGGTCGAGCCGGCCCATTTAGCTGTAGATGTAATTATTTACATCGAGGCTCTACCACTCAGAAAAAGGTAATCTTAAACTTATAAACTTAGGTAAATAATAATCAATAATTAACTTCATATTTTAAATCTTCCTTGACAGAATATTTTTTATCTATCTCCGCGATATTACGCTACAGTTGCAAATGAATCGTGACTTACTTTTGAAAATAGTGGTTCTTTGGATATCCTAGATTGACGTACGTAGTTCTTGGGTGAAGGATTTGTGCTCTTTTCGCATTTAGGAGGAAAGAAGGTGGTAGTAGCGATACAACGGCCGAATGGACTCAGTGACAGTCGCTTCTGTTGAACGGAGCACTTTATACGACTCGAATACATTTCAGTCTGCGTTGAATTGTTCTTCTTTTGAACAGCCTATTTAAAAAAAAAAACGACGATTAAATTGGTGTGAATGAAGAAGGTAATATAATAAAGCTTTCTATAAACATAATCGTATTTTCAGCTAAATGCTTAATGCCTAAAACGTTTCAAAACCGTAATCACATGTTAAAAATCTTAACAGACTGTCATCAAAATTTATCCGATCGGATTTGACGGAGATATCGCGTAACATGCATTTATTTAAAAAAATACAGACGAATTGAGGACATTCTCCTTTTTTTGAAATGTAATAGTACGTATGAGTATGAGTATAACAGTTACTGAATATCATACAAAATGTTCTCGATGGTGCTGATACTGTGTGCCAGTTTGTATTCTTCTCAATATTGTACGTGGAACTGCAATAGTACTTATGAGTATAACAGTTACTGAATATCATACAGAATGGTCTCGATGGTGCCGATACTGTGTGCCAGTTTGTATTCTTCTCAATATTGTACGTGGAACTGCAATAGTACTTATGAGTATAACAGTTACTGAATATCATACAGAATGGTCTCGATGGTGCCGATATGGTCCAAGAGCCCGTGAGTGCCAGACCTTCGGATTTTAATAAAAGCTGAAAATTTTTCTATGTGTGTCCCTAGTACTGGTAAGAATGATCCCCACCCATGAAGCTGAGGCAACGGTGGCTTTGGCAGGTAACAGGTAACAAAGGTGTATAAAATTCCATCTCAAATTTATCATAAAATAAAACTTAATTTTTTTATATTTGATTCATAATAATATCAAAACTCGCGTTGCTCATTGCCAGACAGTTAGTATGGTTGCAACCCTCTGCCGGACACCCTTAAATTATTATAATTTATAATTATACTTACGTTATATTATAAAACCTAAATTTTATATATAATTTTTTGGGGGCCTATTAATCTATGTTTACATAATAGCCGGACAGTTTCAACGGTTCTATCATCTTGCCAGACGCATTCAAAGTGAGCAGTAGTTCGGAGAGCAAGGAGCGTATACAGTAACTAGTGCGAGTGAGACAGAGCGCTTGGTCTATTGCAGCCCTTCACTGCGCATCCACTGTTATTAAGTTCAAATTGTGCAGTTTATTTTTTTCTTAATCGAGAAATTTCATTAAATATTTTTTTACAGTTTGAATAACAAATATTTAAAACATTACTCAGTAAAATTGTTCTAATACAACTTCAATCATATCGAAACTCTAATAATTTAATTTATATTATTTTTCATTTTTACGAAGTTTAGTATTTTCAATTCTATCAAAATTGTAAAGTCAATGAATTAAAGTAAATCAAATTTTATTGTTTATTAATCAAAAGACAAATTTTTTTTTAAATAAAAAAGTTACAGTGAATTACACTTATTTTAATTAAATTTTTAAACATTTTCATCATTTTCATCGTCGTCGTCAATACATCCATATTCCTCGTCACTATTATTCCATTCTGTGGATTGATCGTCTTCAATATCGCCTTCTTCATTACGCACCCATAATTTTTTTGTCTTGGGTGTCTATGGGCGGTGGAGATCACTTACCATCAGGTGACCCATCTGCTCGTTTGCCAATCTCTGCTATAAAAAAAATAACAAAAATAACATTCACGTAAACTTAAGAAATCAGTATTTCAAACGTGTATATTCATATATCAAGTTCAAACTTGGTTAGGGCATGATTTGGAACCCCAGGTATGGGGTTGGACAATGCGAAACGATTTTCTGGAGCCTATCATGACAGTTTTACCACCTGCTCCAGAAGATTTGCTAAATACAATTTTCTGCAACTGCAAGAGTGGTTGTGGTTCGCGATGCGGATGCAGGAAAGCGGGCTTGCAATGCTCTTTAACTTGTGGCCAATATGGGCAATATATATATATAATGGGCAAGCTTGTATCAATGGTCTGCTATATCAGAGCGACATTAACGCCGGTCTTACGACCCAGCGCCATAATGCCCGGGAGAGATGGAAAACATCCGGGCGACACTGGGTTGAGTCCCTAACTCTATGTACACCCTACACCGGCAATACCGATTAAAAACACCGCGGTGGCCCTTTTCGGCGCTTGACGACGTTCCGGGTTTCCCTAGGCGAGAAGCGCCCAGGCTTCAGCCGGAACCGTCCCTGCGCGGTGCCGCCTTGCGGCCCATCTCCAATTGTGGGGGGGCTCATAAACCCCCGCCGATGGGGTATATAACTGCAATTAAAAAAGCCATTGAAACTTCGCCAATGTTGAGATTCGACCATAAATTTAGTTATATTTAAAAAAAAACTTATTATAGTTTGATTTCTTTGTTATACTAACCGGCCGGTAACGTCACGATTTGAAAACCTATGTCCCGATCATTTTAACCTTGTGTTCCGATATTTCACACAATAGATCTGGCAACACTACTGTATACGCTCCTTGCTCTCCGAACTACTGCTCACTTTGAATGCGTCTGGCAAGATGATAGAACCGTTGAAACTGTCCGGCTATTATGTAAACATAGATTAATAGGCCCCCAAAAAATTATATATAAAATTTAGGTTTTATAATATAACGTAAGTATAATTATAAATTATAATAATTTAAGGGTGTCCGGCAGAGGGTTGCAACCATACTAACTGTCTGGCAATGAGAAACGCGAGTTTTGATATTATTATGAATCAAATATAAAAAAATTAAGTTTTATTTTATGATAAATTTGAGATGGAATTTTATACACCTTTGTTACCTGTTACCTGCCAAAGCCACCGTTGCCTCAGCTTCATGGGTGGGGATCATTCTTACCTGTACTAGGGACACACATAGAAAAATTTTCAGCTTTTATTAAAATCCGAAGGTCTGGCACTCACGGGCTCTTGCTCTAATACTGTGTGGCGATTTGTAGTCTTCACAATATCGTATGTGGAACTGCAATGGTACTTATGACTATGAGTATAACAGTTACTGAATATCATGCAGAATGTTCTTGATGGTGCTGATACTGTGTGCCAGTTTGTATTCTTCTCAATATTGTACGTGGAACTGCAATAGTACTCACGAGTATGAGTATAACAGTTACTGAATATCATACAAGATAATCTCGATGGTGTCGATACTGTGTGGCGGTTTGTATTCTTCTCAACATTGTACGTGGAACTGCAATAGTACTTATGAGTATGAGTATAACAGTTACTGAATATCATACAGAATGGTCTCGATGGTGCCGATACTGTGTGGCGGTTTGTATTCTTCTCAACATTGTACGTGGAACTGCAATCGTACTTATGAGTATGAGTATAACAGTTACTGAATATCATACAAGATAATCTCGATGGTGTCGATACTGTGTGGCGGTTTGTATTCTTCTCAACATTGTACGTGGAACTGCAATAGTACTTATGAGTATGAGTATAACAGTTACTGAATATCATACAGAATGGTCTCGATGGTGCCGATACTGTGTGGTAGTTTGTATTCTCCTCAATATGGTTTGTGGAGTGGCGGGGGGCGACAGGGCGCTGTAGGTGCGACATATCCGCGGCACGCGCCACGTGCCCTGCGCGGGAGGCTTCGGGGAGCGGCTGTTTCTTCGCAAACGGTGCTTACGCTTACGGCCCTCTTTACTATTCAGATTCTGATTCAAAAAGAAATTAATGCTTTGAAATAAAACTATTTTTACGGATTTTATCCCGATTTGTTTTAATGTTTATGCCCGAGGTTTCGGAGGCTTCGTTTGAGTCCAACTTGTGACCACGAAGACTACAAAGCCTTCGAAACGTCGGGCATATAAATTAAAACAAATCGCGATAGAATCGGTAAACATTGTTTTAGTTCAGTGTATAACATTCGCGTAAACTTAAGAAATCAGAAATGAATGCTTTTTTTATTTACTCATGAACAAAAATAATAAACATTAATATTATTACAATAATAAAGAGAACTACGTAAGTATGTACCTACATGGGCTATGAACTGGAGGGTTGTGGGTTCGATTCCCAGGTCGGACGGATGTTTTTTTAACATGATTTACCGGTGACTGAATCCCTCCGAGGGTAAAAACTAAGCCAAATTCTTTCTGTAACATGCTTGAAAAAGTGTATTGCGCAGACCCCACATTGAGGTGGGATAAGGACAGGGGAAAAGGATATATATTTGTTTTTCAACAAAAAAAAACAGGAATTCCATCTCTCATAGCAAGCATTACACTCTAATATTTATACGTATAGGTAAGTAAATTGATTACATAGGCATTGTCACCTGGTTTATCAACGGAGGGGCCAACGGGAACGGCGGTGACGGCAACAACAGGCGTGACCGGGATTGAGCTCGTCGCAGTGGCAGCCTGAGAGACGGCGCTCTCGATGCTGTTGGCGGCGTTAAACAGCAGTCGGCACAACTCGCAGCCGGGTGCCGACAATCCTGCAAATGCACCACACCATCATCAATGTCCAAAATAAAATTATGTAATTAATTACAAATCTGTATGGAACTACATACTCATGCCTGTATCAGATGCAGGCAGAGACGAACTGGAGAAACAGAACACCCGCAATTTTTGCTGCGCTCATTTCCGTCCAAGATGTGATAGGGGGCGAGCCTGGCGCCATTTCGGACACAAAGTATGCATGTCCCTATTGGTAACACAGGCGTAGTGAGGTTTAAGTATCGAGGCGTTTCAAGAAAATAGAATAATACCAATGTGTTACCTCACATTAATATGTGAAAATATTTAATATGAAAAAATATAGTATTAAAAAGGTAGTGTAGGTACCAGAGTCTCAACCTCATTGGCAGACAAACTGATTCATTTATGTTTAGGTTGAATTTTAGTGTTATAGCCGCCTCCTTGGTATAGTGGCAGTATATATGGGCTGTGGACCGGGAGGTCCTGGTTTCAACTCCCAGGTCAGGCAAAGCAAATTTTCCAATTTAATTTTCCCAGGACTGGGCTCCCCAGAGGGGGTTGACGTCAGGCAGGCGCCGGTCATAAAACTAAGCCAAATCTGCAACATGCTTGAAAAAGTGTGTTGCGCCGATCATACATTAAGGTGAGATACTGGCAAGTAGAAAGAAAGATGAATATTATTGAAGAGCTGCGAGGTAGAGCGAGGCTCGTACATCGGAAGCAGCACCTGGGTCGAGGTGGGAGCATCCGGGCGCGCCGGGCGGCAGGCGCCGGTGGTCGCCGCCCGCCGGGCCCGGCCCGCTGTGCACGTGCAGCTTTATGTTGTTGCGCACCAGGTGCGGCTTTATCTCCTCGAACCAAACATCGCACAGCTGACAGAAGAAGAAACTGTTATTGTCATCCTGAGCTTTATTTTAATATAAAGCAGGCAAGAATTTACAAACTACAAACGTGATTTCAATTACATAATATTGCCCCTTACTTATAAAAATATTTAAACGCTGCTTATCTTTAACCATAGGTTGTCCCTTTCATTTTTAAACAATGTAACGCAAGGAAAAAAGTGACAGGCCATTCTGAACGAAAAGATTAGCGAAAATGCTTTCGGCTAATATCGGACAAAGTGTAAGACCGGATATTGCTAAAATAGCTTGCAACGCTGTCGACTAGAGTATATGTGATCTGTGCTGTAGACATTTTTAAATGTTTATGGATTGGGGATTGCGGTATTTTAGTGTTGTCCGATATTAGCCAGACTCACCCAAAGTACCTACTTAGTGCCCACAAACTAGGCCAGGTACAGACAACAGACCACTCAATGTACCTACATACGTGTATGAATCTACAAAGAATGTGACCTCTACAAATGTAACCGTACTTACGCCAACTAAAGCATTTTCAAGGTCATATCGAATGCTTTTTGGTATTTTATTTTTATTACGCTTCGCGTGTGTCTGTTTCTGAGCAGCGACACAAGGGCCAGGGTCTCCTGACGCTTTGTTAATGGCACCGCGCGGACGTGGTTGCATATTGCACGATGCCACCACAGGCGCCTTCCTCATTCGCGGCTGAGACATTGGCGCCCCAATGAAATCACACCATCGACAAAATAAAATACTCAAAACGTAAAGAACACCCTTCAATAACTTCCCTTAAAAATACATATGTATTAAAAATATGGATCAAAACGAAGACATCTAAAGATGCGTATTCAACTGTTCTGTCAAAATGTAAGACGTATGGCTGTGTTTAAATTACTTTAAATAGTTAAGAAACAGGTTTTATTCATCAACATCAATGCACTGTCAATTTAGATGCACTTCAATGTTCTAAATAGTCACCAACGACTCGGCCTCCGGTAGCCCATACGCTTATGTAACATATACATATGTATATGCGCCGCTTCCGACGGGTTTATTTAAAAAAAAATATACAAAATATTTATTTACCTACCTACCTGCATTCGAGATAAAATATGACGAAATAGCCTGATTAAAATAGTCAAGTCATAAGTCCCTACGTTTGTTCTTGGTCTAAAAACAAATTATTCATAAGCCCGTGGGTAATCTTATATTTACTGGTGTAGGTAGAAAATGATAAATACATATTCGCTTCAGTCTTAGAGCTTCAGTGCATAGTGGTTCCGAAACAAGAACACCAGCTTTTTGCTAAGAATGAATACCAGCAACTTGAGGTCTACCTTGCATTCTACTGGATCATATTTATGTGAATTTGTTTTTAAAATGATCAGTGTCGTTACTAAAACTAAGCAAAAACAAGGCGATATAAATATGAACGAAATGTTGTTTTATGGCGGGAACGACGAAGAGCAGTCCAAGCAAGTAGGTTTAAACAATCTCCTTTGCATTTATTATGTAGTCCTGCACGCGTGCAGAACAGTTGATGTTTGCGTGCCGAGCCTCGTCAGCGAAACTATGGCCAAATGTCTCATAAGCGTCCAACAACGAAACAAAGTCAAAATTAGGGTCGCAATACATAATGATGATTTCGACCACCTGGAATCGTTCGCTGAGAACGGTATTCAAGTAAAAGTGATCAACGCAGACGTAGCTTTGGAACACGAGTTCATACTTATAGATGCTTCAGAAGATTTCGAAGATTCTGTGGCGGTGGTGGGATCTCTCGATTACGAGACTGGTCGTGTTAACTGTAACATGGATGCCACAATGTTGACGTCAGACATAACCGTTGTAAAAGCTTTACAGAGAGAGTTCGACAGAATTTGGTATTCCGTCACAAACATTACGTTTGGAAATGAGAACAGAGATTACAAACCTTGTTTGGTGGAAGAAAATCAGTAATTAGGTTATTTTTAATTAAGGAATTTTAATTATTTTACCACCGTTGATAACGATTGTCGTAAAAGAAATAAAAGTATTTTAGTAACAAAACATATTTTATTTCGATTTTATTTTCCTTTGATCATTGCGAGATTATCATTATAATTGTATTACATTGATATTCATTACAAAAAGTAGATTTTATAAAAATGTTTGTACTCGAGTGCATAAGTTAGCCTAAGCATTTCGTATAAATGGATTCAACCAAACTTTAACTAAAATTGAATAGACCTATAATATCATTCTATGATATCAAATTGAATTGGTATTTCATACAATGGTCATTGCGACTATAGGTACTGTCTATGCGTTGTGTAATATAGTTATAGTTATAATCGACACAAAACCTTTAACTACCGTAACTATTTGTATGCGAGTATATTGTTAGTCCAAAACTATAAGTCTTTATTAACCTCTGTTTACTTCTTTGCTAACTTATAATACTTTTAATTTATAGATAATGGTTTTACACCCCTGGAACTTCAATGCTAAACTATGTTAATATTTACTACGCACACATAAGGCCGACATTATAATCACTATGGCCTGAGTTGATAACTTTTGGCCGATAAGGGCATTTTTAGAGTCGTAGGGTTTTCGTCTCGATGCGATTGTAGTTTCCTTCGTTCTCATCCTCGTATTATCTTCAAGGAACTTATGAACAAAATATACAGAAACAATGGTTCCATCACGAGTTCATTAATCAGTAACTACGTTGCGTCTCGGACAAAAACCCCTCGACACAGCAAACGCCTTAAAGCTAGTACGCATTAGCAATGACTTTGTGTAATGGTCAGAGCAGAACATTGATACATTTGTTATTCCATCAGCATATTTTTGTAAATTTGTAATAGCATTACGGGAAATTAAATACGGTCGAATACTGATTTCATTTCTACACTCAAGTATAGTATAATAGACATTATATCACGGTGTGCGTCTGTTGCTCGCCTCCGGATCTATTTCATATTAAAGAAATTTGATTAAATTTAGTTTAATTTAACACAGAGATAAAACTCACTTTATTTAAAATTTGATTTGATTCGTTATATTCGCCGTAGGAATACAAAACTAATAAAAATGCACATAATTCTAGATTGATGTAACTACTTTATACACATATTGTTTATCAAACAATAATATCAACAAACTAGGTTGGTACTTACATAATTACAGAAATATACACTTAACTCTGTCTCGTATCTATCTCACATACCTTACACGCTTTGGATAATTTCTGCTAAGTACTCCATTAAGTAATTTTATTTACACTGATTTTATCATATCGACAAATTATAACATTTGTCTGTTTTGCGGTCGTGATATTGCGAGTATCAAAATAATAAATACCTGACAAATATTGCCCACTCTCATTAGTAGAGGAGGCCCGTGCCCAGCAGTGGGACAGTAATATCACAAGGCTAATATTATTTTTATTAAAAGTATGCCCCAAATGAACTTAAAAACCAGAATATACGATTAGTCTTGCGCACAGATTTATTTAATCTAATTCTATCAATTAAACTGTGCAATTAATATTCTGGTTCAGTTTGGCACAAAATAATGTTCATAATCCTGAACAGTAGTGTTGATATCAAATCTAAAATTGGAAAGCTAAAACTATATAATACTTTTGTACTAACTTGTATTGTGGATATAATAGTTACGAAAGCAAAATATATGTAAAATGAGAATGGAAGGTATGGAAGTACATAAACTAATTTAAAATATGGTACAATAATCATTATACTTAAAATAGGAGGTGTACCTACATATAAAATTATGCATAAATGGTGGTATTTCAGAAAATATAAAACTGAATAAAAAGTATATTACAATATTTACATCTATGTGCTGAGACCCGCATAACCAGGAAGTATCTTGTGTTATCAAAATACATTTACAGAACATACACTCAAATGGTGAGTAACAAATATATACAGTGAGGTTAACATATATCAACCGATATTTACATGGAAAGTACTCAATCAAGTATTTTTAATCAGTGCATCTTTTATTAGGGAGCTAAACATTCCTAATAAAAAGCCTTACCTACATTACTGCTTTCTATGAATAGTGACAATACTAAAAATATATATTTTGCATCCATTAAGTGATAAGTTTTAATAAAATGATTACATTAACAATAGAATACTAACAAGTTACTATGTATTTTCGCTTCAAGTTTTTTATAGAAATAATTGTATGAATCATCAACTGTCATACGTAACATAACATAAGCTCACGCCTGTATGTACGCCTGTAGAACACCCACATTTCGCCGAGCTTAATTCCGTCCCAGATGTGATAGGGGGCGAGCCTATCGCCATATCGGGCACAAATTCCACACTCCGAGCTGATATGGAAAAATCCAATATCACTTTGCCCGACCCGGGGATCGAACCCGAGACCTCAGAACCGTAGTCGTACCGAAATACCACCACGCCACCGAGGCAGTCAGCAACTGTCACTACTCACAAAACGCAATGATATGCAATCCATCACACACAATCACCTGTGCACTTGACAGACGTGTTACACCACCTATACCACAAGCACTTGACTAGCAGCACGAGCACGACGAGAGCCACTGGGGGGCGAGCACACGACCCTGGCCCCTAGTGGGTCTCGAGCGTGAGTGGATGTCATACATCCACCTCGATGTCGCTGTCGTGCAGCGTGCCCGCCGACCGCGGCGAGTGCAGCGAGTGCGGCGAGTGTGAGTGCGAGTGCGCCGAGTGTATCGAGTGCATCGAGTGCATCGAGTGCATCGAGTGCGGCGACGCCAGCGCGTAGTCCTGCGGTGAGTTCGTGTCCTCGTCCGCAGATCCCGCCAATTCCTCGTCCATCATTATTGCGGCCGGCAAACATGCTGTCACTTCTTGTAACTGGCTTGTGTACACTGTAAAATAATGTTCTAAAATCAATTAATTGTTGACACTTTATATAAGTTACATTGTCCCACTTGAGAAACATGTATTTATTTTATTTTACTATAAATATAATAGGTTTTTTTTTTGTAGGTTGTATTTATTTGTAGCAATAAAATTGAATTGAATTGAAGATTAACTATTTTACTGAAAATACTGCCTCGGTGGCGTGGTGGTATTTCGGTACGACTACGGTTCTGAGGTCTCGGGTTCGATCCCTGTGTCGGGCAAAGTGATATTGGATTTTTCCATATCAGCCCGGAGTCTGGAATTTGTGCCCGATATGGCGATAAGCTCGCCCCCTATTACATCTAGGACGGAACTAAGCTCGGCGAAACGTGGGTGTACTAGTTCGCTAGTGCGCCTCTGCCTACCCCTTCGGGGATACAGGCGTGAGCTTATGTTATGTTATGTTACTGAAAATACTTTAGAATAGTAGACCAAGAATCAAAAAGTGTGCAGAAAGAGGGATCAATCCACAGGTGGTTAACCACTTTGATAATTTCATTGCTAAGTGTCAATTTTGGTAATCAAGAGCATAATCCTATCAAGTTTAATTCATTAAATCATCTTAGTAAACTCAATGAGAAATGCGCCAACGCATTGGTTTTTGTTCATTGTATTACCTTTAATATTAGATGATTTGAGATCAGCACTATAATTAAGTGACTCCTCCATGGCTTCCATGGTGAGTGTGTCTGTGTCCAAACTGTCCATAGACCCTGAACATGATGGAGAGCTGTCGGGATTTGAATTCAATGTCAACTGGACAGATTCCAGTTGCGGTATATGTGGCCTCACCTGTAAATACAAGCATATTATTTTACACTATTTACTAGACAAGGAATCAGAAAGGTAGATTTTAAAAATAAGCCAAATCCTTCCTTCAACATGCTGAAAACTTTAGGTGTATTACAACAATCATATATAGGATACAGGAAGATTGCAAAAAAAATAAAAACTTTTTTTTTGCTGTGATTGGCAAACGAGCAGGTGGGTCACCTGATGGTAAGTGATCTCCACTGTCCATAGACACCCAAGACACAAATGTATCATGGGTGTGTTGCCAACCGAATGGAGCTAAATGGCGAGTGGGAAAAGGAGGGCGGGATTATTATATTTAATTATTATAATTAACGTAATATTGTGTCTGTCCATTATTTATACCAACCTTCATTCCATCTGGTCTGTGTGGATTTCTACAACCTTTACATTTACATTCTGTACAAGGTTTACTGTCGACATAGCATGGACACCTTTGTCCACAACACGTCAATTTCCCTGGAGTTGCAGTAGCATTGCCACAGCGGCATCCTTTGCGTTTGCTACTTGCTGAATTTCGTTGTCTATTTGAGGGCTTCTTGAAACCTAGTTGACTCTAAAAATATGATGAAGCCATGAGAAATTAAACAAAGACAAGATAGATTACAGATAGCACACAATTTTTATAAAATTAAGGATAATAACATAGATGTAACTTGTTGGCTTACTCATACACTTCATAATGCAACACACATATCTACTCTACTAATTAAACATTATATTTAAACAAAAATAAAGTGAAACCCCAATATAACAAAGCTTCGGGGGATTTGAAAATATTAATTATATCAGGAAAGTTACAATAACGTTTGTTACTTACAGGGTAAGTTTATAAAGGCTTTTGAAAAATTTGTTAGTTCACAGAATATAATATTGAAGCTTGTTATATTAATGTTTCTCTGTATTGATAAAAACTGAAAGTGTCCATTGAGAAATTATCTAATTTCACTTTTGTTCTTGGAATTCAGTTGGCATTTAAATGTTTAAATACTTAGTTATTACCGTCATTAAAAATACTTAATAATTATAAATATCATAAAAAAATGGCAATACTTTATGAAATAAGTATTTCAATGCCTTTGTGGAAAACAAAACATTATAAAACATATACCAAACATAAGCTCAGAATACAATATTATACCAAGATATCACAGAAGTGCCTGAAATGGACAGGGACGGATGGGAAGAGTGTTCTGTTTCTTGAAATAACCATTCCCTTTTGTAAAAAAAATAATCTCACATTGTTCAATTTTGTAAATTATTTGTTCTGTTTTATAAAATCAGTGTTTCATAATCTCCGGAATGCATGGGAAAAAGCATTCCCTCTTATAAAATAGTCCACTAATTATAATATAAAAAAACTTTATTGTAATAAAATAGCATGTCCAAAATATTTACCTTACTTTCTCTAGTTGTAGACTCACTTTGAGATGAATCTGTCTCATCCACAGCTTTCCTTTTAATTGTGATCTTGTTCCCAGACCCTGCGTACATCACAGAATACAGAGGGGAACCATTTGATGTAGACCTAGAGTTTGGAGACCCTTTGGAAACCCTAGATTCTGAGTTATTAGCCGACGATGCTCCCTGTGTTTGTGTAGATGCAGAATTTGTGTACACACAGGGTAATATACTGTACGCAGATTTCGACAAGCCCGCAGTACTTTTGTAATCGTCTGTAAACCCTGCTCCCTCTTGAATCAAGTCTATTAAGCCGGAGCTAGCAACCGTACCTCCATTAATTCCAGCAGATATCTCATCCTCGTCCAATAAAATTTTGTAAACTTCTGTACCCATAAAATATTCACACAACTTTTTATAACACTGAAGCAGTATCCTCAATTGCAAATTCTCTGCATAGTTTTCATAGTCTTTACACCAACTACAAGAAGGTTTTAGTTTTTTACGTCCGCCTTTACACTTTTTACACACGTGATGCTGGCAGCCAGAACTGCTCGGCGTGTACGGCTCCTTGAGTAAGTTACCGCACACAGTACACGATAGAGATTGCCGTAAATACGGAACTAAACGAAATAAATCTATCCATGAAGATTTATCAGCGGCGTCTGCTAAAATAATAAGTCGACATGTGGAAACGTATAAACTCGTCGCATTCATTGTCCCAAAATTACTTCCAGAATGCTGTCATTTAAGTTATCTCGTTTTGTTTAGTTTACACAAAAATACACAAATGAAAAGCCGCAAATCTTTCTTGGAAAACTCAAAATTGTCAATGTCAAATAGTGTCAAACATAATTTTTATTTTTTAAAGCCATAAGAGACTAAGACTACCCTGCCTCTAAAGACGTAATTAAAATCAATTTAATATAAAATAATATTATTCCTTATATATTTTTTTTCAAGAAATCTGATTATAGAATAATAATGATCCAACAGGATCCAACAATTATTTAAATAAGCTATGCTAAAGATCATCAAATATATTATTGTGGTTGTATGTCTTCAATTCTTTTACCATAACATGCATTAAAATGTTATGCTGAATGGCGCGAAATACAAAACCCCATATAAAATCGGTTGTTGTATAAATGGGTTTTATCGGAGCAATATTAGATTATGGATTTTTCAAGATGTCTGACTAGCTATTTTTTTGAGTAATGGATTTATTAAACACTATCGTTGGCAAAATCATGAAACTTTGATGGAGGCCATATTTTTTAAATAAAGAAGAAGAAGCAATATTAATTATCTAATTAATTTTCGTACGTGTAGACAGTACCACATAGTAATCTCTACAGCCACGTCTTCTGCACATGTTTTTTCGACACAAAACACTAAAAACACATACACAAAACAATGTACCAAGGTATTTCGCTGTGTTCTGCTCTCTAAGCTTCTGCTTCATGGAACTATGGACCATAGACAAAAATACCGTGTCTTGTATATGTGTTTTTTGTAACGTTTTAGTGCAGGAGACGTGGCTTATAATATATTAACTATAGGGAACTTGCGTGTAATTTTTTTATTGGTTCATTGTAAAGAACTACGTCTCAAATAAACACGCCAGAAACAAAAACATAAAAATATGCACAAATCATTTAATTATCGCAAGTCTAAATATGACTTACAAAACCCCGCGCTAAAAAAGGACGTGACGTCACAGCTTAAAAATTGCTTTTTGTCGACATCTCAGTTGACACTGACGTCTAGTGACCTTGTCTGGAATGACGTTTGAACCGCTATAATTGCCTATCGTTTAAAATTTCCCCATGCCGAACAAAAATTTCCCCAATAATGTTAAAGCTATTTCATTAACTAACGAAGTAAAAATAAGTTGCACTCTTGAATCTTGTGCGGAGAGGTGGGAAAGTTAGATTAAGAAAATAATTTGGACAGAGGAGGACCCCCGAAATCTCATTCATCAAGCACCATACTAAACATAACAACAGTTTTCCGCAAAATTGGGAGAAATACCCCAACCTGGAAACACTGCCTAATGCAACGACGTCACTTGGGTTTTGCAATAACGTTCTATTACACGTAATTTCTAGTTAAGATATTTTGTAAAATATCAATTATTTTATACTACAAATTTCATCATAGCACATTTCAAGGTTTTGTTTATTGATTTATCAACACAATTTCTCGTTATAATTTTCGTGCAAGTTCCCCATTATAAGCCTATTATATTATAGTTTCTCTAATAAAGTACGTTGGTACAGGAACGTATTACAGAAACTATAATATAATAAAAAGAATTTAAGAACCATGAAGGCCCTAATGCTAGATCGAGCAATCTGGATCTACGTAATTTAAATCAATCGACAAATTAGATACTCACACTTGAATGAATTGCCCGGAGTTGAAGATAAGTCGCGTCTCCTGCACTAAAACATAAAACTGCATAAAACATTATTTTTTTATCTATGGTTCATTGATCTACAAGCAGGTGACAGCTAAAATCGTTGTTTTGCGTATGTGTTTTTGTGTAATGTTTAGAGAAAAACTTGGCGAACCTGGACCGTTATATCTAGTACCAAAGCCTTTTTAATGATCTCTTATTTATTTTCTTCTTCCACATCCCACTTCAACTCCAACAGCCTCCGTGGCGCATCGGGCGAGCAGCTGGATGTGAAGCGAGAGGCCGCGGGTTCGATCTCTGCACCGAAACAAATATTTGTGTGGCCCTCGGAAAGACCGAAAGTCTCTCGTAGTTGCTGATTCCCACGAGACAACACTCGATCTTAGTGACATTTTGTCAGGACTATGTGTGTGACTGTTGGGTGTTATTTATATAATTATTACTAGCTTTTGCCCGCGGCTCGGCACGCGTATTTTGTAGGGCCAATGGAAAAATCTTTTGATTTGTCGATCCGCCCTGTCGTTTCAGTTTAAATATGGGCGACCCAGACATCGATTTTGAAGTCAATTGGCCCAAAAACAAAGAAAAACAAAATGGCGGCCACTTTTGACAGTTCTGACAGCGGTTCTGTCGTTCGGAACCACGGGGTGACTCAGATATCGATTTTGAAGTCAATCGGCCCAAAAACAAAGAAAAACAAAATGGCGGCCAATTTTGACAGTTCTGACAGCGGTTCTGTCGTTTTGAACCACGGGGCGACTCAGATATCGATTTTGAAGTCAATCGGCCCAAAAACAAAGAAACAAATTTTCAACCCCTATTTCATCCCTTTAGGGGTTGATTTTAAAAAGTAGCCCATTTGTGTCTTTAAACCCAAATGTATCCACTATCCCATATCAAATTTAAAAAAAAATCATTAAGTGGACCTAAAATCTTCATGCAAACTTTCATCCCCTATTTCAGCCCATTAGGGGTTGATTTAAAAAAGTAGCCCATTTGTGTCTTTAAACTCAAAGGTGTCCACTATCCCATACCAAATTTCAGTGGACCTAAAACCAAATCCATTAAGTGGACCTAAAATCCCCATACAAACTATTAACCCTTATTTCATCCCTTTAGGGGTTGATAAAAAAAAATGAAGTACCCCAATTGTGTCCTTAGGGTCAAAAGTATCCTCATACCAAATTTCATCAAAATCCATTGAGCGGTTCCAAAATTCCCATACAAACTTTCATCCCCTATTTCATCCCTTTAGGGGTTGATTTAAAAAAAATAAAGTACCCTATGTCCATCCTTGGGGTTAAAACTACCCATATACCAAATTTCATCAAATTCGGTTCAGCGGTTTAGACGTGAAAACGCCACAGACAGACAGACAGACAGACAGAGTTACTTTCGCTTTTATTATTTAGTAAGGATTAATTAGGGATCGGCGAAACACACTTTTTTAAGCAAGTCGCAGAAGTGATTGAGGTCCGATCGCGTGCCTTGCGTTAATCTCCACTAGTTCGTCCCCAGAACATTTGGTTCAGATAAACTGCGTTGGCTTATTTCTGAACTAGCTTTTGCCCGCGGCTCCGCACGCGTATTTTGTAGGGCCAACGGAAAAACCTTTTGATTTGTCGATCCGCCCTGTCGTTTTAGTCTAAATATGGGCGACCCAGATATCGATTTTGAAGTCAATCGGCCCAAAAACAAAGAAAAACAAAATGGCGGCCGCTTTTCACAGGTTTGACAGCGGTTCTGTCGCTCGTAACCACGGGGTGACTCAGATATCGATTTTGAAGTCAATCGACCCAAAAACAAAGAAAAACAAAATGGCGGCCACTTTTGACAGTTCTGACAGCGGTTCTGTCGTTTGGAACCACGGCGCGACCCAGATATCGATTTTGAAGTCAATCGGCCCAAAAACAAAGAAAAACAAAATGGCGGCCACTTTTGACAGTTCTGACAGCGGTTCTGTCATTTGGAACCACGGGGTGACTCAGATATCGATTTTGAAGTCAGTCGGCCCAAAAACAAAGAAAAACAAAATGGCGGCCACTTTTGACAGTTCTGACAGCGGTTCTGTCGTTTGGAACCACGGGGCGACTCAGATATCGATTTTGAAGTCAATCGGCCCAAAAACAAAGAAAAACAAAATGGCGGCCACTTTTGACAGTTTTGACAGCGGTTCTGTCGTTTTGAACCACGGCGCGACTCAGATATCGATTTTGAAGTCAATCGGCCCAAAAACAAAAAAAAACAAAATGGCGGCCACTTTTGACAGTTCTGACAGCGGTTCTGTCGTTTGGAACCACGGCGCGACTTAGATATCGATTTTGAAGTAAATCGGCCCAAAAACAAAGAAAAACAAAATGGCGGCCACTTTTGACAGTTCTGACAGCGGTTCTGTCGTTCGGAACCACGGGGTGACTCAGATATCGATTTTGAAGTCAATCGGCCCAAAAACAAAGAAAAACAAAATGGCGGCCACTTTTGACAGTTCTGACAGCGGTTCTGTCGTACGGAACCACGGGGTGACTCAGATATCGATTTTAAAGTCAGTCGGCCCAAAAACAAAGGAAAACAAAATGGCGGCCACTTTTGACAGTTCTGACAGCGGTTCTGTTGTTTGGAACCACGGCGCGACTCAGATATCGATTTTGAAGTCAATCGGCCCAAAAACAAAGAAAAACAAAATGGCGGCCACTTTTGACAGTTCTGACAGCGGTTCTGTCGTTCGGAACCACGGGGTGACTCAGATATCGATTTTGAAGTCAATCGGCCCAAAAACAAAGAAAAACAAAATGGCGGCCACTTTTGACAGTTCTAACAGCGGTTCTGTCGTTCGGAACCACGGGGTGACTCAGATATCGATTTTAAAGTCAGTCGGCCCAAAAACAAAGGAAAACAAAATGGCGGCCACTTTGTATAGTTCTGACAGCGGTTCTGTCGTTCGGAACTACGGGGTGACTCAGATATAGATTTTGAATTCAGTCGGCCCAAAAACAAAGAAAAACAAAATGGCGGCCTCTTTTGACAGTTCTGACAGCGATTTTGTCGTTCGGAATCACGGGGTGACTCAGATATCGATTTTGAAGTCAATCGGCCAAAAAACAAAGAAAAACAAAATGGCGGCCCCTTTTGACAGTTCTGACAGCCGTTCTGTCGTTTGAAACCACGGGGCGACCCAGATATCGATTTTGAAGTCGATCGGCCCAAAAACAAAGAAACAAATTTACAACCCCTATTTCATCCCTTTAGGGGTTGATTTTAAAAAGTAGCCCATTTGTGTCTTTAAACCCAAATGTATACACTATCCCATACCAAATTTAAAAAAATCATTAAGTGGACCTAAAATCTTCATGCAAACTTTCATCCCCTATTTCAGCTCATTAGGGGTTAATTTAAAAAATTAGCCCATTTGTGTCTTTAAACTCAAAGATGTCCACTATCCCATACCAAATTTCAGAAAAATCCATTAAGTGGACCTAAAATCCCCATACAAACTATTAACCCTTATTTCATCCCTTTAGGGGTTGATAAAAAAAAATGAAGTACCCCATTTGTGTCCTTAGGGTCAAAAGTATCCTCATACCAAATTTCATCAAAATCCATTAAGCGGTTCCAAAATTCCCATACAAACTTTCATCCCCTATTTCATCCCTTTAGGGGTTGATTTAAAAAAAATAAAGTACCCTATGTCCGTCCTTGGGGTTAAAGGTACCCACATACCAAATTTCATCAAAATCGGTTCAGCGGTTTAGACGTGAAAACGCCACAGACAGACAGACAGACAGACAGACAGACAGACAGACAGACAGAGTTACTTTCGCTTTTATTATTTAGTAAGGATGTAGGACCTCTCGGTCTATAGCCCATATAGGTACGCTACCACTGGACTTAAGAGGTCACAAGGTACCTATAACCAACCTATTATATAATAAGGGGATTTACCGCCGAATGCTCACCAATTAAGGTCGCCTTATATCGTTTAAGGCCGTCTTATCTGTCAAAATTGTATTTCGAAAATCAATGTAAGAAGCTGTTAAAGTTGAATAGTGGTTAACTATTCGGGCGTTAATTACATAGGTATTTGAAAGGAGGATACGAAGGTGCATTTCTGGTGCAGTTGTCGATTATACCGATATAGCCCAGAGGATTAGCAAGTTGAAGTGGCAGTGGGCAGAGCACATAGCTCGTAGAACTGATAGCCGATGGGGCAGAAAGTTCTCGAGTGGAGACCACGTACCGGCAAGCGCAGCGTAGGACGTCCATCTACAAGGTGGACCGACGACATGATAAAACTGATATAAGTCGCAGGAGGTTGCTGGATGCAGGCCGTTTGCAACTGATCGATCTGGAAACCTATGAGGGAGGCCTATGTTCAACAGTGGACGTCCTATGGCTGATGATGATGATAATGATGATGTCGGTTAGACTCTACACTTATTAAGCTCTGCTTTGTCACTAGCCGCGACTAGTTATAGTGTAATCCAGATAAATATGTAGATGACGTTTTCATTACTAAAACCAGCAAAATGTTTTAGTCATGTGAATTATCGAAACACCACCAACTCGCCTTTCTTGCTACATTATCCAATTGTAGCCACTTAAAGGAGTTGTTTGTCCCCGCGTCACCAATTATTATATACCATTCCACAGCTCGGTTTGCACTTTCGATATATATTCTCCGTAGTATTAATATTGCTGTTAAGTAGGTACTTGTATTTCCTTGAATTAGTAAATGCACTTAACTAATTTCTTTATCTAATTGGCTCATTTACTTAGTTATATGCATGGGCGTTATCAAGCTGATGAGTACTTACTAAATAAAAACAAAGGCAATCGTTTACTCGGTAAACATAAGAACTATTACAGAAATAAATAATGCATCGACCAATCAGAGCATTTAGATACGAGCGTATATCTACTAAGGTAAGTATTGATGGCCCAAATGATCGGCGTTCGACGGTATTGTTTCAACGGTGGTAATGTAGATACTGGGTGCGTAAGCGCAGCACGCTGATAAAAGATTACAACCATCAGTATCTCTTGATCGTCCGCCGTAGAAGCATCTGTCAACTCACTGGTTTAATTGAATCAATTCGCCGTCTTCCGTCGCATGCGACCACACCAAGTGACCCGCGTCTGCGATACCTCGTACCATAAGACTGGAGTGCGAATAAGTTTTGGTGATGTGAATTATACATAGTGATTGTGTGGGAGTATTGTCACAAGATGTACAGGTATATCTATGTACAATTGATTATATAAAGATATGTCGAACGGCATATATGGAATATAAATATCCCTAAAATTTCTAGACCATCGACCATGATTATGTTTCATTTTCATTTATTAGGTACTACTGTCTGCACAATATCTTAGAACACACTAAAAGTTACTGCACACTATAAAATAAATAGATATAAATAAATAATAATAAATAAATAGGTTTTCCACGACTTATATCTATAAGTAGTTGGTATATAGTATGGTAGAAAACTAGATAGTTTTCTTAGATAATCTGAAATCTTTATATTTTTTTTATATAATAAAGCATAAAACATTATCAAAAGCAACTTACTATACTGTAACATGTCCCACTCCATTATCTTAATTACCTGGCTAACGAATCATGAATTAACGTTTCAACTGATAATGAGATTATCAATTAACGAATTGAATTCATGACATGGAATTCATATTTTTTGTTTTGATTCTTACAAATTATCGGTAATGTGTCTGATTCATTTTTTATTCATTGAACCGGATTTCCCGTACTGAAAACAATTCAAATGTCTTATCAATTACCACCATTGTTGTCTATGTGAACAGGTTAAAATTGCCAAATAATTAGATCAATACAAATCAAACCTACTTCAGATCCAAGTCAACCTCCCGATCCATGTGAAATTAACATTTTATTTAAAAAATATGTCCATTAAATGCGAAAATGATTCATTTTTCTTTTTATTAGCATTGCCAGGGGCGTAGGCGCATCATAAAGATCAATCAGACAATTGGGGTCGCCACGCACTATGCGCAGGAGTGTCCCCATCAAATATACCTATAGCTTCCGTTGAACCGAATGATCGGTCAAATAAGAATCCAATTCCATGTATTCTTTACCGTCCTATTAAGAGCACTGGAGTAGAACCGTAAATATCATCATAGGGTATAGGTATAATGACAAAATATATTTTGTACTTCTTGATTTACATTCGACATTACTTAACCATAAAACTTCTAGAAATTATTGAAAATAATATGTTTGCAATGTCTATTGATGAGTATGATATTCTATTGACCTATGAGTGAACAGAATACCAGCTTAAATTGTGCGATGCAAAGTTTTTCGCTTGAAGTGCAGCTTCATAACAAGACCACAATTAAAACGAATTGATATGACCTTTGAACAATTTAAGACGATTGACTCTAGACCTTTGAAGACTTAACAGTAAGTTGGATGATACACAATTCAAATTCCGCGAATTATTATTTGCAATAGCTTCTTCTAAATGGGCTTACCTAAGCTCTATTTAAGTCTTTAGGGACACTTTCAGATAGATAAATCTCTATTTATCCCAAATCTTGATTTAAAGATAGGAGTGAGGTGTAGGATAAATCGAATTTAGGTATATTTCTAATATTGATGGGCCTAATTTATAAAAACTGTTTAACTGAGGAAATGGTAAAGAATAGCCTGTCCCTTTTATTTTCAAACAATGAGATACAAGGAAAAAAGTTACAGGCTATTCTTAGCCGTTTGCTCAGCTAAGCTGTTTTTATAAGTAAGGCCCATTAAGTGCGCTGCAAGTCGCACTTAGACTTGAGTTCTATTTATCTTAACACGAAACACCTACCATAATACATAAATATTATCTTCGTTACAAGCATTTTCGTAGCCCAGCTAGGACAAATCACCAAAAATGGGCACTACCAGACTATTAAATTGTGTATAAGCTGTATTCGTAGACTATAACAGAAAAGAGAGATGAGTCAATGTCTTTCTTCATTAGTCGCAATTTGATCAAAGGGAGAGATAGAGAAGAGACGTTAAGAGAATTTATAAAATTTGAACCTAGAGGTGTAGACTTATCAGGTAATTAGAGCTAGTGTTGGCTTTTATTATTTTAGCTGTCTCCTGCTCAACAAACAACAAACAATGGACCATAGATAAAAAATACATGTTTTGTGTAGTGTGTTTTAGTGCAGGAGACGTAGCTTTAGCAAACAACATGTTTTTCAAAATGTATTTTTGTTTGTAATTGCAACTCAATTGTCGCGTCGACGTAAAAAATAGATGGACGGAGCGTTAGGAACATTGAAAGTGAATCAGGGTTGTCGGCCCATTCGAGCTGTCGACACGTAATGTTATGTGTGTGCGTAGGGCACTTTTGTACAGACACGTTTGTATACGTGGCTCTTCTCTGTGGCGTCCGTTCAATAGGCGATATGGTGTCCTTCTTTTTCTTTACATCCGTGGTTGCAGCTTACTAGCAACTTCCTATATGTAGTATACTACACGGCTTATAGTAATCAATCTCTGAAATAGATAGGTATCTTTAATTCTTTCTGATCGATCAACTTCATCCTCTTATCAAAATGTAATTCTAGCATATGTTTTATCCTGACATATTTCCGAGTTTATGTAAAATTCGCTACGTAATATGTACCTAACTGTCTCCCCTTTTTGTTCGTTTTCGGCTAAACATTGAATCACCCATTAAATTTTTGTAACAGCAATGATAACAAAAACACACATTATTCACCTTGACAATTTTATCGATAACCGCGCCGAATTATAGTTAAAAAAATCATGCGTATCACTATCTCTGTTTTATCTAGATTCTAAATTTTACTCTAAATTATATAGGACATGGCCAACGGTTAATCAGGTGTTATTACAAATTAGGTCAAAATTGCAGTGATTGTTATCAGTGTAATTATCTTATATAGACCTAAGTACATTATAATAAATAATGCATTGGATTTTTATTAAGAATCTCATTAGTCAAAATTGCGTAATGCAGCATAGGGTTGGTAGATTCTAATCCATAGGTAGGTATGTGACACGGGAATCTTAACGGTAGAGTCAGAGTTTAGTCTTAAGGGGTGACCTTAGTTAGGCAATCGACGCGGCGGTGGACGTCCTGCAGCTGATGATGAGAATCTAAACTGTGGGAAATTAGTAATTAAGCAATACATGTTATATATTTTACTTCTTCTTTGTAAATACGTCCACATTGATGTACTTAATTCAAGCTAGAAGAATGTGGATACTTGTGTAAGTTTACCTCTGCTTTAATTACACCATATTAACAGAACAGTCAGGTGTTATATTGTTATCTGTGTAATTAACGCTCGCAAATAGTGGTGGCAATTAAGGTCTAGTGTCAGAGCCAAGATTCAAGTTTCTGGGTCTTTGTCCCGGAAACCTGAGTACTGCTACTGGGTATGCAAATACCAAATCGACAATAGAGTTCAATAAACTTAGGTGCTTACTTATTAAACTACATGTTCTTATTGGATCCATATTCCATCTGGTCTAGTCTTCTGACTTTTTTCTGTCTCTGAACCATATAAAACTTTACTTTTTATGTTCGACTACCCAACGGAGCATGCGCGGCCTTTGTATAGCTTAGCTACTTGTATTTCCGGAAAAGCTTCGTCGTTGGTGCTGCTGTAATATGCCATTTTTCGGCACCATTGCAATTTACATGACCAATGTTAAACATAAATAGATATAAAGGTAGACACAACAGTTAATTACAAAATATTCTGACCCCGTCCTGGGTCCTGGATATCTGGAATCTCAGTCTCATAAAGGGTCTGGGATCCGGAACCATTTTTTATGGATCACACACACTTTTATCTCATTGCGGAATCGAACACACTGCGCGCCGCTTCTCATTTCACAGCCACTCTGCTACGAAGCTGAATTATCATAAGTAATATAAAACTGTGATATTTATGTACTCTGATTTCCTCCCTTCAAAACGTATAAATCTTTCGCCTTTTATGTATACTTATTACTAAAATATAACGCACTAGTACACGCATTCATTATAAATTGTAAAATGTTCCTATCTGTCTGTAAATAATAATGAGTAAATGTGGATGACGAATGCACGGAAACAGTTTTTTCTGAAAAATACTGTTTACGTTGTAATGTTATACACCGCACCTGTAATTTGCGTCCATCATGTGGTGACAATGTAAAATAAGTTATATTCTTAACGTTATGTCACCACAGATAATGAAAATAATGGGCGCAAAGTAATATCAAATTAGCGGGTTTAAAGTAATGCAATAATGGGATGGTGCAGTTGACAATGTGAAGCGTCGCGTCGCGTCCTCGTGATGTGTCGACTGTCGAGTGTCGAGTAATGGAAGCGGACAGCGGACGTGCGTCTCCCGCTGCCTCAATCACGTCAGTTCCATTTAATGGACAGCGGCTTTTGTTGCTGTTCTGTTGTTAGACAACTACTACACTAGAAATGCCCTACCCACTCAATTATTGGGGTACGAAAGGTTTAAAAGTACTCGTATTATAATACATGTAAGGACAGAGAGTTAAACCTTTGTTCACCGTGAATATAATAACGTTGGGTTTAAAAATCAAGTTTGAAAGGCACGTCTGTCTAGCGATGAGGGAACACCGTGAAGAGGCCCATAGCCACGGAACTGCATATGAAAAGATCGATTTTTCTATACACTATTTGTATCCCTCAGAAGATTGACCCAGGCAGGCAAGAAGTCCAAAAATTAGACCAATCCCTTCTGCAACATGTTTAAAAAGTATTTAGTGCCGACCTCACATTAGAATGAATTACTACATTATAATATTACTATTACTGTAGCGTCTTATCAAGATATTTGAATGTATATCTTAGTTTTATCGCATGCATGGAAGCCGCAATATTTTCGTAATATGCTCTCAAAAATGAAACACGGTCACGTCACGAACACACCTAATAGACGATAGTATTTTGTAGATAATTTTGTCTTAGTTAGGCAATCACTGAAAAATAGAGTTGATAAGGTCGTTATCTAGGAGCATGAATTTATTAGATTGCGTTTAGATTACGGAGATACTTACAACACCATAATCGACTAACAAATTTTATATGCCTCATCTAAGTTTTAAAATCCTAATGACGTAATTAAAAATTCTATCTTGGATGCCTTTCACATAGGATGATGTATAATACCAGAAAGAGATAACATTTACTAAGAAACTCATTATTAATATCTCCGTACCAAGTAGTCCGACCTCATGACCTGAGCGAACGCAGCATAGCGGCTATCTACACTCTGCGACTGCTGTTTATCAAGAACGCATAATGGAAGAATTTTAATATATGATTATACCTAAATACAGACTATGCACTTAAGCACTTTATACGCACCCATAGAACTCACATTATTGTATTGGACATTAATAACACTGGACATGGATTCCTAGTCCCAAACGATTTACAAGCTTAGTCGGGAAGTGGAGGGATCTGCCGCACCGACACGAAATACATAGTCGCAAATTAGACACCAGCCCCAAGAGTACGCATGTGATACTTTTGATTTTCTGAATGTTTTTGACTTATGGTTGCTATAACAGTAAGCAGAAACATTATGAGGAAACAGGCATAACTTTCAGCCAAATCTCTATAAAAATCCAAAGCATGTGAAGCACATCAATCAGGCCGATGGCCAACATTCACCACGTTACAACAAACCCGAGATGGGTGCCCTGTCAAATGTTTTTATTCTTTGAAACATTTTCAACAAAAGGGGCAATACCCACATCGAAGAGAGCGTCCATTGATATTTAAATTTTAGATTAGTATTTCAAAATTAATGTTTTATTTTCAGAATAAACGACTTTCTCGTTCTTGTGGTGCTTTTCTGTTCCGCGCATGTTCGAAGTAAAGAGTTCATGACTGAAATCGAAGCGTTGGCTGGGAAACCAACCCATTGCACGTACGAATATGCCTACGATATGTACGGAGCATATTGCGCTGGTCTCCGACTTACCAAAATACCAAGCCTAAGAGGTGGCATTGAGGTAATTATAATACCAAACATATTTTACCTTACCACGAATTTTTACCCCAGATACAGATACCTACCCATTGGTGTAGGGACTGCCGTACACCGAAATAAAGGTCTTACATCATTTGTTGCATAAGGTGTTAACATCTTCAAGAGAAATTTCGATCTCATTAAATGCAGATCAGATTAATTCACAATATAATATAGGTACAAAGATTTATCAGAGATAAAAATAGAACCCGCGACCTTTTGTCCCACACCCGGACATTCGCAATTTATAATATGTGGAGCTATCCACATATATAAGTAGATATCTATTTCTCAAAATAATAGCTCTGTGCTACCTATTTGTCCCAAAGCTCCCTAAGCCCTATCTTATTTTGCTAGGACTTAGGTATTCTACGATACTGATTAATATGTGTCATTCTAAGGTTAAACGACGTGATAAAAAGATTATTTATGATGTTATTTGCTAAGTTTCCTAGAATTAGAATTGTTTAAAGTATGAATAATAGTTGATAGATCCATAGAAGATAAATAAATTTATACAATAACGTTTATCCTTTGAGTTTTTAATGTCCTAATATTTGTTTACAGATCCTCGACTTTAGTGACAACAAACTACAAGAGCTTCATGCAGACACGCTGTCTAGTTACAGCGGTATCAAGTTCCTGTATTTAGCAGAAAATCAAATTTACTCTATAGATGAAGATGCACTTACGGCTTTCACATATCTAATAACGTTGGATCTCTCGAATAATGTTATATTACAATTACCCAACTCTATATTTCAACTGCCGGGACTTCGAAAGCTGTATTTGAAAGGAAACCCTCTTTTGCACTTGCGGCTGAATGATCTCAAGATAACACGGCCAATAAAAGCTCCTTTGGAACTACTAGACATATCAGATTGTAAAATAAGAGAATTGCCACAATGGGGGCCTCTTCCGCAGCTCGTTTTCTATAATATCTCTCACAATCCCTTGACTAGTTTAGATGCAAATCATTTCGCCGCTATGTGCAACTTGGCAAAGGTGGACTTAACCGAGTCGATAGATAATTTGAAATTGTGTACAATGAGACCTACGATTTCGTGGTTCCAAGAGAAGAGTGTCTTCTTTCAGTTGAAAGATTATTCGAAAGTAAATTCTGGAGGTAACACATATTGCCTTTATAATTTTAAATTGCAAAATTTTGTAACGGAACCTAATGGAATAATTTTATTGTTCCAGAATTTCAAAATTGTCCTAGAGTGAACAACACAGTAATGTATAACGTTACATATCATAAGTGCAAAGCAGACTACTTGGAGGTAGGTACCTGCCTAATTTTTTAGGTAAAACCCACAACATAACATATTAGCCATACAGCTATTAACCACTTGATACTTAGAACTTAATACTTAGACCATTCATCATCAGCGACAGGAAGTCCAGTGCTGGAAATAGGCCCCAAAGACTTCCAGAACGAACTGTTGGAAGCGGCCATGACTATTACTGAGACTTAATATACTTGATTACTGTATTACGAATAAAGGAAAAGTGCTCACTGGCAAGAAAACCGGGTATAAAATATAATAGGCCGATATCGTATACATAAAATATGGAACTCAGTTATAGCCTATCATCATCATCAGCCATAAGACGTCCACTGCTGAACATAGGCCTCCCCCAAAGATTTCCACATCGACCTTTTGGAAGCGGCCTGCATCCAGCGACTTCCTGCGACCTTTATCAGGTCGTCGGTCCACCTATAGCCTATAGGCGTACAATAATTGACTGTCATTAACGGTATAATCAAGAAATAAAACTATTTTTACGGATTCTATCACGATTAGGTTTTTAATTTTTATTCCCGACGTTTCGAAGGCTTTGCAGTCTTCGTTGTCACGGGTCAGACTGAGGTGTCATTTGTAAAAATAAAATCAGTAGGTATAATCAAGGTTTCTTTGTTTAATCCACACCCTTAAAATCGTATGATTTCAGCAACTATGCAACGAATCTATCGTTTAAGTAAGCATTTTTATATTACAGGTGCAAAACATCAAGGCATCTCGTCGCACTTGGTTAACGATCGGAGGTGGTCTGACAGGGTTCCTCGTCGGATTCATACTTCTGTTGTACATAATGCATCGACACAACGTCGCGCAAATCAAGAACGCAGCACAAAAAGAAAAAAAAGCCGCGCCACGTGATGGTGATAAACAAACCACGGCAATACTACTCAACGATACGTCTTAGCGTTTGTGAACTTGTGAAGCTACGAGATCTGTAAAATTATTGGATTATTAGCCGAAAACTGAAACATTACTCAAGCATTCAAGATCCTCAAATTCATAAAGCATACAGTATACAGCAGAAGTCAGGACATAAATAAGACTCATAAATAAATAAAAAATGCTTGTCGTTGGATAATCGGCTAGTTGAGTGGTGTTTCTGTATTTGGTCATATAATAAATTCGTGTGTAATATAAACAACTCACCGGATTTAAAATATACTATGCTATGGTCCTTACCTAAATATTGTCAGTGGCGTGCATTTCATATAGACAAAGTCATTGGCTACACTGACAATTTGCTAAGATTACATAATAAAAGAAAAAATAGTCACCAAAAACAGTTATGTGCTATTTTAAATCCATGTGAGAATGATCATGATGGTTAGAGTAAAGCAAGTAATCAATTGAAGAAAATAATTAAGCAAGATTTTTTGTCTACCCTAATCTAAATACCTGTGCACGTTACTGTATATTGTGGAAGGCTAAGAAAGTATAATATAATATGGGCCGCAGACTCCAGATTACATTAGTTTAATAGGTATATTCTCAACTTCTATTAATGGGCCTTACTTATAAAAAGTTTAACTGAGCAGTCTGTCCCTTTTATTTTCAAACAATGTGACAAGGAAAAAAGTGACAGACTATTCTTAGCCATTTGCACTGTTTTTATAAGTAAAGCCTTATATGTATAGATTTTAACAGCTTTATTAATTTGGTTAAGGAAGAATGAATTCAGCGAACTTCTCCAGCATAAGCTATAACAGAATAGAATCTATGTCTTCAACTACAATGCTTGAGTATAGTGCCCCTAGTAGGAGTTAGTTCTCGCAAACGATTATATTATACTTTTACGTTTTCTTCATACATTTATTTCGTAGTATTTTATTTTAGTTTAGTTCGTAGTAAGTTGCTCGTTGTTGTTTTCTGGAAATGCTAGTCAAATGTATGGAGAAAACTAAAACTTTTATCGTTTTCAGTAGAGTCGAATCTAAGATTGAAAATAGAGCGCACTTAGACGTTTCTTGAACTTATCTTACACTTCAAAACCGTAACGGATATTTGGTAGCCACATTTTCATATAGCGCAGAATATCTTAAAGCACTATGTAAATAGTATTTAGCCCAACTTGGAATCATTTTGAATACGTCTGAAGATAACTTCAGCTGCGTAATGGCGGGTACACACCGGCCGAACGAAGGCGAAAGAATCTATGCCTACTGCGTTCACACAAATAAACTTTCGCTGTTGTGTGAATGAAACAGGCATAGATTCTTTCGCCTTTGTTCGGCCGGTGTGTACGCGCCATAATACAACTGAAGATAACTTCGTGCAGTTTATTTACATACAAGTCTCTGTATTTACTATATAACCTCGTGCAATAGCGCAACTGGGCTGCAATATTTGTATAAATCATGATAAACTTTCAGTATTTCCACTATTATGTTTTATTAAAATATTTTTGAACCATTAAATTATTTTACAAGCTTTTAAAGGCTGACTATATTTTAATTAAATATATAATCATTAATCAATATAGATACATACAGTAATTCTTTAAATAATTTATAATTAAACTTGCCAATTTTTACTTATTTTCTTATAAATCGTTGCAAACACATATAAAGACAATAGGTAAAAATGTATTGTATTAATATTTACATAATAGTTATTTAATAAGTTTATGGCCAAAGATATTGCATTATATGTTCGTCCATGACGTGTGCGTGAACGCGTTTGTGCAAGTGTGTATGTGTGCGTGTATTATGTATGTGTGGATGGACACTATTATTATTTGAAAATTGTTTTAAATATCATCTATTCTATTTAAAGACACCCATGTTTGTATAAAAAATCTTTTAGATACTACGATGTGAATGTTGACGTACATAGTTATTACTATTTCAAAAACATAGTTTTAAAATATCACTGTGATGAATAAAACTGTTTTAAATATTTTTATACAACGGTCATTTATTTTTATATCCCCGCGAATTCCATAAAACGAGAACAAATTAAAATGCGTTCAAACTCATTTAAACAACGAATTATATTTAAATTAAATTAACAAACTGAATGAAAGTTTTCATAAGCTAAAAATATGAAGGTAGAAAATGCTATTTGATTTTGTTAACATTTCCAACTCAAACAAAGTAATGAACTGAAACAAATCATGAATAAAAACAGTATTGAGTGAACACAAGCAGTAGTTCCTTCGGTTGGCACATTCAGATGTCCTCTTCTACTTTGTCTGCGTGGACACGTATGAATGCCAGCTTCAGGGAAATTCCGTTGAATGTTATCCAAGCAATGGGGGGAGAGCCAAGTGCTTCAGGTGTCCTTCTTTTCACTATCGTTTACTCCTTTAGACGGGCCCGGTGTGTGTGATTCCTTTTCCTTTGCGAGACGTTGTTTGCTAAACTTTCCCATACCTGGTTGGTATATAACAAGGCTTGGGCGATCCTGTTGAACAGACTAGGAATAACATTTCGCGACCTAAAGTTGACAAGCAGATTTTTTTTAAGTGGTATATTAACAACATCCAAAGAAGAAGCCTATGACTAACACTAGATAACATAAGATTTGATGACAAATATAAATTTGTAGACGTGGCTGCTTTGACAAATAAGAAACTATAATATAAAATATGGTTCAGCCATGGATGAGTTCAGCTTGGATCCAAAGTATCAGAAAATTATGACAGTAATAAATGAATGGAAAAAAGAAAATACAATTATGTTATGTATACCTTATTTCTAATTCTGCGTTCCGTGCGTTGTTCGGTAGTTTCGTTTTTTTCCTTTTCCTCAGAGCCTTCTCTATCAGTAGATTTACTTCTGTCATCAAGAGACTTCTGTCTCTTCAGTGTTGGTTCATCTTTCACATTTATATCATTAGATTCTAAACTATTTCTCCTGTTTATCAAACCAGTTGCATCATTCTCAACTTTATCTTCAAAATTTTGTTGATTTTTGGCTTCTTCCATTTTGATCTTTTTATCCATGCCTTCTATTAACTTTGTTAGATCATCAGTTTTAACTTGTGGTAATTGCGTGAATGGTTTTATGTCATCACTTAAAGTTTTTCCTTTACTCTCAGCTATAATTTTGCTTACGGCAGACTGCCTTTCTGATTTGACAAATTCGTTTTGCTTAATTCTCTCCTTTCTTGTGTCGCTATATTTTTTACTTTTCAATTCACGTGGAGATTCCTTGATTTTATCTCTCTTGTCCCTTTTAAACACTTCCAAATCATCCCCTTGATCATCATTAATTGAACTCTCCTTTCTATCATTTTCAAGTCTTTTCTTCTTGTCAGCTAACGCATTTATTCCTATTTTGCGCTGCTCTCTATATGTTTTGGATTCAAAGACAGAACCATCTTGATTGTTTGATTTTATATGTTCATCTTTAGATTCGACTTTTTCCTTTTCCCATTCTCTTGATTTAATCTTTTTAACTTCATTTTCTCCATTGTCTTCTTCCTGGAATAATATAAGTCTTTATAATACGAGAAGACTATTATATAAGTAGAGAAAATCCATGCCGATAAGGGATGATTTATAATAATAGGGGCTGTAATACAGACAAGGCTGATATGATAATTAAAATATAAATGGTGTAAGTATTTATAATAGTAATAATCATGAACAATTTGATTTCCTGTGTTTCCACATAAGTGGATTTTCATTAATTCCATTTCTGTTTAGGTGCACCCAATAAGCCAAAGGAATTGGGAGTGTTAGCGCCTTTTAGGTTTTAAGGCAAAGTATGGGAATTAGGGAAAGGGATTATTTCTCGACTTAGCTCACCAGGTCACTAAGGCTGTGGTCTCTCTGCCAACACGTCGACCGCAACCGACGATGTGAAGACAATCATGGGCGACGACGCAACGATTTAGTACTATGCCTGATACTCACTCACACTACGGCGATGTTAGAGCATCGTGACGTTGACGAATGACGTCCAGTCGCATGATATGTTTTATGATATCGAACTGCGTGGCGGGTAGCGCATCGGTTTTCACATCACGGCGCTCACTAGCATCTGACATCCTAGAGACCGTAGCCTTACGGCCGTTATGGTACGAATACGATACACAACAACAAATAGGTACATTATGTACTATTGATATTGACACATCAAATATTAACTTTTTACTAGATGATACTTACTAATCAGAGATAAATTTATATTATGTATAAAATAACTGGTGCCTGCTTTAATTAATGAACGAAATATTGCTAACTACTGCAAAATTAGTCTGGAAATTATAAGTAAAAACCTTATCGCATGTATCGCCACCACTTTTCTGATTGCCGTCTTGTATAACTTTTTTATCACACAATTTTCCAGATGTTAAGGTAAAAGTGTTATGAGTTTTCATGCACAGAGCTGGAAAATGACTATCCCAGTCAGAATCATTTGTAATAAATTCATCAGTACTGTGGACGCACTTAGGTTCAATTCTGGCAGTGCCATAAACTTTGCTTTTATGATACACTCTTTGTTCTCCAAACCAAATATTATTATTATTACAATAACCATGTTTTTGTTCATGGTAATCAGAACTATAATTAAAACTTTCGTCTTCCGATAAATCACTGGATCTCTACAGAAATAGAACAGAGATAAGAGTTCACTAACATGTTGATATTTTCACAAAATAATGTAGTGGACTGTGGTAAATATTGTGTATACTGCATAAGGGAGTGAGCACACTTATGAACCTGGCAACTACTTGTACAGGTCAGAGTGCATTGTTTCCATGTAATAAAATGTATTTATTCACCTTATTTCGGTCTTGAAAGGTGCTACTGTTAGTGGTTTCCAGCTGGGAAACCTGTCTTTTTATTGTCTATAGAAGTGGTCTTCATAAACATATTGTAGAAGAGTTAATAGGTTTACATTTAGCAGATAATGAAGGTGGTATAGTGAGTTTAGACAATGTGTATAGTGGTCTCTACCAAGTTATTGTGAATTTAAAATATAACAGTACTTACTTTTATTGTATCTTTAGGTTTTCGTTCAATTCTCATCTTCCTTTTATCATTTTCACGTCGTCTGCGCTCATCTCTACCGCGCTTGTCAAGCTTACGAGAAGCAAGATACTCGAGCAAAGGTGTTGATTGTACCTTTTTGTCATTAGCTAAAAGGAAATAACAGTGTACATTATAGTATTTGTAAGTTCTTTAATTAATATATCCCTAGCTGTCACACTGCTTCATGTAGTGCTTGACAGCAGGAATAAAAGTGGCTTTACTCATCCACAGTTTCGTTTTTGTCACAAGCCTGTGAAATTGTTTACCCCGCCAGAAATGATAGAAACATTGACAAATAAAAATAATAAACCCACCTAACACACACAAAACAACATAAGCTCACGCCTGTATCCCCGAAGGGGTAGGCAGAGGCGCACTTGCCAATTAGTACACCCACATTTCACCGAGCTTAGTTCCATCCCAGATGTGATAAGCGGCGAGCCTATCGCCATATCGGGCACATATTCCAGACTCCGGCCTGATGTGGAAAAATCCAATATCACTTTGCCCGACCCGGGTATCGAACCCAAGACCTCTGGATGGTAGTCATACCGTAATACAACCATGCCACCGAGGCAGTCACTCACACACCCAACACTCAGTCCTACCAAATAGCCATTTTAATGACAATGATGTAAATTGGTAATATAATATTGCATCAAATGTATGGCTGGCTTTATTTATCATCTTATTTTCTTTAACTATAAGTAGAATATTTTTCCATGGCTAGTGTTAATGTGGCCTATTTATTAACATTTAGAATAGGACTAGACACATTGGTCTCTTCTGAAATATTATACAATGAAAGTTGTCAGACATTAGGTGTTATTCATTGTCTAAGACTATTTTAGCTCGTTTTGGCCCCCTCCCATATATAAGAAAAATAAGAGTAGGCCTCCCAGCCCCCCCTGTATGTATTATCCGAGCACACCAGAGTACTTGCATTATTTTTACACAATTTTTTAAAGTATAATCTCAACTTTGTATTTATGCTCTTACATAACTATAAAGACTCCCTCCCATTCTCTTGTAAGAAAAAATAAAACATGGTCGACCCCCACCCCCCTAAATCGACTTACGTAACAAATGAATGGCCCCTTAGCTATATGACATTATATATGGTCCAATCTAAAGTGCTGTAAGATACATTTACCATCATTGACAGGATAGGCGTACTCAAGTTTAGGTTGGTTCTCTGTCTCTGGCTCCTTAGTCAGATTTTCAATAAATTCCTGATAAACAGGGTCACTTTCTATAGTGCCACATTTTGGGTCCTTCTTCTTTTTCTTTTTAGGTATTCTTTGAAATGGAGCATATTCTACAATACCCACATATTCAACTCCTGGAAAGTAAAAGCACATCTAAAGCAGTATCTCCTGCACTAGGTTTTCTCGAAACAAAACACAAAAACACAGACGCAACACATTTTTAACAATGATTTGATAAAAATGTGTAGTGAAACTATGTTTTGTGTAGGTGTTTTATGTAATGTTTTAGTGCAGGAGCCGTGCCTTAATAATTACATCAACACAGCAAAAAAACATACAATTATATATTTAGTGTTTAATGTTGTAAAGTAACCTTCATTAGGTTATGTTAATTTATGCACTTTACAAAATATATACTGCAAACTTTCTATTACCAACCTTTGTCATCCAAAAACACATATCCATCAAATTTATCTTTAAACAAAAATATATCTTCTACGTTCACAAAGTTTATGTAAGCTCTGGAGTAAACATTATTCCCCAATGAAGGGTCGGGCTTTGCGAAGTAAAAATAGTCATGTTCTGGTATCGGTGACACTTGTTCCATAAAGGATTCCTCGGTCATGGTAGGCGGCAGCCGCCTGAGGATTATCTAAAACCAATCAAACGCGCCATCAGTCATTTATCAACAATTCATATTAATTCCAAACTCGTTTAAAAAGAAAATTTTAAGCACTTTGGTCAGGGGCCGTTGTGTTTTCGCCTTCCTATCCTTGTTCTTATTGGCAAAAGCTTTGTTGCCCGAATCTGATTGCGAATCCTTGGCATCTTGGTCCTCAGTCATAGTGTTGATTTAGTAAATTGTTTGCGTTAGCTGGTTGAACAACCACTTAACATTATCAAAAAACCGTGTGTCGTGTATAATTTTTTTGACATTTTGACAGCTGACACTTCACTGCAATCTGGTCACAGGGGGAGGCCTATTGTCTTTTACAACCTATCGAGTATAAAATTTGATAGAATCAACAAAAAATAAAGTTTTCTCTTTTTTACTAATAGATGTCGACTCAGGTAAAAAAGGATCAATATACAAGCGTTTGTTCCTATAGGCATATGGTCTTATATATTCCTTCCTATATCCGTCAATAAGCCACGCCCCCGGAACAAAGTAACGGCAGCTGAAATGGTGGTCTAGTGACGAGGGGCGTGATTCATTGCGTATGGTATCGATATCGATAAAATGATTTATCTAACACTACCGCTACTTACCGTACCGCTCTTTAATCTAAGTTTCTAACCTAATTCATTGGAGTTTTGGCGGGAATTCTGACGGTGCGGGTGGTCGCTTGTTTTAATGATTTCATATTCTAGTCTGAAGTTGTGCTTGTGGTTTAAATGAAAAAAATGAAACTCCAGCAGGACCTTGAAATCGAACACATCCGATTTCATTGCACTAGTGAAAAATAGAAATAGATATAAGCAAATTATGATATAAAAAGCACATAAGACGAGGCTGTATGGTCTAGATTCCTTTGCCGTACCGAAAGGGAAAATAAAAAAAAAAACCTAACCAAATTTTTTTTGAGTTTAAAAACAAAATCTAAATAATTAAAATAAATTATTAATAATAATATTGGTGATAAAATACATTATTCAGTGAGAAAATAGAAATAGATATTACATTGTAATCCAATAAATACAATTATTGTAATATGTTTGTGTATAACATAAAATGTATGAAAAATATTCTAAGATACGGTGAATTATCAAGACAACTTCAAAGGCGTATTACGAATAGTTCGCAATACTTTTGTAATGCTAAGGATTCTGTCGATTCGGAAATAGCTACTGAATCCAAGAACACTAAAATAGGGGGGTTCGCAAAAGCATTTGAAAAACAGTCACAAATAACGGAGACTACGGAGAACGAACAAAATTATACTTTTGCATCACTTCTGCGTAATTCAAAACTGATGGATGTGAGTGCATATTGTAGAACTCTTTTAACTGACATCAAAAAAGGAGGAGGTTAACAATTCGTCGGACAGGACAACCTCAGTGGCGCAGCGGGCGAGTAGTCGGCTGTGAAACGTAAGGTCGCGGGTTCGATTCCCGCATCCCGCTGTGTGGCCCATAGATATTTCTTTCGGGTCTGGGTGTTGTGAGACCGAAAGTCTCTCATAGTTCCTGATACCCACAATACAAGACTCGATCTTAGTGTGAGGTCAGGACTATGTGTGTGTCTGTTGGGTGTATTTATTTATTTAATCTGTTTTTATGTATGTTGCCCAATTCCTCGAAGACTCCTGGGCTTATTAGAGAAATTCTTTTTTTGTTGAAAAGGATATACTTCCCTGGTGGTCCCACTAGCACCGAGTGAAGTCAGGATTTGATGATGGGATTCCAGAAAAATCCAGGACAACCCTCATATTTTGTAGGGACTCGATGTGTTTTACATTTTTTCTAAAACTATTCAAGTATTTACATTGGTGCCTTTTTGTTTGATCTGCTTCGGCCCCAGTACCGATTCCAAGAAGAAGATTACAATATTGTTATTTTTTACTTTTCAATGTTCAGTTTTGAAGTCGGTTTTCAGTGTGTTAAACTTTAATTATTGTAATAAAAATATCAAAATTATGGCTCTTGCTTTTAGGTTGAGAAAGCATATCTGATATATTTTTGGTATAAAACTAAACGTTTCTTTTGCAGCTCGGAGATCCAACAGGCAAAGTGGTGATTGGTAAAATATTCCATGTTGTGGAAGATGATTTGTACATAGACTTTGGCTGGAAGTTCCACTGTGTGTGTACAAGACCGGAGAGTCGTGGTGATGAATATGTAAGGGGCACAAGAGTGAGGATCCAAATCAACAACCTGGAGCTGTCTTCACGATTTCTCGGATCAAGTACAGATTTAACATTATTAGAAGCAGATTGTAAACTCCTTGGCCTAGTCTCAACACCAATTCGGTCAACGGTTAGTGTGAATTAATTTATGAATATGTATTTAGCTCAATAAAAGTAATATCTAGTATTTTGTTTACTTATTGCATATTTATAGGATATCATCTTCATGTGTTTAGTAAAATCCTGATTATATGTGATTATCTATACTCATATGATGCTGGCTCTCAAAAAGTTTAACCCGCCTCAGTTGAGTTCTCACTCTCTTAGTATTGCGTGTATTGGGGAAGGGTTTTATTGATTAGGTAAATGGCTTGTTTGTTTGTTGTGTATGCTCCATTTTCCACAATCAGTCCATTCCAATAGTAGACCATTGTGCGTGACGTAAAAAGTAGGTAAACGGCATTGGAATGGTAAATCAATAGATTTACCATTTCGATTTAAATAATATAATCAAATTAAATTTATTAATTTAATTTGATTACGGATATTATTTTATAATGTCGAAGCGGAAAAGAACATTGACAGTCTCATCGAAATCCTTAGTTGTTAGAGAATTATCTTATTTATTATTTTAGCTGTTCAGGGTGTAGACAACATAGATCGCCATTTTAATACAAAGTTCTTTTAGACCCAGATATTTGGTTGTCAAGATTCAAATGGAAAACTGTCTGCTATTTTTTGTTTTTTTTTTTATGGCAGAGACTGGCATGCGAACAGATGGGTTACCTGATAAGTGATCTCCACCGCCCATGGACACCCAAGACACAATAAGAATCATGGGTGCGTTGCCAACCTAAAAGGAGGAAATGGAAGGGGAGTGAAAAGGATTGGGAAAGGGAGGGGGGTAATTGGGCCACCGGAAATCTCACTCACCTAACGAAACGCGACAGCAAGCTGCCACTTTACGTCGGTTTTCTGTGAGACAGTGGTATCAAACTGGTTGAGCCAACCCATTCCTGTTGTAGACGTAACTGTCTACAGTGTGGCTCTACCACTCAAGTGCTAATTCTGGCAACTATTTTATAGGGTATTTTAATTGTTGTATATTTTAAAAATATAAAATCTACCATTCCCTTCTCTCTTTCCCCTAAGCAACACAGCCATGTTTACAAACATACATAAACTCACACCTGTATCCCTAAAAAGACAGGCAGATAAGACAACTAGAACACCCATATTTCACCAAGTTATTTTCGTCGTAGATGTAATTGAGGGTGACCCTACCCCCATACCCCAGGCACTAATTCCAAACTCTGGGTTGATACTGAGCTGAAAAACCTAGTATCAAGTTACCCAGGGATCTAACCTGAAACCTCGAGATTGTAGGATAGTACGATAGACAAGGTGGACCGACGACCTGATAAAGGTCGCAGGAAGTCGCTGGATGCAGGCCGCTTCCAACAGGTCGATCTGGAAATCTTTGGGGGAGGCCTATGTTCAGCAGTGGACGTCCTATGGCTGATGATGATGATGATGATGACGATAGACACACACACAGCGCAAGGAATATAACTACATCAAGATTCAAGGCACCTACGATTCTTGTAGTATTATAGGTGTCCACGGGCACGATCACTTACCATTGACAGCCTCCGTGGCTCAGCAGACGAGTAGCCGGCTGTGAAGCGAGAGGCCCCGGCTTCGATTCCCGCACCGAGACAAATGTTTGTATGACCTACAGATATTTGTTTTGGGCCTGGATGTTGTGAGACCGAAAGTCTCTCGTAGTTCCTAATACCCACGACACAAGACTCGATCTTAGTGTGGGATCAGAGCTATGTGTCACATACATTGTTGGGTGTTATTTATTTATTTATTATAGAACCACGGACGTAACGAAAAAGAAGGACACCATCTCGCCTATAGTTGAACTGACACCACAGAGAAGCCACGGTCACAAATGCGCTCGTACAAAAGTGCCCATACACGACGCTATTACGTGTCGATAGATCGAAAGGGCTGAACTCCCTGCTTCACTTTCAATGTTCCTAGGGCTCCGTCCATCTTTTTTTACGTCCGTGTATGGAACTCATCTTTTGGCAGTCATTTAAAAAGCCCAGTTTTGAACCTGTGTCATATTTATGATCAATAGACTAACGGCCGGTTTCAATAAACGATCTCAGTTTAGAGTGCAGATAGATCGCGATAATGAACCAATCAAATCAAGTAATTTCGCGGAGTCATGTTCAAACTGTGTTCTTATTGGTTAATTTTTGTAATCTATCTGCACATTCGAACTGAGATTGTTTATTGAAACCGGCCGTTAGGGTCTTATTCATAATAAAACCCTTATCGAAGGTATAAACCTATCTTAGGTAATGCATTTTAAGCCTATAAAAATCAACTTCAAACTTGAAACAGCTGATCGAAATCAGCCATGTTTTCACTATCAAACGTTTGTAAGCTAAGTTATTATGAATAAGACCGTTAGAATAAAAGACATTTATCAGATTTTATTTCAACAATTTAATTGACATCACTGGTAGTTATTTTGGACAACATCAATAAGATACAGAATAAACCTTTAGTATTTATTTATTTTGCCATACAACTATTTATTGTCTTTGAGGAAATAGCTCATATTTGAATAGTATAGTAATTACAACATTACTGTTTATTAGTCTCAGACGCCTTCAAATTAGCTGCATAGTGTGCGCGTTAGCATGTATTTGTAAATTTATGAAATTGTATAAAGAAACCATTATTATAAATGGTATTGCAGATTGAAAAAATGGCAACTCATATCAATGCTTCGACTATGAAAAACGAAAAAAAAAGCGGAAATAATTATAACGTATTCGCGGAAAAATAACAAAGAAAATTGAAAATATGATATGCCAAAATGATTAATCTAAAATATTAAATGTTTGGCACATTCATAGCTTTTGTAAGCAAAGCTTTTCCAATCAGTGTATAACAAAATATCATTTCGAAATTTCCAAACAAAAAAAATACGTTTTTCATTTTTCAAGAATATCGCAGGCTTGTGCTGATCTTCCGCCATAACGTGAATCATGACCATCACGGCGGCAAGCCGGGCGTGGCTCTATGCCGCTATTTTTAATGCGTTCTCAAACTAATAAACATCAGCTATGAAATTTGCAACATGTACAGGTGCGCGGGCAACATGCATAAAGTTAAATCAGAATAAATGTTTCATAAAAATGGAATGTAAAAATACATACAAATATAGCTGAATTAATCATTTAAAATGTCTCATTAAATCAAATATTTTATTATAAAAATGATAATAAATGACCGACTTTGGCTTAATTAAGAGATACTCAAGCAGAAACAATTTGTCTTCAGCAAAATGTTACAAGTTACATATTGATATTAAAATCGTCAATATTGATCACACAATATTAAAATATATTCGAAAGCCGGCAGGTGTCTACTAATTCACGCAAGACTTATCTTCTACAATTTATTACATGCCGAGATACAGTTGCTTACAATGATGCATAATAATATAGGTATAACATATATTTGATATATTCTGAGAAAAAATGCCTATTTCAATAGTTATATTCCAACCAAAAGGGTCATCTTGAAGGATTACTTTATTAATTTTAATCATTGTAGGCCACTATACCACTTCAATTCAGTAACACTTTACTCTTTTCCAAACTCATCAATCTTAGTCAATCTCAACACATCACAGTTCCTTGAGCTAATGGACGCCACGAATCAGGATTACATATTATGTACTATGTATATAATTGTATAATTTATCGCGGCGGCATTGCAGCGCCGCAAAAACTTCCACTATCAAACAACTTCAAAAACTACAGAAGTCTACAATAATTTGACGTTCAATAGATACAATGCATTCCGATTAAATATAATATACAATACGATTTGATTAGTATATCAAATGCAACACTACAAAGTAGACAGTAGGTAGTATTATGTCTAAGGGCGACTTGCAGTAAGTCATAACCTCACGTGAAATTGAAAAAAAAATATATGAAGGACATGTAATTCATTACATGTTGGTAATGTACTACTGTAATTACACATAATATATGATGACATTTAATTAATTACATGTAATGAATCACATGTCCTTAATATATTTTTATTTCAATTTAACTAGAGGTTAGGACTGACTGTAGGTAAGTAATAGTGGTGCAAGTCGCCCTAAGTAGTTTCACGTTAACCTAAACATTTAAATATAAATAGAATTCCTACCCCGAGATTGAGATTCTGATCTACTGAACTTTGTCTCCGTTCCTGGTGACGATCTCTTGTATGCTGGGATCCTTGACGGCGTCGTCGGCATCTGGCTTTGCTTCGAGGATTTCATCGACGGCCGCAGAGTTGGCAGCTTCGGCTGGTTTCTCAGGGTGCGATCGTTCCCAATCTTTAAGATATTGTACTACGGCGGTGTGGCCGAATGTTTCGGCCTCGTTGAGTGGTCGGCTGCCCCAGCGGTCGCGCGGGTCGTGTGGCACCGCGCACTGAGCGAGGAGGAAGTCAACGCAGGCCAGGTGACCCTCCGCTGCAGCCAGGTGCAGAGCTGTACGACCGTCGTAGTCTGACAAAGTCATGTCCATGCCGGAGAGATGGTGCCTGCGATCATAAATAGCATCCGTTAATTATTTCATAAAATGCCTTAGCCTGTTTCACAATGCCCGAGTGAACACCGTAGTATCACAAATCACTACATAGTATTATTAGATAATCTGTTGTGAATATCAGCCTGATTTAATAACGTCGAATCCCTAAGGGTTTCTGGTGCGTTGCTCATAATAAATTTAAGTGTTTCATTCAAGGTATTTTCGCACAATGTGAAACAGGTAGACACTCAGTTGTAAATGAATAATGTCTCGAAGCAGTTATTATATCTTTGCCGATACCGGAACCACTAGTCCTCTACCCACTACCTATAAGTAACCAAAACCTGTTGGAAGCGATTAGCCTATTGCATGAAGCGATACCAGCTGCTATTAAAAAGCAATATAATACAGATACATATATTATATAAAAATTAATAATATAATTATTATCATTATGAGATCAACTGTGAAAAACATTAAGCGGAGTGATTTTAGTGGCTGATGACATTTTAGCGCATTTTTATTCAATGATCATCAAATTAATTTTATACTTGTCGTAAGCAAGTTTATTCTGTTGTGTTTTCTGGCACGGGAACTAGGGTTGACTCGCTATTATTGTCGATATTGCTGAACAAATAATAAAATAAACAACATTACTATCCGTAATACTTATATACTCATATATTATGCACTATACTGTTTATATTTTAAATATCACCTTCTGAGAGCACTGAGGTCTCCGCTCGCAGCAGAGAACAGCAGATTCACAATGTTGAGGCCCGTCGACTCGAACTTGTATCTCCTGGGATCCTTTTTGTGGCTCGCATAGCGAATGTTGTCATATTTGTGGAAGTTGAATCGCATTATTAACTCCTGAAATAAATAAACATAAATACATAAATAACATGCAGGTCGGCATGATACTGGTGGTTTCCGATGGCGGATGGACACAAGTTCTATCGGTAGATGCTGGTCTTTTTGGTCTGCACAACGCTTGCCATCAGTAGGCCAACCATGAGTTTTTTGACATTACTCGCTAGCGACGCCGTAAAATATTTGTATGACAAACACCCGAACGCCTCTAGCGGTTACACGGGGAACTAACGTTTTCCATACAAACATTTTAAAATTAATGATATAGTCAGTTTGTCGTAATCGTATATAAAAATACAAACAGTATGATGAGATACGTAGGTATGTATATAATAATATTGAAGTTGTGATTCGATTCATACAGGCTCCAAGTAACGTACCTCACAAAATTGTAATCCCCTGCAGCTGTTACCCAGAGGATCGAGAGGTGGAGACCATGTGCAAATTCCCATTACATTGGGTACAACTATCAGCATGGCGCCGGAGACTCCTGATTTCGCCGGTAGGCCTACTTTGAACGCGAACTGTCCTGAGTAGTCATACATGCCGCAGCTGTGCATGAGTGATAATACATTCCGAACTGAGTCAGGCCGCAACACTTTCTCGTCTGTTATTGGACAGATGCCGCCATTCGCGAGCGTTGCTGCCATAATAGACATGATGTCGCAGTTGGCTTCCATGGAGCAGCACTATCAACAATAATATTTATTACAAACATCTCATTAATAAATGAGAAATGTAGACATATTAGGTATACAATAGCAGTCCAAGTATATACCTGGAAATAGAAATCCATACATTCACGGAGATTAGTTTTCTCCGGATAGCATTTGTGTTCACGCATGTAGAAACCAAGTGCATAATTCCGGTCAGCGGCCTCGCGTTCAGATAAAAATACAGCATTATTGAAACCTAACACTTCATTGCCAGCGAGCCGGCTAAAGAATGACATGACGTAGTCAAACTTTTCAGCTAGAGTCATCTCGGGCTTGTCCAAGGTTTTCAACAACGAGCAAACTAAAATTGCACCGGCGTTAATCATCGGGTTATGCGGTTTCACTGAAAATGAAATGTTTTAATATAAAATTCGTTGTCAAATTATAATAATAGCAGTTAAAAATAAATTATTGTAATTTTAAGGATATTTCAGAAGACTGAAACCAGTTCAATGTACTGCAACACAAAAGCCATATTATTTTAAATGAGTTGGTTTGTTGCCGATCTTGTTCAAAACAAATTATAAACTTATTTATACACACTATTGTAGTCCAAGACGAGTTCATTGAAGTTACGTCCGCTGGGCTCTGTGCCAACATATTTGTGTACTACGTCGGGACCCAACGTCTCCAGAGCCATCGCGTATGTTAGCGGCTTACTGCAAGATTGCAGAGTGAACGGCACCGTCACATCACCTGTAAACAATAATTATAATACTTTCAAATCATTGTTATCAGAAATAGATGTTCAATTTATCTTCGTTGTCTTAATGGGCCATACATACTATACTACATACCTATAGAAAATCTCTGTCCGTCTATAGTGCATATGCTAACACCCCAGTTCTCATTGCTAGCTCGTGCCAGTTGTGGAATATAGCTGGCAACCTTGCCGTCTGTGTTGCTTTTAGCTGTCCAGTACATCTCTTCGATGTCCTTAATGAAATCTTGGAAATCGGGAATGACGAACTGACTGCGGAAAGCCCTCGTGATTAGCACGATGTTTGGTGCGATAACTTCCTTGAAAGTCTTACGGTCCAGTTTCAAAGTCTCTGGAGAACCTCCCTCAAAATTAGATTCTTTGTGTACTTTATATAAATTGTGCATAACGTCCTTGACGCGGGAATCATTCTTCCTAATCCCAGTAGTTCTTAAGGCCTGAGTACAAAAATAGTTGATTAGGAACTTAATACATGATCATTATATTGTTAAATATTTTATGAACTTACGGCCAAAAACTTTCCAACGGGAAGAAGACCGGTCTCTTCATTTTTGAACATATCAAACAAGACGTCATCAGCATTTTTGTGCGGCCCCTCTCGGACTCTGTATTAACGCATTTGTTTGTTATTATATTTAGATCATAATAATGATTTAATGTTTACACTCAATGGTGAAAAACATGCAGGAGCTAATGAATGCGACTGATTGTTTGGCAAACAATAATTTTAGCGAATAATACGTAACAGTAACAAAATATTGCTGTCACGATTCCGAATCTATTATTGCCGGTGTTATTGACGTAACAGCGGGTGTGTCTGCGACGAACACTACGTAGGCCGGCGGGCAAACAATTTACTTTGCCTCGGTCTTCACATCATGTGATGTGAACATATTTAGAAAATGAAAGAATGCCAATGAATTTTTTTTCGTTCGTTTCAAAACATTTTTCATCATGACGAGTTCAAAAATGTAAATGGGTATAATCCATTATTTGAATAAAGTCCAAGTAAATCGAACATCGATGATTTATATTAGATACGTATGTGACGTCTGTAATGGAAATATTATTATGATATCTTAATAAAAAAATATATACCTACGTTAGCGCAATTCATTCATTATGATAACGAATTTTAACCAAAATAAAATCATACGTTCTAAATAGTTGAGATAGACTGACGTAAAGAAGCTTTATTAATATTAACCTATATTTTGGATATTTCGGTATTCATTCTAGACCTATTTGATAACACACATAAGCTCACGTCTGTATCCCCGAACTGATAGGCAGAGGCGGACTACGGAACTAGAACATACACATTTCGCCGATCTTTGTTCCGCCCCAGATGTGATAGAGCGCGCGTATCGCCATATCAGTTACAAATTCCGGGCTAATAAAAACTATTCGACCCGGAAATCGAACCCGAGACGAGGACGATAGTCGTACCGAGCACGCAATGCCACTATGGCACCGAGGCAATTTATTTAGGCAGGCTATTTGATAAATTTAAGCGATGACTACACGTGTCTATATTAGGTCCTACATAGGCACAATAGTTAATAACTACCAGGAATCAATCTTTAATAGGCATGGGAACTACTAGTTCTGCCGTCTCGTAGCAATGCATTAATCAAAGCACTAAAACCAAACCAAAAAAATAACAGGAAATCAAAAAACGGCACTCGGATAATTTTGAAACTGTCAATTTGGAGCCATGCAAATACCACAAGTGCACAACACAAGGCCTGGTGTTCCGCCCTGTACTCACGATTTGGGATCGATGTTGTGCACGAACGAGAACTGCCTGCACCATGGAACGTCAACAAAAATAGCTATACATAATGTGAAACATAAATCTTATCAGTGACATTTGACTAATCAAAATCGCTATATAAGATTGAACGGAGTAGTTAATCATGAGCTGATAAATTAGTCACTACATGGTTTTATCTGTTTCACAACATTCTCTGAATTGTATAATACGTGTAGTAGACAAATGTTTTAAAGAGTAATTATATCTATCTGTGAATCAGCTATAGGAATAGTGTTGAAGGACTTTGATGTTTTTCTGGAAATGTCAAGGATGATTGGTTGATGCCGGCGCGCCGACGAGTGGCTATACGGCGCCGCTTACATACCAATATTGATCAATAAAATGTGTCGACAGGGGTTATTGAGAGCAATTTATTTCTAATAGACCTGTCAATATTCTTTCATTGAATGTTAAACAAGTACCTACCTCATATCGACGGACTGAACAGAATAAAAGTGCGGTGCTGAATTACGCCATTTCTGAAACAAAATATCTTATGTAAGGACAATATGCAGATAAATAATGTTATGTATACTGTTCACATTTATTTGATCCCGAGAAGCTGAAAGACGTTTACAAATATCATCACCTAGCTGTCCAAAAAACATAGGTAGTAGTACTACCTATCACCAACGGCAGATGAGAAACATTGAAAAGACACTCACATCAGCTTGGTCTATAACATAGACGGGTCTCACTTGACTGTAGTGCCGGTAACAGAGGCATAGCGATGGTTTGATCACGGGAGAGGCGATACGTCGGAGTTGGCTAGCGTTCATGGCGAAGGGCTACTGTCCACCTACACGCCAAGTACTGACTTTTAGTAGGCGACGGAAAATAGCGATTCGCGCAGGCGCTGTGGTGTACAGCTTTGGCGCGCAGACGTCAACTGACGGCCTACACACACCTCCCTCGCTTATCTTACTGTTTACTTTCAGTGTTTACACGGGTGACGTTTCGTTTATGGGAAACCTAAAATTTACTCTTCACGTTTTTCAATTATCATATTTGTTGCTTTTACATTATAAATGCATACAGTGTGCTAAATATAACGTGTATAAATCACCACATAATATGTGTGCAAATTCTATGTAAGACATCTTAATATTATATAATTATCGAAATCTAAATCCTCTAAACGTGAAAAGAAAAACTATTGACGAAATGCTTTCTTTCCTAACCGATAAATTTGCTAACGTCACTCCTGTTATAACTAAGTTTTTATCCATTTATTCTTCGCCTCCTGGGTCTATTGGCGGCATATATGGGCTGTGGACCGGGAGGTCCTGGGGGGTGACTCCTGACGCTCGATTCGAACTTCAATTCGATTTGGTTTCATTTATTAATTTAAAATTCCACCGAAATCGAGTTAAAAAGTGCATTAATGTTATGCAACGTTAAAAATTACCAAATGACAAGTTCTCGAATATTATGCAACATTAGCGCACTTTAAAAGTCGATTTCGGTGAAATTTTAAGTCAATAAATGAAACCAAATCGAAATCACAATCGAATCGAGTGTCAAGAGTAAGGGGGCTGGGTTTGACTCCCTGGTCAGGTAAAGCCAATTTTCTTATTTAATAAGCTCGGGACTGGATCCCTCAGAGGGGGTTGACGTCAGGCAGGCAGCTGATCGTAAAAACTAAGCCAAACTTTTCTGCAACATGCTTAAAAAAATGTGTTGCGCCGACCCCACATTAAGGTGGGATAAGGGCAGGTAGAAAGAAAGATTCTTCTGGTGAAAACCAATTCCTCATAATCAAGAAAAAATAGACATGGTAGTCATTTTATCACTATATCTTCTGATGAAGAGACAAGTGATAAATCAACTACTGCAATAATATTTTTGTCATACTTACAGATTGCAAACACTCTCAGCTTAAAGTACTTATACATTATTAATTGAGGAACAAATAGAGTAAAACGAGGTGGATCCTATTGCGACCAGTTACTTTAAATACCGATATGGGACTTACTACCATTCGGCATCCAAAGTTTTAATTGTAGTGTTTGTAACCAAACCATCTTAAAATTCTTAGCATTTCCGTGATAAAATGATACTTATTTATGTATGAAACCGTATAATTACTGTGAGCTCGAATTTGCTTCTGAAATATGTTTTGGCGATATGTACCGGTTAAGTACCTACAGTAGATTACGAAATTATTTTTCTATTGAAGAGTGACTGACCGAACCCGGATGACCATCATTGTAAATTCATAGTTGTATACTAATTTGCAAATAACGAAAATTGACAAAAAGCGTAGTTAAAACAGTAGTACTTGAACATAAAATAAACTTACTGGACAAAAACTTTTACTGTGGAGTGGTGACTGCTGGCTGCTGGAAAGGTACTTAATATTTATATAACTACATACATTTCTGTGTATATAAGCGACTGGATAGGGTCCTTAATATATTTAATATGTTCAGCGATAGCTCAGTTGGGAATGGTACGGACTACCGAGACAAGTATCGGAGATTCGAGACCAACACCAAAAATGGAGCATGCACCTCTTACTTTTCTATGTTAAGTGTATTTTCTTTGCGAATTATCGCTTGTTATAACGACGAAGGAAAATATGGTGAGGAAACCTGCATACCCGAGAATTTCTCCACAAGAATTTCAAAGGTATGTGAAGTCTACCAACCCGCATTAGGCCAGCGTTGTAGACTAAGGCCTAATCCCCGTCATTAGTAGAGGAGGCCCGTGCCCAGGAGTGGGACAGTAATATTACAGGGCTAATATAGTAGGTATATATATTTATTTGTAGGGACCATCGTCCTCTTCACGCAAACCCATCATAGAGCTAGTCACTTGCCAGGCGAGTGGCAATCTAGCTCTGCTAGTGAATATCAAGTAACTTAAAACCGTAAATTTGCCGATAGTCGTCGAATGTAATAACATGTACCATCTCGTATAGTTTGTCAAACTTGGAAAATTTTTGAGTGGTAGAACCACGCTGTAGACAGCTTCGTCTATAGTACGAATGAGCCGGTTCGACCGGTTTGATACCACTGGCTCACAGAAAACAAACGTAAAGCGGCATTGCGCTGTTGCGTTTCGTTCGGTGAGTGACATTTCCGGTAGCCCATTCCCCCTCCATTTTCCAATCCCTATTTCCTTCATTTCAGGTTGGCAACGCTGCCATGATTCTTTATGTGTCTATGGGCGGTGGAGATCACTTACCATCAGGTGACTCTAGTTTGCTCTGTTAAAAAAATATCAATAATTTTTAAATATTGGAGATATGGCGTAAAATCAAAACGTTGATGCTGTCACACAAAAAGTATGTTTATTAGGTATGTGAACTTTAGATTCTAGAGAAAAGAGAGAACTTAAGCTAAATAAAGAACTCGCTGTTTTATGGCGCGTACACACCGGGCCGAATGAAGGCGATCGAATCATGCTTGTTTCATTCTCACAACAGCGAAAGTTTGTTTGTGTGAACAGAACAGGTATAGATTCGTTCATCTTCGTTCGGCCGGTGTGTACCCGCCATTACGTTATGCAGATTGTAAAGCATTTTAAATATATTTTCATTAATTTAAAAGACTTTTAAACATGTTTATATCAGTCCTAATCTTAAACATTCATATAGCAAAATATACCAAAAAGAGACCTGCTTTTATAAATACATATTCCTAATTTTGTACTACTATATACACTGATAATTGACAGCCTCCGTGGCGCAGTGGGCGAGTAGCCGGCTGTGAAGCGAGAGGCCGCGGGTTCGATTCCCGCATTAAAACAAATGTTTGTGTGGCCCACAGATATTTGTTTCAAGTCTGGGTGTTGTGAGACCAAAAGTGTCTCATAGTCTCTGATACCCACGATACAGGTTATACCTAGTGTGAGGTCAGGACTAGGTGTGTGACTGTTAGGTGTATTAGGTGTATAATTATAATATTTTATTCACTTTCCTTCAGAGCCCATGCCAGTGGGGTCTTTAGTGTCTAACATAGGTCTTGCACCAAATATTATGCGTGCATTAATAACATTAATTAACACTCTACATTCCTTTTCGAGGTAACACTCACAAGGTGACGTTATGTTTCAATTAATTTAATTTAAAACCCTCGTAAGAAAACTTAATTTTACCCTCTCAATAAAAGAGACGTGTGAAGTACACGTGTTTATATTATCTTATAGAGACGGAAATTACACTGACGTAAATAAACCTCAAACCATTTTATGAGATATACTTATAGGTAGGCACTGCTACAATGTCTAAAAAATAAATTCGGCGGTACCAACTATATTAGGATTTTAATCTTCGGCGACATGGTCTAGGTTATCCTAGATTTTAATAAATTATTCCACGTGTTAGTAACTATAAATAAATTCCAAGACCGTAGTAATAGTAGAGTCGCAGTTGTGTTTCTAAAAATTACCTAACTACGCATGCTATGTATGCACGTGATTAGAGTACTTTCTCACATGAAACTAATTTATATTATAATTATTAAACATATTTTATATTATTTACCGCCGAATGTTCATACACTTAAGGTCGCCTTATGTCGTTTAAGGTCGCCTTATCTGTCAAAATTGTATAGCGAAAATCAATGTAAGAAACCGTTAAAATTGACCATTCGGGCGTTAACAAGCTTTTATTTAACGCCACCAGCTAGTGTTAAAAAAATAAATCATAATATTAGCCCTGTAATATTACTGTCCGACTGCTGAGCACAGGCCTCCTCTACCAATGAGAGGGGTTAGGCCTTAGTCTACCACGCTGCCGTAATGCAGGTTGGTAGACTTCACATACCTTCGAAATTCTTGTGGAGAAATCCTCAGATATGCAGATTTATACAATATAATTTTTCATCAGTTCAACTCAGGTTGGGTTAGAATTTAATGAAATTTTATACACATTTAGGTACGTTACTGAACATTGCATAAATAAAAGCTTATTGTTTTTATTCTGTATATTAATTAAGCTTACTGATTTTGTTTCAAGCAACACCACATAAATTAGTAATTGTAAATAAAATATTCACCTCAAAACCATTATCACATTCCATTACGAAATCGTTGTATCCACCACTTGATAGGGTTCGCATAACAGTTAATTGTGTCTTATCTTGTGCCTGTACGGAATATCGCGGTAACTGCCCCACCGAAAAATGTGCGAATCGTGCACTAGTTCCACGCACGTTACACTGAGCCATTCCTCCTGTGTATCGTTTATAAATATTACATCTGGGCAGTCCAAAAGCTATTTGTTGGGGACGTACAGATCTATATTTAACGTTGCAAATACAACGGGGCGGCAATATTTATCAGGCACGAGAGCATTTGTTCCTTTTTACAAACTTTACATAAACGGGTTTTGTGGTTCTTAATACTAAATCCAACATAAATTCCAATTCTTCTGGTTTTGTGACTGGATGTAATTCAAACTGACGCAGTAAGGATGACAGGGCTGATTTCATCTCCAATATAGCGAACTTTTGCCCTGCAAAATAGACGTTATAATAAATAATAAAATTGAAATAAAACTATTCTTACGGATTCTAACACGATTAGGTTTTAATTATTATTCCCGATGTTTCGAAGGCTTTGCAGTCTTCGTTGTCACGGGTCAGACTGAGGTGTCATGATGGTAGATATTGTAACTCTAACCCCCAAATGGTCAAACGCTGCCTAAATATTTAGGAGGGCCTTATCGATTTAAGCACTCGTTATTCTTCAATTTGGCATGGTCAAACAGAACCTATCTCTTCACATTAAATGTAAGCAGGACCCAGTTTAAGGCCCGCTTATTTCGTAAAACGGCATGGTCAACAACTGCCTAACGTTTGACAGCTATTTAAGGCCCGCTTAACTAGCATTTGATCGAAATTAGTTTGAGATTGCCTGCGACTACTCTCAAATAAATCTAATGTTATAAACACGAAAGTTTGTGAAGATGTATGGATGTTTTGTTACTCTTTTACACTAGAATGGCTGAAGAGATCTGAATGAAATTTGGCACAGAGATGGATTAAAGTCTGAAATAGCACACAGGCTACTTTTTTCCCCGAAAAAATGTATGGTTTCCGTAGGATAGATATGTTTAAATAAATAAAATTTCACGCGAACGGAATGGCGGGCAAAGGTTTGTATTTAATAATGTCCGTGTTCCATGTAGTGTTTACCTACCCCTTGATTTCAATAAAATGTATTTTTCCTCAATATCATTATCTAAACTAGAATATAGCGCACTCGAAGAAGCCAAAACAAATAAAACACTTCACAAATACAATGATTCATTTTATTAAATCCGATAAAACACTACTGCATGTTGCCGAATTCCTCTCCAATATAATGGTTTTTAGATGGTCTGATGAAGCCGGTGTGAACTGGGACGTCCTGAATTCCATCCTCAGATCGGGCGGAGTATTTTTTTTGGGACGGACGGCAATCCTTGGCAAGAAAAATTCGAGAAGACTACTTTTATTGAAACGCTCCAAGAAATATCTTCCATATCCAAACTTCAAAGTTTCCATAATCTCTCCATCTTCGTTGATGTTTATTACATAAAACAAAATCACTTCACATACAACAATCACAGTTATTTAAATACGATAATAAATATAAACAAACAGGTCGCCATTTGCCAAAATTTTTTTTTCGTTTCTTCCACACAAATCATTGGCTAAGGTCGAAAGAAACATTCTGCCAAGTGGTAAATATTTTAACAACATAATGATAAATATTAAAAAAAGATCCATTTTAAGTTCCGTTTCTATTATATAAAAATGTATTTACCTTCACAATAACAAAAGATAGACAGAGATAACATAAATATTACAGAAAAATTTACTACAGATGAAATATGATCCGGAATGGCACATGGAAAGCAAAAAGGTTAAATAAACATTATCGAATCATGTATTCTGCCAATTATTTATTATAATTATCTTTAAAAAAAAACTAAATGAAATTAAATGATTCTACGTGAAACGAAACAAAAATATAATTTTATTAAAATTTTGTAATCGAGAACAAACTTTTATTATCTGTAGCATAATGATTGATCCTCAGCTGATTTTTCCGCCAAGTCTTCTCAAGTGCGTACGACCATGCCGCTCAAAAATTATTGGCTGCTTAACTTTGGGTAGTGCTCAAATGACTTGGATGACTGAGCACTGTTTGACCATTCGGCCCTTACCTTTTTTGGACAAATGACACCTCAGTCTGACCCGTGACAACGAAGACTGCAAAGCCTTCGAAACGTCGGGAATAATAATTAAAACCTAATCGTGATAGAATCCGTAAGAATAGTTTTATTTCAATGTATAATATTCGCGTAAACTTAAGAAATCAATAATAAAATTGAAATTTTAAGATACGACAATTATTAAACACCAGTTATCAACCATGGTGACATACCATACTACCTGGGAGACCATGGTTCTCTTTCAAATTTTTACCCGACTACGGCGATGCAAAAAGGAGGGTTATGTTTTTATTCAATTCAGTTAAGGAGTTAAAGATAGTCTATTGTAAACTACCGTCGTGATTTATATACCCAATGATCCAAACTTTCTCTATTCTACCTCTAATATTAAGTAGGATAAGAAGAAAGGGTTCTCTTACCTATACAATTTCTAGGTCCAGCACTAAAAGGTATATATGCGTAAGGATGACGATCTGCGCTGTTCTCAGGTAAAAACCGATCAGGATCAAATACTAAAGGATCTTTGAACAAATCATCTCGTCGATGCAAGTCGATAATTAGTATGTGGCAATATGTTCCTCGGGGGATTCTATAACCACCTAAAAGCATGACATATATATAGTATCATATAACTTCACTGACTACCTCGGTGGCGTTGTATTTCGGTACGACTACAGTCCTGGGGTCTCGGGTTCGATCCTCGGACCGGGCAAAGTCATATTGGATTTTTCCATATCAGCCCGGAGTCTGGAATTTGTGCCTGATATGGCGATAGGCTCGCCCCCTATCACATCTGGGACGGAACTAAGCTCGGCGAAATGTGGGTGTTCTAGTTCGCTAGGGCGCCTCTGCTTACCCTTTCGGGGATACAGGCGTGAGCTTATGTTATGTTATGTATAAGACCACTTAATTTTTCTTACCTAATGTAACGTCCTCGTTCAAGATACGGCCAATAGCTGGTACCGGGGGGTAGAGCCGTAGCGACTCTTTAATGCATCTGTCTAGATACCGCATCTTGTTAAAGTCATCTAAACTCGCTTGACGATCTGAACCACCGAATATATCATCCAACTCAGCTACAATTTTGTCCTACAATACAAATTATGGTTATAACGTGTTGCTTGTATGGAGAAACCCTTTTCTCTTTAGCGACAGGTACCTACTTCTACGGACTTTACAGCTTTTGGGATGTAACGTAGATTGTCGTAACGTAGCTTTTTTATAGCAGTAACTGGCAAACGAGAAAGTGGTTCACCTGATGATAAGTGATCTCCACCTCTCATAGACACCCAAGAGACGAATGATCATGTGGTCATGTGGTGGTACGTGGTCAATTGAAAAAGAATAGGAATAGGGATTGGGAAAGGGTGGCGATTATTGGGCCACCGGAAATCTCACTTACCGAACGAAACGCAACAGCGAGCTGCCACATTACGTCGGTTTTCTTTGAGAAAGTAGTATCAAAGCGGTCGAGCCAGCCCATTCGGGCTGTAGACGTCCAAAAGATCAACCGTGAATAACTAATTAATTCCAAAGACGTTTCGTCTCTCAACGGTCACCAGAATTATAAGTAGGTACCTTCAATTTTAGTGTGACGTAGGTTAAAACTGTAAGATACATGTTGAAAGAACCACAAATAAATATTGTATATTACCCATACATACCCGTACCTGTCTTTTTTTTATTTTTTTTTTTATTTAATAATAATAATCACTGGCACTTATATCTTAGGTTTTTGATACATAATTTAATTTTGACGCTTATAAAAGCATGTAAATTTTACACAAATTTAACAAAAACAATGATGTATTTATATAGATGTGCACTAGCCTCCACACTAGGATTCCCTGTGTCGTGGAAGCTAGTCTCTTCCGACTTAGAACCTATATTAATAAAAAATAAAGAGAGAATTTTATTTTAAATGTTTATCAGATATGTGTACCCAGTATTAAGTGTAAGTTTATGTATGTGTGTAAGTATGTTTGTGTATTTGTGTACTGATTTCTTAAGTTTACGTGAATATTATACATTGAAATAAAACCATTCTTACGGATTCTATCATGATTAGGTTTCAATTATTATTATCTTCTATAAAAAAATCTTACCGTACGATACCGATACCGAACCCTAGATAAAATTTACGTAGACTTATTCAAACTATGATACTAATTGACACTGTATGGTTGTACTGTAAGCTGAAGGATGATGTGGTGACTAGAAATGGTAAAGGGATGTTAAGGTGGTTTGGGCATGTGGAGAGGATGGATGAAAAGCGACTTACGAAAGGTATTTATCGTGCGAAAGTGATTGGAAGGTTCGGAAGACGGCGTCCGAGGACATTCATGGATCAAATAAGGATCTTCTCTGAAAAGGGAAAATGAGGAGTGCACTCAACCGGCCGAAATGTATGAAACGCTGCATGAGTATGGAAGAGGCAAAAGAGGTGTGTCAGGATCGTAGTTTGTAGCGCTCAATAGTCTCTGCCTACCCCCATGGGATACAGGCATGGTGTGTATGTATGTATGTACTGTATAGTTATTACTTATTAAATAATCAATTAACTACATATTCAAAGTAATTCTAATTTTACTCCATTTTGTGAATTGTTACCTGCACATGCTTATGGTTAGCTATCAGCATTAAACTGTATGTCAAGCCAGATGCAGTCGTATCATGTCCCTGTAAATAACAATATTTATTTGATGGGCAGTGCATATAACGAATTATTGTATAAATCCATAGTCGAAAACTACAGCGCCGCAACGGTGGGAAAAACCAAACCATTGTCTTCAGTGATTGTATAAAAAAAACATTTACTAATTCACTTAAAATAGTATGTGTTTTGTTTAAATTTTAAATTATTTTAAAACTTTTCTAGCGATAAGGTTTGGAGCAATAAATACTTATTGAATACGATGAAAATTATACAATTTTATTTTTATTTATTTCATGAAGATATTTTTTTATTCAATGCTCTTCTGATCTAACCTCTAACACAAATAATATATATATATATATATATATATATATATATATATATATATATACATAATTATACGATGCGTCATATGACAGGCGAATAAATTGTTTTATTTTCAAATGATTCTTTGATTGAAATTATTGTCATATCAGTCAGGAATAACGTATTTAACATAGTGAAATTATCTTCACAATAAAATTGATTCAATAGTAGCAGAGATTAGCGCGTTCAACCTTTTATTTGTATTGTGCATTAAAGCACAAGTAAAACCGCGTCTCCTGCAAAACATTCCACAAAAAACCTACGCAAAACATGGTTTCGCTAAATTTTTTTATCTATAGTTAATTTTTTTTTCGTATGTGTTTTGTTTCGAGAAAAACAGATGCAGGAAACGCGGTTTAAGAAGCACAAGGAAAACATCGTGACGAAATCAACATACCAGACAATTCTACAAGGGTTTTGATGATGATCAATTTTACCAACTCAAACACATTAACCCTCTCAACAAATGAAGTCTGTGCGCTTCAGTGGGATGAAAATAATATTAATATTGTTATATTGTTAGTAATTATGTATAGATCATACCTCAAACATAAACGTATCAACTTCTTCTTGAATTCCAATATCGTCGATTAACCCATCCTTTTGTGCGGTTATGAGAAGATCTAACATAGCGACATTTTTCTTTTTTCTATAAATGTTTTCATCAATATTTTCGTTATCATCGCCGAATACGTATACTCCATGTTTTTCAATGTACTCTTTCCTATTTCTGATTACGTTTTCAGTAAACTTGTGGACTATGTGTAAATCTTTTTCAGGCTTTCCAAAATTCACAAAATTATAAATAAAGTCTAAATGTAGATAAAGTCGACTCATCCTATGGACGAATTGACTTCCAAGAGAGTAAACAGCTTCTTTATATGACCTTCCTACTTCTCGTGTTTCATCACAGAGCCGAGAACCCATTGCTGTTTCTAAAAAAATAGCAAATGCTTTCAAAATATAATATGGTATACCTACATAGTTGTTGTAACCAATTTTTTTCTACTACAACTTAAATAAGCTGGCTACTTCCGAAATCCAGCGTATGCCCATGCAGTATGGAACAAATGCGTTAGCTCCGAAAATCTTTGTGAATTTGCATCCTACGAATATTAAGGCTCAAATTTATCTTCATTCTAATTGGATTGATTTACCTAATTTTCTTTAAGAATAACAACACGCATATCACGCTGGCGCTTGGACACGGAAAAATAACGAACCTTGAGTGCTCGTTCCTGTTAAATTCAATAATTGTATTATATTTCATCGTCTCTTCGTCTTTTGCGAACGTCTATATAGAGTCAATTCTTTTTCTGGAACCTACTGCTCGTGAACGGTGGAGATCACTCGCCGTAAGGTGACGTATCTGCGCGTTTGTTAGCCTATTAGAAAAGCCTCAGGGAATGGAAATGAAAGGATGCTTATTTTAGCTATATAAAAAACTAATTAGCTCTACCGCTCTACATCTAAAATAACAAAGTATCTAATATTTCACCACATATCGACTGCAGAGTGTATTCCGAAATGACTGGAATAATATCAATTGGTTGTTCCAAAGATTTGCTCATAGTCTGGACCAAGCAGTGACTGTTATTCTCCAGGATCCAACAGAACTGGCGCAAAATATTGAAATGAAACGTCGGTGTGAGTATTTTTCTGCGTGCTTGCCACTTCGAACCTAATAATTTAAAATATTACGCATTACGAACGTTGGAATTGGATACTTAAATATTTTTTTTATTAATTTCAACTCTATGTAATTTAGTCATTTAAAAAATTGGATAGAAAGAAATATTGAAATATTCTCAAAAATTAAAAAATTAAATTAAAATTTGGTGAAATCTTCAACTGGAAAGAGAAGTACCAGTATATTTACGTCACAGCCATAAGGGTGCGAGCGTTGGAAAGCGATAGCAAGATATCCCCACTACGCATCTATTCTTGCTCTTTGCAAAATTTTAAATATTAATAACTGTCTCATTTTTCAACCAATTTCGATGCATTTTTACAGAAAGGTTCCTTTTTAGTATCATTTGCTATTTACGCATAAAATAATGTATAAAATCAATCATCACTACCTAATTGTACCAGAGTTGTTAGCATTGGAAGACTAATATAATAATAATAATATAATATAATAACCTTTACTTAGGAGCAATCCGTCTCTCAACCACCTTTTCAAAAAGCTGTACAATGGACTTTTTGCATTGTGTTTTGTACTTGAAATAACAGTCTGCAAAAAAAAAGTTGTTACGAAAATTTTGCAATAGTAGAGTTATCTCGGTGTCTCTGAAGGTAGAGTCAAGAGAACTTAAAAATAAAGCCAGTATCGAGAGATGTGGCGTGCGACAAATTATGAAAACCCTAAATATATAGATCATCAGTCTAATTAGGACCATATTCTTAATATAATATTTTTACGTTTTATAGAGAATGAAAACCAAAGACAGTCCTATAACCCCGTCTAAAAATAGAACAAACATGTACAATACACGTTAATGACCCGACATAATAATTGTATTGCTGTAAAATATAGTTATTGCATTTTTGGAAAATAAGAACTTTTTGTGAAATAATTTAATTGTTAAAATAAAAAAAAACATAAACTGGTTTCAAACGATTTTCATTTTATAAAATGTAGTACTATGTTATGTGGTGGTTGAAATAATTGGTTATAATTAGTTCCCCTGATTAATTCACATACCTACTGTATATTAGCTAAGTATATAATAAGTATATAATAGCTGTGTATAACGAGACGAGAATGACACTACAATACCCTATCATATAATATATCAGGACATAAATTATTACGTATCTATTGTCTAGTCAATTGATAGACATCGCACACCACCAAAGAACATTATTAAATCAAGGACACAATGCAGTTCCGCGCAGCGCGACGCGGTGACCACCCTGAGATCTCGGGTTCCATCCCCGGGTCGGGCAAAGTGATATTAAGTGTTTTTTATTCTGAATCAGCACAGAGTTTGGAATTTGGCCCCTATCACACCTGGGACGGACATGAGCTCGGCGAAATGTGGGCTTGTTGTTCTAGTTCACCTCTGCCAATTCCTACGTTTACGTAGAGGCGTGAGTCTATGTATGTAACAATTTCAACTTCTTCAGCCCATATTCTTGTGTCGTGCCTGCGATCTTACGGCTGCAATATTGAATAATCTATATTAACCCTACCTAGATGAAACCGATCGCTGATATTAATTGTGGATTACATATATAAATATTTATCTGGATACGAACATCGAAACAGAACACAGATTATACGAAAATTGGTAATTCGTAATTGCCTTTTTAATAAAAAAGAATACAACCAACAATCACACACATAGTTCTGACCCCACACTAGGTTTAAACTACAAACACAAACTACGAGAGACTTTCAGTCGCACAACACGAGACCCAAAACAAATATATTTTAGTCTCAAAAATATTTTAAATACTTATACAATTGTGGAAAACTAAATTCAACTTTATTTTTAATATTAAGTATTTTCAAAAGTATTTACTATAGAAAAAATTACCTCAATATCATCTGGTTGGTAAATGTTTACAGCTGCTATGGGAAAAGCCCAAAAGCCGTGTATTGCTTTCCATTTTTTTGAATAGTCTCTTGTGATTTTAAATAATTCCACTAAAAATAAAAAGTATTGTTAAGCTTATAATAGTGACTCGAAAAATAAACTCTACAACACGAGATAAATGGCGTAAAGAAAAGGCTTCTATCCTGTAAGGAGTGTAGAAAATGTTATTTATAAGTGGACAGTGACCCGAGAGTTCCTGGTTTTGAATTACAAGTTTTTCAAAGGGTAACACTGTTTTGGGCGAAGGGCATACATAATTTGCTTCAAACTGAATATCCCGGAGGAGCTACCGTTAGGCTGGCCGTAAATATTACGCCTAATCTTTATGTAATATGAAGAAGAATAATTGAAGAAGTGTGTTGCGCCAACCCCATATTGCCGTGGGATAAGGATACGTGGAAATAAAGAAGTAAATAAGCTTAACGATACTTACCTGGAGATTTGATTACATCAAAAGCATTTCCGATTATAAATGCACCTTTAGCACAGGGGACCTTTCTTATTAAACGAGCACGTTTATTATAATTTAACAGAATGTGAAGAAGACATAAGAATAGCAACACAACTATCAAAATCCACAACATGATATTACTGGTATCGGTAGAGACGTGTTGTTTTAATAAATGTATTATTACAATTATTTATATTTAGGTTAAATTATCTAATATGCAAAAAATACAAGCCAAATAATATCTCGACCGGCGATAAGCTAACACGTTAGTCAAGATCCACGAAATATGGTAATTATCATTTTATTCGTGTTTAGTTTTAATATAATCGCTTTATTTCCATAGGTATTTAAAAGTTGTTTTATTAGGCACGTTCGCGAAACGAATGTGTCCATGAGAGAACTGGTTTAGTATTTTATTTAACAACCGGAAGTGTATGAGTATGACGTCACATCGTGTAGACTAGTCCATCCACGCACATTAAAGTGGAGATCAACCTTTTCCTTACAATATTACAGCCTCCGTGGCTCAGCGGGTGATTAGCCGGCTGTGAAACGTGAGGTCGCAGGTTCGATTCCCGCACCTGTGTGGCTCACAGATATTTGTTTCGGGTCTGGGTGTTGTGAGACCGAAAGTCTCTCGTAGTTTCTGATACCCACGATACAGGTTACACTTAGTGTGGGGTAAGGACTATTGGATGTATTGACTGTTAGATGTATTATTGTTATTAATATTAGATAATAGTGTCTGTTTTTTAGAATTGGTGCCTGAGCGGCCCGTACCAATGCAGATTACATGGAAATCCACCGGTTCCACCAAGTTAAAATATAATAAAAAAAAATTAAGTCTGGTATTTTATTTTGTATCACTTTAGTGGAAAATACAGCTATTGCATTCTTTAGCATTTTATCTCGGGTGCGGAAGACGATCTGGTTTCCTAATTACGTCATCATATCTATTACTGTCAAATATCATCCCAGTAGTTAATTAAAAATAATTAGTTTTTTGTTCAGAAGGAAAGTAATGTTTTTCTTCAATTACAATATAGATAGTGGTATTGATCTATCCGGTGGCCCATACGCTTATGTAACATATATATGTGCCGCCTCCGACGGGTTAAGTAATGAATGTCTCATATAAAGTAAAAGGTCATTATGGTGTACATAATATTATAATTATTTCTTTTCTCTCTTCACGAACTTGACGTATACAGGGTTAACAGTTCTTAATACTAAATCTGTTGTGAATTTCAAATCTTCTGGTTTTGTTACGGGAAGTACTTCATAATGGCGCAGTAAAGATGACAGGGCGGACTTCATCTCCAGAATAGCGAATTTTTGACCTGAAAATATTGATGTGAAAATTTTACACACTAAGTTACCTGGAAGTAAAGTAGGTACCAAAATTTTAATGAGTATTTTTTTTATTAGCTTCTATCGTTATCTCATAAATGGTAAGGGTTTTTATTGAATTTTGGGATTAGATAACTGGAGCATCTTAATAGAAATACAAAATTACAGGCTTACAGGTGGAATATTGTCGCCTCCTTAGTCTAGTGGAAGCATATATGGGCTGTGGACCGGGAGGTCCTGGGATCGTTTTCAGGTCGGGCAAAGCGATTTTTAATTTGATTTGCCCGTGGCTGGATCCCCCAAAGGGGACGTCAGGCAGGTAGCCAGTCGTAAAAACTAAGCCAAATCATTTTCTGCAACATACTTGAAAAAGTGTGTTGCGCCGCGCCCATTAAGGTAGGATAAGGGCAGATTTTTTATCAGGGCACAGTGCAAAGGGCAACAGGGCAAAGTGACTACACTGCACCTAATTGTAAGCGTAGTGCAGTCCAAAAAAACTCTAGCGACAATGGGTTTATATGTGTCAGTGGTCGCTAGAATGATGCCGACGTATTTGTGCTTCTCTACACTCCGAATCCGAAGAGGTAAAAAGCAAATCGAGTAGCTTGCGACAAAGCAAGACAGGCAAATGACCGATGCAGACACAAGGATACCCTATACCCAACCAACCATCAAGTCATGCCGCAAGCCCCTCGAGAGAACCGGAAGTACACTGGCTGATCCTGGAACGCGAACCACACAAGTGAGAAGTGTGGGTCACTATGGCACGTTTTAGGCACGCCCCATGTGTAAGATGGTCGCCATCCGGTCGAATACGAATATCCAACCACCAGCAAAGGTCGAATATATTATTTCCAAAAATAGTATGTGGCTCAAAATGGTTCAAGTAAGATATAACACTCGACTGCATCTGTGTAGCTTTGTTTTGCGAACATAGCTGACATATCTCAAGTAAAAATAACATGACATTAAATGAAGACAAAAGTGACATACCTATACAATTTCTAGGTCCAGCACTAAAAGGTATATATGCGTATGGATGTCGGTCTACACAATTTTCAGGCAAGAATCGGTCGGGGTCAAACACCAGAGGATCCTTGTATAAATCGTCTCTGTGGTGCAGGTCGATGCATTGAATATGACAATATGTGCCTTTCGGTACAGTGTATCCACCTAAAAAATGATTTTAATTAACAACGAAGTTTCGTATTTTTTGACAAACTTGCAATATTTTTTAACGATCTATGCACACAATGGGACAATCGGGAAAAAAGGAATTAATCCCCCACTTTATGTGTACGGAACTCCACTTTAAGTGAATGGGATTGTACTCTAAAAAAAAATCTTTTTTTTTTTCAGGATTTCATTTTACCTGTTTGTGGGCGTGATTTATATGTACATATACCCATCCCAATAATTATAGCTTTGTACAAATCGCTGAGCTAAACCACGGTCATGGCGAAATTGTAAGGGTTCCTTTCCGACCGACTTCCAAAAAGGAGAAGGTCCTCAATTCGTTTGTATTTTTTTACGCATATTACGAGATATCTCTTCTTTTTTAGTTTGACAGAGCTTATTTCAAGGGTGGTCCCTTATACATTTGGTCACGATCGGATTTCAAGACTATTTGTTAAGTTTTTAAAGTTCTGATTATGTCATTTGCGTTCAGAACCTTAATAAAAAAGTAAATAATTATTTTTTTTACACATCTTTAAACAAGATATAGAATATATCCACGAGGACATAATTTCGCAATTAATAGGCAGATATTAAGGTTAATGTTAACTAACCGGTTTAGCACACATCAATGGCACAAAAAATTAAGTAAATTACTCTAGAGATATCCACTGTCAACAATTATTTGTATTTTATTGTAGTCTTTATTTGACTGTACCTAGTGCTCGGAATGGACGTTTTCACGAGTAGGAACGCATTTTCTCCTGCGTTCATGTTTTTAACATATTTCAATAAGCTATTTTATGATTTTCGACCGAATTCTTATAATGTTTACTCGTTATTTCCGGAAATGGGGATCGATTTTTTTTAATTATTTTGCGTTCGATAGGTCTTACTTTACTCCAAGGGTGATCCCACAATCCCATATAAATTTGGTCAAAACCTAACATAACATAAGTTCACGCCCATATCCCCGTAGGCAAAGGCGCCTTAGCGAACTAGAACACCCACATTTGACGGTAGTCGTACCGAAATACAACCACGCCATCGAGGCAGTTGAAACCTAATGAATGGGATCAATTCTTTTTGTACGGTTCCCGTCCATTTTGAGCACTGACCGTACTAACCACACTGTGTCACTTTGCCGACATCTGGCCACAAAACCCTAAAAATAATGAATTATTTTTTTATGAATCTTGGTGAAAAATAATCTAGTATTAGAGACGCTACTCTCCATGTTTGTGATGCCTGAAATTTTTTATTAAAACGATATTGCGATGCAGCACCTAATTGATATATATACCTAGGATATAATAGTAAAAAATCATGAAAACGCATCGCACCATTATCTATACAAAGTTATTAAACTGTTTCATCACTACTGTATAAGTGTATATACGTACTTAATATGACGTCCTCGCTCAGAATACGACCGATACCTGGAACAGGCGGGTACATTCGCAACGACTCCTTTATGCACCTCTCTAAATATCTCATTTTAGAGAAGTCATCTATAACAGATGTCCGAGCTGTATTGCCAAATACATCATCCAGCTCGGCTACTATTTTGTCCTAAAATCAAATTTTAATAATCATATTAAAATTAGGCATTACGTAACTGATTAGTAAAGATATTGTTTTCTAAATACTAATAATGTTCCCCGCTACCAAAGAGATTAAACTTTTGAATGTCTGCCCGCTACGGATACCAATATCATGCCGACCTGAAGCTACCACCACTCATTATAATTGATTGCCACCTATTTGTAGGTGGTTGTGGTGGTGGCAATAGGTGGTAGGTGTAGGTGGTTACTATACAACTGGGTACAGATAGCCTTTCATTATGATATTACATCACCATTTGTATCTGAACAATCTCTTATAACCATTGATTAAAGCGTAATAATATAATAATAATATTAGCCCTGTAATATTACTGTCCCACTGCTGGGCACGGGCTTCCTCTACTAATGAGAGGGGTTAGGCCTTAGTATACCACGCTGGCCTAATGCGGGTTGGTAGACTTCACATCCTTCGATATTATTATGGAGTAATTCTCGGGTATGTAGGTTTCCTCACGATGTTTTCCTTCGCCGTTATAGCAAGCGATAATTCACAAAGAAATTACACTTAACATAAAAAAGTCAGAGGTGTATGCTTCATTTTTGGGGTTGATCTCGAACCTCCGACACTCGTCTCGGTACTCCGTACCATTCCCAACTGAGCTAATGATAGTAAATAACACCAAATATATTATTTACCTGTATACTCCTGTGATTGGCAATTAGCATTAAACTGTATGTCAATGCAAGTGCAATAGTATCATGTCCCTGTAAATAATCATATAATAGCTTTAATTTATTAAAAATATAATAACATAGGTATAAAGATCTGTCGACCATCTCTACCTATATTGTTCTGACGTGCTGGCTAAGGCCTGAGGGGCAAAAGATGTTCTGAATCAGAATCCTACTGCAATATTCATGAAAAATAATTTTGCACCGGGGTCGGTTTATTAATGCGGAACGATAACAGGTAGAAGAAGTGTAGTTGACTGATTGAACACCCAAGTTACATAATATATCTGTGACATAGACCAATGGAACTGGAAAGCTGAAAACTTTGTAGTTTTATATACAATATGAATATTTATATATTATATGTTTGCATAAATGTAAAAAAAAATTATAATAATAAATCTGAGTTACAGGTTAGCGATGCGTACTTCAAATAAAAATGTGTCGACTTCTTCTTGAATTCCAGCATCGTCAATCAATCCATCCTTTTGTGCTGAAATGAGAAGATCCAGCATTGCAATTCTTTGCTTTTTCTTATATACATTTTCATCCACATTTTCCTCATTATCCTCAAATACTTTGATACCATACTTTTCAACGTATTCTTTTCTGTCTTTTATGACCATTTTAGTGAGTTTGTGGACGGTATCTAAATGTTTGTTTTGCTTTCCAAACGATATTAGATTGTATATAAAATCAAAATGAAAGTAAACACGACAAATTCTATAAACAAATTGTTGTCCCAAGGCGTAGACGGCTTGTTTATAAGACTTTTGCAATTCTTTGCTTCTTTCACTTAGCCGAGAGCCCATCGCTGTCTCTAAAATTTATAAAATTATTCCATAAATGTATTAGAAATTATATTTTCAATTTACTATTTGTTTTTAGTGTATACCACATATAGAATATAGAGTATATTCTGAAATAATTGGAATTATGTTAACCGCTTCTCCTAATCTTCCTTGTAGAGTCTCAACGAAACGGTGGCTATTGCCCTCCAGTATCCCGCAGAACTGACGTAAAATGTTGAAGTGGAACGTCGGTGTGAGTATTTTTCTGCGGGTTTGCCATTTGGAACCTAATAAGATGAAAATATGTATTAATAATATATAATTTAAAATTATGTATCATTTAACACCATCATTTGAGTACATCATAAGTTTACTTCATACAAAATTTACTGAATATACGGACACATTCAGGGCCTCATGCACCAATCCCAACTGCATCCAGTATTTCAAACCTAATCCCCTGCCACCATTCCTGCCACATGCCATTCCCATACAACCCATTCTCTTACACTCTATTTCTATCTCCCCTTATCACCCTATCTTAGCCATCCCATAGTTACTATGTCCATACTTGCCTGCCTGTTTCAAATTTATAGCGAGATAATGTAAATGAATTATTAATCTTAATTCAAAATTTTCTTGTGTTGTCATAAGTAAGCACATGGGCAAGGCATGTAAAATGCCTACGTCATCAATAAAGATTTTTTTATGTTTTTATTTTTATTTCAGAACAGTTCTAGTTCCTTAAATAACTATTTTTATAGCAAGGATCAGCAAACTATTATGTGGGTCACCTAATGGTAAGTAATCTCCACCGCCCAAGACACCCACGATACCACAAGAATCGCAGGTGCATTGCCTATATTAATGGGTGTGGTATATGAATTGGGAAGGGGAGGGAACGACTTATTTCAATATAATTTGAACAACCTTTACCACACAGCTCGCTATTGCGTTTCGTTCACTGTGTGAGATTTTCGCATCAGCATCAGATAACCCAGATAATTGTTGTCTAATCTTAGCTATAAAAAAGCGTTATCTAAGCGCACTAGAGCTGTTGTACCCTTAGTACGAGTTTTTCTCGATTCTGAAATCGACGATAGTTTACAGTATCTCCATAATTTTTTTAGTTCGTTTTAGTTTCCGCAAAGTGGCGCTGCTTGTCAAATGTATAGACAAAACGCAAACTATCGTCAATTTCAAAAATCGAGAACTGTCCAAATAAACTCGTACTAGGGGTACTGAAATGTGTTTGAACCTGCATTCAGTAAGATTGAGATCATATTAAGTACTTATTGTAGCAACAGTCACCAAGGACATCGTTAGTTAATCATTTCGATGAGTATATGACTATCACAGATAGATACTACTTTATATGGATCGTCGTTGATCACAGATAATAATATGTGGTGTGGTAGGTACCAACCTATATACATAGTACCTATGTACTTGCTGTATCGCAAGATAGATCTATTTTTAATTTAAGTATTATAATATTAGTAAATATACCTTTACTTAAAAGTAATCCATCTCCTAACCAGTTCTTCAAAAAGTAATAGGGTGGACTTTTTGCGCCATGTTTTGTACTTGAAATCACTATCTGGAATACAATTACAGTTAGCTGATTTTTGTTAGATTGTAATGTAACCTCAGAATGCAACCGACGAATTTAGTTAATATATAGCCAATAGCAGTTGTAGCACCAGCTGAGAGTGAAGTGTTTTAAAAGTAGAACTATAAGAGATATTATACATACTGCGACTAGTACTTAGTATTGAAAAAACGTTACGATTACTTAGTTATCCTTGTAAATACCGTTGATGGGACCTCAAAATCAGAGCATCGGAATTTAAAATTATATCGTAATAACTTATATTATGTAAATCTATTTTATTCACCATTTCCGGTATTAAAATCCTGATAACAAACCCTATGGTTTGTTGACGAATAAACGTGAAAACAGACCCGATTTCTCCATAGAAATCGGGTCTGTTTTCACGTCTATTCGTTTTGAAATGATGAGAGTAATATTACGACAATGACCGCCTCGGCAAGATCCGTCATCAACATCAACCGCGTGTACATCACTCGCCTTCGATTTGCCGACTATATTATTGTTGACAGAATTACTGGAAGACCTTTGCACTATCCTCGAAGAACTCAATCGAGTTTCCCAACTTGTGGGCCTTAAATGAACATGAACAAGACGTAGATCACGTCGAATATTCATGCTGTGCCAACCCCAATTAGTATAGGAAACTCAACTCTCGAAGTTGTAGACAAATATGTCTGTTTAGGACAAGTGGTCCAGCTAGGCAGGTCCAACTTTGAGAGAGAGGTCAATCGTCGAATCCAGCTAGGCTGGGCAGCGTTTGGAAAACTACGCAAGGTCTTCTCGACCAAAATACATCAGTGCATGAAGTCAAGTCTTTGATAATTGTGTGTTACCAGTAATGACTTACGGCACTGAAACGTGGCCTCTCACTGTAGGCCGCATAAAAAGCTCACAGTCACGCAGCGCGCTATGGAGAGGGCTATGCTCGGTGTTTCTCTACAGTCAATACGATCAAATCAGGAATGATGGGATCCGCAGAAAAACGAAATAGTCACCGACATAGCCCAGCGAATTAGCAAGTTGAAGTGGCAGTGGGCAGGACACATAGCTCGTAGATCTGATAACCGATGGGGCAGAAGATTTCTCTAATTGGAATCAAGTTTACAGCTCGCATGATAGGACCCACTAAAATTATTTCCGAGGTGCCTTACATCTAGCCTCTCCGGTTGTAAATATCCCTATGTATGAGGCTGATGTCTCTTTAATTCATTACATTGTCTCCTGCATTTTTACGGAGGGAAGTGGAAACCTTATAGTTCCTACTCCTCCCTATCTTTCTGTTTGATTAATTTCGTTGCGGGATGAAGACAATTTTGCATTATCTAAGACTCGCCGAGCTTCACTGCTCGGTGCAGACCACGTACTGGCAAGCGCAGCATAGGACGTCCACCAACAAGGTGGACCGACGACCTGATAAAGGTTGCAGAAAGTCGCTGGATGCAGGCCGCTTCTTCAACAGGTCGATCTGGAATTCTTTGGGGGTGGCCTATGTTCAGCAGTAGACGTCCTATGACTGATTATGATGATGATAGTAACTGCCTCGGTGGCGTAGTTGTATTGTGTGTGCGGTACGACTACTTCTCTGAGGTCCGAGGTTTGATCCCCGGGTCGGGTAACGTGATATTTTACTCAGTGTCTGGAATTTATGTTCAATATGGCGATAGACTCGCCATATCACATGTCAGACGGAATTAAGCTCGGCGAAATTTCGGTGGTCTAGTTCGCATATGCCTACCCCTACGGGGTTACAGGCGTGAGCTTATGTATGTATACATAATATGACTTCTGTGTATGAACGAGACAATTTTATTTGGCACGCATTCTCAGACATGGCTAAATAGACGCTTAATAAATAAAGTTTAACACTTAGAAAATCGATTTAAAAAAGTTTCTTACTCGATTAGGCTAAGCTCTATAGAGCGAACTTCAACTAAGTGTAAGTCAAAGCAACGAACTCAGTTTCAGAAAATCTTTGCTTAGTCTGTCTGTCAGTCTGTTTTTCTTGTAAAAAATGACTCGGACTAAGTCAAAATTCGATTTAACAATTCCTAATCCTCACTGACTTCGTTACTTTGCCTTATACTTAGTCAAATTTCGCTCTATAGATCTCAGCCTTGGAACCGGTGTGGAGGCCGATTCAAATAAAATGAAATATAATTATGTAAATAACATAAAATAACCCTACCTCAATATCGTCCGGTTCGTAAACATTGACTATTGCTATCGAAAACGCCCAAAACCTATTCAATGGTTTCCATTTTTTATAATAATCCCTCATAAAATAAAATAACTGTTCTGAAAATGAAGTAATACTTAATTATTTTTCTTGTAGGCAATATACTGTGCCATACTATATAAATTATATTTACCTGGAGATCCCGTAAAAGCCAATGTATTCCCGATGATGAAACTATATTTAGCGCCGGGAATTTTCCTTATTAAACAAGCTCTTCTGTTGTAGTTAAATAAAATATGAACGAAACACAAAACCAGCGCAATTAACGTTAAAATCGTAAACATGTTTGAAAATAAAAGATAATGACATTCGCCGGGTGAATATATTAATTATATAATACACTAATATATTATTAAAGTATGTATACTTTTAAAGCCTCACTTTACTGAACTAACATTAGGATTTGCTTTATAGAGGTATATATTTATATAGCGTAGTTGTGGCGGGCCGTGGCGGGCTGTGGCATACAAAGTATACATACAACCTGGAAAAAAATGTTTAGTATTCCGTGACTCGTTTTAACAAATAATTAAACCTTCTGATTGCCTCGATGGCGCGGCGTAGTGGTTTTGCGTGCGCGATACGACTGTCGTTCTGAGGTCTCGGGTTTAATCCCCGGATCGCGCAAAGTGATATTGGATTTTACAATATCAACCCGTATCTGGAATTTGTGCCCAATATGGCGATAGGCTAGCCCCCTATCACATCTGGGATGGAACTAAGCTCGGCGAAATGTGGGTCTCAAACTTCAGTACCCAATGCGCCTCTGCCTACCCCTATGGGGATACAGGCGTGAGCTAATGTTATTTTAAACTTACAAAATTAATTTTGTTAAATTGGTGGAACACACTTTTTTATTTTATTTATAACTTAAGGAAAACTTACAGCTATTACACTGTTTGGTCTAATAAAAAAACTTGTTAATAAAAAAGCAGCCACGCTGCATTTGTTTTGTTTTAGTTTTTAATAGAAATAGATATCTTAAAACTTCTTTTTAACTCGGTTTGCAAATTCTTCTTTAGTTTTTTTTTACTCGGTTTAGTAGGAAGTTTTAGTTTCCTTCCACCTAAGTTCAAATACGGATTAAGTTGTGTACTCACATAAATTGTCATTTATATCGGTGCTTTATATAAAAGTGTACAATTTATAATAATGTAAGAATTAATATATATGAAGTTGTGGTACTTAAATAAATAAATAAATAAAAAAATACTCATGGCTAATAACAAGTTTTTACAAATATAAATAACGTGGACCTAGGCACAAAATTGTAGGTGAACACCAAAAAAATAAGTATATGAGTTTAAATGTTAATTAAAATTGAAACACTCGCACGCATAACGCAACACAATATCTTAAGATTATGGATTAAAAAATGTATCGCTCATTTCCTTTTTAAGTTTGGAAATACTAGTGTTAAAAAGGTCTAGATCCAAATATTGTGCTTATTTATTAAAAGATATACTGGCTCGAAGAATACAGGAATTCTGATGGTAATTTGAGACTGCATTAGGAATATATAAGTGGTTTTCTTAGGTAAGTCTGCAACGTATTCTGCTCAACAATTCAGGACAATCGACCGAACCATTTGCTATTTGTATATGTAGGATTTTAAAAAATCGTATACAGCCTGTTAGCTAGAGTACAACTACACAAGATTTAAAATTGATATAGACAAGTGGTATTTTTCGGAATTGGTCATGAATTATATGATAGGATGGCAGTCGCGGTAACAATCTGTACCTTACATACTGTAACCTTTTGCGTTATGATTAAAATTTGAGGCTAAAAATACATGACTTTCTAAATATCGCGTTTTTGAAGTGTCTGGTCTACTTAGGATGATTGGAAGCCATTTGTTACATGATTTATTGTTGTAAATTTGCTTCAAGTTACTAAATACAAACTATAAAACACTTAAGCCTGCTATAATATTCGACTATAATGTAATATTTATTTTAAAGCGTGAGTGTACACTCACACTTGACCAACAAGTTTTATGTTACTTATTCATATTAAAAATATGAATATGTAACGAATTTAATATGCCAACATTTTATTTGTAGTAGCTCTACTAATAGACTACCTCAGGGTCGTAGTACTGCGTGCGCCTGCGCGGTACGACTACCGTTTCCAGTATATACAAAGTACTCTGTGACTACCGTCCGGAGATCCCGATACTATATGTATAGCGCCCGACATGACAATAGGCCCGCCCCATATCGCATCTCGGACGGAAATAAGCTTGGAAAAATGTGGGTATTCTAGTTCTCTAGTTGGCCTTTGCCTACCCCTTAGCGAAATAATACACATCCGACAATCTTATCCGTATATTACGAGTAAACAGCATCTCTTAGGGATATAAAAAATACATCAGTTTTATAAAAAAAGGTTTAATTATCATTAGTAAATAAAGTCTTGTAAATAAGATCTGGGTATTTTTATTTGTGCCTTTTTACGAAGGTTACCTCAATAGGATTTGCATTTCTCAATATTAAATCAGCCACACATTCGATGTCTGTCGGTTTGGTTACTGGCAGTAATTCAAACTTTCGTAGTATTTCTGATATCGCGGATTTCATTTCCATCATTGCAAATTTCTGACCTGAAAATGTAATAAATGCATTATAATTGATATGATATAGTTAAGTTAAGTTAAGTTAAGTTAAGTTTAGTTAAGTTCCACTACGTGCATGTTGAGTTTTCCTTAATTTGGACTTACATTATAAGTTATGTATTAAGTGTTTAGATTAGCAAAATTTTGTATTAATGTTATGTCTGCTGGAAAACCTGAATAAAGAAATAAATAAATATAAATAAATAATTAAAATCTGGAAATCTTTGGGAAAGGCCTATGTTCTATGGCTGATGATGATAAATAGTATAATTTAAAAACCATCGACATGACATAAGAAAAAGAAGGTATCAGTTGGTTGAGCCACTTCGTGTCTCTTTTGGGGAGCGATCGACTCCGGTACTTTCTGGGTGGATCATTGTGCTCTCCAATCTTGTTGGCACGACCTAGGTATTTTAACCTCTTTGGTACCACAGCTCGTTAGTGTATGCTCTGATAATTATTACTGGCACTAAAGCAGCGATAGCTCAGTTGGGAATGGTACGGACTGCCGAGACAAGTGTCGGAGGTTCGAGACCAACCCCAAAATGGAGCATACACCTCTGACTTTTCTATGTTAAGTGTATTTTCATTGTGAAATATCGCTTGCTATAACGGTGAAGGAAAACATCGTGAGGAAACCTGCATACCTGAGAATTTCTTCACAGAAATTTCGAAGGTATGTGAAGTCTACCAACCCGCATTAGGCCAGCGTGGTAGACTATGGCCTAACCCCTCTCATTAGTAGAGGAGGCCCGTGCCCAACAGTGGGACAGTAATATTACAGGGCTAATATTATTATTTATTATATTATTATACACACTAACTAATTTAATTTTGGATTAGGGTTAATTTATATTTTTGTACCTGACTAGATTACGAACACCTTAGATATTGTGAAATACAGTGTTTTTTTTTTACTGGGACAGTATGAGGAAATCGGAAACTATAGGAGATACTGATATATTGTCTTTTCAATTTTCTTTATGAAAATAATTTTAGCATACTCATTTTTTTGGTCAAGGGTAAAAAATAACAAAACATTTTTATTGTTCTGAGCAACTCAGTTTCATGTGAGGATCATTTCTTTGTATCGGAAGAAAAAATTTTGGAAAGCGGTAAAAAATATTTTCATTTTCATTAATTTTAAGGGCCAACTAACCCTTGATCAAACAATTAAATACGTTCCTTAGAGGATTTCTGTATCTCTTATAGTTTCCGATTTCCTCATACTGTCACCTACCTACTCCGTACTCGCCATCTTTGAGACAACTTGCGTTTCTGGGGTCTGACAGTATTATACTATGCACTCATTTCAAGTCGGCATAATTCTGGCAACTGATGAAAGTTTTCCACTGAGATTACTGTTTGTCAATAGTAGGTACTAAGTAGGTACTTATCTACCATTAAGCCTTGTGTAGTCCGTTTGTAAAATTGTAGTACCCTAAACATATTGAAATAATTATCATAAATACCATCATATATGTATCGTCATCACTTATCAATAGCCACAGTAGGTACATACTTATGTATGTCCACTGCCAAACATAAGTCTCCCACAAAGTTTTTCTGGCCCGTTAGAACCAGTTTAATAATACCTCTATTTTACTGATGGTTGAGCCACTTCGTGTCTCTTTTGGGGAGCGATCGACTCCGGTACTTTCTGGGTGGATCATTGTGCTCTCCAATCTTGTTGGCACGACCTAGGTATTTTAACCTCTTTGGTACCACAGCTCGTTAGTGTATGCTCTGATAATTATTACTGGCATGCACCACGTCAAATTCATATTTTTATTAACGTCATTCTGTTCTATTCTATACTTCATATACTTAATACATTTTTCACGACATGTCAACATAACAATTTTACACTAACATAATATTAATTATATTTTTTCTTTTATTCACACCGCTTTACGCATCACGACCCCTTGGACGTGGTCGTTCAATTCGCCCTTGCGAGGATCCCGCTTTTCAAACCTCCACCGCTTTGCCACGCGTAACTGGCACATCGCCAGTGGAATATTCAGAGTGACAATTGAGGAGCTGTTGAGACCACGGAGGTGGACGCCCGGCTCTGTGCTGCAAGGTTGGTGGATCATATATTCATCCGCTCAGAACCAATACCCTAGTTCGTACTCGCCTTGAGGGACACGGGGTGGTTCTGGGCGATCGAGCCCCTTGGCTCACACCAACATTTTTTGGTAGTGCTATTTTTCACGCGCTACCATATTTTGGTCCTTCGGAAAGCCGCATAGTATCCCAGTGCTATTCAATTTGGAACTAAATACGTAATTCTTGGTATTTTAGTAATTTTTAATCTTTAATTTTTTTATTGCTTTTATTTTTACGCAACACTTTAAAATGGCATCGGTTAAATTGCGATGTTTATTCTCTAAAAAAGAATTCATTATTCAACGCATGCAGCGCCTTTACGAGTTGTCAATTAAGGTGACTGGTTTCGACTTAATGTCGAATGAGCATTTTTTGGCTGAATCAGAAACTATTGATGATTTACGCGATAGGTTCGAGAACATTCTAGAACGGATTGTCGAACTTCAATTAACAGAAAATCCGGATCTGGAACTTAATACTCATTTTGATTTAGCTGCGTTTGAAGTTCTTTATACGCAAATAAAACGAGTGCGTGACAATGTCACTGGTGCTCCGTTCTGTTCGACATCTAGTTCGGATTCGCTAATCCAAATAGACTTGTCATTATATAATAAGCATGCTGATAATACGCAAATATTTTATGAGTCGTTAAAGTCAAACGTCGCCAATTATTCCCAGTTGACTGACTCCCAACATTTTAGCGCGCATTCGAATCCACGACCTCATACGCACAGCGACAGTGTAAGTGAGCAAACCGCTTCGGTCAGGAATTCGTCTGGCAACGACAATTCGAACCCTCGTTCAGTTGTCACGTCATGTTCTAATGACAGTTCTGTTCTTCTTCATTCAAATAATTATAATAACTGTTCGTATTGTAACGAGTCAGTTCATCCTCTTTACAGATGTTTACAATTTAAAAATTTAAATTCACCTCAGCTTAGATATAATTTTATAGAATCTAAGTCTGGTTGTGTGAACTGTTGCAGTTTAAGTCATACAGCTTTAAATTGTCTTTCGACTTTTGTTTGCAAACTGTGCAACAAACGTCATCATACGCTTTTACATTTTGATAAATATATTGATAATTCTTCTTCATTACCGCACGTATCGCTTTCACCCTCTGTGAATATCGTGAATGTACCTTTACAAGAATCGAACCCGTGTGCCGCGATTTGCGCCGCGAACGATACTCATCCAACGCATACCTCCCCTCGAGGTGCCGTTGCTTTAGCACATAGCTCATCTATGTCGTTTATTGTAAGTTTGTATTTATCCCCCGCTACCCTGTTAGCGTCGTTGCGGATATACGGCGAATTTAGTTGTGTTAGTCATAAACAGATCTCTCCACATATCATCACATCTCTGATTAATAAAGACCCTCAGAATAACTTGCTTTCTGTTGAGTTCTGTAGAATTCTTATTACATTCCCATTGAGTAACTCTATTGTCAAGGGAATTCTGTTGTCACCTCGACTAATTTTTGAATATGCATATGCAGACATCGAGTCTCATATATTCGCTCAGTATAAATATTGTATTTATGCTTTGGTGGTACATTGCTGTTTAGATGAATTACCACCACATTTTATTAATAAAGGCAGCATATTATCCTTTGCTGATCTTCAATTGCCTAAACTTTCTGGGAACATTACTGGAAATATTGATATGTCCCTTGTCGCTCAATTATTTCCATATATTTTTCTGAATAGAAAGGCAAGCCCTCTATCAAATGATAGATCGTCGATCACCTTTGGTCACGATCCTTTGGGTGATATACCTAACATAAGACCTAGTTGCTGGTTCATTAGTTTAGGTCTCAACAAGCTGTTACAGGAATTTTATCTACTTCAGAAAATTCCTCAGGTGAATTATACTAGTCCTAAAATAACGGAGCGTAGAAGCATGTTAATTACTTCTGTGCTTTGTGATTGTAAAAGCCGTTATTTACTTGTCTTACTTACCTTCGTTTAGTTTTCTTTCTCCTCCTCTGAAGTTAAATAATTTTCTTAGCGCTACTCAACATATTTTTATGATTTCGCAAAGAAAATTGAAACATAATTTAAACAAAGAATTATATTCGTATACCTCTATACGTATTCTTTGTCACTCTATGACATTCGTACATATATCTTTTTTCAACTGCAATGTTCTGGTGTATTCTGCACCTGAATTTAAAACATTCAGCTTTGGTAATCAGTTTACAACTTTATTTAAAACTGACGCCTTAACATTATCTTACTTGATAAGATGGAAACGCTACTTCAGCTATTTCATTAGGGTTTTACCTGCTTCTAGGAACCTAGATACTTCAGGTAATGTTTTCGAATCGCTATCATTTTCTTGTTCCCCCTGGACATCAGTTTATATTAGGTTTTCTTTCAATAACAATAAACTGTTCAAATGTATCATGAATAAAATACTGCTTTCTATGCCGAGATTATTTAATGATACAAGTTTAGAATCCTTCCTGATTCTGTATTCTGCATTGCGTTTCATGCAGCCCTGGTTGTATGATATAGATTGGGATCACGGTCCTCCTGTGAATGCTATTCATCGCATCTAATCTTGTATCCAGAAATCTTCATTTTGTTTAAATTGATAATACCTTGTTACCATTAACAATGTTTCAATTTTTGTTCTAATATTTGTATTTATTTCCTTTGTTATGTACAATTGTCTAGTTGTAGCATACACATTCTCTAAATATCCTGCAGACAATATTTCTGTCAGGTTATTATTTGCGATATCAAATATTTCGCCTTTTGAACTTGCTGTACTTGTTCGTTTAGATTAAGAGTGAAGTGCCGCTCTATCAACGTTCAAGTTGATTGATATTTTGGGTTTAACTCTTGTTAAGCTCATATACAAATATTGCAAGTGTGCATGACTTTCTTGCCTTGAGGTGTACGCTGTTGTGGACTCTTTAGTTTTCACACTGCTGTTTTAGATTCGTCAAGAATCGTGTCGCTCGATAAATCAAGAGCATTTGATGACACATCATTTCTCTTATCCGATAGTTACTACAACAAACGCTAACTTCTGCATGAAACTATACCTTTTGAAGTTTCATTTGTTTTATTTATTGTTAATATTGCAGTCCACATTGGATTTGCAGCTCTTACCTAAGTGGCTTTTAAGTTGTTTATCGCTTTTTATTATCATAAACAATATGATTTTGTAATTATTTATGTTTCACATTTGCGAAATCAAATATTTCGCCTATTTGACTTGCTACACATCTTGTTCGTTTCAAGCAAAGTGCCGCTCTAGCAATGTTTGAGTTGATTAATATTTGGTTTGACCCTAGTCAAACTCGTACACTTATTACAGGTGTATATGCACTTATCGCCTTGAACAATGTTTCAATTCTCGCTCTTGTGGATTCCTTTGTTTCCACACCGTTGTTTTACATTCGTCAAGAATCGTGTCGCTCAATAACTTAAGGGCATCTTTTCTCTTATATGATAGTTACTAAAACCTTCGCTATCTTTACAAGGAACTTTCGAACCTTTCGAAGTTTCATTAGTTTGTATTTATAGTTAATCCTGCAGTCCACCTTGGATTTGCAGAACTCTGTCTAAGTGGCATTTTAAATTTGTTCATCACTTATATATAATCATAAACAATATGATTTTGATATTGTTTATGCTGTGTCTCCTCCTATTCGTAAGAGTACAGTCTTGTCATGTATTCTCTTTACTTTTATTTTCTCATAATCATAGTTCGATATTATATTATTTTGAAAAGAAGATAGTTTCTTCACTTTGTTTCTTTAAATCTGTGTTTGTTTCTTCTTCAATAATTGCAGAGAAGTCCGAATAAGTTCTTTTCATTATTTCGTTATCTCCATACCGCATTACTGGATATTAGATGCCAGGACACTAGTTTGGACTGTTTTTGAAACGCATGATGTTTGCTTTCATTTAAGTCTTATGCATATCAACTCCATAATGACCTTCGTTCGTATGAGATTTGATCATGCAGACCTCTACGCATTGCCCCTGTGCGTCGTAGAGTCTATAATTCGCAAAGGCTCCTACGTCTTTGTTTGTATACTTGTTTGCTTTCATTTGGTGTTCTTGAATGACCAGTGAAATATTTGCTTCTCTTATCATTATGCTTTATTAACCATATCCTCTCATATCTTTATAACTTTCTTTAAACATAAATTGAATAATTGCTGATTCAACCAAACTATGTGCTATTATAGTCCCCTTGTTCTGTAATACCAGTACCTTACTTGACATAATATTATGAACTATACTATCTGGGCGATCGAGCCCCTTGGCTCATACTACAACATTTTGGTAGTGCTATTTTTCACGCGCTACCATATTTTGAATCACGCGCTACTATATTTTGTAGTATGAGCCAAGGGGCTCGATCGCCCAGAACCACCCCGTGTCCCTCAAGGCGAGTACGAACTAGGGTATTGGTTCTGAGCGGATGAATATATGATCCACCAACCTTGCAGCACAGAGCCGGGCGTCCACCTCCGTGGTCTCAACAGCTCCTCAATTGTCACTCTGAATATTCCACTGACGATGTGCCGGTTACGCGTGGCAAAGCGGTGGAGGTTTGAAAAGCGGGATCCTCGCAAGGGCGAATTAAACGACCACGTCCAAGGGGTCGTGATGCGTAAAGCGGTGTGAATAAAAGAAAAAATATAATTAATATTATGTTAGTGTAAAATTGTTATGTTGACATGTCGTGAAAAATGTATTAAGTATATGAAGTATAGAATAGAACAGAATGACGTTAATAAAAATATGAATTTGACGTGGTGCATGCCAGTAATAATTATCAGAGCATACACTAACGAGCTGTGGTACCAAAGAGGTTAAAATACCTAGGTCGTGCCAACAAGATTGGAGAGCACAATGATCCACCCAGAAAGTACCGGAGTCGATCGCTCCCCAAAAGAGACACGAAGTGGCTCAACCATCAGTAAAATAGAGGTATTATTAAACTGGTTCTAACGGGCCAGAAAAACTTTGTGGGAGACTTATGTTTGGCAGTGGACATACATAAGTATGTACCTACTGTGGCTATTGATAAGTGATGACGATACATATATGATGGTATTTATGATAATTATTTCAATATGTTTAGGGTACTACAATTTTACAAACGGACTACACAAGGCTTAATGGTAGATAAGTACCTACTTAGTACCTACTATTGACAAACAGTAATCTCAGTGGAAAACTTTCATCAGTTGCCAGAATTATGCCGACTTGAAATGAGTGCATAGTATAATACTGTCAGACCCCAGAAACGCAAGTTGTCTCAAAGATGGCGAGTACGGAGTAGGTAGGTGACAGTATGAGGAAATCGGAAACTATAAGAGATACAGAAATCCTCTAAGGAACGTATTTAATTGTTTGATCAAGGGTTAGTTGGCCCTTAAAATTAATGAAAATGAAAATATTTTTTACCGCTTTCCAAAATTTTTTCTTCCGATACAAAGAAATGATCCTCACATGAAACTGAGTTGCTCAGAACAATAAAAATGTTTTGTTATTTTTTACCCTTGACCAAAAAAATGAGTATGCTAAAATTATTTTCATAAAGAAAATTGAAAAGACAATATATCAGTATCTCCTATAGTTTCCGATTTCCTCATACTGTACCAGTAAAAAAAAAACACTGTATTTCACAATATCTAAGGTGTTCGTAATCTAGTCAGGTACAAAAATATAAATTAACCCTAATCCAAAATTAAATTAGTTAGTGTGTATAATAATATAATAAATAATAATATTAGCCCTGTAATATTACTGTCCCACTGTTGGGCACGGGCCTCCTCTACTAATGAGAGGGCTTAGGCCATAGTCTACCACGCTGGCCTAATGCGGGTTGGTAGACTTCACATACCTTCGAAATTTCTGTGAAGAAATTCTCAGGTATGCAGGTTTCCTCACGATGTTTTCCTTCACCGTTATAGCAAGCGATATTTCACAATGAAAATACACTTAACATAGAAAAGTCAGAGGTGTATGCTCCATTTTGGGGTTGGTCTCGAACCTCCGACACTTGTCTCGGCAGTCCGTACCATTCCCAACTGAGCTATCGCTGCTTTAGTGTGTATAATGATGATTAAAATCCATTGCCTACCAATGCAGTTCCTCGGTCCAGCACTAAAAGGAATAAAGGCGTATGGATGACGCCCGATACTATTCTCCGGCAAGAAACGATCAGGATCGAAGACAGAAGGATCCTTGTACAAATCACTGCGACGATGCAAGTCATAAATGAATATATGGCACGTTGTCCCCGCCGGCACCGTGTAGTTACCTGAAATGATAAACCCTAGATAACAATCGAAATCCTTTTTCTTTATTGTAACTTTCGCTAACGAGCTTCACGGTACACATTATAAAATTCTTGAACCGTTTGTTGAAAATTTGTATTTCTACGACGCGACGTTTTGAACGACCATAGCTTAACTATCTGCGGTAAGTGTGGTAGCTATCATTCAGTGATCTATAATGTTTTCTATTTAACTTTTCTGTCAAAGTATTTTAATTCTTCGCCACTTAAGACTTAATATTTATATAACTTTAAAATTGATAGCACATAATTATACCCACTCAGTGTAACAGGTTCATGGATGTCGCGGCTGATAAAATGTACCGGCGGGTAGAGTCGCAAGGACTCTTTAATGCAGCACTCTAAGTAGCGCATTTTGGAGAAGTCTTCCATATTAGCAGGACGAGTTGAATCTTCGAATATTTCATCCAGTTCAGCTACTATTTTATCCTGCAAAATTAAAATAAAAAAATTATTATAGTTGTCATAAATTATCCTTATTTTTTATATGATCCCAAATATATTGTTTGCTTTAAGCTGTCCGTGTGGATGATGTGCTCTTCGACTAATTCCACACTGAATCGGGTGTTCGGTAAGGGTGCATTTGCCACCTTTGCTGTTTAATAAATATACAGAGTGTATAATGTGGTCCTTCTTAGAAGGATGGAAGAAAGGCATCTCAATAGGTGGTCGGCTGATTAGTAACCTACGCTATGCCGATGATACTACCGTTTTTGCCCAGACAGTAGAGGGCATGCATGATCTCCTTTCTCGCCTTGAAGCAGTAAGCCTACAAATTAGCCAGGGACAAGACTAAAATGATGATAGACCAAGCTGAATATAACAGACCATACTTACAAAACATAGCCAACTACGAGGTAGAGCAGAGATACATATACCACGGTTCTACAATATCAAATAAGGGAGGCTGCGAGGATAAGATAAAACGACGGTACGCAGTCACAAGATCTGCTGTGGAAAGGTTGGGAAAGATTTGGAAGGAAGAAGAACTGTCTAGTCTTTCCAATCTTTCTCTATGGTGCTGAAACCTAGACCTACAAGACCGCCGTAAAATTGCCACGTTGGAGATGTGGTGTTGGAGGCGCCTCCTACAGATACCATGGACCGCTTTTCGCTCAAACGTGTCATTATTACACGAACTAAAAATTAAGATCAGACTTATACGAATATTAAAGTTCTTCGGGCACATTTTCAGAAATGAGGAGCCTATGGAAAAACTTGTGGTCCAATATCAGGTAGAAGGAAAGAGAGGTAGAGGCAGGTCCCCTACTCGCTGGACGGATACTATCACGACGACGACACGGTCCTCCATAACAGAGTGTACACGCAATGCTACCAACCGCCAAACGTGGAGAAGAATTACGAGATCTATTATCGCCGCCAAGAAGACATTGACGACCATGTACCACCATCTCAACAACCACGACCACTCTGCCAAGAGTGCAAGACTAAGAAGCAGATATTGTTTGCGCCCTTAAAAAAATTCAAATATTTGGGAAGAATTTTGTTGTAAAAATAAAGAGGTTGGTTTTTAATCTTTTATTTAGCTATTACGAATATTAGTTCCATGTCTAATTTTCCTTAAATAATCAGGGTTTTTTTAAAAGCTCTCTGTCTACTAAGTACATACCTGTATTTGCTTGTGGTTCGCCAGTAACATCAAACAAAATGATAACCCGGCTGCAGTAGTATCGTGACCCTGGGACATAGATAAACAAACATGCAATCACTGTTGTTATTTTTAGTCGCAATGGCATTGTTTCTTGTCGAACTTATTTTACTTAACCCTACCTCTACAATCTCTCGCGAAGGCCTTGTAGATACGTATTTTGTCTAAGTCTAGATTTTGTCAACTCAAAATAAAAAAAATTAAAATGGAAAAGGTTAATATATTCATCTCACCTCAAACATAAACGTATCAACTTCTTCTTGAATACCACTGTTATCAATGCGTCCTTCTTTTTCGGCTGCTATGAGCATATCCAACATAGAAGTTTTTCTAACTTTTTCATACATAATATGTTCATTTTCTTCGTCTTCACCAAAAGTATTTCCATGTTGTTCAATATATTTTTTTCTATCATAAATAACCCGTTGCGTGAAACTATGGAGTGCTTTTAAATGGCGTTGAAATTTTCGACCCAAACGTGTGTTAAAGAATACAGTATCATAATACATAAATAGTGTGATAAATCTTCTATACAGTAAATGTCCAAGTTCGTATATTGCGTCTTTATAAGCTTTACCCGCTCCTGTTGTTTCACCGTTTAATTGCGTACCCATGGCGGTTTCTGTAATAACAGAACAATGCTACGCTGTGGTATAATTACTGAAATATGTCATTGATTTATGTAACCGTGACGATAATCATTAACGATTTAGTCCTTTTTCTAGTGAGTATCAGCCCGGAATCAGGAATTTGTATTTAGAATCGCTTTCCCCTGGTCCCTAATACATCATAGGAAGGAAATAAGTTTAGCAAAATTGTATTGCAGTAGTTGCACCTTTGCCTATGCCTTCTGTGATAACAGGCATGATTGTGTATAAAGTATTTTACCACAGATAGAATTGAGAGTGAACTCGGAGATAATATGCACCACGTCTGTAGCTTTTCCAGTAGTCTGCTCCAATGTTTCCACCAGGCGGTGGCTGTTCTCTTGTATAATACCACAAAACTTCCGCAAAATGTTGAAGTGGAAGGCGGGTGTGAGGATCTTTCGACGTTGTATCCACTTGTCACCTTTGTATCATAACAATACAAGACTTCTAAGTTATGTTTAATGTTGCTGTCGTTTATATAATAATACCGCACAAAATGGGCTTTTATTTGATTCGGTAGTTTTCGTTTGTAGCCAAATTCCAAAAATAAAGGATCGCTATGAAAATATATAGGTCAATGGCAGATTTTTATTTAATTAGGTTGAATATTATATCATTGAGGTTTTACAATATTTAAAGATAATTTATTATTGTTGTCAATAAATAACACTACAATCACTTAGTCCAAGTAAGGAAAAGCGGATTCCCATACTTAAAGTAAGTACAAATAAGGTAGTTTATTTTCTTCGACTATGGCTTCTGCATAATAACATGCATAGAATAACAAAGAGTCAGTTATCCTAATACAATTTTTAATGGATTCCTAGTAAATAATATATATTTAGTGGACAATAGGATACATATTTTAGTTAAATGTTTTTATAAACGTACCTCTACTAATTAACAATCCATCGCCGAGCCACGGTTTCAAAAATTTATAAACATCACTTTTCCCGTGGTATTTCATACCAGACAATATAATCTGTAAGTTTTGTAACGATAACTATATTTTAATAATGTTCACTTAAAAGTTCATCATATAATTTATAATAGGTACTCTACCTCTATATCTTGCGGGTTGTATATATTCACAATGGATAAAGGAAACACCCAAAACCGATAAATTCCGTTGAAATTTGCAGCAAATTTTCTTGCTAATTTCATTAAATCAACTGAAAAGAAACACCACGACGTTTTTGTAGACAATTCGCACCATTTCAAACTGATAAAAATAAAACTAAATTTAGTATCACCTGATGAAACAAAAACTTCTGGCAAATTCCCTAAAATGAATCTGTCCCGCGGACCTGGGATTTTTTTAAGAATTCTAGCTCTTCCATTGTAATTAAATATCAAATTTAACACACACAGGAATAAAGCAAGGATTAAAATGTACGTTAACATTGTCGGGAAGTGTACTCAAGAAATTCTAAATACGTTCTGGCTTGTGCGATGTGCCCGTAACCTCCTACTCATGTTGACAATTCCGATCCGACCCGTTATTACAATGCTTATGAAATACATAAATATCTGGGATATTTAGGTTAAAGGTTTATTGCGACGTCTAGATATGAGATAAGATCCTACGGTTGCGGAAGCTTGATTATTTAAAATATTACGCCCCTTACTGACTGCCTCGGTGGCGTGGTTGTATTTCGGTACGCCTACCGTCCTGAGGTCTCGGGTTCGATCCCCGGGTCGGGAAAAGTGATTTTTCCATATCAGCCCGGAGTCTGGAATTTGTGCCCGATATGGCGATAGGCCCCCTATTACATCTGGGACGGAACTAAGCTCGGTGAAATGTGGGTGTAGTTGGCTAGTGCGCCTCTGCCTACCCCTTCGGGGATTCAGGCGTGAGCTTATGTTATGTTATGTGTTAATAAAATTACATGATTCTTGAACAATCACAAATGTTTCTAGGTTTTAAATTGTAATAAGCTTCCTCGAATAAGTGGTAGATGGCGTTATTGACATTTGAGATAAAATGTTTTTGTATGGAGACTTGCTTGATGGTCCCTCTATAGTTTTAGTAATATTTAAAATATCTTTAAGGATGGGAAACACAAATTACAGCTTTCATATCTCACTATTTATTGATTAAATCTAGAGGTATTAAAAAAGAAGTAATGTATAATATTTATTTTACATTTATTTTGACAGTTTTAAAAATAAGCTTAATTAAAATATAAATGTATTGTATATAAGTAGTTTAAAATTCTTATTATTACTGATATAATTTAGGAGATCTATACAATCCATTTTTTTTATAAGTTCACACCTGTATCCCCGAAGGGGTAGGCAGAGGCGCACTGGCGAACTAGTACACCCACGTTTCGCCGAGCTTAGTTCCGTCCCAGATGTGATAGGGGGCGAGCCTATCGCCATATCGGGCACAGATTCCAGACTCCGGGCTGATATGAAAAAATCCAATATCACTTAATCGTACCGAAATACAACTACGCCACCGAGGCAGTTAAAATATAAATGTATTGTATATACATAAGTAGTTTAAAATTCTTATTATTACTGATATCATTTAGGAGATCTATACAATCCAGTCCACCAGATACGCTCCACTGAACCTTTGTGGGTAAGATTTCCTCGAAAATATATTGACTATGAAATAAGCTGTAGAAAAACAAATAAAATATTATATTCGACGACGTTTATTTTTTACCTGCAAAAATATTATGTATTGTTCGTAAGTAGCCCGAGCACGAAAAACTAATGTAAATGTAAATGTATTCGAGTTCGCTGCGCACTGATGACGTTTGGTTAATATTTCATACAAATTTCATAGACGCGCATCGAGTTCGAATACATTTGCGGTTGTCAGAAATTTTCCTGCTCAGGCCGCTGTTTGTCGGGTCATTACAGATGTGGCTGACTTCATTTGTATAAAATTATTGTCTGAGTATTTATTCGTGTAGTTCATTTTATAACTAAGACAGAAATAATTTAATTACGTATGTTTATTATGATCACTGCTCATTTGCTGCACAAATGATATTGATTGGTCAATTTATTATCAATTATTGTAGGCATTGATATACATATATGAAGACAAAGGTCAGTTTAGTGACTTATTAATACAATCAGGTCAACGACTTCACCAACACATAGACCACTAATAGACATGTTTAACGTTCATAGTTTTGTGTAGTGGCCTGTGAGTAAAAAATCAGAAAACCTTACAGTGTTCTAACGATGGCGCCTTGAAGTCTAAAATAATAAATAAATACACCCAACAGTCACACACCTAGTCCTGACCCCACACTAGGTATCAGGTGTCAGAGACTATGAGAGACTTTTGGTCTCACAACACCCAGACTTGAAACAAATATCTGTGGGCCACACAAACATTTGTCTCAATGCGGGAATCGAAACCGTGGTCTCTCGCTTCACATAAAAACCATAAAGTAACTGACTATCAATGACTATATTTTATTTTATATCAATTTTAACAAATAAAAACACTTAGAATCTTCCTACCTTTCTACCTGCCCTTATCCCTTAATATGGGGTCGGCGCAACACACTTTTCTAAGCATGTTGCAGAAAGGATTTTGCTTAGTTACCGGCCGCCTGCCTGACGTCAACCCCTATCTGGAGGATCCATTCCCGGGAAAATAGTATTAGAACAACACCCGACCTGGAAATCGAACCCCAGTCCTCGCGGATCACAGCCCATATACACTGCCACTAGACCAAGGAGGCGACATCACAAATAAGAACATTTAGAATATTACATTTATTCTCTATAATCTCTATTCTTGGCATGGTATTTCATTAAAAAACAATTCATTACCTCTCCTTTAAAAGCTTAACACTGTTTACGTCTACCTTAGTACCATCAACCATGGCTGGGGTGCCTGCAAGACTGGAGTCAGCAACTGGATAGTATTGAAAACGGCTTCAATTTTCGAAGAGAGATGCCAATTTGTATTGATGCTGATTTATAGGTATCCAGTTACTGACAGTAATTATAATATTATAGTATTATTTCACCTTAATGTATGTGTACCACAGGCTTTATATGCAGACGAAGCTATATAACTAAACATTGATATTAAAATTTTCCAACAGTTAGAGACGGCTACTGATACACTTATGACTTTACCGATATCAACTATAATACGTACCTATCTATACTACATCTAAACTAGTAAACTTTGGTTGTACTTATACTTATACAGAATGTTTCATAAAGTTGTTATTAATAATAACTACACTTAAAGATAGGGTGGCTAGCAATCTAACGGTAAAGTTTCAAATTTCGTACGGCTCATAGTTTTTGAGTAATGGGAACTTGAATTTGTGACGAAAACATTATTTTCTGGCTTATTGTAGCTATATATTGCTCAGCTGCAGTACATTTGTAAACCTCCTATGGGGTAATTAATTATTTTTAGCAAACACAAAGCCATTCCTACAGTAACCGCAACCGCAACAGATTCCACCAATGGATCTCCAAACTTCAATTAGAAGATGGCACTCCATGATGATGATAGTAATTGCGACGATAGGGCAGATTCTGATTTATAATCCGCATGCTTAATAATTATTAAGTTCAATTGTCATTTTTTAACTTTATCAATTGGTACTGGTACCAACTTTATGACACTTGCGGACTTGTAGACGCTAAAAGCGGTTAAATAATATACAATTATTTCTGCCTTCTAACAAAAGTAACCTCCACAGGGCCTGAGTTTCTCAATACTATATCTGCTATAAATTCAATATCTGAAGGGCGAGTGACTGGTCTTAATTCGAATTTTCTCAGTACCTCTGAGACTGCGGATTTCATTTCCATCATTGCAAATTTTTGACCTGAAAAAATAATTAAATGTTGCACATCAAGTGTTTTCTTGGCGCCCACTCCGAATTTTTAGGAACCTACGACAAAACAGCGCTAAAACATGCGACAAAATGCAGCAATAAATAACATATTTTTAGTTGTCACATGCTGGTTAAAATGTCTTACGTATACAGTTATATCAATGGTAAATATATCCAAGATAAAAAATTCAGCTTAGGTCTTGGTTAAATTGATTAGATATGTTTTCGAGATCCTAATATATGTAGGTACTTACCAATACAGTTCCTGGGCCCGGCACTGAAGGGTATGTATGAGTAAGGATGGCGACCAATGCTGTTCTCTGGCAAAAAGCGATCAGGATCAAAAACCGACGGATTTTTGTATAAATCGCTGCGACGGTGCAAATCGTAAATAAAAATGAAGCACGACGTTTCCGATGGTACTACGTAGTTATCTGAAATATTTTTATGAGATCATTTTCTGTGCGTTATTTCTTTCTGGATCTTTTGTTACTTCGTAAAATAATATCAATAATTTAATTCCAACAGATACATAATAAGAGGGCGCTGTTAACGTTTGCATGCATCAACTTTACAATAATCATAATATATCTATAATTATAATATTGGTTATAATTGAACCTGTATATAGAGACAGCGTTGACACAGTATGATTAGTCATTACAATCTTTTTTTAACCGACTTCAAAAAAAGGAGGTTATCAATTCGACCCGTATGTATGTAATACTGTTACAATTGCACGATATTCGCATATGTTAGTCTATATAGGCTTCTGAATAGATATGCCAAATTTCATAAGTGTATGTATGTATGTATATATGTAATGTATGTTTGTTCACGTAGATATATTTCGGAAACTATAAATCGGATTGCGATGAATTTTTATTATTGAACTAGGCATCTTCCTACTACGGGAATAGTGTAAGTTTCATCGAAATGGGTTCAGTAATTTTCAAGATATGGGACTTAAATATGTGAAAATGGTGAAATCGGTTTTAAGTTTTTGTTAAACTCTTATTATTAGTTTAATACATACTTAATGTGACGGATTCATTTAGGTTACGGCTAATGAAGTGTACCGGCGGATAGAGTCGCAGGGACTCTTTGATGCAGCACTCTAAGTAGCGCATCTTGGAGAAATCTTCCATATTAGCAGGACGAGTTGAATGGCCGAATATTTCATCTAGTTCAGCTACTATTTTATCCTAAAATGCAATTCATCCATTAATAATACAATAATATTAACCCTGTAATATTACTGTCCCACTGCTAGACACGGGCCTCCTCTACTAATGAGAGGGGGTTGGGCCTTAGTCTACCACGCTGGCCTAAGGCGGGTTGATAGACTTCACATACCTTTGACATTTTTGTGGAGAAATTCTCAGGTATGGTTTGGTAGGTAGGTTTCCTCACGATGTTTTCCTTCACCGTTATAGCAAGCGATAATTCACAATGAAAATACAGTTAACATAGAAAAGTCAGAGATATATGCTCTATTTTGGGGTTGGTCACATTGCAGAATATTAAATGAACAAAAATCCTGATTCTTTTGGTATCATGGGTGTGGTGGTGTGGAAAATTACCATCGGAAATCTCACTCATCGAATGAAACATAACATGTGAGGGAACTGTCAATTTACATCGACATAGTGTAAGACGGTGGTATCAAATCGTTGGAGTCGGCCTATTCGTGTACATGTGACATGTTTTTAACAAGGTTGTAGTATTATATTACGTATTCTGTAGGTAGAAGAATGATTAAATTACCTGAATGTCTTTATGATTAGCGAGGAGCATAAAACAAAATGTTAATCCGGAAGCCGTAGTGTCGTGACCCTGCCAAATATATAAGATAATAATATCATTCATAAAAATACGTTATCTTTGTTATTGCAAAAACATGTTGCATCATAATTATATTTATAATCAGCGAAATAAAGATAACAACGTACTTCAAACATAAATGTGTCAACCTCTTCCTGAATTCCTTTGCTATTTATTTCACCATCTTTTTCCGCCGCTATTAACAGATCTAGCATGGCGGTTTTCTTTCTCTTTCTATAAACGTATTTCTCATCATCATCAATAATGTCATCACCAAAGTTAATACCGAAATAATCGACGTAATCTTTTCTATCGCTTATAACACGTTCTGTGAATCGATGAAGCGCTTTAACGTATCTTCTTGTTTTCCTCCCTAATGAAGTACTAAAAAATACGATGTCGCTATAGAGGTAAAATGTTTGGAACCTTTGTACTATTATTTGTCCAAGTTCATACAACGCGTCTTTGTAAGCTTTACCAACTCCAGAAGTCTCCTTGTTTAATTGAGTGCCCATGGCAGTTTCTGGAAAACATACATTACTTCAATAATCACTGCTAATAATATAATATTAAGAATATTTACAAACATATCCATCACATCAAGTATAACGCAGACAAGATAAAATAATCATATGTTTACCACATATTGAATTGAGAGTAAATTCCGAAAGAATAGGCGTCACGTCAATAGGTTGTCCAACGGTATTTTCCAATCTCTCAACCAACCGCTGACTATTTTCTTCTATAATGACCGAGAACTGCTTCAATATGTTGAAATGGAAAGCTGGTGTAAGTATTTTTCTGCGATGTTGCCATTTGTCACCTACAGATAAAAATGCTGCGTTAACTGATAACAGCATGCGGTAAAATTTATTTGTGAAATTAAGTATTTTTCAATATTTATTTTGTTTTCTTTTGTTGTTTCTTATAAATAAATATTATATGCTACGGCCCACGCTGCTATTGACTGCGATATTTCTAATGACAAAAGAAAAATATTGGTTTATTTGGTCATTGGAAATTTAAAGCTCTATCTAGATTCTAGAACTAGCAAACTAGAACACTCACATTTCGCCGAGCTTAGTTCTGTCCCAGCGGGCTTAGCCAAGTGGCTTATGCGCTAGTCGAATAGACTAAATGAATGGGAAGGTCGCTATATATAGTGTACTTATTCCAATGTCACTATATATAGCGTACTCATTCCCATACATTTATTCTATTCGACTAGCGCATAAGCCATTTGGCTAAGCCCACAGATGTGATATAGGGGTCGCCCCCTAGGCTCGCGCCTATCATCATATCGAGCACAAATTCCAGACTCCGGGCTGATACTGCAAAATCCAATACCACTTTGCCCGACCCGGGGATCGAACCCGAGACTTCAAAATATATCGGACGATAATCGTACCAAAATACAACTACATCAGCGAATCAGTCTTTGGAACTTTGGTCGAGGACATTTGTAATAAAACTCAGCTAGAGATAATATGTCCCGATAAATATAGTAGGTGTGATTATAATGGATTCTCTAATATACAATATATGTATTATTTAAAAAGTAAGATTGCATACTTATCATACGGTGATAAGATTGAGGTACATTGCACTACATTGAACAATAGTAGTTAGGAATAATAAATAATATAATAATACCCAACAGTCACATTCATAGTCCTGACCCCACATTAAGATCGCGTCTTGTGTCGTGGGTAACAGGAACTACGAGAGACTTTCGATCTCACAACACTCAGACCAGAAACAAAAATCTGTAGGCCATACAAACATTTGTCTCGGTGCGGGAATCGAACCCGCGACCTCTCGCTTCACCGGCGGCGACTCGCCCGCTGCGCCACGAAGGCTGTCGGAAGTTTTCGAAATATGTTCTCGAAGTATTAATATTATGTTGGTCTATTATAATACATCTAGATTTAGTACCTAAAGGCTACAAGAAGTGTTCAACATTTATAAGTTTTAAAATATAGTCTTTAATGGACTTTGAGTTTGACTGCGAATTTTAAATTTTACTTTATTATTGTTTTAAATTTTAAACAATGAAATAATACGACAATGAAATTTATAAATTATAAAGCAAAAAATCAAACAACTGTTATTTTTATACATAATAGCAATTAGCAAAGCATAAACTGATGTTCTTGTCACGAGCACAAGCTGTGCCAATGGGGCTTCAGTTCTAGGAATCTCAAAATATCCATATAAATGACCGCTGCGTGACATAGGCAGCTCGCTATCAGATAGCTAGGATTAAGTCGGTATGTAGAATATACAATGTGTAAGTTTAGTCGAGGGACCTGTTTAAGGAGACCTCCTTGACCACTATTGTTCGATTTTCGTCCCAAATATATATAAAACTAGCTGACCCGCGCAACTTCGTCTGCGTATGAGAGTGAGGGTTGAAAGAGTGAATCGTAGGCACCTATAGCACAATAATTCTAAAAGAGGTAATGGGATGATCTACTTCGGCCGTCAGTCACCCCGTCTCTCACACCGTCAGTCACACCGTCTGTCAAACCGTATGTCACTCCGTCTCTTACCCCGTCAGTCACACCCTCTGTCACACCGTCTGTCACTCCGTCTGTCACCCCGCCTGTCACCCCGTCTGACACCTTGTCTGTCACCCAGTCGGCCACCCAGTCTGTCACCCAGTCGGTCACCCCGTCTGTCACCCAGTCTATCACCCCGTCTGTTACCACGTCCGTCTCTCCGTCTGTCACCCCTTCTGTCACCCGTCTGTCACCTCGTCTGTCACCTCGTCTGTCACCCCGTCTGTCACCCAGTCGGTCACCCCGTCTGTCACCCAATCTATCACCCCGTCTGTTACCCCTTCTGTCACCCCGTCTGTCACCCCGTCTGTCACCCCGCCTGTCACCCCGTCTGTCACCCCGCCGGTCACCCTGTCTGTCACCTCGTCTGTCACCCAGTCGGTCACCCCGTCTGTCACCAGTCTGTCACCCCGTCTGTCACCACGTCCGTCACCCCGTCTGTCACCCCGTCTGTCACCCCGTCTGTCACCCTTCTGTCACCCGTCTGTCACCCCGTCTGTCACCCAGTCGGTCACCCCATCTGTCACCCCGGCTGTCACCCAGTCGGTCACCCCATCTGTCACCCCGTCTGTCACCCCGTCATTCACCTCGTCAGTCACTCCGTCCGCCACCCCATCAGTCAGGCTGTCAGTCACCCCGTCATTCCTCACGTCGGTCACCCCGTCAGTCATCCCATTAGTCACCCCATCAATCACCCCGTCAGTCACCCCCTCTATTGGTCATAGAAAAAAGCTTCTAAAAGAGGTAATGGGATGATCTACTTCGGCCGTCAGTCACCCCGTCTCTCACACCGTCAGTCACACCGTCTGTCAAACCGTCTCTCATCCCGTCTCTTACCCCGTCAGTCACACCCTCTGTCACACCGTCTGTCACTCCGTCTGTCACCCCGCCTGTCACCCCGTCTGACACCTTGTCTGTCACCCAGTCGGTCACCCGTCTGTCACGACGTCCGTCACCCCGCCTGTCACCCCGTCTGTCACCCAGTCGGTCACCCAGTCTGTCACCTCGTCTGTCACCCAGTCGGTCACCCCGTCTCTCACCCAGTCTATCACCCCGTCTGTCACCACGTCTGTCACCCCTTAGTCATCCTACCATTCATCCCCTTGGTCGACACTAAAATATTTTTTCAAATCGAACCAGTAGTTTCTGAGATATAAAATTCCCCGCTAGCAGCATTTTTCATTTCTGCTCCGCTTCTATTGGTCACAGCGTGATGTTATATAGCCTATAGCCACCCTCGAGAATTGGGCTATCCAACACAAAAAGAATTTTTCAATTCGAACCAGTAGTTTCTGTCCGAGATATAAATTTTCCCGATTTTGCAACATTTTTCATTTCTGCTCCGCTCCTATTGGTCAAAGTGTGATGTTATATAGCCTATAGCCATCTTCGATAAATAGGCTATCCAACACAAAAATAATTTTGAATTTTGAATTTGAAATTTTGGTCCACATTGCAGAGATATCGAGTAACATACATAAACAAAAAAAAATGACGAATTGAGGACCTCCTCCTCCATTTTGGTAAGTCGGCCGAAAAATATGAGACATTTTCAATGGCCAGCGGCTAAAGCCAGTTGCAATATATCTCACGAAGATTTTATCACAAATTTAAACTTATTACACAATTAAAAAAAAAAAAAAATAATAATAAATACACCCAGTAACAGTCACACACCTAGTCCTGACCCCACATTTAGGTATAACCTGTATCGTGGGTATCAGAGACTATGAGAAACTTTCGGTCTCACAACACCCAGACTTGAAACAAATATCTGTGGGCCACACAAACATTTGTCTCAATGCGGGAATCGAACCCACGGCCTCTCGCTTCACAGCCGGCTACTCGCCTGCTGCGCCACCGAGGCTGTCAATGATTGTTATTCCACATGTTGCAAATTGTAACATTACAGTTAGTTCTAGAAGTATAACAACACAAAAATCAAAATTATATTTTCATAGACAGTGAGCGACACAATCAGCGGCGTAACTACAGAGATAAATCGTTTTCCCTGCCTTTTTTAAACCAAAAAAACAGAGTAGTAATCAGGAAAAATGCCACGACCCCAAAAGCCCTAGCGCCACCTGCTATAAAACTGGTTGAGAGCATAGGGGGCCCCTGGCAGAGGAGTCTGTGAACATGTATTTGCCACGGGCCCTCAACAGTAATAGTAGTATTTACGCCACTGAACACAATATTATTACATCATTATTTACAAATTATGATCGATACAAACATACCTGCGCTTACGAGTAATCCATCTCCTAACCAGGGCTTCAGAAAATTATAAATCACACTTTTTTCATGGTGCTTCATACTAGTCAAGATTATCTAGAAAATTTTAAAACAAACACATTTAATAGTTATTGCTTTTAATTGCTGTGTGTAGAATTGGGTACTTGACAATTGTTTTTTAATTGATAATATATGAAATTTACGTCGTCTAAAATATAGAACAGAAAGAAATATTGAAATATTCTCATAAATAAAAAAAATTATAAGCCTTTGAAGTTTGGTGTAACCTTCAAATTGCTGGAAAGAGAAGTATCAGTATAATCATGTCACCGTGATAACAGTACGTGTGTTGGAAAGGGATAGCAAGATATCTCTAATAACCCCCACTCCAGAATTTAAAATATGAATAACTGTCTAATTTTTTTTAACTAATTTCGATGCAGTTTTTACAGAAGGGTTTCTTTTTTGTTTTTTTTTGCTTTTACATATAAACATGTTTATTAAATCAAACATAGTCAAGTACCCAATTGCGATTCCCTATTCTAAGATTACTTAGTTATTACAATAAATACATACAAGTACCAAATTAGTTAAAAGCACGCGTAGGTACGACGTAAGTAGATTTCAAGTTACAACCTAGAAGGTACCTAGGTACATATTTTTCCAATAAACGTACAATATATTATGTACATAGATAACCGAATCGCATAGCTGTATGTAATCGCATTATTTACTATAGATAGATTTAGTGCTTATATTAAATTAGTACTATCTTAGTCAATGTCATAATCAATCTTCAATTTACATAGCATATTATATAAAAAAAAGTAGAAAAGTTAAAAATAATTCACATGACCCATTTGTCATATCATATGAGATCAATTTATTTATAACATCGCCAAGCATTTACTCCATTCTGTCCTTTTATAATTCATACCAGTTGTGCTATTATTTTCCAGATTTAATTTGGGAATCCGTATCCAAATAATAAATACCATCTAAGTACGTGTCTGATCACCCACAGTAAAGAGTTCCGTGATAGGGATTAACAGTCACTGTTAAAATTCAAGTTTAACAAAAATGAGTAAAACTAAAATGTTCTGCTAAAACTAGACACATCCTGTACGAACCGATTTTGGTTGAGAAAATGTTTATACATTAGTACCTACATCTCAAAATATCTCGAAGTTTTAAAGTTAATGGGGAATAGGCCGAACACAAATTTGCAACTAGAAGTGAACAACTTGAAAATATCTCTTAAAATATTTAAAAACTTAATATAATTAAAAACTAGTTCAAGAATAATATTAATAAAATATAAATATGAAAGCCCTACTTATAGCAACTAATAACCTATTTGTTCTATGAAAAGATATTTTTTCTCACTCACAGTATGAACAAAGCATTTATAGCGCTAAAAAGACATCTACAAACAAACGTCATTGCAATAATGATTTCGTATAAAGATTTAATCCAAAGTGGAACTCGAAAGATGAATCCAAATAATTATGGACTGATTTAAGTCATGATTAAAAGGAACATAAATATTTTGTAAAATTTTTATTCGAGTGAATAATTGGCGTGTCTCATGAACTTTAAAATCCTTCTTAATGTGCATCCGTGTACGACACACCCTTGACCTGTCTTTATGATATGTATTATCTGCCTTCACCCAAGGTTGACAGGCTTTGTTATAGCAGATATCAGTTATAATATGAATATTGACCTTTTACAAACTTTCTTTCTTTCTACCTGCCGTTATCCCACCTTAATATGGGGCTGGCGCAACACAATTTTTCAAGCATGTCGCAGAAATAATGTGGCTTAGTTTTTAGGACCGGCTGCTTGTCTGACGTCAACCCCCTCTGGGGGATCCAGTCCCGGGCAAATTAAATTAGAAATTTTGCTTTGCCCGACCTGGGAATCGAACCCAGGACATGTTAGTGGACGGTCTAGTGGCAGCATTTATATAGACCAAGGAGGCGACTATTGAGCTTTTACAATACGTTAATATACTTATTTATATTCAATCAAGACTAATATACCCCAATCTAATATACCCCAAGGCAATACATTTATATTTCGTTGACAAAGAATTAAAGATACATTATAATAATAAAGATACTAATCTAATGCAAAAGTATGAAATTATGTTTGTTACTCACTGACACGCCCGAAGCGCTGAATTTTGGATGAAATATGACACCGAGATAAAACATAGTCTAGATATTATATTTTACTATTTATACTACCGGAAATATATATGTATAGTTCCGTGGGATAGATTTATTAAAAAAGTTCCACCTGAACGAAGTAGGGGTCCACAGTTAGTTGGTAATAAATAAAAATAAAAGCAGATACAATATATACCATGTTCCAGGTGTCGTCAATAGTTTTTCGAAGAAGATTACAAACACTTACCTCAATATCTTGTGGATTGTAAATCATGACTGCAGCCATGGGGAATGTCCAAAATCTGCATATCCCTATCTTAGCAAACCGGTCGGCATATTGTCTTGGCAGTTTCATCAACTCAACTAAAACATAAAGTATGACATTGTTATTTTAGATTCACTTTCTTTCTTTCCCAAAACGTTTCCACTTCGCCCGGTGTTGAGCATCATCCACAGTAATCCTCCAAAACGTCCAGCCAGCGGTATGTGTTCGTCCACGGGGACGCACCCCTGGTACGATCTGGTTATTTTATTATTTATGGTTATTTAAGATTAACTAATATTGACAGCCTCGGTGGCGCAGTGGGCGAGTAGCCGGCTGTGAAGCGACAGGCCGTGGGTTCGATTCCCGCATTGATACAAATGGTTTGTGAGACACACAGATATTTGTTTCAAGTCTGAGTGTTGTGAGAGCGAAAGTCTCTCATAGTTTCTGACACCCACGATACAGGTTATACCTAGTGTGGGGTCAAGACTAGGTGTGTGACTGTTGGGTGTATTTATTTATTTATTACTAAAATCGTTATTATTAATCGTTTGCACTGGGATTAATTACTATTATTTTTTACTTTACCTACACAAGTGTGTTATTCTAGTTGTCATGGAAGTCTTGGCACACAAAGATGGAACAATTTAATATTAGTGATTTATTTAAATCGTTCTATACGTCCAGAGATTAACATCCACACTTTATATAAACACACAAACTAACTTTTGTACATAGGTAACAAAATTAGAAAACCAAATATGACTATGAGCCCAGCAAAAGGTCACAATTGTATCTTAAATGGGGTAGTCAGAGCTGCAGCAAGTGCACTCATATTTCGCTGTACTTATATCCAGTTCTTCAATTAATAAGGAATAAATAAAGTTTTGTTTTTGCGGGAGAAAGATTTTACTGTAAGCACCACGACTAGGGAAAATCGCGATGGATCGTTTTGGAGGATGATATGAGAGTCAATGTTCAATGTCAATGAGGATGCTCAAGACCGGGCGAAGTGAAAGCATTTAAGTAGGAAGCCGGACCCTGGCACTAGACCGGGATAACGCCAGGCAGAAAGAAAAAAAAGAAAAATTATACGTACTTGCCATTTCGTACACTGAATAAACCCAAAAATAAAAAAAATCACAATCACCTGAAGAAAGAAAAAGCTCGGGCGAATTTCCGATGATGAAACTGTCGCGTGGACCCGGTATTTTTCTAATCAGCCTAGCTCTTGCATTATAATTAAATAATAAATGTACCGTACACAAAATTATAATTATTGCCAAGAGATAAACAAACATGTTCCTGCAACTTCTACAACGAAATCTAAACTGATAATAATTAATGATTATGTATTATTTTATCATATAAATGGTACTTGTTCGCAATAGGCTCTTATATAAGGACTGCGTTTAAATATAAAAGTACTGATTATTTTATATCGCGAGGAAATGTTTCAACCAGTTGGCTGACACGTGATTTGATATTGAGTGCATGTGTCCTGTAGAGTACTTGCCGTCTTGCAGAGACGACGCACTTCACAAGAAACGAGGAGCGGCAAAGTGTCAAGAGGTCAATAAAAAATATTTTTATATCACCGTCTGCTCTGAAGCTTACTCGTATAAACATTATTATACCTAATATGTATTCAAATAAGCAGTCTAAAAGGGTCTACGCTGTTGAAAATTATACAGGGTTTTAGCAAACACGAATTATCTTGTATGCTATGCTAGCTTTAATCCTCCTATCCTAATCCTAGGATCCCTCAGAGGAGGTTGACGTCAGGCAGGCAGCCGGTCGTACAAACTAAGCCAAATCCTTTCTGCAATATACTTGAAAAAGTGTTGCGCCGACCCCACATTAATGTGGCATAAGGGCCGGTAGAAAGAAAAGTATACTAGCTTTAATGATTATTGACGAAAATAATTATTTACTACTATAAACACGGAGCCGTCAAATTGATTATCTCTGAAAGACTTGACTAGAAAGCAGAGAAATGTCCCTTTTACTAACTAAAGGAAGCGGCTTTTCATAAAGCTTTGAACCTTTTTTTTTATAGCACAGACTGGCAAACGAGCAGATGGGTCACCTGATGGTTAGTGATCTCCATCGCCCATAGACACCCAAGATACAAAGAATCATGGGGGCGTAAAAGGAGAGAATAGAAGAGGGATTGGGCAAGTGAGGGAGGAAATGGGCCACCGGAAATCTCACTCACCGAACGAAACGCGACAGCAAGCTGCCACTTTACGTCGGTTTTCTGTGAAACAGTGGTATCAAACCGATCGAGCCGGCCCATTCGTGGTGTAAACGTTACTGTCTACAGCGTGCCTCTACCACTCAAGAACCTTATCTGTCTATGTACATAGCCCAGCAATACAGACTGGGCAATATTTGAAATAATTAGTATTAAATGTAAGCATTAATGTTTATTTATTTGTTCATTCATATCTTTGCGATGTCAATCATGTCAAGTTTTGTAGTCATGCATGCGGAATAAAAAGCATAATTTGTCTTGGCCCCTGCGTTACGCGCCCTTTCACTTTCATCTCTTTGATGTAAGGACTCATTTACTTGCATTCATACGAAGCTTTACCTCATTCTACATAGCAAAGTCTAACTAAAATCTAAGGTTGAGATCTACCTCTATAGAACGAACTTCGACGAAGTCTGAGTCAAAGATACGAACTTCGGGAGGATTTGGAATTTTTAAATCGAACTTTGACATAGTCCGAGCCAAATTTTACAAGAAAAACAGACTGACAGACAGACGAAGCAAATATTTTGTGGTAGAAAATGACTAATACAAAGTTTCATTAAAAAATACAAATCCTCACTGAGTTCGTTTCTATGAATTAGATGTACTCGAAGTTTGCTCTATAGATCTCTATCCTAAGGCTTCAACTAAATGGTACATCTAGAGGTATATTGAGCACACCACAACTTTATTCTATTTTATTACAGAACTTCACTGAAATATTAATCTAAGTCGAGCCACGTTGTAGATAATATTGCCAGCATGAATAGCCGGCATTACAGTCTACACGATTATAACACCTGTATCACAGAAAACTAACATGAAGTAGCAACTTGTTACTTTTCGCACAGTGCGTGTGATTACCGGAGGCCCAAATAATGTGGATGTCAGAGACTTTGAGAGCTTTTCGGTCTCACAACATCCAGACCCGAAACAAATATATGTGGGCCATACAAACATTTGTCTCAATGCAGGAATCGAACCCGTGGCCTCACGCTTCACAGCCGGCTACTCGCCCACTGCGCCACGGAAGCCGTCAGATATAAGACATGGTATTGTGAAATTTTACTTCCTAGTGTAATTACGGTTTCTGCACAGCATCAGATGAACTTTTATAAAAGAACAATATTTAAAAAAATAGTTTCCGCTCAGTCATAAATAAGCAATGCGTCGCTGAGTCAAGGCAGCTTATATTTAAATTCTTCTGTTTATATTTTCTTGTAGGTACTTCAGTAAACAGTTTTAAGCATCTGTGTAATTTGTGATAATCTGCATAATGCCTTAGCTAATTTTAATGTAGTTTTCATTGAAGCATTTGAGTTTCAGTCACGTTTAATTTTATAATACCTTTCACGCGAACACATAGAACAAGTCATTTACCTAGCTTTACGATATTTTACTTAGGTACAATTTCATGATTGTCTTCTAGGTCCATAACGATTTCGTAACGATAATTGGTTTGAACATGATGTGTTGAGACAACAACAAAAATATAAAATTGTTTTTACCCGACTCCCCGCAAAGGAGAATTATGTTTTGCAGAAAAAAAAATATTACCCAACTGCCGCGGAAAGAGGCAACAGCCAACATAATTCTGTCAGCCCAATTACTAGTAGCACAGTGCGACCTGCCCACTACACTTTTACTACACGAAATACCTCTAAATACAGAAGTTTGAAAAGCCATAGTTTTCCCAAAACGTTTCTATAATCCGTGATCTTTAATTTTACTATGTAAAAACCTCTTTTGTTACAAAACATATCCATTTCAATCAATGGCTTATCTTTGTTTTTAAATACATCTGTCCTTGGCAAAATGTCATCGCCAATAACCTAGTAATTTCCACCTCAAAAATATTTTTATTGGTATTTGAAGAAAACCGTTTAACATGGTTTTACCGAGGAGAAATTTATATCCTGGGTTCACTCTAAAGATATTTAAACACCGGCATGAAACCATATCAAAGAACGAATAAAGAATTTATGGTGCAAGTATGATCACTGGCCAATACAATACAATTTTAAAATAATACATTTGTGTTTAGTTATAAAACCAAACTCGTAAGGACGAAGGACATTTGTTACCCCTGGCGATATTCTTTCTTTCTACCTGCCCTTATCTATCTTAATATTGACTAGGCGCAACACTCTTTCTCAAACATGTGACAACAAGGTTTTGGCTTAGATTTTACGACCGACTGACGTCAACCCCTCTCAACCATTAATATCATTTATTTGGTACTTGTGAACATAACTGCATAAAAAATCAATACCTCACATACACACAGGTATAAAGATACCAGAATGTAGAGCCAGAGTCGACCTAACGAACTATAACACCCACGTCTCGCCGAGCTCACTTCTGTCCTAGAAAACTATACTTTTATTTTTAGAATAAATTCATAACTTTAAACCACTTCTATAGATAGACTCTACTATCTCTAGAAACTATCTCTACTAATGAGAGGGGTAAGGCCTTATAGGGATAAACTTCACATACCATCGAAATTCTTGGATGTATGTATTAATGTAGTTCCTTCGTTAGAATTCGTAGTATCTCTTATATTAATTCTATTGAAAACATTCTTAATTATTCTTTTAAATATTGAAAACGTATATCTTTCAGCAGTTACGCTCGGCTTCGCGGTTTGGCCGCATACGTGTGCTGCTCCGCGAGTTTGGAAATGATATTCGAGCACTCTGGCGTTACGGCGCGCCATTTCCAACGTTTTTGAAACTTATTGGAACTTTGGTGCTGTGCTTGCTCGTCATTTTGCCACTGATTTACCCAATATTTGTAATTGCTATAACATTTGTTACATGCGAAAGCCTTTATTTAAGGTAAGTATTTTAAGTAACGGCTGCTACGTTCACAGCTAAATCGCTGAACTGATAACTTCATAAAGCTACGAGAAAAGTTTAAATTATGGAGAAGGATATGGGCTAGGTTTTGTCTTAAAAATCTTGACAAGGATGATGACGCCTAGCAAAGTTATAGTAGCAAATATGCAAATAATTAATATCGAGGTTCCAGCAATAAAACTATTAGGCGGGCGAAGCCGCGAGTATAAGTTTGTTTTCTATATGAAACCGATTTATTACATCAAAAGATAGGTTTACCTACTTTTAAAATACTACCTGCTTTAATCCAGTTCGTAGGTATAAGGTATATCATATCGTTTTATATCTAATACTGAGCTCACGCAATCACTCTGCCTCTTAACTCTATCTTTGCTCTACCTACATGACGTATGATGAGTAATAAAACCACGAGGTTCTTTTTATAGCAAAGACTGGCAATAGGTAGGTCACCTGATGATAAGTTATCTCCAACGCCCATATATGTATACCCACGAATCACGATGACAAAATATTGTGGATGCGTTGCTAAACTTAAAAAAAGAGCAGAAAAATGAAGGGTGTTTTAGGACCCCGGAATTCTCACTTACCGAACGAAACGCAACAGCAAGCTACTACTTTACATCAATTCTCTGGGACAGTGGTATCAATTCGCTCGTGTCGATTCCGCGTGGTACTAGTCTTTACCAAGCAATTTGCTTATATCATGAAGCTTAATTATATAATGAATGGGTCACTTTTACACTATCGCACATAACACCAATGAATAGTGGCAGCATTGAGCTGACTGGATTTGGTTTCGACCAGTGCAGTTCGTTCCCAATCTCCAGTACTTTCTGGCTGCACCAGGCAGCACTTTGGCTATACACCAAACATTGCTGACACCTATTATACTACCTATTTACCTACTTTACCTATTACCTTACCTATTATACTATACTTAGCATCAGGTAGCCCATATTCTGATCTGTCTTCGTAAAAAACAACCACTAATTGTATGGATATGTCATTGACAGTTGGCGGCTAGACGAGCCTTGGCGATTTCTACCCAGCACTATAATCCGGCGCGGGCTGTCTTCAGCATTTCAACCGACTTGCCCACGTGATGTTTCGAAAGTCCGAGAAGTACTCACAAGAGGGATTCTACTGGCTCATTCTTTAGCTACTTCGGTCGATTACCTGTGTGTTATGCAGGGCTTATTAGATGAGACATAGAAGTGAAAGTTATGTCTCGGTAAAAAAATAACTTACCAAATATGTATATTACATGTTTTAATTACACAAAAATTATAAAATTAAAACTTATATCAATTATTTTGTTTTTTTTAGAATAAGATAAATATATGTATAAAAGTTACTAGGTATAAGACATCACCAGGAATGCTCTTGAATTTTTCCAAATAACATGGGGATAAGAGGAATTATTGCGTTTCGATTGCTATTGATCTCCGCGTTTTAAAACCAGTTTCCGCTAAAATATAACTTCAATATCAGGTCATTGTATCCTCAAGCCTCACACCACACAGGCGGATTTCTCAATATTCTAGTCATCATCACTCGAAAAAATACATATACCAAGTCAGCCTTGACTGTTACGTGATTTATTTTTTTAATCTAATTTCTTGGATAAAATTGTAGTCTACTTGATAGTTTAACTAATTTAAGAGCTATTCGAATTTTTTGTCATTCAAATTTTTAGCAAGATACTTGATATTCTTTTCATAGTTAGATAATTAATTACTTGCATTATGATTTATGTGTCACGAACATCGATATAATAATATACCATTATATCGATGGTCACGAATAATACATTTCTTATTTTCATCCTTCAAAAATGTCGTTACATACTGCAGACTATATTTAAATAATTGTATTGTAATATATAATAGAAAATTTGAGAACAAATATTCTAATAAAAAACTTGGAGATCCAAATATGTAAACTTTTTAATAGTTGTTAAATGCCCAGCAGTGGGATAAAAGGGACTGCGGATCATGACGAATTGCTAGTTAATAATATTGTTTATCGATATCATTCATCATTATCATCATTAATTTTATATCATCATTAATTTTATAAGGAATCAAAAAGTTTCCTCATAATTTTGGTTATCCGCCTGTGTACGACGCTACATTTTTCTTTCCAAGTCATACCAGGACTTAGGTATAATTATCTAAGAATACACATGTCAAAATATGTTATCCACAATAATTCCTTACGTCTATAATCTATACCGAAGATGTTTTTATCTTAAAGTAAATCCCAAAAATAGACTCTTGAAAGATTACTGTTACTTAGAACGCTAGGATAAAAGAAGTGTTTGTTAGTGCTCGCTTTGCAGTTTGCCGAAGAGAGTCGACGGTGAATAACGGATCAATGGCGTCGTCGTGGGCCATTATCGGATTGTTGGCGGTGTGCCATGCGTGAGTAATATTTGTTTACACTAGTAAAACACAACATCTGAAAACTTTGTTAACACAACTGAGATACGAATACGAGTCATTAGCGAATTCATATTCTTAGGCTTTGAATTCCTCGAGGATCCGTCAAGTAACTTACGTGACTTGATTTTGTTTGCGGCAGTAGATTACGTCATAATGCCAGACAAACACATTGTTATTAGATATAAATACGTAACGGTCTAGTTAATGTGAATAATGTCGCTGATTAAATATTAAGTAGCTGGTCAATATACATGGTGTAACACGAACAACGGACCAACGGAAGTAAGTCGATAAAGGATTAACTTGATTGAATTGACTACATATGTAGATGATTTAGGTACTTAAACTGGACAAATAAGTTGGCTTTTCGAACAATAATACCAATACGAGCAAATACTTTGCCAATTTTTAGACATTAAAACTTTCTTTTCCGTACAATGGTGTTTGTCTGTCGCTTATTATGTTTTATAAAACTGCATTAAGTATTTAACCTGTATAACTTAATTAAGGGTTCGATCGATAGGTATTAAGATCCTCTATCGAGCTGTTTACGTAGATCCGTCGCTGGTGTTTCATGCTGTAGATACTCTTGCACTATTAATACCTTCAAATTTTCTTGAAATAAAATATTATCTTGAAAGCAAGCTGTGAAATTTAAAGATTTCTGCTATTGATTTATAGTTACAGAACCTAATTATGAGACTTCTCTTTTACTCATAACACCACCAGATAAAAGAGTCTTATTTTTAAATTAGCAACATATATTTCTACACATGTATAATTTATTTGTTTGTATTATTTGTTTGTGAGTTTCTGTTATAAATAGAAAATGCCATTTGGATACAGAACTCTAAAGAATGATTTTCTTTTGAAACCGTAGCACGCAAGCGTTATTAATTTTAAGGTCACTGGAATTGTGAATCCTTTATGAATGAATTATGGAGGAAGTCTCAAGTCCAGTGCACGGAAGTTATTTTATTTACTCATCATTTACTTTTGCAATGATAAATAATGTTATGTAATGCCGATAAGGTACCTTATCTAAAAGTGGAGAGCGATATTGGTGACACGGTTTGTTTTATAAAGTAGTGGCCTTAGTGATTTTGACCTCATTCTATTGTTAATATTGTATTGTAAAGAAAAATTATATAGGTATTATCATTACTATGTAACAAATACTGTTGTTGTGTTAACATACTAAGATAATACATACCTATATCACGTTACAAAATGATCAGCCCAAGATTATGTAATAGGCTCTCTAGACTCTACATGAAAATTTGTGCCAGATAGGTGAACAAGTTAAGTTGGAATAATGTCGAGAAATGCGTTATTTCCAATGATACCCAAAGAGATTTAATACGACATCCAATTATACCACATATGCATCTACTTCACATTCAGAATTAAAGATATTATTTTACATAAAACTCCGTATTTATTAAAATCTCTTTAGTGTTACGCGTATTATTAAATGTTACCTAAGTCTTATGACACGGTGACAAGTTACGTGTAAACAGCCCCCTGACTTTTGATACTCGATTAGATTTTGACTACGATTCGGTGTCATTTATTGACTTAAAATTCCACCGAAATCGAGTTAAAAAGTGCGCTAATGTCGCATTAAATTCGAGAACTTGTCATTTGGCAATTTTTAACGCGACATTAGTGCACTTTTTATCTCAATTTCGGTGAAATTTTCAGTCAATACATAAAGTCGAAAATCGAATCGAGTAAAAAGTTACCCTACAGATCGCGAACAGAAAATGGCGGAATCGGCCGCAAAGTAAACCGAAACTGGATCCCTCATAGGGGGTTGTCGACAAGCAATGGAACCTTTTCCGCACCACACTTGAACATGTGTACCTAAAGCTGGGTCTCCTGGACTAGCTTTTTCGAAACAAAACACTAAAAACACAGCAAAACAACGATTTTATCTGTCACCTCCTCGTGACATGATGTGACCATAGATAAAAAATGCATGTTTTGTGTAATGTTTTAGTCCAGGAGATCCGGCTTAATGTATATTGTGCCGACCCATGACCTCACATTGTATTGGAATAAGGGCAGGTGGAAAAAAACTAAACTAATTCAGTTTAAACTTTTAATAGGGGGTTAAAGGTAGATCCGCCGGTTCACAACAGAGCAACAGATAAATATTTTTTTACACACTGATAGTAAGTTGAATGATCGGAGGCCGGACATCACCGTACATTATTATTATTATGGTCCTATTTATCTGTAAAACTTTACAATTTAATGCATATTGCAATAATTTATTGTGTTTCTATAGGTCACTAGCCTTATATAATGTACCTATAGTATAGATACGTGCCTAGTGCCTACCATTGCCTGTACCGTTAAGAGCAGCCAAAACGAAAACGAAACAAAACCTTTGGCAACTTTCACCTTACTGACGAAGCATTATCTACCATAGAATTGAGAACCCTCCTCCCCTTTTTGAAGTCGGTTAAAAAAAAGGGGAGGCAGCTAGTACCGGACCTAAGGCGGCCAGCACTCCAAATCTGCCATAATCGATTATCCACATCACTATCCGCTACTGGTAGAACCTGTTCTAACTGCCTTTATCTTACTTGCATCTCGCCTAAATTACGTCAAGTATAATACTAGAGCCTCCAGGCAATTTTATATTCATTTTCAAAATTCAAGTGGATTTTGCACAATAATTCGATCTATAATAAGATCTTCCACATCTACGGAAACCTATATCTAATATTTACTACACAGATGTTTTATTAGTAGCTATCTATAATTATGCAATAACATATTATGTTATCATAGTCTACGTGATAATCTATTTGAATAATAATAATAACAGGGGATACAGGCGTGAACTTATGTTAATGAAAATAATAATAATTCATTTATTTAACACAACCAAGGTTACAAATGGAAGTTCTACTACAATACAATTTACATTATTAGAATATTTTTTTCATTATAGAAGTTCAATAGCTGCGTATACCAAGTTCCCAGAAGGATTCACCTTCGGAGTAGCGACAGCTGCTCATCAGATTGAAGGCGCCTGGAATATCGATGGTGGGTACCAGTTAGTTGTGAGTGCTGACAAATCATTTATATGATAACACAGGACGTGATCTTATACCTAATACCTACTTATCATATTCAAGTGGACTGAAAAACGTCAAATTTATCACACTGCCATGTCAACACTCAGCACATTGTTTGTTATTTTGTTTGTTTCTAACCAATTCCTTTATCTCAAAAATGTGACTGTATCATTTCAGGCAAATCTGAAAATGTATGGGATCGCTTCACGCACTCACGCCCTGAAATGATTGCCGACGGCACTAACGGTGACATCGCTGTCGATTCTTATCACCGCTATCTCGAAGATGTTGAAGAGCTCGTGTACCTTGGAGTTGATTTCTACCGGTTTTCTCTATCCTGGTCAAGGATACTGCCGACAGGTTTTGTGGATAAATTAAATCCCGATGGAGTTCGCTACTACAACGACCTTCTTGATGCTCTCGCTAAAAACAACATTGAACCCCTTGTAGGAATAACACATTATTATTTATTAACATATTTATATTCTTTTATTAAAATAACTTATTATTGATATGTTTATTATTATTGACAGGTAACATTATTTCACTGGGACTTGCCTCAATCACTTCAAGATCTTGGAGGTTGGGCTAATCCTAAAATGGTTGATTATTTCCGTGACTACGCTGATGTCTGCTTCAAACAATTCGGCGACAAAATCAAATCGTGGATTACAATCAATGAACCCTATGAGGTTTGCGAGGACGCTTACGGCGATGAAAAGAAAGCGCCTGGACTAAACAGTCATGGCGTAGGCAACTACTTGTGCAGCGACAATTTACTCAAGGCCCACGCTGAAGCCTACCACTTATATAACGAGACATACAGACCTGTTCAAAATGGTAGGATTATGATTTCTATCAACTCCATTTGGTACGAACCCAGCGATACTGAAAATGCTGAACAAGTTACATTAGCTGAAGTGGCAAATCAATTCAAGGTTTGTAACTAAATATTATTATGTGTAGTTAACACACCCTAAACAACATGTCTTGTATTTATGAACTCATTATTGTTTTTAGTTTGGATGGTTTGCTCACCCCATATTCACAGAAGAAGGTGGATATCCCGCAGTCATGGTGGAGAACGTAGCTCGCCAAAGTGCGGCCGAAGGTCTAAACAAACCACGTTTGGAACAATTTGATGACTACTGGATCCAGAGGATCAAGGGCACATCGGACTTCCTCGGTATTAACCATTACGCCACTCATTTAATCACTGGAGCAGGAGTGGATCCCATTGCAAAATCACCTTCGTGGTTGAAAGATATCGGAGGTATCACTTCTTTGGATGTGGGTGGTGATTCTGCGTCTGAGTGGCTCAGGGTAAGAATAATATTTTTTATTAAAATAAACTACTGTGAACTTTGGCAAAATGAAAACGGGCCTGAATTTCTTGTTTACAAGTTTTGTCTCGGCCGTCAGTAGCTTCTCACTGAACTAAAGCAGCTGATGTGATTTAGGTAGGTACTTATAATTATTAACTGATTTAACAATATTTTTCTGTACCCACAGGTTGTCCCAACTGGTTTCGCCAATTTGCTTCGTTGGTGCAAAAGCTCTTACAATGACCCACCGATTTACATCACCGAGAACGGATTTTCAGACCGCGGTACTCTGGTAGACTACGGGCGTATTCAATACTATAACGTAAGTTTGTTTGTTCCACCGTAAGCCAACCGTTCTTACTCGCTGTAGTGTAGATACATACTTGCGCAAGAACAATTACTAGAACATAGGTGTAGCCATATTGGGCTTTAAACTAAGAGTAAAAAAAAACAATCTAATTGTACCTAACATAAGGGTATTTCTTCCACAGGACTATCTGTCAGAAATATTAAATGTTATCTATGACGATGGAGTCAAAGTGCTGGGTTACACCGCGTGGACCCTTATGGACAACTTCGAATGGAGAGCTGGATTTACGTAAGATGTTTTTGTATTAGTGTTACTTACTTCGCCTTGGTTTAATGGCAGCGTATATGGGCTGTTTTACCGGGACGTCACGAGTTCAAATCACAAGTCGGGCAAAGCGGTTCTTCAAAGACGATGTTCTCAGAGGGGCTTGTCAAGTTTAGCTAAATCTGTTCAGCAACCTGCTTGATTTGTCGCCTCCTTGGTCTAGTGGAAGCATGTATGGGCTGTGGACCGGAAGGTCCTGGGTTCGATTCGCAGGTTGGGCTAACCAAATTTTCTAATTTAATTTGCCCGGGACTGGATCCCTCATAGTGGGTTGACGTTAGGCAGGCGGCCGGTCGTAAAAACTAAGCCAAACCCTATCTGCAACATGCTTGAAAAAGTGTGTTGCGCCGACCTCACATTAAGGTGTCATAGAGGCAGGTAGAAGAAGAAACTGCTTGATAAAGGGTTACCGCCCCCACAGTGAAGTGGGATAAGGGCAGGTCAAAAGCAGTGTACTTACGCCGACATATCGTAAGGTCCATAATTAAATGAAATGTCCAAGAGGCTTATGCGCTAGTCGAATAGAATAAATGTATGTACCTCGTGTATGATAATGACATAAGAGTACGCCTCTTATGTCATACCCATACATTTATTATTCTATTCGATTAACGCATAGGCCATTTGTCTAAGCCCGCTGGTTACACATCACAATCTTTTGTTTGTATTAGAGTTTAACGACTTGAAAAAGGGATTAACAAGTTTGCGACTAGTATTTATGCCCCGCACAGCTGTAGTACATATCGTCACAGGGCTTCGGTAAATCACGTCACGGGACGGAAAAATCATGCCGAATTAAGTAGGTATACTTACACAGATTTCTGCAACATGAATTGTCAACGCTCTAGATATTCGCTATTTACCATCGCAGTTACTTTGCCGTTCCAAGATAAAATACCCTATGTTTTTATAGGGAACCTTTCGGATTCTACCACGTCAACATCTCAGACCCTGCACTTCCAAGGACTCCTAAGCTGTCTGTGGAATATTACCGGCAGCTAACAGCGACGAGGGAACTGCCTCAGGACGAGAAATTTAAGGATCCTGCCGTAAGACACAAATCATTGAAAATAAAAAATTATTAACAAACTCAAACTAGCTGTTGCCCCTATTGTAGCATGATTTTTTAATAAATCTACGGAAGTTATACATTTTTCTGGGATAAAAGCATATATGCTATTCCAAAATAGAATCTCTGTGCGAAATTTCATCCAGATTTGTTTACTCTGGTGTGATTGAACAACAACAATCCATCCAAACTTTCTCCTTTATAATAGCAGTAATGTATTTGGTGGTTCTTATACTATTCATAACTATATTTATTGGCATTTGCGTGCTTTACACTCTATTGCTTAAATTTTTATCGGATATTTGTTTAATATTCCATAATATTTAGCCATCAATATTAGCACCTACTACCTAGTAAATGTGAACAGTCTATGAAGCAATAAGTATAAATACATGCCTACACTTACATAAGCTCACGCCTGTATCCCTGAAGGGGTAGGCATATGCGCACTAGCGAACTAGACCACCCACATTTCGCCGAGCTTAATAGGGCGGAGGGATAAGGGGCGAGCCTATGGATATATCGGGCACAAATTCCATACCCCGGCTGATACTGAAAAATCCAATATCACTTTGCCCGACCCAGGGCTCCAACCCGAGACCTCAGGACGGTAGTCGTACCACGCACGCTATATCACCAGGCCGCCGAGGCAGTCAATAACCAATAACAATCTTGTGAATTTGTCTCTACCACCAGCCGTAGTTTTTCTCATATTAAAGTAATTAAGTTATTTTAAAGTAGTTTGACTAACATTATTCTGCTTGTTTTTTTTTACTGTCTCGGTGGCGTGGTGGTATTTCGGTACGACTACGATTCTGAGGTCTCGGGTTCGATCCCCGGGTCGGGCAGTGATATTGGATTTTTCCATATCAGCCCGGAGTCTGGAATTTGTGCCCGATATGGCGATAGGCTCGCCCCCTATCACATCTGGGACGCAACTAAGCTCGGCGAAATGTGGGTGTTCTAGTTCGCTAGTGCGCCTCTGCCTACCCCTTTGGGGATACAGGCGTGAGCATATGTTATGTTATTCTGCTTTTGCTTTGCAAATTGTAACTAATTAATCCTTGGTTCTGCAGGTGAGGAAGCGATAAGGTGTCGGGCGGAGATTCCAAGTATTATTTACTAATGTAACTGCTTGTAGTAATTACTAACAACTGCATGTTGCAAAGTAATAAATTGAATTGTTAAACACCTGTTTTTCTTTTCCAGAGAATACCAAAAAATGAACTTTAAACATCTAAGTTAATTTATTTTAATAAGAAAGTAAAATAAACGTTAGGTATTAAAACAAATATTTATTTAATTCATATAAGAATATCGAATTATTTACAATGAAATTAAGTATAGTAAATAACTAATTTTGATACTTTTAATTTCATTGCTATAACATTGATAAACGTAGTCACATACACTACAGAGAAAACTTGCATCTGCTATCAGACTGAAAAGATATGTTTGTAAAATAATAAAGGCTATACTTATAAAGAATAAAATGAACACTTGATATATTGTTCCGTTTATTATTCGGTGAGAAGCGAGTCGGAGTGTCGGCGCCGGCCTGAACTGTTAGCGACATGGATTATGGAATGTTTCTCGATGCGACACATCACACTATCAATACTATCATGCGTATCATACGTATCATGCGCATCACACATATCATACGTATCATACGTATCACACGTATCATACGTTAGCGAGGAGTGCGCGGCCACAGTCAGGAGACTGTCTACATTCTACCGGACACGGAACAATATGTGAAGCATCGAAGCTACTTATGGAATCTTACAATTAATACATGACAAATACAAAATAAAGTATACAACGAATGGATCTACAGAATACAAAATTATAATGTACCATAAACCCAGCACCGTTACCTCTAATTACAATAGTTACACAGATGACAATTATTGCTATTTACCATAATTGAAGATTACATTAAGTCTTATTAGAATAATAGTACTTTTACTAATATGGCAAAGTTTTCAATGTAGCATTTTATATTAAAGGTCCGATCGCAATAGCGCAATCGAACAAGCTAGCTGAATTTATTACACTCATACAAAAAAACAAAATCTAAAGACTAGGTGGGCTAAACACAATTTTGAGAATAATCGATTTGGTGAAATGTTATGAGTCATAAACGATAGTCGATACCTACCTAAAATAGTCAAATTATATATACGTAATGGGAGACGCTGAAGACATTTTCAATTATTCGTAATTGGCACCGAATTGAAATTTGTATATTTACGGTGATCGTGGCGTCAAGTAGCAGTCACTCGACCACAATGAATACGGAACATTAAGCGATACCTGATGATGCGTTAAGGCACAGTAACTGTTGTAGTCGCGATTGCGCTTCAGTCGCATCGCTCAGTACTAGCGATAAGCGACCAGCGGGCTTAGACAAGTGGCTTATGCGCTATTCGGATAGAATAATAAATGTATGGAAATGACATAAGAGTACGCTATATGCGGCATACCCTTATGTCATTGCCATACATTTATTCTATTTGACTATTCTATTCGACTAGCGCATAAGCCACTTGTCTTAAGCCCGCTGAGCAGGAAATTTTCTGACAACCGTAAATGTATTTCAGCTCGATGCGCGTCTATGAAATATGAAATATTAACCAAACGTAATCAGTGCGCAGCGAACTCGAATACATTTACATTTACATTAGTTTTTCGTGCTCGGGCTACAGTACCCCTAAGACAAGTAGTCCAGCCATGAGCTTTTTGAAATTTCTCGACTTTGTAAAATTTATATGAAAAACACTCGAACGGCTAGCGGTTACGTGGGGAATTGACGTTTTTCATACAAATTATTTTACGTAGTCGCTAACGTGAAAAGTCAAAAATACTCGTAGCCGCGCTACTTTTAATACTTCTCGATAACGAAGATAGTTATCGGTAAATGTCCCTATGTTTATTTTAGTTCATTGTATTTTCCGCACGAGACGCTACTAAAATGTATGGAGATTTAACGATAACTATCATCTTACGGGGTACAGTACGAACTGGAAAGCCAGCTCGCGACCACTGTCAACTAGTTACCAGCTGCACCCATACACACATACACATTACACACACATTGCAAACACCATCAACTATAATGATAAGAGTTGCCAGCATAAGTCTAGTTCGCGATTCAACTATAAAACTTAACACTAACCATAATCTCGAAAAAATACACAAGGACGGTGTAAGTCGACAAACAAATCACTACAAGTAAATAAGTAGTTTTATTTTTCATACAAATCACTCTCACATCAGTGTTCTTACAAAACATGTCAAAATAGAGTCTCGTTATACTCTAAATTACAAAACAATAAATATAATACGATCTTCATTAAGGCAGAATAAGGCACTGTGGTATCGAGATGTTATCACAATCTTAATTTTTTTCATACCGTAAGTATAAAATATTTAATCGAAGGGAGATAAGATATGGACGATTTTGATTTCCGATAGTCTCAAATCAAAGAATATGGGAAACCTATTTCATGCATCTACTCGTCGCAACGCAACTGCTTTCCTCAAGGAAAGGAGGCTTGCGACCCTCGACGACGAGCGCCTCACCAGGGGGGCTGGCGACTCATGGATGACTCATGAGTCACCCCCACTGGCACAGCTCGTACAACTACTGCCGTACAACAAGCCACAGTTAAATACTTTGACAAAAGTGTACACAAACACTCATCACGCGCTCTATTGGAGACGATTACCTAACAACTATTTAAACGTTACTTTATCATTTATAATACAGTCCTCAAGATCAAACTCACCAGTTCAGATTAGTACAAAATTTTACAACACATTGACCGCTCTGAATCTTACACAGGCCACGCTCATTGTGCAGATATAATATGACTATCTCATTCTAGTAAATGCAGAGATAGGAATAAAACGGATACTGTCCAATAAGCGTGCGTGTGGACTATCCACGTGTAGTGAAAGGGGCAAACGGATTGCCAAATATATCGTTCACTGGCTTTGTACTGGCCTTGAGAAAATATTAATATTAATAGTCACGTAATCATAGATTAAAAGCAGTATTTTGATGACAGAGATTTCAACGTCGCATCCATTTGCACCCTACACCATCAGAACAGACAACTCCTACCATATTCTTATATCATATAACGTGTTTACATCGAGTTGTCTGCACCAATCATTATTGTGACTTCAAATTATAGTTAGTGAATAATCGACAAAATCTAATGTATCATAAGCGGTCTCGTTCACATCAGTTCATACACACATATGCTAGTTATTGTCATTTTCATATTGAAATTTACACCTTTATAACAATTTGTCACGGACACTATTTAATCGACATTGTATAAGCGATAAGTACGCTAAATTATTTAATATATTTTGTTACTGAGAACATGATGACGAAACTTCCAGAAATACTTCAGTGCCACTTATGAACAACCTTATTTACCCTTTTTTATGCCTTTTGTGTATTGATTTCACTGTTATTATAATTAGTTTATTCATGTAATTTTAGGCGAGTTTTCACAAATGGTACTGAGTGCGTTTCGGAAATGTACCGCCCAGTCAGACGTCAGCGTCAGTACGGTGATGTGAGTGTACACTGTACAGTAAATACTGTACCGTGTAGTGTGTAGTGTAGTGTAGTGTAGTCTAGAGCCAGGTGAGCACGTTGTCGGGCTTGCTCGGCGTCGAGTTGATCAGCGACTGCACGTCGTCCAGCAGAATGTCGTTTGTGAACTCGTTTAACTGGAACAATCCATCACAACTATTAACACATGTGACAAAACGTAGAAAAACGTTGGGATGCGTAGTAAATACAGAAGTAAGCAAATGTTGATCACTCTTGGAGGTAGAGCCTACAAACACAAAAAAATGTTGGTTACGCCCTATACATACTCTGGACTTTGTAAGTACACAAGATTTGCACGATACTCATATCCCGTCAACTTACGGGTATTTTGACTACCATATTATTATATCGAGTACTATAACTAGCAGTACAATAAGGGCCTTACTTAAAAAAGCATGTTTGGCTGAGCAAATGGTTAAGAATAACCTGTCACTTTTTTCCTTGCGTTACATTCTTTAAAAATGAAAGGGACAACCTGTGGTATAAAATTAAGCAACGCTTAAATATTTTTATAAGTAAGGGGCTAAGTAACAGCCGCCACGCGGCCGTTTCTAATGTTTTTTACAGATCTCTATCTCTCTATCCCTCTATCCCTTTAGCGCAACGACCCAGTTAATGTGGTGTCGCATTTGATCCTTCCCTATCCTGCGAGATCTATTACCATTCTCTTGCCATCGTCGTTTTCTACTTTGCATTCCAGCTTTGTCTTCCCAGGTAGCTGTTTACCGAGAGCCTCTCCCATTGTCTCTATGTGGCCAAGCCAGCAGTTTATATTGCTTTGTGTCGCCTATCGCCATTGAAATCTGTCTCAGCCACTAACTAGACATATCGGTTTCATAATTTTAATAAAGATTCTTCATGATGCTGTTATGGTTTTTGTATATTTTCACTTATAATATACAAACTAACTGACTGCCTTGGCGTAGTTGTATTTCGGTACGACTACCGTCCTGAGGTCTTGGGTTCGACCCCTGGGTCGGCCAAAATGATATTGTTTTTTTCAACGGAACCGAGCTCGGCGAAATATGGATGTTCTAGTTCGCTAGAGCGCCTCTGCCTACCCCTTCGGGGATACATGCGTGAGCTAATGTTAATATATAGACACAAATTATCCTCTACTTTTAGTATAAAAGTATTAGTATATTTATAGTTTTAGTACACTTCCTTGACGAACCGAACCAATCACCTCTCATCATATTGCATGAGGTACGCCACGGATCGACATTATTATTTATATACATCTAAGGTATTTGTATTTTCATGGGGTGGAATGAAATTGATGATGATAATTCTGAACATATTATAATCATCGAAACGAAAGGAGTCGCGAGCAGAAATTGCCACATAATATAACATCATAAAAATAAATATCCAGATTTTAGTCTACATTTCTAAATGTTGTTTGTTACAAATTTATAATGTACTGGCCAACACGATTATGACGAATATCCGGCGAGGCGATGGAATCCGCCACCTGTCATGAACAACAATTTATGACTAATCTCATTCAAACTCCTCTCCTTTGAATACATCTTAATGAAAGTTTAAGCTTTGTACACACTATAACAAGATTAGGGCAGTTGCACAAAAAGTATAATGCACATAACGGTCACTAGATCTTTCCCTATGAGTATTATTAAACACACCCAACAACCACATCAGAGACAATATGTAAGGGTTTAACTACACGATGCGTTGCATACGATACCCCTATGATATCAGAGGCGCGACCATGAATTTTTTGACATTTCACGAATTAGCGGCTACGAAAATAATTTGTATGAAAAACATCAATTGGGCACTTGAATATTTTTTTTATTGGTTGTACATGAAATTTATGTAGTCTAAAATATAGAACAGTAAGAAATATTAAAATATTCTCTATAAATACAAAAGTTATAAGCCTTTAAAGTATGGTGTAACCCTCAAATTACGGGAAAGAGAAGTATCAGTATAATCACGTCACCGCCATAACTGTACGTGTGTTGGAAAGGGATAGCAAGCTAGCTATGTCCAATATGCCCTACTCCAGTATTTAAAATATGAATTTCGATGCAGTTTTTACAGAAGGGTTTTTTTTGTTTTATTTGCTTTTACATAAATATGTGTATAAAATCAAACATAGTCAAGTACCTAATACCCTCTTTAATCGCTAGAGGCGTTCCGGTTTTTGTCATACATATAATACGTAGTTGCTGGTGTGAAATGTCAAAAAGCTTATGTTTCAGCTACTGCTAGGGCCACGGTACACAGTGCGCCATGTGTCATCACCCGAGCGCATAAGCAGTTTAGGCGAGCGTTTGTGAAAGCGGAAAGCGTTAGAATACCTGTAAAGAAGGTACCAGGTCGTCAGTGGAGTCTATGTTGTCGCCGAGCGCCATGTCCGCGGAGTCGAGGGTGGCGCCCGCCTCGCTGCTGCAGTCCATGCGGTCGTCCATGCCCGCCAGGAAGTCGTCCGGCGTGTGCGGCATCGAGTACGACTGCGGCACCGCCATGCCCAGCCCGCTGTCAGCCGACTCCTGCCGCTGGTGGTCCGTCAGCCCGGACAGAAAAGGATCCAGCGGCAGGTCCGTGCTCGCCACCGCCCCCGTGCTGCTGGCCAGCGATGCAGATATCGATGACGTTTGCCGAGCCATCAGTTCTTGCTGAAAATATAAAACACCTACGTGAATTATTTGTATCGAATGAAACATTTGCCTTGAAATTATAAGTAGATACTTTTCTTTCTACCTGCCCTTATCCCACCTTCATGTGAGGTCAGTGCAACATACTTTTTACAGCTTCGTTTTTACGACAGGCTACCTGCCTGACGACGACCCCTTCTGAGAGATCCGGGCAAATTAAATTGAAAAATTAGCTTTCTCCGACTTGTGAATCGAACCCAGGACCTCCCAGTCCTCAGCTCATATATGCTACCACTTGACCAAGGACCTGGAAACGATATGTACCTAGCTACTACTTTTTTTTTTATTAGCAGAGACTGGCACACAAGCAGATGGGTCACCTGATGGTAAGTGATCTACACCGCCCAAACACCCAAGACACAAAAGGAATCATGGGTGCGTTGCCAACCTAAAAGGAGGAAATGGAAGAGGAGGGAAAAAGGGATTGGGAAAGGAAGGGGGGGAAGTGGGCCACCGGAAATCTCACTTACCGAACGAAACGCGACAGCAAGCTGCCACTTTACTTCGGTTTTCTGTGAGACAGTGGTATCAAACCGGTCGAGCCGGCCCATTCGTGCTATAGATGTAACTGTCTACAGCGTGACTCTACCACTACTTAGTCAAAATACTATTATTTATTCAGATAGGCTACATGACCCACCTGGAGTCTGATCTCCTGCTGGCGCTGTTTGAGGCGGTCCCTCTCGAGTTGCAGGGACTGTAACCGGAGCTTCTGCTGGCAGGCCTGTATGGAGGCGTTGGCCCAGCCGCCGCCCGCCGCGCCGCCCGACACCGGCGTGCGCTGCAGATGTTGCGCTGCAATCACAACACACGCACATTCACGATCATCGAGCTTTAGCCGCAGCTGATGATGTGTGGCGACGTCTAATGATAAAACTTACGTATTCTGGGGTCGAACCAGGATGTAGTGCGAGCGGCGTGATTTATAAAGTAGATTTCTCCTTCCGCCGTGGTCGCCTGCTCCCAGCCGTCCGGTAGCGGCCCTAGTGGATCTGTCGTCGTGTTACTTGTACTCTTCGCTGCTGAAATTAATCGTTCGTGATCAGCTTTATTTAATTGTAAAACAACAAACAAAAGTATGAATGATCCTCTCAACAGCGACTAGTTGCAAGCGAGATTATAAACTAAGACGTACGCGCACGTGATCGGTAATCAGGTGGACATCGGGAAGGTCATCGAGAGCTCGTTCCAAGAAACAACGGCGCCAGTCGAATGCGCCGCGCAAGTTTCGCGTTGCGTTGGCACACGCACCAATATGAATCATAGATACGGGCGCTTGCCGCTTAGTAGTTAGTACTACGGGACGCGGCCGGAGAGTGGCGAGTGGCGACGCGACGATGCCGCACAAGCGTCAGTGTCTACTCACTCATGCTTTTATAACTTTACACGTAACAAACGGTCGATCATTCATAAACAAATCACAGCCATTCCTCTAATTGAACACCAATATCATAGCTATTAGCGAACAATGGCGAGCGCTTTTCAGTATTTTTCTAATGCGACTACGTGTACGTACTAGACTAATGCTATCTATATCTACGCAACCATAAAACTAACAAAACGACCATTTTCGACATGTGCGACATACATAATATTCCATGGAAGTATAAGACTAACTCTAAGACTGAGATCACCGTGTTCGTCTTTTTGACTCAGACTTAGTCGAAGTTCGCTCGATAGATCTGTGGCCTGAGCAGGAAAATTTCTGACAACCGTAAATGTATTCGAACTCGATGCGCGTCTATGAAATTTGTATGAAATATTAACCAAACGTCATCAGTGCGCAGCGAACTCGAATACATTTATATTTACATTCGTTTTTCGTGCTCGGGCTACTGAACCCAAGTACGAACGACGCTATGATAAGACCTACGCTAAAGATCATTTGAATAGTATCCAAAGTTATTATTGCTTGTAGTGGCTGGCGATAATTACACATAATCTACGATGCTCATTACCCAACAGCCGACAGCCGCGACGCGGCGTGGAGCTTAACCGCGGGGTTACGATAGCGTTACGTTACGTTACTGTCTTTACCGCTATGCTATCTTGTACGTATTTCTTGATCTGAGAAACAAACGTATCTACACCCAGGCTCGATTCTAGGAACGCGGCCGCTGAGTTACTCGGATTCTTATTTAGACTAATCAATCATTAACAGACTTCATTTAATAATTTATATATCAACAAATATGTAGTATGGAAAATCGGCTTCTTTGTCTAACGGTCTGAATGTGAGGTCCGGGATTTGATTCCCAAATCGGGCAACGTGCATTTTTTTTATTTGTACGGAGTCTAAACCTACAAAATGGTTGACATGATCCAGGAGGACGGACGAAAATCCTAAATAAAATACTTACTGCAAAATGCTTAAAACATTTATGTTGCGCGGACTCTAACTTGGAATGTAATAAGGACAGGTGGACGAAGTTGATAAGAAAAAGTATAATAGCATTCATGACGGGCTATTTAGAAAGAAGTAATTAAGCAAAAAAAAATTTAATAAACGTACATTAGTGCAACTGTACATACTGATAGTTGGTATGCGATAGTTCATGTGAGTAGGTTATGTTGGGTAAGTTTTGTTATTGTTAATGTTTGCTTCCAGACAGCACCATCGTAAAGCAAGCTCCTTTGTCTTTTAGTTTGAAGTATACTGTTATATTATGTGATCACGGGCGGAAAAAAATGGATGTAGCGCTAGGAACATTGAAAGTTAAGCAAGGTTTTCTGCCGATTCGACATATCGACACATACATGATGGCGGCAACTGAGCGTATTATGAGTGTGTGTGCGTAGGGGACTTTTGTACAGGCAAGATTGTGTGCGTGGCTTATCTATGGCATTTAACTATAGGCGAGATGGTGTCCTTCTTTTTTTATACGTCCGTGAATGTGATCAAGTCAGTGGGATTGTTAATATTTCCTATCATCTACATATGTGTCAGGGTGATGAATGCAACGTGGTGAGTTGCTAATCCCATATTTGGTACAAAAGATAAGAAATAAACGACAGTATATGACGACAATTGATATAGAATAATCTATTTGCCTTGTAGGGATAAATCCGCCTACCTCACCTAGATTCGCTTGAAAATCAATAGTCATCTAACAATCTAAGCACAATTAATATGAACAAACTCAATCCCCCTTACTTATAAAAATATTTAAGCGCTGCTTATCTTTAACCATAGGTTGTCCCTTTCATTTTTAAACAATGTAACGCACGGAAAAAAGTGACAGGTTATTCTTAGCAAAAAGTTAAGCGAAAATGTTCTTATAAGTAAGGCCCATAATCATCAATATAATATACCCTAGATGGACAGTTCTTTGCAAATATCGTCCTAAAAAGTGGTCTCAGGAATAAAACAAAGAAAAAGATCACAAGTTCTAATTAAATCAAACACAAATATAACCCTATGCACGTGTTATATAGCAGCTTTTTAAACGAAATGATCAAGCGTTCTTAAATTCGAATTTTCAAATTTAGAATTCTATCGGCGTCAAACTGTAGGGAAAAGGAGTGCTTAAGCATTTCTTTGCTGTCCCATTTTCAGAGCGTCAATAATGTATAACTCGCGCCAAATATAAATAATGTGTAGTATATCTAGGATAATGTGTAGTATAATGGGAAGTAATAATATCGTGATGTGTTTAAATAAGGAGAATAGGTTGAAGAAGCGCGTCATACAAAAGATATTCGTTGTTTGGTCGGTGTTGCTGGTGGCTGGTGCACGTTATCGCGACATCAGATTATGAAGGAACGTGTAGTGAAAACATCACTATTTGTATTGTCACCTGATCTACATACGTGTTTGTACTTAGCGGGACGGGAGATAAAGTTTGTGAAGTATCTCCAATGCAGTTCACTTAAACAAAACAATTAGGCATATCTTTGTGAGCTAACCACTTCTAAATCCTCTGTTGAATGTGATTTATTTCAATGGATTATGAGAATTCAAGTAACATTTGAGTGGTAGAGCCACACTGTAGACAGTAACGTCTACAGCACGAATGGGCTGGCTCGACCGGTTTGATAGCACTGTCTCACAGAAAACCGACGTAAAGTGGCAGCTTGCTGTCGCGTTTCGTTTGGTGAGTGAGATTTCCGGTGGCCCATTTCCCCCCTCCCTTGCCCAATCCCTTTTCCATTCTCTCCTTTTAGGTTGGCAACGCACCCATGATTCTTTGTATCTTGGGTGTCTCTGGGCGATGGAGATCCCTTACCATCAGGTGACCCATCTGCTTGTTTGCCAGTCTCTGCTATAAAAAAAACTTATTTTACAAAATGTATATTTTCAGACTAGATAAGCGTAACATGGTCGAAAGTAAAAAAAAAATAATAAAATGAAATCCAATCAATCCCTAACACCATCTTTTATGTTAGCCTTGGATTAACTAGTGTTCTGCAGTATGTGCTTCTGTACGGGGTCCTCCTCTACATATCGGATGGATAATCATGGCAGAACACCACCTGGTGACCCAGAACCAAACTGACCACTGACCACATTTGAACGTTCTAGGTTTATGGAATGTTTGTCGGCCGACGAAGCAGATGCCTAAATCATACTGGAATGCGAAGGCGTTGCTGCACAACGGGCTAATATTCTTAACACACCGAGAGATCGCTTCGAGATATCTGTGGAGACCCAGGAAGATACTGCGCTTCTGGTCGGAGTTAGACATTTAGCTGGCATTCATATCACGCAAGATGGTCCCCTTTTTATGAGGCTGTGTGCGGAAAATGGTGCCCTCACAACAAACAACAAACAAACCACCTGCGCTAATAGGATGATAGAATTCACACTAATTGTAAAGAATTTTCGGGTGTGCAGGTTTCCACTTTCCCACAAGTTTCTTAAATAATGTGTAACGAGGCTAAAAAGCCAAAGTAGCCACAAGTTCCAACATAAATGACCTTTAAATATTGGTATATGTATATGGAAAAACAATTACCATTTTTATTAGTTGACTATGGATTAAATAGGTATTTATATTTAACATATTTTTTGCGAAAATAAAGTTCTTTGTAAAGGTTTCGTTGAATTGATCCGTTTACTTCTTTGATAAATTCACATCAATTCGAATATCCATTTCCAAGAACTAGCCTGAGTCAAATGTTTTTAAATGCAGATGTGTAGATAATGGATGCTGAGGAAAATATTGTCATAATAATTAAAGAAACTTATATGACGGCACGTCTATTATAAAAACTTCCTTTAGATGACGCGCGCGTCGGCGCGGCCACTTTAATGATGGAGGTGGTCGCACTCACTACTTACACATTACTCTAGAACGTGATTACGTGACTAGGTCACGTACCGGGTTTGCTATAACAGAAAAAAATGTATTATAGGAGCTCACGCACGTGACATTACCGCGATGGGTGCCGCGTTGCAGCGAACGACAGCAAAGCTGCGGCACCGTCGCCGTCCTACAGGCTCTCCTACAACACGTACGCGAGTAAATAATGTTTATACCACATGTCACGAATATTACTTTGACTATGACAAAGGAAAACTTAGCAAAGAACGGAATCACGCAGTCGTGCGAGCTCTGGTGGCACGACGGATATGTCGCAACTCGCCACCCGCTGAAAACAGCAGTTGAAGGCGACAGGGCCGGTGTCGTCCCTTGTGCTGGCGGGGCCCGTGCACAGCGGAGCCCAGACGGCGGACGGCCGGCCAGCGGCGCCGCGACATCAATGTATTTTTCGAACACCTTTCATCGCTTGCCTCGCATCGACCGACGGAAACAACGCGTTAATTCCCGTCATAAAATCAGTTTTAGAATTCGGGTTATTTACTTGTTTTTATTTTAGTTCCATGATAATTTTAAACTTGCTGTTGTGGCCAATTAGATCACGCGAATACTGAATCGAGACCGAGTTGAAAGATGAAAAAATTCTATCCGTGATAGTCGATACTTAGTTATCTCTCTATGTGTTAGTTTTATAACAGATCTCGACGAATTCCAATGCAGAGGAATTATATATTTTGATACGTAGCTGGAAGGTACATAATATTTTATATATATTTTTGCGTCTTAATAGTTTTAGAACTTTTCGTTTCTGTCTGGCGTTATCCCGGCTCCACCCGCTCTAGAGCATCCTCCATAATGAGAATATAGATTCTCAAATAATAATAATATTAACATAACAAAACACTGCCTTGGTGGCGTGGTTGTATTTCGGTATGACCACCATCCTCAGGTCTCAGGTTCGATCCCCGGGTCGGGCAAAGTGATTTTGGATTTATCAATATCAGCCCGAAGTCTGGAATTTGTCCCCGACATGGCGATAGGCTCGCCCCCTAAGCTCGGCGAAATGTGGTTGTACTAGTTCGCTAGTTGCGCCTCTGCCCACCTCTTCGGGGAAACAGGCGTGAGATTAATAATATTAGCCCTATAATATATAACTGTCCCTCTGTTGGGCACGGGCTTCCTCTACTAATGAGAGGGATAAGGCATTTGTCTATCAGGCCGACTCTAAATAGATTTTTGGGTGCGGTTTTCTCAGGGACAGACTCCTGGTGGCGATCGACGTATTCATGTAGTTTACTCAAAACGTGACCCTTCCATCCCAAGCGACATTCCTGCAGTTTATATGCTACGTCGCAGACACCAAGACTACCACGGATATATAAGTTACACGTTCGATCGATGCACATGCACCGCAGCATTTTCATTTCTGCGACTTGGATTTAGCTAACATGACGCTTGAGGGCAGGCCACGTCTCACATTACAGAAGAACAGACCGAATAATGGTTCGGTATACTATGAGACCCTTAAGTCTCATCGGCATCGTACGGTCGCAAATAATGTCCATTACCTTTCGCCATGTAGCCCAGGCGCCAATACAATAGGTGTGAAAAAGCAATTACCTCTATTAACGCCATAAGGGAAATTAATACAATATTCTGAGTAAATTTATTTTATTTATATCAATTGAATATGGGAAATCCAGAGACGTCAACTCGTATGTAGCGGTTAGTTAGATAACGTTTACCTCATCATAACAACGAATAAGGCAAATGGACAACGGGAGCCACTCTCAATTATCTTACTAACCCTGATTCCCTGACACTACCACGAGATCCCGAGGTTTGTTGCTTCTTTTGTTTATGACAAGGATTATTTGAATATCAACTCGCTTAAAAACCGATCAACAAGTCACTGTTTGAGTAAGTTTCTTCGAACAATACCTACCGCCTTAATAACAATTAAAGGCATACATTCAACACTCAAATACAATATCCTGACACCACAATAAGATGTTCTTGTTTCCAGGCTAGAAAGATATTTTTATACCAAAGTTAATTAAGTATGTACTAGCTTTTGTAGTTTTATCCACTGGATCTTAAACACTATAATTTTTTCTGCATAAAATTATCGAAATAGAAGTGTGGACCTACCAAGGTCCTACAATATATTATTATAATGGTTGTGACTTGTATGCACTGTGTTCACATACACGGTTAAACATAGCTTCAATAATAAAATGCAACCCGTAATCTATGAAGTCATATCGGTCATCGATTAATGATTAACAATAAACACTTTGAGAGCAAACATACAAACAATCTAGACTCTATTCACTACAATTATTTTGCGAAAGGAAAAACAGCACAAAGCAAATGAGAACGTTGTGCATACCAGTGGTAGTTGTGTTCGCTATGGTCTGTGGTGCTGCCGGCTGCGTGAGGAGCGCTTCAGCGCTTTGATGCTGCACGCCGCCGGCCACCGTCTGCGCCGCTAGCGTCTTGCGCGGGTCGTCCCATGTCGTCGTCTTTGTTATGTGACTGAAAACATACAGAAAAACCATCAGCAAAAAACAATATTGTCCTTATTACAAGTATAGAGAGCGTTAGGAAACAATTGCTCAGTGAAGCGATAAATAGAATTCATTGCTCGCACGTATTTATAATATGTATAATGAACTCTCCGCGCTATCTGTCGGCGAATTCAAAGATGCTTCCTATTAGCTGTTAACAAATTAAGAATGGTGAAAACAAATAGAATGTATTCACTATTCTCAATTAATCACTTTGTAATAAAAGAGTAAACTTTTCACACACATTTTATTCGTAAAGTCCAAATTAACGACTGCAATGCTTTTGCCACAAAATAAAATTGAAAACAGATGTTGCAAGTGAAAGTTTAGAGGATTTAATAAATGAAAGGGCACGTAAAATATATAACTTTATAGCCAATCATCCGAATATTCCAAGGCACACAGTTGGTAGTTTCCAATAGAAACATTAATTGCGAGGAGTGTAGACTGTGAGCACATCGCAGCGTTCATTATAAACCCGTTAGCAACATCAAACGTCGTGTGAGCCAAATCTTCCCACTTAGCGGTCGATGTGACCAATTTGTAGACAAACCGGACACGATGAGCGTGCGAGTGCGACCCAGTGAGGCCGTTGCGGCATGATCAATGATTCTTTTACTTTCTTTACACTGAAAGTAGGCACTGGCCACTCTTCAAGTGACCACAGACGTCGCCGCATTTGGGATGTGCAGACACTTCAATATTTATTATTTTCCGGCTGATCTTTGTCTTCCAACACAGAATATGGTCAAATATAAGGGGATAATGGTGCAATGTAAAGCCGCTTGGGGCATTACCACGACAAATCGATTTGCACGAAGCGGTAATGAACTTGGCTCCACAATCAGCTATTGCCGATGTCACGCTAGGCACCTGTACAATGCGCACCTGCACTATTACTTTATCGATAACTCTTTATTACTTCCTAAGAACCATATAACCTTTAATCCAAAATGCAGGTGGAAACGAAAAGTACAAAAGTTATAATAGCTGTTTGCATCTTGCAATATCAAATTCATACGACTGTATATTAAGTTGAAGTGAAAAAAAAACTGAATGGAGAGCTGGTTATTTTGCGTGAAATTAGTTAATTGCTAACTGATACTTTATATAAACTATTGAATAGTGAATATCTTTTTATCTGTTTCATACCGATCAAGATGAAATGAGCTTAGATAAAACGTGGCTTACGTGGCACATTCACAAAGAAAGAAATATTGTGATTTTATAAATCAAGTTTAATTGGCGACGGATAAGTTATGAGTTTTGGATTAGTTATACTGTACAAAAGATGAAGCTGCAAACAACAAATATGTAGATAGCGTTATCTACAGGTATGTTATATAATGTATTGAATTATTTATAGTAGCTATGGGTAAGATTATTCCCATCTAGAGATTGACTCATTTTCGACACAAACTATGGCCCCTTATTTCATTGCACCTTTAGGGGCCAATTTACAAACATTTTTATCGTGCTTACACGTATGTAAGCATATCGTAATATGTAGTAGTAGACTGCCCCGGTGGCGTGGTGGTATCTCGGCGCGACTACGGTTCTGAGGTCTCGGGTTCAATCCCCGGATCGGGCAAAGTGATATTGGATTTTTCCATATCAGCCCGGAGTCTAGAATTTGTGCCCGATATGGCGATAGGCTCGCCCCCTGTCACATCTGGGACGGAACTAAGCTCGGCGAAACGTGGGTGTTCTAGTTGGCTAGTGCGCCTCTGCCTACCCCTTCGGGGATACAGGCGTGAGCTTATGTTTGTTTGTGTATGTTTATGTGATGTAATATGTAGTATAGTATGCCTGTAACATTGAGTGATAGAGACAGTAACGTCTACAGCACGAATGGGCCGGCTCGACCGGTTTCATACCACTGTCTCACAGAAAACCGACGTAAAGTGGCAGCTTGCTGTCACGTTTCCTTCGGTTATTGAATTTCCCAGTAGCCCATTTATCCCCCACCCTTTCTCAACCCCTTTTCCCTTCCAGTCCCTTCTTTTAGGTTGGCAACGCACCCATGATTATTTTTGTGTCTTGGGTGTGTAATGTATGCAATGAAACACGGACTATCGGGAACTGACGTTTATTGGCAAGTTAAGGTGAAAGTGTGACAACATGGGGGTACTTACAAATAATATTATATTTTATAAATACATATCAGGGTGTATATGGGCGGTAGAGATCACTTTACACTCATCAGCTCGTTTACCAGTCTCTGCTATAAAAAAAGTCTACATTCATGTTCATATGCTCAATGTTCATGCTCGTACCCACGAACGGGGATGCACAGGCAAACTAGGGAACTAGAACACTCATATTTGGAAATTCTGAGGAACATTAAATGTATTTAGACCCTCATACACTTAAGGTCGCCTTATGTCGTTTAAGACCACGTTATCTGTCAAAATTGTATGGCGTAAATCAATGTCAGAAGCCGTTAAAGTTGAGTAGCGTTTGACCATTCGGGCCTAACATTGTCTGTCTATATTAGGGGGTATTAATTACCGAGTACGTGTTTAATAAACTACCTCTAAGTATATTCTACAATAAAATACCACCACTATAAAGTGATAAAAGGTTTACCTGCAATACTGACAGCGGCTAAGCAAGACGCGCCATGGTAATAGAGGTATAGAGGTATAGAGGTGTAGAGGGGGGAGGGGAGAGGGGGAGATTGCCACTCACGAGTGTATTATTACACTGCAACGCTTATTCAGCGCAACTGTGGCTCATGTTGCATAACACCGACAGTACTGTTTGGCCGTCAATACGAACCTGCGCATCTCTTGTTTGTACACAATCTCATTATTTTTTAGCGTCTTGTGTACAAAACACGGACGCACTTGTTCTCAGAAACCGAACAGAAACACTGTTATTTACCAAAAAAAGACAAATACCTATTAAAAAAAGGGTAAAATATTATATTGTATGGTTGTCTTAATCTTGACGATGATTAATCTCACTGTCAATCCAATACGTTATACTACACTAAAACATTACACAAAACAAGTATTTTGTATTCAATTTTCTACCAGCACCAGATAGCTAAAATAATTGTTTTACGTATGTTTCCTGCGACCTTTATCAGGTCATCGGTCCACCTTATAGGTGGACGTCCTATGGCTGATGATGATGATGCATGTGTTTTTGTGTTTTGTTTCGAAAAAAACAGGTGCAGGAGACGCGGCTTTACGTAACTAATTACGAAAAAAAAAACGCCTAACTTGGCGCTTCCCCGCGCGTTTTCGCAAGATTGCAACTGTATGCATTAAAAAATATTTATAATCATTATACAGTAATAACAACAACGAAAAAGAAACAACAAGATATTGATCTATGAGAATTGTTACAAAACCGCGCCGCGTATAACATGTTATAATACTCGTACAAGCAAATCTTATGGAACAGATTAAAAACTAATAAGTATTAATATACGCAGTATTCATTATGTTAAAGGTAATAATTTTCCATAACTATATACACCAAGCTAGTATGCGTATCAAGCGCCTTATGAAACTACGCGCCATTTCTCTCGCGCGAAGGCCTTCCACTGTTGCACAATTGCGGTGGGTTAGTTATCTCGCAGTCGACAACGCGCCGCTATAGTCTATACCTGTTGTTCTACTCTCGAATTCGAATGCTATCGAGATTATTAATCGAATGATACCATGTTGCGACGTGCTCAATTACAATGGTAATCATTGTTCTCAACATTATAGCAATACCCGAGCATATCATTGCGTAACTTGATAGGTAATATAAGAAATTATCACTAGTGCTGGATTTTGTCATGCTTGAACCAATCTCAGTCGTCTGTTAGTAAGTGCAGTGCAGTGCAATCTAAGAACAATATAGTATTAAACAAAGATATGCGATATTTATTTACAACGGAAAAACACAACCTAAACCCCACGGACGTAAATAAAAAGAAGGACACTATCTCGCCTATAGTTAAACGGACGCCTGTACAAAAGTGCCCTACACACACAGGCGCCATTACATGTCGATAGATCGAAAGGGCCGAAAACACTGCTTCACTTTCAATGTTCATAGCGCTCTGTCCATCTCTTTTTTTACGTCTGTGCTCAACCCATACTAAATGGACACTAAACCCTTATAACGTTGCTCTACCGTCTACATAAGAACATATATTTTAAACAAACATACCTTGTATGTGTACAAATACGTGGCAAATAACACGTTTGCACCCAACAAAACAATTATGTGGACATCTAGCAATCAAAATATACACGGCGATATTTTGAATTTATTTTGTTTGCGACTGATTAATTCTCGAACTAAGTGTAAACCTGACCACGAACAAAGTAAATCGTAAACAGAACCGCGAGCGCAATATGACTGTTTCGGTGATTTGCCTCGTGTTTCAATTAAACGGAAAATAAAGTTGGCATCGCATGCGTCGACGTAACATAAACATTAAAATAACTATGATGGTTGAACAGCTACTCACAAAATCTCATTCAGCTGCCAATACATTACCGTACTTACCCACATTAACGAGTACGGAGTACCAAAATTCTAATTCCCATTACTAAACCGTTAACGAATTTCATACACTTGGTACAAAAATATTTAACTTCATATTTAATTCTTAACATCTATAATATCACTACAGATACTAAGTACTCTACAATCACATTATAAGATCATTAATATTGCAATATCGGCGAAGCCCGTAAGACCGAGTTCTATTTCTGCCTACTTATCATCCTGAGGTGTCGTGATTTTGGATTTGTCAGTATCAGCCCGGTGTCAGGAATTTGTGCCCGATATGGCGATAGCCTCGCCCTCTGTCACATCTGGGACGGAACTAAGCTCGGCGAAATGTGGGTGTTCTAGAGGTTCTATAGGCGTGAGCTTATGTTATGTGTTTTTAATCAATTGATCAATACTATCTTGGTTAAAACCATTACCTTTAACACTTAATCTCGCCCCGTCATATTTGTCGCGTAAGCAGGACAGCCCGTAATTAATTAACCCTCTTTTTTGGTATTATTATATATGCCGTTGTAACAACGTTAGATCTTTTCTAGTATAAAATTACAGTATGCAGAATGCTAAGCGTTATTTTGTGCTCTATAATAATCAAACATTTGCATCAATATCGACTGATTTGTTTGCCTAGATAAATAATTTGCACTACTTGCTCCTTGCAATTGCACCTACAATATTGAGAGATTTGTTTACCTGGATAAATAATTTGCACACCGCGCTAACTTATTTATCACGTGAATGATGAAACAGATAACATTGAGAGTTGAGACATCTTCATAGATTATACGAGTTAAAAAACAATTTATCAATATTCATCCTGTAGTGGATGATTAGACGCAAAAATAAACAGACAGAACGGAACGTTTTCACGAGTTTATAATCAGTTTTATTTGCCCACAGCGCGGCGGTCTGGAGATGAAAGAACGTTTCGAGCTGGTGCAGGGAATGCACAATAAACAAGCCGATTAGCTAGTTAAATCGAGTACAGTCCGCACACACCGGGTCTCGCAGCTCGCTCCTAAGATGGCGTTGGCTGGCACCGGATGCGCGTCATGTCAGACGCACATCCTCGTCTGCTGTGTTATTTTCCCGGTTTTACACTTGTACAGAGATGAGTATAACACAATGAACAGCAGGCACAGAAGCCGAGTAACCTCGAAATAAATCAGCTTTATTTACTCCTGGATTGATTGCGTAATCGTCTCGATTGCGCGGTTACTATATTGCGCTCAAAGGTGTAATTCAAATGACGGAAAACGTACTAATGAGGAATAGGAATTGCAAATCTCGACATAACACGTATAAAATTAACGCGCGTAGCGAAGTCGTCTAATAACATTTAATTTAAACATAAAGTAATATTATAGCACGTAACGTGTTTATATATTCTACATTGCTACTTGGTTCTGACTTCCAAATAGGTTTATACAATAATAATATAGATTTTGTTTTTCACTTTTCGCCAAGAGTAATTTTTATGTACCATGATGTGATAGAAGTGAATCTATCCCCCTATCGGGCACAAATAAACTGCGGGCTAACACTGAGCAGAAAATCCAATATCATTTCACTCGGTCCAAGGACCGAATCCGAAAGAATCGAGTTAGGACTGTGGTCATACTGTGTACACAATACAACTACGCTAGGACGTCTGGGGCTGGGACGACTGAGTCGACATTCACAAAGTTCATTAGAAAGCTGAAAAAAATTATGTTCACAGTTCGCACTACTTAACGCCAAGTAAAGCCATATGGGTATGAAATCGAAAAAACTTTTAAGATTGACCGTTAATATCAATATTGTTTAAACATTTAAAACTACACTATAAATATTACGAAGTGATGTGCGTTATAAGAGCTCAATCCACTGAATACAGCACTTAAGCCGGTATTGTCTAGCACTGGCTTAAGTGCCGTTTTACTGGTTAGTCTTTGCTGCGTGTTGAAAGAAGATGATGTAAATAAAGGGACAAAGGATATTACAGACAACTCGCCGAGCACGTCTCTCCGTACAAGACAGCTTTGGATAGAATAGAAATTCCCTGGACCATTTGATATAGATAAATAATTGATATTTGAGAGTTCCTTTAGGATAAGGCTTTATTTAATTATTAATCAGCCCTTACGAATGAACCGCTTTATGACATTTTATACGTATACAAGTAGATAACTCTTTATTGCACACTATTTTAAGAAAAAATACAATGAAGGAACCTTAAAACCACAGCTTAAAACTATAACAAAGTCTAAACCAATCTTCAAATAAAGATATGCCCGCTTCTGTGGTTCGAGTAGGAACATTTCTGACAATTGCAAATGTAATCGAGCTCGCTGCGCACTGCTGACTTTGGTTAATATTTCATACAAATTTCAGAGAAGCGCGCCGAGCTTGAATACATTTACGATAGTCAGAAATTTTCCTGCTCGGGCCGCTGATTCGGTGGGATACCACATTCTGGCGAGTAGCAAAAGCAAATCTAGTCTCGATATTATACCATCTTAATAAGTATGTAAATTGTTGTAGTCCGTGGCAAAATCACACGGGCAGTTTGTGTTGCAATGTCGGAATATCAATGCAATGTTAACATGCAAATTATTTCTTTGTAGTTGTAATGCAATAGATGGTAGTATAAACAGCAGGTCGGTCCCGTAAGCCGAAGTGTGTCGTTTCGTCAACATCACCGTCTGCGAAGTAGACTGTAAGGCTATAGAGCGAACTTCGACTAAGTCTAAGTCAAAGGAACGAACTCAGTAAGGATTTGGGATTGTTAAATCCAACTTTAATTCAGCAGGGTTACCACGACCTCTTATAGCAGTATTATAGGGTCTCGGGTTCGATCCCCGGGTCGGGCAAAGTGATATTGGATTTTTCCATATCAGCCCGAAGTCTGGAATTTGTGCCCGATATGGCGATAGGCTCGCCCCCTATCACATTTGGGACGGAACTAAGCTCGGCGAAATGTGGGTGTTCTAGTTCGCTAGTGCGCCTCTGCCTACCCCTTCGGGGATACAGGCGTGAGCTTATGTTATGTTATAGCAGTATTATTATAATCGTTCTGCGTTTGTTTTGTATGGGAATCGGTACAAGTAAAATTATAATAATACTGCTATAAGAGGTGGTGGTAACCCCCCAGTTCGAGTCATTTTTTACAAGAAAAACAGACTGACAGACAGACTAAGCTAAGATTTTCTTATCAAAAATGACTCAAACTAAGTCAAAATCCTCACTGAGTTCGTTATTTTGACTTAGACTTAGTCGAAATTCGCTCTATAGATCTCAGCCTAAGAGTGCAATACTGAAACGTGTGCGGTGTGTTACTGGGTACATAGGTATTAGGTACATACTACATGGGTACATGCAATATCCCGTACGCGTAGAGTCGGAGGCAGTACAAAGGTATGGGATGGACGCTACTGTCCCACCGTGGTACCAGCCCGCCCTGACTCATGGTCACGACCAAAGCAATATTTGGTGTTTATCATAATTTTTAAAACGACTTAAATGTCAGTAAACTGATATATCTAGTCACATAATTAACTAGATTTCATCGACTAAAGGTTTAGAATAAAGACAAAATCACAACTGAGAGTTCCGGGGTCAATTCTCAGGTCGGAGGGTGTTTTGACGGGATGGACGTCAGACGGGCAATAGGTAGTAAGATTTAAATTCAAATATTTTCGGCAATATGCTTGAAAAAGTGTGTTGCGCCGACCTGGCATAGAGGTCAGAGGTGGGATAAGGGTATGTGGAAAGTATGTAATACCTATTTTCAACCAAGTTTGATTTGTTTAATTGAGTGGTAGAGCCACGTTGTAGACAATTACGTCTACAGCAAGAATGGGCGGGCTCGACCGGTGTAATACCACTGTTTCACAGAAAACCGACGTAAGGTGGCAGTTTGCTGTCGCGTTTCGTTTGGTGAGTGAGATTTCCGGTGGCTCAATCATTCGCCCCCCCCCCCCGCCCTCTTGCCCAATCCCTTTTCTCTCCATTCACTCCTTTTAGGTTGGCAACGCACCCATGATTATTTTTGTCTTGTGTGTCTATGGGCGGTGGAGATTACTTACCATAAGGTGACCCATCTGACCGGTTGCGAGTCTCTGCTATAAAAAAAATGTTTGAAATGAACACAATGTTAGCTTGCATCAATTTGTGATGTACGATATACATACTTATATTGTGGAGCTATCAATGCTAAAAAAATCAATGTTTTTACAACATCGATCATTCGTTCTGTACTGTTTCGTATTTTCGCATCAGTTTGGCGGATAACTGAACCAAACCAAATCTGACCGTGACTCATTCATTCACATGAACAAATACTCCTACGTTTTAGTAACCACCAAAAGTTTTATTTACGTTAGTAGATGTTAACAAAAGACAACTGCGTTAAATTGGTGCTGATGTTACTTATTAGTCATTAGTACATAGTAAACGTATATTGTATACGCTTATCTATAACATTTTAAAAAATCATGTATCATCTTGGCTGATTAAACATGATTAGATATAGTGGGTTCCTCGTACATGTGTAAAAAGGTACTTGGCGTTGTTTTGGTGACAATTCCACGAGTTTCGCGCACTGAATCGTAGGTTTTTCACCGAGAACAACATGGCGGAGACGGCATTCTAAATTTGAATCTCGGACGAGTCGGCGCTCGCGTACGTAAATAAACGCACACACCAATAATCAGTAACACTATACAAGTGTTAGAATAACGTGCAATGCAGCTATACCTATATTATTACTATATGAATAGATTATACTTAAAATGTACAGGAAAAAAATGCGATTAGTATCCTGGAGGTTTAATTAAATTAATTTAAGCCAAAGCTTTCCCATTTGCTATCAATGAATAGAAGTTCTCGTTTACAGGACGACGCAACGTGCGTCTCATCACTCTCATATGCGCTTGACAATCGGCAGATCTAATATTACACCGTGTACTGTCTGCCTACATCCAAAGCGCACATTATACCCACACAAACAGAAGTGAACGAAAACGTACAAGTGACGCATCGACTTCCGGCCGATGATTTTATTATGAGATCTACTGTTCCACTCAAATTGTGGGTACTTACTACTAGGTAGATATAGGTACAGGACGTACACAATGGTCTGAATATCTTTTTTTCTAAGAAGGTAATGAAATTAAGTATGATCATCAATACCTATCTACATACATATATTATTCTATATGTTTCATCAAAGGGAAGTGTAATTACTCGCATCATTTAACTTAATTATTTGAATACCTTCTATCTCCTAAATTATAAATATGATCAAGACATATTATTATTAGTACATATATTATTTGCAACATATGAATCTGGATCATCAAATTGCATTGATGCAATTGATAATCATATTAACATTTGATCAAACAATTTGTTTCTCCAAAAGATAAGATTTATAAAGAGGTACAGCCCATTAATAAATTTGTCTAAAATGTCGCAGTTAAAAGTAATATTTTCAGTTTTAAATGCGTCGTCGCGCTGCGTCGCGCCGCAGCCGCGGCCCGCGTGAGCTTTTGATGTAGCGACGCATTAAATCAATCCGTTGTTTTGTTGTCGTTAGCCAATGAGCACTGGCGCGGTGTGGCGCCTTCAGTAGACACAATACTTTTGTTTTGAGACACATGTTATCAAATCTTTATATGCCAAAAAGAAATTTGCTTTCATGACAAGAGCAAAAAGAAAATCTACTTAGAAATATAGCCATTTATACGTCAGCTGCTTCCGGTCACTATTAGGCTGGATATATTTTAGCTGACAATAGATATAGGTGTAGTTAGTGTTACTATAGTTGAGACCTGAGGTTAAACCGACATTGCTATTAGCTATAATTATGTAGGTATTAATTGTGCATATTATAGCGTACTCCGTACAATTCCCGACTGTGTAAGCAGCGCTGCACTGCCGCAGACGGCACGCAGTCACGCACGCTGCACGCACGACGCGACGCAGGCAGGCTGTCGCATCGCGTCGCGTCGGGCGGGGATTGTTCCGCAGCCCGCAGCCCGGTACGGGTACCAACTAGTCGGCCTTGCCGCTCGGTGGACTGCCTCTCGCCGCCAGAGGTTAACAACATGTTTTTTCCTCTGACTTTAGAAAGTAACGAATATTAAGATTCGTTTGCTTTATCTCGCACAAATTATAGTGTGACACTTTTGAACTTTGCCCGCATTCGCCAAAACAAGCGATAAAGATGGTTAACAACAGTTAATAATTAATTTCTTACATGGTTAACTATACTAATGAAATCATAATCCTCCTTCCGAGGCAGTCTGGTAAAAGTAGGGGTAAAAAAAATCGGGTAGACCTGCGTCATATCCCGGGTCACAGTATTCTTTGCAGTATTACTATTAATTAAATAATAATTATTTTTAGCTTTCAATCGAGAAGTTTCGTAAAACACTTAAATATCTTAACTTGTCTACATATCACCACATACAATATTATGACATGAATGGGTTTGTATTAGTGCATAAGAAACAAGGATAACAGCGTCGTGACCCAGCCAACAGCTGAGTCAGTGTTAGGTCGCCTCTCGCCGAGAGCCTCAGCATCCGGGTCGACGCCACAGACTTATCTCATACACCCTTTGAAACTACACGGTAATTCTCGGAAAGACGATTAAACATTAACAGTCATCATTTAAGATTTTATGTATCTGAGGTCGTAGCACGAAACTATCGACTACGTATTCGAATCGAGGTGACTGCGACACTCATATTTCAATAAAATATCAGATATATGTATGTGATGAGCGAACAACGAACATAGTCGTAAATAGTTAGACTCAAGAGTATCGCGATCTATAGCAATTTTCAGAACTTTCGAAGTATTTTCCGCACACAGCGGAATAATATGAACAATTATTACGATGATGAGAGGTCGAGGTTTTATTATGATTACACGTTGGCACTATAAGTTTTATGAAATGGTAAAATTATCGATTCTTGATCATCAGATAGATGCACAGTGGCACTGATAGCATGTTAAGGATGTCTCGGCGTTGGTTCTATGTATTAATACCTTGAAATCTGCCAGAATTAATTATAAATATGATATAGATTTTTGTACAAACCGATTGCTTAACTGCATTATTAACAATGCATCTGTCATTATGGGGGTTACTTATAAAAACAGTTGAACTGAGCAAATAGTAAAGAATAGCCTGTCCCTTTTATTTTCAAACGATGTGACATAAGGAAAAAAGTGACAGGCTATCTTCTATTCTATCTTAGCCATTTGCTCAGCTAAACTGTTTTTATAAGAAAGGCCCTAACTGTAGACATATAATAAAATTATGTTCCATAAATATAATCGTAACTGCCTAAATAGGCAGGGTAAATACTCTGACTTGGCGGATAATGATGGCGCGGATGGCGACCACCGTACACATGGTGCTAAAACCTGCCATAGTGACCCACACTCCGCGTGTGGTTCGCGTTCCAGGATCAGCCAGTGTACTTCCGGTTCTCTCGAGGGGCTTGCGGCATGACTTGATGTTTGGTTGAGACGGGTATGGGGGGTATCCCTGTATCTGCGTCGGTCGTCCGTCTGTCTTGTCGCAAGCCTCTCGATTTGCTTCTTCGTTCTTCGGATTCGGAGTGTGAAGAAGCATAAATAGGCCGGCATGATTCTGACGACCACTGATAAACAGTGTTTGTCAGTGGTCGCTAGTTTTTTTGGACTGCACTACGCTTACCATCAGGTGCAGTGTAGTCACTTTGCCGTGCCCGGATAAAAAAAAAAAAAAAAAAAAAAAAAAAAAAAAAAAAAAAAAAAAAAAATAATATACAAAAACAAAAAACTATAATACATAATTTTATAAATGAATTTCCTGAAATAGAAATATTTAAAAAATTGTTAAAGTAACTAAGAATAATATTTTTTAAGAGATCTGAGACATTGAAATAAACCTATTTTTTACGGATTCTATCTCGATTTGTTATGCCCGACGTTTCGAAGGCTTCGCAGCCTTCGTGGTAACAACGGTTTAGTTTGAAGAGTAATTTGTCCAAAAATGTTAATGTTACAATATCTACCTTCAAGAATCCGTAAAAAATAGTTTTATTTCAATGTATAACATTTGCATAATTACAAGAAATCAGATCTGAGACATCCTTAAAATCTTCTAGATAACAATTAAAAATATGATATTCATTACGCACAGTCTCACAGATAATAATTAAAGCAGTATAATAGATAATACACTGGATACTTATCGGTGGATAAGTTTCCAGTGTGTTATCTATTATACGTTAAGTGTAACGTTATCACATTATAGGCGGGAGGTGCTGCTAAACCCGAATATAATTCAATATAAAAGGTAGATAAATATATAAGTATATTTATAACCCACTAATGAGCAAACGAATTAACAAAATGTTTGTATTTTGCATTTTGAGTGGTAGAGTCACACTGTAGACAGTAACGTCTACAGCACAAATGGGTCGGCTCGACCGGTTTGATACCACTGTCTCACAGAAAACCGACGTAAAGTGGCAGCTTGCTGTCGCGTTTCGTTCGGTGAGTGAGATTTCCGGTGGCCCATTTTCCCCCCTTCCTTTCCCAGTCCCCTTTTCCCTCCGCTTCCATTTCTTCCTTTTAGGTTGGCAACGCACCCATAATTCGTTTGTGTCTTGGGTGTCTATGGGTGGTGGAGATCACTTACCATCAGGTGACCCATATGCTCGTGTGCCAGTCTGTGCTAATAAAAAAAAAATAGTTATTATTAAAAATTTATAGACATTCATAGCTAATGAGGATCAGCCATATGCTAATCATCACCGTTTGAGAATTGCAATGATTTTATTATCGTGAGTAATCACAGTCTTGCTATACTAGAATAAAGCTGTATTCAGTACATTTACATAGGGTAACTTAATATTTAGCTTATCGGAATGCATTATACAAAATTAGAAATGCAACCTGCAATGGGCAAAGGATTAACCTTGCATCCACGCCACTAGTTGCCAATGAGCTCCGAATGCTGGTATTGTGCAGTTATTTAGATGGCCTGACTCACTAGGAGTCGTGCAGCGGGGCGCTGCGCCCTATAATTAGATGTTAATCAGCGAAAAACGCATGTGTCCGGCGCCACAGGAAGCCGGTCTGGCGCGAAATAATTCATGTGCACTACGCAACGCGACCATTCATATGATGGTAGCGGCTAGGTCGCGATACAGCGCCCATTCACTATGGATGCACACAGGAAGCTCTAATGGTCGATGAGCCGACTCGGCGCGACAAACGAGCATGTTCGCCACTCAATGGTCGCCGCTGCTGGGCCGGAACTGGAAGTTGGCAGGAACCAAACAGTTAACGCCATGCCACGAACTAGACACAGCACACAGCGTACCGTTTCAGTACTTTGTTGGCGTGTGTAATATTGAAGCAAATCATTTTCGGTGTTTTTATTAATTTGAGTATCGGTTATAGTTAATTAACATTCTACCATTATAATAATGTACCTTAAAGTAAGATTTAAACCGGTCGCGGTAGTGTGATGCGGTAGCCGGTAGGCCGCGAGTTGTGAGGCTTCTGTCCCGCACCGCCATGCTACGGTTGATGATTGTGGACTCAATCCTACGGCCTACGAATATACTATCCCGTTCCCTCCTGCCGGTTACGATGGCAGTAATCTCGCTCGGGCTTCCTCCCCGCGCCGTCATTATGTTTCCTCTTCACTTGGTTTAAGGTGGGATTGGAATCTTGTCATTTTCTATATAAAAGTCTTACCATTTAATCCTAGATTATAATAACTGGACAGTGGATACACACTTTCGCAAGTGATTAAATATAGAAGTAACATAAATATGTACACTTAGAGCTTATGTAATATACAGTTACTACATCGCAAATCGCAATATTATTACATATTTTATACATTCACATGTAATTACTTCATTAGATGGTCAATAATACTTACAGCCAACTAAAACCCAGTTACATTTTGTATTACTTCATAAAATAATATTAAATGAGTTATTACATTTAGCAAAATCAACTCAATCATATTAAATAACTTTCAACTGCAGGAGGGGCAAGAGCGAAATCTTCATTTCCTACACGCATCAGAGATGGCCGGGTGCATCGTGTGGCTCAAGCGAGTACTACCTGGCTACTAAATGACTTAGCGGTCCTTGAACCTTTCTGCTCCACACACCTAACGTCGTCATTGATGTAGCAGGGTAAAACCATCATGCAGGTATCTGCTTATGAATCTCAACCTCTGTGATCTGTGACCCTTCTTTTTATAGTTGAAACAGCTGAGTGTTTAGGTAAAATTCCATTAGAGGCAATAATTTGTTTAAATGTCTTGAACTCAAGTTTCAAATGTCGACATTAATATTAATGTAAAACGGCTGCTAGAATATAACATTTACACAGTAATTAGATTAACAATAAAAGGAAGTTTTACATAACTAGTTTAAATATTAAATTATAAACGAGTAGCGACAACTTTATTGGGTGCGGTGCGGAGTATAAAAAATATTGTCGCTCATTTGAGATCAACCCCACGAACAAGCAAGCACCTTTGACTTTGCACTGGTACACATTTGTGTACATATTAGTAAGTATCTTGTTATAATGGTGAAGATTTTTTTTAAAAATTGGCATTAGGCCAGGATCACACCTGGCAGAATGAAAGAAAAGAATGGTGAAGAAAAATGTCGTAACATTTTAAGGACACAAACATTACACGAATTGGCACTATGGTATCTAGTGAAAGATTCGTATTATTTATTTGTACCTTGTCAATCAACCTTAATTTCTATAATATTAACCTACCTTAACTTAATTAAGATCATAATTCCTAACTCTATTAAACATAGGCAAAATTCGCACATTTGGCGGAGATGTTCCGAAATATACATATATTTAATACACATCAAAGTCTATGTATGCTACTTTAATACACATACGTTATGTGGGTAAGACAGTCATGTGAGGCAGGTAACTGTCTATTTTTAAAGTACTTTATTTTAAGATGAACTATGATAACGAACTTCGGGAATAATTTATGCCCGACTCCTCTACACTGACGCGACATAATTTAGAGTGCCACATATTTTGAAGCATACGATTAAGACTAATATCGTTAAAAAAACATAAGCACACGCCTTTATCCGCGAAGGGGTCCGCAGAGGTGCACTAGCGAACTAGAACTCCTACATTTCGCTGAGCTTAGTTCCGTCCCAGATGTGATAGGGGGCGAGCCTATCGCCACATCGGGCACAAATTCTAGATTCCCGGCTGATATGGAAAAATCTAATATCACTGCCCGACACGGGGATCGAACCCTTGACATCAGGACGGTAGTCGTACCGAAATACAACCACGCCACCAAGGCAGTCATATCATTAATAGTGAAATATATTTTTGTTTGGCTTAATATTTGCAAGTCAAGCTAAAATTGCAGGTATACGAAACACTAAATTGCTAGACAAAATGTAGGACAATCGCAACAAAGCACTCGTTGCGAAATGGTAAAGGCGAGAAGGGAGCTTAGGCATCCCGCCCCCGAGATGTAAAATGTCACTGCGACTTACATAACATTCGTCCCAGTTACGATTGTTTGAATTTTCAAGGTCGAATAACAAAACTGCATTCATAAATTACAACCTTTCCAAAACCGTGAACTTTGCTTTGGTTCCTATCAATTTAAAGAGTAATACATACTTTACATACATACCTTTTTCTTATCGTCACACTTACATTGTTTGAAAATTAAAGGGACAATCTGCGTAATGTTTTCATAAGTAAGGGACTGCCTCGGTGGCGTAGTTGTATTTCGGTATGACTACCGTCCTGAGGTCTCGGGTTCGGTCCCTGGGTCGGGCAAAGTGATATTGGATTTTTCCATATCAGCCCGGCGTCTGGAATTTGTGTCCGATATGGCGATAGGCTCGCCCCCTATCACATTCATCTATATTCAGCAATGGGCATCCTATGGCTCATAATGATGGATACCTAATTTACGGATTTTGCGTGCTGTGGCCATTTTAAACTCTCGTCATTATTTGAATAGGCAAATGCGTTGGTCATTTACGCCCGGTTTCAATAAATAATCTTAGTTCGAATGTGCAGATAGATTACAAAAATTAGCCAATAAGAACACAGTTTGAATATGACTCCGTCAAATGACGTGATTTGATTGGTTCTGAATCGCGATCTATCTGTACTCTAAACTGAAATCGTTTATTGAAACCGGCCGTAAAAGAGTTGCGTAATCTGTTACATTTATATTAACCGACATTGGATCAATCCACTCAGAAAACAAGTAATGTGATCCATATATTTTTTTACTGCCTCGGTGGCGTGGTGGTATTTCGGTACGACTACGGTTCTGAGGTCTCGGGTTGGATCCCCGGGTCGGGCAAAGTGATATTGGATTTTTCCATATCAGCCCAGAGTCTGGAATTTGTGCCCGATATGGCGATAGGCTCGCCCCCTATTACATCTGGGACGGAACTAAGCTCGGCGAAATGTGGGTGTTCTAGTTCGCTAGTGCGCCTCTGCCTACCCCTTCGGGAATACAGGCGTCAGCTTATGTTATGTTATGTTTTTTCTTTTCTTTCTACTTGCCTTTATCCCACCTTAAGATGGGGTCGGCGCAACACACTTTTTCAAGCATGTTGCAGAAAGAATTGGCTAAGTTTTTACGACCGACTGCCTGCCTGACGTTAACCCCTCTGGGGATCAAAGTGATAGTTATTTTATGAATGTAAATAAATCTGTATTTTTAAATTTCCCATGTTTTAGCCTGTTGTCAAGATTCACAGCATGTTATCAGCTATCCATCGGAGCTTAGTGAATGATCGGCGCCGGTCCCAAGAACCGCGGCGAGCTACTCAAAGGCCGGGACCGGGGCGGAGCTGAGAGAAAAAAATCAATCCCTTTGTTACTAACAACTCAGGTGTACAGAAATAAAATAAAAACACCTCAGCATGAGCTGACAGTGACTAGTGATGCGACATTGCACCACTACACTTTGTCGACAGTCGACACTCACATATATAAAGTATTGCGTTGGAAGTTAGGTAAGTATACGTATTATATGCAATGTTTATTGGAATTATTAAGATTTAGATCACTCGGGTCATAGAGGAGGTGATTGTCATGTAGGTTTTTATTTAGTTTGACTGAACAAAACCAGAACTACCGTTACTTCGAGTAATTTGATCTTATCTCTTCCTTGGTCTAGTGGCAGCATATATAGGCTGTGGACCGGGAGGTCCTGGGTTTGATTTCCCGGGTCGGGCAAAGCGAATATTCATTTCATTTGCCCCGGGGCTGGATCCCTCAGAGTGGGTTGACATCAGGCAGACAGCCGATCGCAAAAACTAAGCCAAATCCCTTCTGCAACATGCTTGAAAATGTGTTTTGCGTCAACCCCACATTAAGGTAGGATAAGGGCAAGTAGAAAGAAAGAAAAGTCTTTCGAGTATTTTGATTTGCGACACCGTAATTGTGTAAAAAAACAAATGGGTAACCCATTAGTTTCGGGTAAATATAGACAATACACGAATACGCCACGTCAAGCGACGTCGTGCCGGTAATGAAACATACAATAAATATAGAATTGCATGGTGCATCACCCATAAAGCAATCATTATCGATATTCTGCCGAAGGTAGAAAGTAGACTCTACGGCATGCTATCCGATAAGCGATTCTTGACAGGAAAGGCGATTACGGGCAGAGGGAGCGGGCAGGGTCGATTCTGAGAAGTCGGAGCGCAGTGCGCACCGCAGCCTCCAAGGCTAACCGCGGTAACATCACAGGACGCGAGACACGAGCTCGTTAACTTCTGCCGAGCCGCAACCACTGAATATGGTTACCATCCATGTTCTCATATATCCGATATCCCACTGTGAGGACTAAAAACTATATTTTTGGTTAATAGCTACAATATTTTTAAACAATCCAAGTGTAAGCTAGTCACGCATTCAATAAACACAGTATACCAAGACAACAAATAAGAGGCAATCTTTACAATGGTTACATTATGATTTATGAGTGATTTTATTAGAATTATATTTTTATTAAATAACTGTGCTGTTCGGTAAAGAACGAACACATTGAAATAAAACTATTCTTACGGATTCTATCACGATTAGGTTTTAGTTTCTGACCCGTGACAACGAAGACTGCAAAGCCTTCGAAACGTCGGGAATAATAATTAAATCCTAATCGTGATAGAATCCGTAAGAATAGTTTTATTTCAATGTATAATATTCACGTAAACTTAAGAAATCAGTAACGAACACATTTTTTTAAAATACGTGAGACGTCTTGCACATAAAATCTCGTAGAAAAAGGGCAAAGTATCTTTACATAGTATAAAACAAAGTCGCTTCCCGCTGTCTCAATCTACTTCGTTATGTAACATATGCTTAGATATATATTTTTAGTAATAGTATATTTCATTGCCATATTTAAGTCCCTCTCCGATTTCTACTTCCTGTCATGGTGGTCGAATGGGGCATTCTAATATTTTTCTCTATTCGACGCTCTCTTCAACGTCGTTTTCCTTCATCCTCGGGACACTCTATTACATCACAATATGTTGGTACATTCTTGGATTAGATCATAATTCGCATCAAATTTGTTTCTTATTTACATTTCATTTATCAGATCTTTTTATAAACGGACCTAAAAATAAATATTAAATTATTTTGTAGTTCTACTAAAATTATTATACGTCTCATTTTAGTGCAGACACGCTTTATATTCACGGGCGGCTCGGCCTCCGGTGACCCATACGCTTATGGAATATATATATGTGCCGCCTCCGACGGGTTAAAAGTTAGCAATTGGCAATAGCAACCCTACAAGCAAAATGAAAGGACAGCGCGCGCAACACTCCTGAGTACTCCCTACTCGTTCTCCATTGAACTTCTGATTTTAATCAAAATATTTCCCTATAGCTCAGAAAAACAATCTTTTGCGAATACTTTGTTTTATTACTGTGGCGACATGTTTATCAGAATTGCTATTTATTATAAACAAATCCTTGTTGATTGACTATTACATATATCTAAACATTTACACTTTAAATATACACAACGCGAAATCATGAAGGGTTAGACCTACGCTGTAATTAATGTTTCCTACCGTATAATCGGCAGCCTCGATCGGGCTATTATTACAGTACCAGAAAACCAAAGTACCCCATCTTCTCAGTCCTTACCCCTCTCCTTTCCACAGTAGGCCACACCTTGGGATTGCCAATGTCCATTGACCCTGGCAACCACTTACCATCGGGTGGGCCGACTGGTAACGTGAAGAAAGAAAATCATTAGAAAGTTTCCCATGCCCTGCATACAGGCATTTCGATAAAGCACAATATGCTTTCGTGTATCAGAGTGAAGAGTGAGGATATTCCGTGGCGTCGACGTGACGCCTTCGGTATGCCGAAATAACCGCACGCGTACCGGCGCGGCGCGGCGCGGCGCGGTGCGGCGCGCAGCGTGTGCGGCGTGTTCAATGGGAAGCGCGCGGGAGGCGCGGGGGCGGACGTCGCGGCGCTCACGCCAAAATTAGACGTAAACACAACGAGGCACGAGGCGCCGTCGCCGACGCTGGCTTAGCTCGATACAAACGTCGCTCTTACAGTATACACTGACATACTACGAACTTTCCGAGAAAACCGTAAATCCCTACGTTCGTCACGAGCAAATGTATGATTTTCTATAAATAGTTTATGATATCTGTATTGTGGTATACTATTAAATTACCGTAAATGTTGCCGACCTACTTGACCGTAATCGTAACTACGCAACGGATGGCAATTGAATAAATAATAACAAACGTGTGCTTTACCTACGTGGGTTCTCAATTATCATATTTTAAATTATTAAAAAAAAATACGTTATTCCTTCCGTGGCTGATATTCTTAGTAATTAATTGGTCAAAAAATCCAACATCACAAGAATTTACATACAAAACGTAAATATATAGAATCAAATAGGTATACCTATCTACGATAATGATTTAGTAATTACAGTGAGTTACCAAACCCATTATATAATCTACAATTAAAGATTAACATTACATAATTATGTATTCACGGATTTTTATAAGACCATTAATAGTGGTGAATGAAAGCAAACGTAATATTGAAAATCACACACATTTGGCGGAAAAATCCCTTGACAAAAGAGTTACAAACTAATCGAGAAGCTATTCCTTTTTAGAGTTGATCTAAAAAAAGATTCTGTAAGAAACATTAGACACTGCGAAAAACTCATTCACAGTCAGTAAATTAACACAGAATTACTTAAAGGCCTAAACTCATGTTCTCAACAAAAGCCTTAGATGACGACTAGCATAAAAACAATAAGCGACGACGCAGTATGAGTAAACTTATCAGTATTCAATAAAGGCACATACGGTAGCGAATGAGTAACAAACACAGAAAGAACATCACAGTACCTTGCTGTGACATCGCATGAGTAATAAGAGCACGCCAATCTGGTTACAATAGGGAGACATAAGACATTGACTTCAATCAAACATAATAAAGAAACCATACCAACTTACCACTGGCTCACTTGAACTGTGTAAGATACGTAGGCTCTATTACACGTATATTCGTTTTCCTTAACCGGTTAAATACAGGTCATTGACCTGGCACAATCTTAACAAATAATGGCATGAATGATGTGAATGAATGACGGACATGAAATCCTGTAATCTTATAAATCTTATAAAAATTAATACACATATGTAAAATAAAACAATCTAGTATTTAGTAAGTAAAAATAAAAAATACACTTTAACTCAGGTAGGGGAAAACTAATTAGTCTACTACACTGACCCATAATTATAATATAATATGTATGTACAAGTTTAAATTTGTTTGTGACTGAGTTTGTTTGTATACTATAAACATCGAGATAAACAGTCGAATTTCTCAGATTCTGATCAATTATTTTACTAATAGGCGCATTGTCCTTGATCCCTTTTAAATCTGTTTTCATTTCTTTTTATTTTGATATCAAATTTCTTTCGGGCGGATCTACGGAAATAATTGGTGTCTACATTATACATATGTATAATATTATACAGTGTTTGATTTTATTGACGAACAATGTAAATTGTTTGACAATGTAATTTGTATGAAATTTTAACCAAACGACATCAGCATCTCAACCATGAGTTTTTTTGTCATTTCTCGCTAGCAACTCGACTCGAAAATAGTATATTATTTTATAAGGAAATAGGAGATGGCCGTTCCATTTTGAAGATGACGTTGGCCCTAAGGCGCTTGTCAATATACACACTTGACCCCTTTTGATCCTACAATTAAGCATGGCGATCCACTCTGCGCAATAAGACTACCAAAACGCTCGTTTGCGTTGTTTAGTTACAATATATTCGTAACGTTTATTTTGTATCAATTTTGTTTATTGTTAGTTTCTTATACATATATATTTCTTATACATACTTATCTTGATACAAAATTTACCATGGCGGGGTACTTAATCCAAGTACAGTTTCATTCCCATTATCCTGATCTTATTCATCACAATTATCTTTAAACTTGTTCAATAAGATAAAACATCAAGCAGAATCTACAAGACGTGATGAACTCATAATATCACTTAGGTTTATAAATAATTCTTTCGAATCGAAGCTGTTTTTGTTAAATCGGGCAAGTGATCGTCTTTAAAACACGAATAAATAAAATCAACGATAAAAATATATTATTTACAATACACCTACTCAATTGAACTCGATTATCTATGTGATGTAACTAAATAAACGTGGTGGTCCTACCGGTGTGGTCTGAGAGAACACTGTTCTCTATTTATCGCATCTGTTAGCTTTGTTGACCATAGCATGTATTATTGGTAAATGGTAGCACATTAATACCGATGACACAAGCCGATGAGAGCCAACTGTGTCCACAATACTTGATAATGCAGCGCTACGAACGAACAAAGATATGCCCTTGAAGGAACCGACATTGAGCACACATTTTGTTGGTAGATACAAAGCAAACTTAGTAAATTAGATGCATCTGTTTCTAGTAGGGAGACATTCTTAACGTAGCATAATAAATAATACTGACTAACAAGGGTTTCGACAACGTATCGACTTCGAGAAGAACATGTTACATTTAAAAAAAAAACATGCAGTAGCTTAAACTGAAGTCATAACTTCTTAAACTTCAGCTTAAAACACTACATAAAATCTATAATGAAGGAATGACAAAAGTATGATGTATGTTCGCCGATACACTAACTGGACAGATTTCTCAGTGCACTGAGCACTCCCGCTGTGCTCAGTTTCTGATCGGTACCGATAAAGACGCTGTCTAGAGGCAACATCCAGTAATCAGAGCGTGGAAACTGAGTAAGTACCTTGTTGCTGCACCGCTGCCTCATGGAACACTAGTACTTGTCACATAACACTAGGGTCTATAATACAAAGCAAGATAGACAGTTATTATACTAGATTATTGCTCATAATATCGAGGATGTAACATCATATAACACGAAGTCGGTACCTTACATACGTAAATGTAAATATGCTTGCTTAGCTACATTAATTGAGAATAGAGCTGAGCCTTTTTAATTCCCACGATTTTGACACATATTTTGCGGAATTTTCGTTACATTTATTACAACTTTAATTACATTGTTTCCCCGGAACGATGTCGTTATACCTAATCAGTGGCAAATTAATTATGACGTGATGATGATAATTGAATAATGAGTTTTGATTGCAATATAGGAGAAAGTATTAACGGTATATGGTCTAAAAATTGTATTTTGAGAGTGCCGTTAGGTAGAAGCTACCTGTCGCGTCGGCCACGCCACGCCACGCCGCGCCAGCCCGGACGAGTTTCTCGGAAGGCGATAGTGAGCTGTGTTTTAATGTTATCGCTGTGAATACACTGATAAGTTCACTTATTGTGCATGCGGCTACTCCACCATATCCTTCTTAGAAATAGTCGTGAACTTTTAGCTAATTAGTTACCTCAGTGCCTGTAACAGAGTCAAGCACTCTTGTTTGAATGAAAGTACATACAAATTACATAACTTCTTTTAAATCTGCCTGCCTCGGTGGCGTGGTTGTATTTCGGTACGACTACGTACCGAATCTCGGGTTCGATCCCCGGGTCGGGCAAAGTGATATCGGATTTTTCCATATCAGCCCGGAATCTGGAATTTGTGCCCGATAAGGCAATAGGCTCGCCCCCTATTACATCTGGGACGGAACTAATCTCGACAAAATGTGGATGTACTAGTTCGCTAGTGTCCCTCTGCCTACCCCTTCGGGGATACAGGCGTGAGCTTATGTATGTATGTGTACGTATGTTTTAAATCTTAATGTGGCAATGTTACTTTGTTCGTTATATAGTTTCTAATAGAACAAACCGGTTGAAAATAGCATGATTTTGCTAATCAACATAAGGAACTATACCGGACAGGCGAGGCGGACACCTATAGACTGGCTGAGAACGATGTCGACGCGGTCGGTTACGCCGACGACGGCCTTGCCAAAGTCGTCCGAGAGGTTGCTCGTGTTCCTTTCTCCGTGCATTTTGCACGCATGAAATACCTACCTACATAACACGTACAAGCACTTTGTGTGGGCGCTAGTATATTATAGCTTAATGCCTTAGTGATACCATGTTGATTTCGAGATAGGTGTATGTACAATCGGAAAGTTATTACGAACTATTAACTGTCGTTAGCACTGTCGTTATTTTCTTAAATCGTAGTCAGCAGTGCTCGAAATGGACGACAACGCGTGGGAACGGCGTTCCCTTTCGCGAAATGACCATTACATTTCGTAAAAAAATATCTCACACTGTTCCCTTTCGTGAAAAAGTTTATTATGTCGTCACACTAAGGCTGACATCTATAGAGCGAACTTCGACTAAGTCTATGGCAAAGTAACTCAGTGAGGATTTGGAGTTGTTAAATCGAACTTTGAGTTAGACCGAGTCATTTCTCGTCATGGCTCGGCCTCAGTCGACGTTTGATTTAAATATTCCAAATACTCACCGAGTTCGTTTCTTTGACTCAGACTTAGTCGAAGTTATAGATCTCAGCCATAGTATTGCTCTGCGAAGTCTTGATAGATACTTTATGTAAACGCGAAATTATAACATAACATAAGCTCACACCTGCAGGGGTAGGCAGAGGCGCTCTAGTGAACTAGAACACCCACATTTCACCGAGCTTAGTTCCGTTCCAGATGTGATAGGGTACGAGCCTTAGGCGTTAGGCGAATTTGTGCCCGATATGGCACGAAATTAGGTATTTATTATGATATAATAAACTAGTGTAGAATAACTATATTGTATGATAATATTTGCAATGTTATCTGTGGGATTAATATCATCTAGTAAGCATGAATATTTAAAATAATATTAAAGTGTACATATAGCGAAGAAGTATTTTAGTATGATACTGTATTATGTTTCTGTGACGCTTGTGTCAACGGTTGAACGAACTTAAAGTAACTTTTTCGTGCTAAGCTGTTTTTGTATTCAGCACGAGAAGTTTCTCTTATTAGGGATTCAAAGGACGACACTTAAAAGGAAATATGGCCTGGTCAATTTGCTTATTGCATGGACAACGAAATTCTACAACCTACACCTCCCTTCAAACTTATTAGGACATAATAATATGTTACGTGAAAAGTTATGGTACGTATAGTGATTATTCATTCTAGCAATTAAATATTTACGTCTAGCTACAAGTTAGCCACATAAAAATAAGTATATCAGTAGATTTGGTAAAACGTATCGTTGTTCATTACGTCGCAAGGTTAATATTGTTCTGAAATGAATTTAGGGCTCAACTGGAACCTCAGGTCAAGAGTTGACAGAGATGCGAACGATAATTTCTGCGGAGGGTCTGATAACGCCGCGTTGGGCGGCCGCCAAGGCAATTTGCATCGCTACCCATTTCGGAACATCGCCAAGTCTAGGCGAACAAAACCACCGAGAATTACCCTCCATTCCAATAATAATTAAAGCAAACATTTCGCAGTAGACGCACGCCGACGGACGTTATGGAGCTTATAAAGCATCGGTCTCAGCTCGCAATTAAGAAACGACGTGCACGTCTATTTAGCGACACGGAAGAGACGCACCGGTTGCAATGGTCCATCGCGGTATGCTCCTGCAGCCGGTAGCCGCGCCGCGCCGTGCCACGCCGCCGGTGCGAGCGCGAGCAGTGCAGTGGCGGCGTCACGGAGACCAGAGCCAACCGCCCGCCTGTCTAAATTAATACCTTTGATATTCGAAATATCAATATTTTAAGGGAGCTTATGAAGTACGTCGCCGCAGATGTAACATGTAGGCCTTCCGCATTGCAAATACTGATGTGCGCTAACGAACTCCGTTAAACAAAATTATTTATCAAGCAACATTGTAAGATTTGCCATTGTGTACAGAGCTACAGACACAAGGATACCACATCTTTAACTAGACACTTAGGTCATTTGTATTTGTTCATGAAATTTAGATGATACAATTCCTTTCATAGTATTGTCACACAAATTAGCTGGTGGTAGGATATTGATGCGTATGCGCCCGGATAGCCACCACCGTACATATTGTGTTAAAAGTTAAAACCTGCCATAGTGACCCACACACCTTGTGTGGACGGCGTTGCAGGATCAGCCAGTGGAGGTATATCCGATTCTCTAGAGTGACTTGCGACATGACTTGATGTGCGATTTAAATAACTCGATTCTAATAAAAAAATCCTAGCACACCTAAATAGTTAAAAAAATCCACAACACGTATCTTTAATTAGTAGCGGTATAATAATGCCAAGTATGGAATGTTGCGAATACTCTGGACTAGGGACTGGAGCCTGCTGCGTCTACAAGAGTGTGAGCGGGGTTTGTGTCATCTAAGCTACGCCTGGTCTATTATAGTTGCGTTTGTGACGGCTTAAACTAGCCGAACATGTCGAATCCGATGTCGCTGAACCGATTTTCCAATTCGTTTCAGCACGAGCCCCGTACACAGAGGGTTGATTCCATTCAACTTCTAGTCTTGGGCTATTGCGCTCCAAAGTCACAAATTATTCTTAGTAAAATCACATACAATACATCCTCCACCCTACAACTGTACAAAGTGTTCGTATAGGAAATTATTTCTATGATTACAGTGTCAGTTCTGAGATAGATGTATAATTTAAAATATTATGTATAAGCGATAGATAGCAGCGATAGCTCAGTTGGGACATTGGGACTTGGGAGTGGTACGGACTGCAGAGACAAGTGTCGGAAGTTCGAGAGCAACCCCCCCAAAAAAAGAGCCACCTCTGACTTTTCTCTGTTAAGTTCACTGTGGATTATCGCTTGCTATAACGGTGAAAGAAAACATCATAAGGAAATCTGCACACCCGAGACTTCCTTTTCAAGAATTTCAAAGGTATGTGAAGTCTATCAACCCGCATTAGGCCAGTGTTGTAGACAAGGCCTAAGGCCCCTCTTATTAGTAGAGGAGGCCCGTGCCCAGCAGTGGGAGAGTAATATTATAGGGCTAATATTAGATAATGATTTCTTAGGTTTACGTGAATGTTATTCATTGAAATTAAACTATTTTTACGGATTATATCACGATTTGGTTTTAATTTTTATGCCCGACGTTTCGAAAGCTTTGCAGTCTGACCCGTGACCACGAAGGCTGCAAAGCTTTGGAAACGTCGGGCATAAAAATTAAAACCAAATCGTGATATAATCCGTAAAAATAGTTTAATTTCAACTAATATTAGATATTATTTTATTATTATGTACAAACAATATACATCGTATAATGAACATCAACTGGACGCAACTTCAATTATGAGGTTTTAGGTGCTCTAAAACACAAGCTTTGACTTAGTTTAGGCTTTGATTTACCACAAATAATCTACATCTACAACAGTCTTTGGACATATAAGTACTAAGGAATATATATTATGTTGTATCAATCTAGTGTAAACTAATTTGTGGAGATGAGAAAAATATCAACTATGTCAGCAACTATTTACAATAATGAAAGCGAACAACTAAATACTCCGTACAGCAATAATAGCTACGGCTGAACGGCGCCAGACAACCGACCGGCTATTACGGATTATCGATAATAATTATTACAAATTCACTCGACTAGATTCAAGTGTTAGAGCCGACGTCTGTTCATAGTTGAATACGAAATAATCTAATTCAAAATAATCGTGATGGTGTGGGATCACGTGTGGTTACTGATATCACGTGGTATGTATAGCCATTTGAAGGGTTCAGCAAAACAATCCATAATGGTCATGTACACAGAAAAGCAACCACCGTGAGTGCTCATGTGTGCCGCTGACATAGCATTGGATGAGGAAAAATAGCGTCTAGAGCAAAGAGAAACCCTATGGAATGGGACGCTTGAGAACGGCGCAGCGGTCTAAATGTGGCGAAAACCGAGTACATGGGCTACGGGAGTGTAGACCCGGATAATATCTGGATAGGAAACGAATTTGCCGTGAAAATGGACAAGTTTAAGTACCTAGGTTCTGTATTTTACAAGTTTCGTCAATATCGACTCCGACGTCAGGGGTCGAATTGGCGTCGCTTGGGCTCAGTAGCGAGAGGTCACGAGTGTTACTTGCGATCGTAAGATGTCGATGAGACTTGAAGGTTTCATATACAAGACCATCATTCGGCCAGTACTTCTGTATAGGTGCGAGCCGTGGCCTATCCTTAAGCGCCATGTTAATAAAATCCACGTCGCGGAAATTAAGGTGCTGCGGGGGATGTGCAACGTTACACGACTAGATAACGAATACGAAATACGTAATGTTTACATCCGCGGTAGTCTTGGTGTCCGCGACGTGGCGGATTAATTACAAGACTGTCGCTTGCGATGGTATGGTCACGTTTTGAGTATATCACAGGAGTGCGTCGCGTCGGTCGCAAGTTTCTGGACCAGATCGTACGTCCCCGTGAACGGTCCAATAAGAGCTGGCAGCACGTTTCGGAGGATGATAACTATGAGAGCCATTGGTCTTACGGTGGAGGACATCCTGGCATTAGGCCGGGATAACGACAGGCAGAAAGAAAGATGTATGTGCCTAATACTACCTCTAGTATATGATATTATTGGTAGTGGCGGACTAATGGCTTCGGGCGCCCTGCCCAAAACCCTAGCCACGCCCTTGATAAATATACTTATTTTTCATTTAAAGAATTTATATACCTATATAGGTATAAAAGGAGAGGTCGCCTCCTTGATCTAGTGGCAGCATATATGGGCTGTGGACTGGAAGCGAATTTTCTATTTAATTTGCCCGGGACTGAATCCTTCAGCAGGTTGACGTCAGGCAGGCAGCCGGTCGTAAAAACTTAGCCATATAATTTCTGCAACATGCTTGAAAAAGTGTGTTGCGCCGACCCCACATTATGGTGGGAACAGGGCATGTAGAAAAAAAGAAAAGGTATAAAAGAAGAAACTGCAGTCAGTACTGACGTATCAACGTACGCCGACACTATTAGAGCTAGGAACGTGAAATTGTACATACGGATTCCTTTTAAGACGTAGGCGAGCACTAAGAAAGGATTTTTAAATTCATCCCCTAAGAACCCTACAACGGGACAGACTTTCACGTAGACGTAGCCGTGGGCAAAAGCTAATAGAAAATATGCAAGTAACAATCTACACACCCTAGTAAAATTAGGGGAACATAAGGATTTTTTTTTCTTTCTTCGATATATCTAAGCGGTTCATATTTTTGTATAATTACTCTCTTCACAAGTCATTTTCAATGAAATATCGAAGAGCTTACAATATTTTAACGTGAATTACAGTCCGAAATGTTTGTTGGCATTTTACGTGTTAAGTGTTCCATAAAAAAAATTGCATGGGGTTTGTTGTGACTTGTGTTCATTTTATAGTTTCTTTCATTGTTTTCATTAGGATATGAGTGATTTATCAGCAACCCAAGTCGCCAGGGCTGTGACCATGATAGAGGGAAGGCACACCTGCCGTTCAGCGAGTCGTTTGTTAGGTGTGTCAGTGTCAGTCATCCACCGCAATGTGCAACACTAAAACAGATAGGATCCTATGTACAGAGGCGGGAACAAGCCAAAAATCGGGCAACCAGTGCCACAGATGATCGTTTTAGAAGAGTAGGTAGAGTTTGCCTCTACGAAATCGACGTGAAATTGCAGTTCAGACACGAGATCTTTTAGAAAAAGTCCACGACGTCCATGTACGTGAACGTACAGTGAGAATACGATTACGTGAAGCTGTTTTGAAGTCATACATGCTAGCCAAATCGTCGAAACTCGAGGTGAGTCGCCTAACAGCAAGATTAAGTTTTGCTCCTCAACACCAATATTGGAAAAATGCATGGCGAAACATTTTATTTACTAATGAAAATAGTTTTTGTGTAAATTTGATGGTAGGGACACGATGTGGACATATGGACCGGAACGTTATCCTCCAGCGAAACAGTATCATAAATATGGTAGAGGATCTGTAATGGTCTTGGGAGGCATATGTTTGGGAGATCGCACAGAACGGGTGGTCACTGAGAATGGCTCTCTTACCGCTCAGCAAAACATAACGGAGATCCTAGAGCCTCATGATTACAAAGGCATTAGCCTTTGCTCCAAATATAGGGGAAATTTTCATTTTCATACACGATAACGCTCGTCCCCACAAAGCTCGTATAGTGCAACAAAACTTAACGACGTTGGTATTTCACAAATGGATGGGCCAGTACGTTTACCGGACCTTAGACCAATAGAACATATCCGGGACATTATTGGAGGAAAGGTACGCCGAAAACAACCAGCCCCTAGTAACTTTCCACATCATCCCTTTGAAACACTTGTCCAAGGGGAAACAAGTTTTTGTTTCCCCATTGATGTCACTGGAAGCATGAGTAGACGCGTCTAGGCTGTCATAAGAACACCGGGAAGAAGTACTCGCTATTAAACCCATAGATCAGATACGTATTTATGAAAAAACAACATTTTCTTACTGATTTCTCAAATTTACGCGAATGTTATACATTGAAATAAAACTATTTTATACGGATTCTATCATGACTTGTTTTTATTTTAAGGCCAAACGTTTCGAAGGCTTTGGAACCTTCGAGGTCACGGGTCGGACTGAGGTGTCATTTGTCTAAAAATGTTAGTGTGATGGGCCGTACACACCGGACCGAACGAAGGTGAACGAATCATGCCTGTTCCATTCACACAACAGCGAAAGTTTGTTTGTGTGAACGCAACAGGTATACATAGATTCTTTCGCCTTCGTTCGGCCGGTGTGTGCGCGCCATTACAATATCTACCTTCATTTTTAAATTACACAAAATTAATTAAGTTAATTTGTATAATATTATATTCAACATTTTCTTAATTGTTTTAAAAAGGTCAATTTATAATTTTTCTATCTATTGTCTCTATTTTTAGTTTTTTTCATATATGAAGGGTTTATACACTTAAATTTTGTTTCTTTTATAACGTTTCTGATAAATATTAATAAATAAATTAAAAACTTTAGCACCACAACATATTTAAAAAAAAAATACATCATCATCAGCCATAGGACGTCGACTGCTGAACATAGGCAAGAAAAATACGTTTTTCCTTATTTCTTAATTTTGCCGTCGTGTTGAGCTTTAGGAACGGTAATAAATAGGTAGTAATATCAATAATACATCACAGACGTAAAAAAAATGGTCGGAGCGCTAGGAACATTGAAAGTGAAGCAGGGTTTTCAGCTCATTCGATCAGTCGCCGCCATTACGTGTCGATCGAATGGGCCGAAAATTATGCATCTCTTTCAATGTTCCTAGCGCTCCGTCCATCTTTTTTTAACGTCCATGTAATACATAATGTACCTAAATAAGTACCTATTTATACGTTAGTTGAAACAAAACAAGGAGAAAGACGCCACCATCAATGTAAAGGCGCGTCTCTTGCACCTGTACCTGTACCACCTGTTTCGAAACAAAACACAGAAACACATACACAAAACAATGATTTTTGCTGTCTCCTGCTAATAGAACAATGAACCATTGATAAAAATGTTTAGCGAAACTATGTTTTGCGTAGGTGTTTTGTCTAATGTTTTAATGCAGAAAACTTGGCTTAAGTTAGGTGCATAAGTATGTATAATCAGATACGAGAATGCAATAGGTACACCTCCGGCGTTCCGGCTCCAACAGGTGTCTGCTAAACTGTCATTTGTAGCATGTGAATCATTTTCTTTTTCTTATCTATGTCACTATACACTGACGACAGGTAGGTATATTATGTTATCAGTTATCCACGATAAGATAAATGACGACAATGGGTTTCAGTATAATAAGGTTTCATAGCTCATGATAGTTAGTAGTTACCATGTAATTTTAGATAGATTCTTCTCTGAAGTCCGTACTATACCTAACCAGAAATTTGAAATCTCTTGTACTGCGATTTATTTTTCTTTATTCAAAACGGTGATAGGTGTCTAATTGAAACCAAATATCACACCTGATTATGGTTACACTGTTTGAAAGTTCTATTAAATGATTGTATAGGTAATGTAAAGATTTTATTTTTATCTCATCAAATACCATTCTTAAACTAAGTACCTGAAACCATAACTGTGCACTCCCAGGAGATAATATTATTAGTGAATACATATTTACCTGTCGTACTTACTTATGTGCGGTAGCAATATCCGTATTAAATACCTATCTATGTATTTAGTGGTTGAATGAGGGAATTATAATCGTATATTTTCCTCGTAAGGAAAATCGTGCGCTTGCTCATTATTTCAAAAATAAAGTGTTCACCTACTCACTTGAGATAATATATTTGTCCTTCTGGAGTGCGCGCTTGTTCCCAACCCGCTGGAAGTGGGCCGAGATCATCTGGAATATGTGAGCCGACGTCATAGGATCTTTGTTTAGTGTGTTGATGGTGTAACGGTGGTTGCTGGTTCTGTTGACCGGCAGCATAAGTTTGTTGCAAACTGGCTGGTGACGAGTGTGCACGAGAGTGCGACACCGGAGAGGCGCCAGTCGCTGACGACGATCCAAATGCCGAGTCAGCCGAGTTTTCTCGCGAGTGAGACACAGATGGCGACTTAGAACCGGTCGACGGCGGGTTAAAGAACGACTTTGGAAGCTGTCGCATACGGAGAGGCACCTGTAGCGGTCGTTTCGAGTCCGGCTTAAGCACTGTGTCGAACAATGACTGTAGAACCGAGTCAGAATCCTGGTCCACGCGGAGGACCAGGTTCGATTTCTGTTCAGCGTCCGAATTGAGTGCCATTATTTATGTCGGAACGAAGAAATCTCGAAACCGACCTGGCCCACCGCTGTGACACAACACTAACACGCGACGGGTTGGCGCGGCGCCACCCGACGTACTTACAATATAGCGCTCGCTGCGCGACTGACGCTCGTCCCGCCCACACCGCGAACAATCCCTGCCCACGCGCACCCGCCGCGCCGCGCCGCCGCGTCGCACCTAGAGGTGGGCTTATTTGCTTAAAATTGATAACTAGTTGAAACGTTATGCTTATTAAATAAGCAACTTATTTTATTGCTAACTTATTCACTTCATTAACAGTCACATTCGTTCAAGTAATGTATAGCCTGGCGGCTATTATGCAAATGTTTTTTTGAAGTTTGTTATTATAACAATGTTTTTCCTATATATCAATTTCTCATTAATCACTTTGCGTTTCATCGGTAATTGCTTACCATATTTAGCGAGCTTATTTGCTTATTAGAAAAAGCACGTTTTGTTATCTGATTTCGTTTAAACGTACCGCCACACCGCACCAAACGCTGCCGATTTAGAATTTTTAGCTTAAGCATAATTTCAAGTGATTTACCATAAAAATTCAATCTGACATATTAATAATACAGCATATTTTTAGCACTTTTGTAATTGAACAATAATGTGCAGGTACTTTTGTTGAAAAAGATTAAAATAACGATATTAAGTATAAGGATCTAATTTCAAGTATCCATTCAGATCAGAAATACTAAAAAGTAGTGAAGTATAAACGAATTGGATAATCTGTATATCTATTCGTTAGAATCAGTTAGAATGTAAAGTGATTATGCACTCTATGCGTTTCAAACATAGGGGGGGCCCTATTTAGTCTAAGGGGCACCCTATTGTCTTTTACAATATATCGAGTATAAAATTTTATAGAATCAGCAGAATATAATGCCATCTCTTCTTTACTAATGACTGTCAACTCAGGTATAAGACTTAGAGAAAGAATATATAGAGTAGTCATGCGCGTAAGGGACAGAATATAAGACACAGGGATACCGTGTTGGAAAAATGTACCCATCATTTATTTGAAATGTAGTTCATATTAAATTATTTTTTTCATTTTGTTTGGTAATAAACATTTGAAAACGTTATTACAGCAATAACTAACGAGTTTATTTGGTTAATAATCCCTCAGAAGTCGCCTTCTTGGTCTAGTGGCAACATGTATGGGCTGTGAACCGGGAGGTCCTGGGTTCGATTTCCAGGTTGGACGATTCTTATTTAATTTGCCCGGGAGGATCCCTCATAGGAAGTTGACGTCAGGTAGGCGGCCGGTCGTAAAAACTAAGCCAAATCCTATCTGCAACATGCTTGAAAAAGTATGTAGTGCCGACCTCACATTACGGTGGGATAAAGGCAGGTAGAAAGAAATAAAAAATTCAAAAAGATATAGAACACAAGTTGTACATTAAGCCGCGTCTCCTGCACTAAAACATTACACAACACATGTACACAAAACATAAGGAGCCCACAAACCATGTGCCCCCCAGGCACATGGTTTCTTCTTCTTCCGACCTTAATGCCATTTCTATGTGGGGTCGGATCTCCTAATTGTGTGTCTCCAGAGGTGTCTATTCTGGACCGTCGACGGGTCTGTATTATTAGATTCTAGGTCTTTATTAACTACAGCAATCCACGTTAGTCGGAGTCTTCCGAGCTGTCTTACAGTGTTTTTGTGTTTCAGCACTTTTCTGGTCATGTGGTCCTCCGGTCTTCTCATGACGTGGCCGTACTATCGTAGTCGCGACTCCGTAAGCTTGTCCTGAATAGGCGTTACTTTTCCCCGCATATAGCGAAGCGTAGCGGACACATGGTATTTCTATTTTTTTTTGTCTATGGTCTATTGTTACATAAGCAGGAGGCAATGAAAAACCTTGTTTTATGTAGGTGTTTTTCGTTTTTTGTTTCGAAAAATATTAATAATTAATAATACTCAAAACAAAACACAAAAACACATACGCTAAACAATTAATTTCGCTGTCTCTTCCTCAAAGAACAATGGACCATAGATAAAAATGTGTAGCGAGACCATTGTCTTGCTTAGGTGTTTTGTGTAATGTATTAGTGCAGGAGACGCGACATAATGTAAACTTCCCGTCATTTGGGAAATTAAGTTTTTGTTTTCCTGGTAACACTTAATTCCATTCATGACACCAAGAGTCTTGGCGGGAATTCGGATGGTGCATGTGGTCGCGTGTTTTAATGATTTCATATTATAGTCTAAAGTTGTGCTTGTGGTTTAAATGTGATGTGAATTTGTGCGATAAACATCAACGAAGAAGGACAGTGTGTGGAAGCTTTGAAATAAGTGATTTTGGAAGCTTTTTGTCGGGTGGATGGGTCGACCATGTTCGATTCCTCCGTTGCGAGAAAATCGTCTAAAAAGCATCAAACTGGAAGGAATTGACGCCAAAACTCCAGCAGGGCCTTGAAATCGAACACATCCGACTTCATTGCACTTGCGAAAACTTAGATGTAGGAAATAAAGCAACAAAAATAATAAAAAGTATACGGCTGAAGGACATTGTATCCATGGCTATGAACAACATAAAAAAAAATTCATGACACCAAATCCGAGTTGGAGTCGGACATTAAAAAGATATACGCAGAACGAGATAAAAAAAATTCGCCTGTCTTTATCACTCACACTCCAAACTGCATTTATCTATCTCACATATGCTTGATTTTACTACTTAGATGCCCGATCTATATCATTCTTTGTCTAAGAGTAAAGAAGTACCCTAGAATAATCTAAGAGAAGTACCAATATACGTAAGGGACAGAATATAAGACACAGGGATACCGTGTTGGAAAAATGTACCCGTCATTTATTTGAAACTTAGAAAGAATAATCTAAGATTTGAAATGTAGTTCATATTAACATTTTTTTTCTTTTTTTGTTTGGTAATAAACTTTTAAAAGCGTTATTACAGCAATAACTAACAAGTTTATTTTTGGTTAATAATCCCTCAGAAGTCGCCTCCTTGGTCTAGTGGCATGTATGGGCTGTGAACCGGGAGGTCCTGGGTTCGATTCCCAGGTTGGACGATTCTTATTTAATTTGCCCGGGAGGATCCCTCATAGGAAGTTGACGTCAGGTAGGCGGCCGGTCGTAAAAACTAAGCCAAATCCTACCTGCAACATGCTTGAAAAAGTGTGTAGCGCCGACCCCACATTAAGGTGGGATAAAGGCAGGTAGAAAGAAATAAAAAAATCAAAAATATATAGAACACAAGTTGTACATTAAGCCGCGTCTCCTGCTTTAAAACATTACACAACACATGTATACAAAACATGAGGAGCTGGGGGACACATGGTTTCTTCTTCTTCCGGCCTTAATCCCATTTCTATTAGGGGTCGGCTCTCCTAATCGTATGTCTCCGAAAGTGTCTATTCTAGACCGTTGACGGGTCTATATTATTATATTCTAGGTCTTTACTACAGCAATCCATGTTAGTCGGGTTCTTCCGGGCTTTCTCACTGTGTTTTTGTATTTCAGCACTTTTCTGGTCATATGGTCCTCCGGTCTTCTCATGACGTGGCCGTACCATCGCAGTCGCGACTCCGTAAGCTTGTCCTGAATAGGCATTACTTTAAAAGTTCCCCGGATATAGCGATTCGGACACATGATATTTCTATTTTTTTTGTCTATGGTCCATTGTTACATGAGCAGGAGACAATGAAAAACCTTGGTTTATGTAGTGTTTTTCGTGTTTTGTTTTGTTTCAATTAATAATAGTCGAAACAAAATACATAAACACATACGCAAAACAATTAATTTCGCTGTCTCCCCCTCAAAGAACAATGGACCATAGATAAAAATATGTAGTGAAACAATAAGATCAAATCATATCAAAAATAATATCAAATCTCTTGCTTAGGTGCTTTGTATTATATATATGTACTAAAACATTATTTTAGTGCAGGAGACGCGACATAATGAAAACTTCCCATTATTTGGGAAATTAAGTTTTTGTTTTCCTGGTAACACTAAATTCCATTAATGACACCAAATCCAAGTTGGTGTCGGACAATAAAAACGTATAATACGCAGAACGAGATAACAAATTTTTCGTATGTCTCTATCACTCACACTGTAAACTGTATTTATCTATCTCACTTATACTTGATTTTACTACTTAGACGCACAATCTATAGTATGGTTATCTATGGTTCCCTCTCCATGACCTTGGCACCAGACTGACAGCTAAAGATGGTGGAAAGTTTAGTGCGTTAAAGTAATATAGTAGATGATTTGTCGATAAATATTTTTGTTTTTACAAAGCAGTACATAAATGTTCAAATGTCAATATTTTTGTACGTTTATTATTTATTACTTGTTTTTATTTGATTTATTTAAGATTATCAAACATTACGTTTATTAATTTGTTAAAATATTAGACTATTATTGGCACAATTAATTTCAATGATATAATCATCAGCAACAGAATGTGTACTTTAAACATTAACTCAATGACGACATCAATCATAAGAACAACTCAAAAAATCACTTATTATAAAAATCGTTATCTAAACGCACTAGAGCTTTTCTAATTATACGAATTAGAAAATTATAGTCTTTGCCTCCTCTTATGGTATACATGTGTGACAATATGTTTGTAATGTAAAATAATATACCATGAAATAACTAAATAAAACACTTTATCGATATCGATACCATACGCAATGAATCACGCCCCACGTCACTAGACCACCATTTCAGCTGCCGTATTATTATTACTTTGTTCCGGGGGCGTGGCTTATTGACGGCTGCGGGCCTATAGGAACAAACACTTGTATATTGATCCTTCTTTACCTAAGTTGACATCCATTAGTAAATAGAGATAGCTTTATTTTTTGCTGATTCTATCAAATTTTATACTCGATAGGTTGTAAAAGACAATAGGCTCCATATAGACCCGCATCTGTCTAAGCCCCGCCCCCGCGCCAAAGTAATAATAATACGGCAACTGGAATGGCGGTCTAGTGACTCATTGCGTATATTATCAATATCGGTAAAATGTTTTCATGCGGTTTCACGGTATATTCTTTTACATTATCTATATATTATCCCACCTGTATATCATAAGAGGAGGCAGAGACTATAATTTTCTAATTCGTATGACAAGAAAAGCTCAAGTGCGCTTAGATAACGATTTTTATAGCAGAAATTAGCAAACGATTTTATGAGTTGTACTCATGATTGATTTCGTCGTTGAGGTAATGTTTAAAGTCAGGTCTCCTGCACTAGCTTTTTCGAAACAAAACACTAAAAACACATACGCAAAACAACAATTTTAGCTGTCACATGCTCGTAGAACAATGGGCCATAGATAAAAAATGCATGTTTTGTGTAGGTGTTTTGTATAATGTTTTAGTGCAGGAGACCCGGCTTTAAGTGCACATTCTGTGGCTGATGACTATATAATTAAAACTAATTGTGCCAATCAAAGAATTTAAACGCCTAGAAGGATAGCGTCAAACAAAATGTCAATGTGAGATGAGGCAATTTTGCATATCGTAGTGTGCGTGACAGTGATACCAGGTTTCACTCCATATTCCTAAATATGGGTAATTTTCTTTCTTTTATAAAAATAAAATTTTCACAATAAACAGGGAGATTACTTTTTAACATAAGCTCACGTCTGTATCCCCGAAGGAGTAGGCAGAGGCGTATTAGCGAACTAGAACACCCACATTTCGCCGAGCTTAGTTCCGTCCCAGAAAAAATTGTTTTTTTTTTCTATTTCAAGATATAAAAAATCAGCCCAATTCACAATCTAGAAAATGAGATAGCTGAAAAATAAGTAAAGGACACTAAATAGAATCGAATACTTAATCGGTTAAGATGAAAGAGTAAAAAAAAAATATAATACTAGATCCGGATGATTAATTCAAGTAAAAGTAATTTAACACATTGGAACTAACATAATAAGCAGTTCTAAAAAATAAAATAGTAACTGAATAGCTTGACGGCATGCATTCACCTTAGCTGGTTCGATATGGAACAAAAACTATGAATTGATATTTTAATAATAGTTTTCATTTGCTTTGTTTTTTATTGTTTTGTGCGTTTTAAGTGTTTTCCATCGTTTTAATAATTTTCTACTAGAACAATGTACTCAGCTATAAAAATATTTTGTTCCTGAGAATAATCGTCTTTGTGACCAAAATTTAGTTATCGAATGTGGGTGTTCGAGTTCGACCCCTTCGGGGATATAGGCATGAACTTATGTTATCTACAATTAAACATATTAATAGGTAAGATTTGTAAGTACAAATCTTACCTATTGATATGTTTAATTGTAAACAAACAACCGATGTTTATAAGTATAAAGTGTAAAGTTTGCGTATAGTTTGCTTCATAACCTCACTTTTATTTAAGTCAAAGTGAAGTGAAGTGAAAACTCTGTTCTCAGATTACAAAAAATCGCCAAATTTTCAGTAATGATGTCATAATATACTATATATTAATTGACACCACTTTCATCCTTTTACAATCTAGGCCCAAGATTGTATGGAAGCGTTTCCGTCTCCTTTAGACCTATTTTGACAATTATTTTTCAGTCGTTTTCAAATTAAGAGGTTTTTGGATGATTCTTCAGAATTCATTTCAAATTAAAATTTGAAAATTTAAAGTTTACAAAAACCGACCACATCTAATTGAAAATTAAATTCTGTCTTTGGAGTCAGTGCCAGGTTCAATGGTCAAAATGAAAAGGCACAGACTAACTTATACTTGTCTAAGTCGTTCATTATAGTTCGTTCATAGAATTGCATGCACTTATCATAGAAATATAACATATAGAACGACAGTACACGGCCGCGGAGCGGCGTGAATGCTTTCTAAATAAGACATTATTGTCTCATTACGTCGCACGGCGCGGCATGTCATTGTTCAAGGTCAAAACTTAGTATGAAGAGCTCGCACAAAAACAAAGAAATAATCTTTCCACTAAGTCAATGGTATGTCTTCTACACCCAAAAAGATATATGTATATGAGACACTAATCAATGTTTTTACAATTTTAATATAGATGAGAAAATGTTCACGAAAATAGCTAATAATAGGTGGTAAGACGAAAATGATTAATCAATATACAATATATCAAACAATAAATCATTTTATGTAAATTATTGATTATAATTAAACAAATGAACGCAATATATTAACATAAAATACTTTTGTTTTACTCCGAATAAAAATCTCCAGATTTCTCCCGATTTTCAGGTACCAAATCTACCGATTTTTAATTCTACACTTTTGCAACACTGGTTTCTATGACAACTGTGGAACCAGCGACTGAAGGTGGCTAAAGTAGGTCTACATGAATGTCATGATTTTTACGCGTGGATTAGGTATCTATGACTTTATTAATCTAAGGTGCCAATAATAGTCTTATATTTTAACTAAATAATAAACGTAATGTTTGATAATTTTAAATAAATAAAATAAAAACAAGTAATAAATAATAAACTTACAAAAATATTCACATTTGAACATTTATGTAAAAACCCCTTTGTAAAAACAATTCAAAAATGTTTATCGACAAATCAAGAACTATATTACTTAGCGCACTAAACTTTCCGCCATCTTTAGCTGCCAGTCTGGTCATGCCAAGGTCATGGAGATGACCGGTCTCCTCTCTCCTTTGATATAAGTCTCTTATATATGATATAATAGGGGTGGGTAATAGCGGGATTTTTGATTAGCGAAACGAAACTAGCTATTGGGCTCCAATAGCGGTTGTAGCAACGTGCTACTATAGTAGCTGCTGTCCAAAAAAAAAAAAAAAAAAAGGGTGACACCACATTTGTTGTTATCAATTTTGAAGTCAATCGGCCCATAAACAAAGAAAAACAAAATGGCGGCCACTTTTGACAGATTTTACACCAAATTTGTTGTTCGTAACTAAGGCGCAACACAGATATCGATTTTGAAGTCAATCGGCCCATAAACAAAGAAAAACAAAATGGCGGCCACTTTTGACAGATTTTACACCATATTTGTTGTTCGTAACTAAGGCGCAACCCAGATATCGATTTTGAAGTCAATCGGCCCATAAACAAAGAAAAACAAAATGGCGGCCACTTTTGACAGATCTGACACCAAATTTGTTGTTCGTAACTAAGGCGCAACCCAGATATCGATTTAGAAGTCAATCGGCCCATAAACAAAGAAAAACAAAATGGCGGCCACTTTTGACAGATCTGACACCAAATTTGTTGTTCGTAACTAAGGCACAACCCAGATATCGATTTTGAAGTCAATCGGCCCATAAACAAAGAAAAACAAAATGGCGGCCACTTTTGACAGATTTTTCACCAAATTTGTTGTTCGTAACTAAGGCGCAACCCAGATATCGATTTTGAAGTCAATCGGCCCATAAACAAAGAAAAACAAAATGGCGGCCACTTTTGACAGATTTGACACCAAATTTGTTGTTCGTAACTAAGGCGCAACCCAGATATCGATTTTGAAGTCAATCGGCCCATAAACAAAGAAAAACAAAATGGCGGCCACTTTTGACAGATTTGACACCAAATTTGTTGTTCGTAACTAAGGCGCAACCCAGATATCGATTTTGAAGTCAATCGGCCCATAAACAAAGAAAAACAAAATGGCGGCCACTTTTGACAGATCTGACACCAAATTTGTTGTTCGTAACTAAGGCGCAACCCAGATATCGATTTTGAAGTCAATCGGCCCATAAACAAAGAAAAACAAAATGGCGCCCACTTTTGACAGATTTGACACCAAATTTGTTGTTCGTAACTAAGGCGCAACCCAGATATCGATTTTGAAGTCAATCGGCCCATAAACAAAGAAAAACAAAATGGCGGCCACTTTTGACAGATCTGACACCAAATTTGTTGTTCGTAACTAAGGCGCAACCCAGATATCGATTTTGAAGTCAATCGGCCCATAAACAAAGAAAAACAAAATAGCGCCCACTTTTGACAGATTTGACACCAAATTTGTTGTTCGTAACTAAGGCGCAACCCAGATATCGATTTTGAAGTCAATCGGCTCATAAACAAAGAAAAACAAAATGGCGGCCACTTTTGACAGATCTGACACCAAATTTGTTGTTCGTAACTAAGGCACAACCCAGATATCGATTTTGAAGTCAATCGGCCCATAAACAAAGAAAAACAAAATGGCGGCCACTTTTGACAGATTTTACACCAAATTTGTTGTTCGTAACTAAGGCGCAACCCAGATATCGATTTTGAAGTCAATCGGCCCATAAACAAAGAAAAACAAAATGGCGGCCACTTTTGACAGATCTGACACCAAATTTGTTGTTCGTAACTAAGGCGCAACCCAGATATCGATTTTGAAGTCAATCGGCTCATAAACAAAGAAAAACAAAATGGCGGCCACTTTTGACAGATCTGACACCAAATTTGTTGTTCGTAACTAAGGCACAACCCAGATATCGATTTTGAAGTCAATCAGCCCATAAACAAAGAAAAACAAAATGGCGGCCACTTTTGACAGATTTTACACCAAATTTGTTGTTCGTAACTAAGGCGCAACCCAGATATCGATTTAGAAGTCAATCGGCCCATAAACAAAGAAAAACAAAATGGCGGCCACTTTTGACAGATCTGACACCAAATTTGTTGTTCGTAACTAAGGCGCAACCCAGATATCGATTTTGAAGTCAATCGGCCCATAAACAAAGAAAAACAAAATGGCGCCCACTTTTGACAGATTTGACACCAAATTTGTTGTTCGTAACTAAGGCGCAACCCAGATATCGATTTTGAAGTCAATCGGCCCATAAACAAAGAAAAACAAAATGGCGCCCACTTTTGACAGATTTGACACCAAATTTGTTGTTCGTAACTAAAGCGCAACTCAGATATTGATTTTGAAGTCAATCGGCCCATAAACAAAGAAAAACAAAATGGCGTTAAAAATATATCGCACCCCATTTTATTTCTGTCCTTAGGTCTAAAAGTATCCTCATACCAAATTTGATCAAAATCCATTAAGCAGATCCAGAACTCCCATACAAATTTTCATCCCCTATTTCATTCCTTTTAGGGGTTGATTTAAAAAAATAAAGTATCCTATGTCGGTCCTTGGGGTTAAAGGTACCCACATACCAAATTTCATCAAAATCGGTTCAGGGTCAAGCTAAAGGTTAAACGCAATGTGTGTGCGCATGAACCAAGAGGCATGGCTTTCGACAACGCCACGCAACGCCGCGCCGCAACTATTGGTTGCTCAGTACTCACGAATCACGATCGTTGCCGAGTACTCATGATCGTTGCCGCGTTGCCGAGTACTCATGATCGTTGCCGCCGTTGTCGTGATTCTGGGTCGTTGCCGCGTTGCCGTGATCACTACCGTTGCCGGCGTTGTCGTGATCGCGATCGTTGCCGCGTTGACGGTTGACGGCTATTATAGCCGCGCGGTCGTTATTAGCTGTTAGCTCGTTGCGTTGAATTCCAACAACTAGCTACAAGTGATTCAGCCGTTAGCCGTTGCGTCAACTAGTTGCGTTGCGCAACGACCACTTCTATGATATAAGTCTTATATGCTCTTTGCTTTGATATAAGTATTCTTATTTGAAACGCCTATTATTGATATTTGATATTTCCTTCTTTTTTTAATCTAAGTATCCTTATTCCAATTAACAAATTATCGTGCGGAAGTAGTAGTCTTTGTACTTTGTAGTAGTTATATTATGATTACAGCTACTTTTCTACAGCCACTTACTACTTCTAGGAAAAACAGTCTCCTGCAAGTACATGTTGCTGCTTAGTGCTTTTGATTAACGGCCCAACGGGCTTAACCAAGCCTTCTCGTTCACGCTCCGAGTACAATCCCCGAGTTTGCGCAATACTTTGCATTTGTGTATAGTATCTTTGGAAACATCAATAATGAAGTATACAAGACATAATAGCTCTTCATACGCATGCGTGGTTCGTCGTGTTCGTAAAAAAAAAGTAGAAAAATCATTACAGCATAACATGCTAGTGAAAGAGTACTTACCCACTTGAGCTGTTAATCATCTTAACAATGGCCGAATTAAATAAAGATTGTTTTGAACGATGCTGCCGTCTGTGTGCTGAAGAGCAAGACGTTACTATAATGATATTCAGTGCAGAAGCTGAAGCCATGCTTCTGCAAAATAAGCTTAACAAATATTTACTAATAGAGGTATGTAAAATTCTACATATTATTAAACTCTGATTTTATCTTTTGAAAATAACACACACATATAAACATAAGCTCACGCCTGTATCACCGAAGGGGTAGGCAGAAGTGTACTAGCCAAGTAGTACACCTACATTTCGCCGAACTTAGTTCCATCCCAGATGTGATATGGGGCGAGCCTGTCGCCATATTGGGCACAAAATAACTTTTTTGTGCAAATTTCATCCTAAATAAATTGTCAAAAGTAATTTAAAGAAGGTATTTTATCCAGTGTAATAAAAAAATCACTAGTTAGACCAAAAGTCTCTCGTAGTTCCTGATACCCACGACACAAGACTCGATCTTAATGTAGGGTCCGATCTATGTATGTGACCGTTAGGTGTTATTTATTATTCATTACTATTCATAATGGAACCCCTAAATTCAATATCAATTCGTACTTGTCTAACATCAGATCCTATTACCTTGGTATCCTTTAATAAGTTAGTCATAAATCCAATTGATTCCGGTTTACCAATGGTATGAGAATGGTGTTCTTATTTATGTGGAACAGCAAACTGCTCCCCCATATTTCCATCCTTCCTTGAGTGGTAGAGCCACACAATAGACAGTAACGTCTACAGCACAAATGGGCCGGCCCTACTGGTTTGATACCACTGTCTCACAGAAAACTGACATAAATTGGCAGCTTGCTGTTTCTTTTTATGAGTGAGATTTCTGGTGGTACTGTTCTCCCTCCCATTCCCTATTTTTAGGTTGGCAAAGCATACTGTCAAGTATTTTATACCTGCAGCCTTTGGATGAACTGTAGCCAGAAAGCTGCCAGTGCTCTTCGAGTGCAGTATAACAATGCATTCAGGATGTTGTTGGGCCTGCCTCGCTTCTGCAGTGCTTCAGGGATGTTTGCAGATTTGAATACAGATGGCTTTGCGGCAATCAGGCGCAAGCGTGCGGCATCCCTATTACATAGACTATGGGGCAGTCGTAACAGCCTCCTGAGTGTAATTGGACAAAAACTGGATTGTCCTATAGTGCATGCTATGAGTAAACTGCATTACAAAATAACATAGTATGTAAGGACCATTGTTTAATACTAACACTACAATTTATGGACACTTGTCTGAAATAAATGGATTATTATTATTATTATTATTATTAAAGCACCCGTGATTCTTTTTGTATTGGGTGTCTATGGGCAGTAGAGATCACTTACCATCAGGTGACCCATCTGCTTGTTTGCCAGTCTCTGCTATAAAAAATATATACATAAATGTATCCATAAAATTATTACATGACATTTCAGGTAGATGAAGATGATAGATTGCCCAAAAATATTTGCATCAAATGCTGTTCAAAATTGCAAACAGTTTGTGAATTCATAGATAAAGCCCACAGGGCTCAAGAGCTACTGACCAATCGTAGTCAAATGTTGGATCAAGTTGTTACAGATAGTTTTACAATAACACCTATCCAACTTGAAGACCAGGTAGAATCAGTCAAGTTGGATGAAGATAGTAAGTTTACTGAAATGGAGGTCAGTGTAGATCCTATGATGGTGCTACAGAATTCTGAAGAACCCTTGTCGCCAGTGCCCTATGACAATAACACTACGATGGAGGATGTGACACACTTACATGGGTTGGATTGTGAAAATGTCACTATCAAATTAATAAAGAAATATGAAAGTTGTTCTGATGACAGTGATGAGGAAAAGGGAACAATGTCTAAACCCTTTCCTTGTGTAACATGCAAACGCAGTTTTTATTCAGAGTTAGCTCTTAAAAATCACTCATGGATTCATACTGGTGACAACAAAGGAAAAAAATACAGATGCAATACATGCATGGATGTTTTTGATTTTAAATGTGATTTATTAACACATCTAAAAATACAGCACAAAAAAAATGGAATGTGCCAGTTGTGTGGGAGAATGTAAGTTGATTTTAAACTGTAGACTAAATAAGTACTAAGACTGCCTCGGTGGCGTGGTGGTATTGACTGCCTCGGTGGCGTGGTGGTATTTCGGTACGACTACGGTTCTGAGGTCTCGGGTTCGATCCCCGGGTCGGGCAAAGTGATATTGGATTTTTCCATATCAGCCCGGAGTCTGGAATTTGTGCCCGATATGGCGATAGGCTCGCCCCCTATCACATCTGGGACGGAACTAAGCTCGGCGAAACGTGGGTGTACTAGTTCGCTAGTGCGCCTATGCCTACCCCTTCGGGGATACAGGCGTGAGCTTATGTTATGTTATGTAAATAAGTACTTATAAGGAACAAAAAAAATTTTTTCCAAGCACTGTAAAGTGTCTACACTCAACTTGATGGTAAGTGCAGTGTAGTCCAAAAAACAGACACAACCAACAAACTATGGGTTTATTAGTGATCATTAGAATCATACCAACCTATTTATGCTACCTCACACTTCAAAGAGGGAAAATTGATAGGCCTGCCACAAGAAAAGTGGATGCCCATGCAAACATGATAGGTGGCTCGGCTTCTGGAGGCCAAGATACTTTGTGCCGCCTCCAACTGGTTAAGATAATAGTTCTAAAAAGTGAGCTGATTACTTGTCTGTGTGACTGTAGACATCGCTACCATCAATATTTTTACATAGCATAAAACAATGTCACTTTCTGCTCTCTGTCTGTCCG